>CM031239.1:670788672-672008189 GCA_018340775.1 Taxus wallichiana var. yunnanensis
CCACTTTTAGAAACATAATACGAGCCTGCAGAGTGCTCATATTTGGATTGTGCACACTCGAAGATCCACTTTGGCTCATGTGTCTATTATGTTGACCTGAGGATCCACCTTGATTGACATAAGTATGATTACCCATCATATACGTACTAAATTTTTGCATGAAATCCTCCAATATTTTTCCAATCCTATCCACATCTTCTTTTTTGCTACCCGAGATTTGAGGTCTCTCAAGTTAAACTCAAATTGGCTTACTTTGTGGTTTGTCAAAGTAAATCCTAACCCTGAGGAATTTGTAGTTATATCTTTTGTCTCCAACTCCTCAACTACTATCTCATCCTTTTCTGGTGTTTTACCCAGAGTGATGGGATTCTTTTTTCCTCTTGTGGAAGGCCCCGCCATGATGCCCCAAAATAGTAGGATGTAGGGATCACAATCAAATTTTAGGGTTTCGTATTTCAATACAAATTCGGCCAAATATAAAAACAATTAAAGAAAAAACCCCAAATAATATTTTTGTGCTTTCCGAAAATGTAACGAATTTGAAAAAATTCCACAATTTGCACCCTAGGGAGCGATTTTATGAAAAACTCTAAATTTGTAATAAATTTTGCAAAATAAATCAAAACAGTCTGAAATTTTTGGGGAACCTTACTTGAAATGTTTTTCAACTCTGGTAAAAATATCTCCCACCAATTCACTTTGGTTTGTAATATATGGCGGAAATAAAAACTAGGGTTTTTGCCCTAATTTTGACCCAGATCATCAACTCCTCCGATACTACTTGTAATGAAATTTCTTGTATAATTCAGATCATGAGCAAAAATATAACACTAAATAACACAATATTCTAGAATAATGATCTTAATATGCAATTAGAATAGCTTCCCCACTTGAGGGGGAAACCTCCAAACCATACAATAAAGACTCAAATGCTCCAAATGATGATGAAATACTACTTAAAATCCCCTATATATACTATTCATATGTTATGGCCAACACCAAGGCTAACCTACTAAGCATCATAAAGTATAAATGATATAATAAAATGATATGGTAAGCCACAAGTCGGCTACTCATATCCTAATACAAGCAATAGGTTAAGGGCGTAGCATGGCATGCGTTTACTAACTCATATTCTTATTGTATTTAAATGAAATAATAGAATAAGTTAAGGTTAACTGAAAAAATAAACTTCCTAGTTTATTTATAAGATAACTATCTCATGCACATATGAAATGATACTTCATTGTTTATGGTACGTTTACAAACAATACAATAATTTAAACGATAATCATAACTTTAAAATTGTTTAAGTAATATACTTTATTGCAATAATCAAGAATAGAATTTATATCATCATCCTTCAATTCCTTTTAAATATTCCACAAAGAATAATATCAAAAATGAAACCTTCATCAATCTATAACTATTGTTCTAATGAATGATCATAATCTAACTTGTCACTTGAGAATTATCTTATTTACATATGAACAAACAAAATGGATCATTTACCTTTTCATCCATAATCAAAATAATGTATGCATTTCTCATTCCTTAATCAATATTTAATATTCTTGTAATTATTAGGGGGGGTAAGAAATAACATCAAAACTTTATAAGAAATCATAAAATACCAAATACACATCTAACTTTCATTGCTTTAATTATTAATTCAAAAATCATACTAAAAAAGGAGCTAATCATTGCCACAATTAAGTGCAATGATGAGTTTAATGTCAAAAAAATTTAATATACTAATAGTATTTGTTCTCGAGTGGCTATTTATAAAAACCAACGTATGAGAGAGAGAGTGTGTGTTTGTGTGTGTGTTCATAGTCCATGTTTTAAGTAACTTAAGTAACAACATTAACATCAAAGATATGAAGGAACTAAACTGCACTCATACAATCATGCCCAATAATAACTAAGTGAAATAATGTATGTAATTCCAAGAAGGTTTCTTATCAAAATATCTCACATCCAAAACCTGATGCAATGTAAAATATGAAAGTAGATAACAACATGCTTGATTATGAGCTAAAACAATCTCACTCAGCAAACCCACAATGATCAAATATCCACAAACACTCAAGCTTTGCTTTGAGCTAAATGACGATGGTGCACTTAACCATTTATAAAAGAAACATTTTTACACAAATGGAGCAAAACCAAACTCAATATGAGCTTACACCTCGAAAATATAGACAATCTCTTCAACAACAAGTTAAATGATGTTATCAAAACCTTGAGGATATTATGATAAACTATAATATTAGCCCTCCTTGCGATCTTATAAATTAAAAAGAGTTAAATACCATTTATAAGGAAAGAATGAAAAGTGTTAGATGTATCATGTAACTAAAAAAACCCAGAGTTGAGATGAGCCTAAATCTAATTTCAACACAAACCCACATGAAAACAATTTGTGATGCCTTAACAAAAATCATTTACCCACTTCATCAAAAAAACATTCACATATTATTTTCCAATTTTTTTCATCAATAAGAAAATGAATAGTTCTCAAATAGAGGTCCCCAAATCCCAAGAAGCATATTGAAAAGAAAAGAACAACAAAGCTCTTAACGATCTCTTCAAAATTTATAGATCTACATGCTTAATCCCCAAATTTCAAACAAAGTAACGAGACACATAAACCAAATCAAATGTGAGTCCAGATCTCACACTTATAACCAAAACCCATTTCCTTTCTAAATTTTCTTCTTGTTTTAATTTCAATTTTCATAATTAAAACGAAGAAAAAGTTCCATATTTTAATTTCCAAAAGAAACGTATTCTAAATTTCATGTTAATAACAACAAGAGAAGGAGAGAGAAAACCCATGCCTGGTTTTCCTTTTTTTTTCCTTATTCTTCCCTTGAAATATGCAACTCGAATGCTTCCCAAAAACTCCACAAAATATCCCAAACAAAGATTTTAAATACCAAAAGCCATTAAAAATAGCTTTGTAATTGCATACACAAAGCCAAAAATGGATTTCCAGAGTTATATCCTCAAAACCTCTATGCTCGGCTCAATACCAAAGCCAAACAACAATGTAAAATTTTGAATGCATGAAGGACTTGCATTTTTAGCTTCCTGAAGAAGCTACCAATTCCCAAGGAACCATATTCAATGCCATTAAAAATTGTCAATGCCACGTCATGCGCCTCTAATCCCAAAACCTAGCATTCCATGGTTCTTATTTACCTTGTTTTATGTCATATGGTCTATTACCAACACAAATATTAAACCATAAACAATAAACATTTTTATATGCTATGTGGTCAATGACCATCCTTCAAACAATAACAATATCCTTTCCAAATGGTCGATAACCATCGCTTCCATTTTAACAATGCTAAGGAGGTCGATGACACAACTACAAGGTGAACATGGGCCTCATTAGAGTAACATTTTCTTTTATTTACACTAACCCAAAATGAATCAAGGGAATTTATACAATATCCATGGGTTGAAATTTAATATATCACTCTTTGTGGTTGGATTTCTTATAGACATTAAATTATATCAATAAGAGGCAAGAGCATTCCCTAGAATGTTACAAGCAATGTGGATTTAGAAAGAGTGAAAACTTAAGGTTAGGCATTTGATGTAAATATATGTTGACCAAAATAGAAATCCGCGGTTAAATGAAAGATGAGGTAGCTTCATCCAAAATGAAACACTAGGTTGAATGTAATCTAATGTGTGTTTTAACCAAAAAGGAAACCCTAAGTGTTGAGTGTAAGTTGAGTTGAGTTCGCATAAAGGGAGGCCCTAAGTGTTGAATGGAAGTTGATTTAGATTCACAAAAATAAAAACCCTAAGGGTTGAATCCAATGTGAGTCACGTTCACTTAAATGCGAGATGTGGAAAATGGTTCTATAATACCAAATGCATTAAATTAACAACATCTTCTAGTTTTAAAATAAAAAGTAAAATAAATCTTATTATATAATATCGTAGCATCTAAAGAATAAAAAATTAGAAAATAGTAATATTAATTAAAAGGTAAAAGGGTGTGGAGGATAGTCGAGTTAGTGACGAAGGCGTGTTGTGAGGCATAGTGTTAGGCTTATGATCCTAGTGCTATATCTCTAGTTTGACTCTCACCATGGTTTACCAAAACCATTTTGAAAAGATGGACAAGCCGAAGCCGGAGTGGGGTAAAATTTATGAAAAAGGATTTGAGTGGGAAAATGGAGTGGCTGAGCTGAGGGTTTGCACAAAGATTTTTGGGCTGCCCGCATGGCTAGGGAATGTCCCGTGAAGCACTCTGTTCAACTCTCTCCTTCTTCTAGGAAGGTGAGACCCCTTTCCTATCTATACACGATGAAGTGATCAAAGTGGTAGAGATGTGGTAAGGATTTGTTATTATTGGTAAATTTGTAGGGATTCAACCCAATGTAGATTTTGTGAGAAAATGGGCAAGAAGGATCTGGAAGTCCCTTAGAAGCTTGGAGATTATGGCCTTCATCGATAATATCTTCTTATCCTCCTTCATGTAAGAAGAATATCTTTCCAATGTTTTTCGGGAGGGACCATGGTTTTATGGTGAAGCAACTTTATTTCTTGACGAATGATAACCTAGTCCTTATCATGGCATCCCTCCTTATTATCCTATGGTGTGGGTTAGATTCTCTGGGCTTCCATTCGAGTTACGAGAAGAGAGTTTTATGGGCATCACCTGGGGGCGATGGGGCATATCTTGGAAATTGATTCAACCATAAGGGCTCACACCAAATTGACCTTTTTGGTTTCTTTGTCATCTCTGTAGTTGAAAAACCTCTCCTTGCCTCCATCAAGCTCCTTACCAAACACGGTTTCTAGAAGAAAAGAATAGCATATGAAGAAAATCTTGTCTTCTATGCTAGAAGTAGAGTTAGTCATGGAAAAAGGTGTTGTGATGCTCCAACTCGATTTGGTGCCATGCTCATGGTATTCAACATGCGGTTCCAGTGACAAATACCAAAGGTCAATGAATGCCTCATTTTGCTAGCCCACGGATAATGCTTCGGCCATGGAGGATAAATCTCCGGGGCGGAAGTCAAAAGTGGAAACATGGTTTTTTTGAGGGTGTGGCTCCTTTAGTTTTCCGCGTGTTTCCCGGTTAGGTGCTACGGTCGCGATCACACAAATAATGTTGTGGTGTCCCCGACTCGGTACATGGTTTGCTTTTTAGGACTCCGGGAGGCGAGTTAGTTATGTAGGACAAAATAGGGGTGTTCAGAATGAAGGTGACATTTGTCAAATAATCCAACCAAGTTGTTGACGATGAGGAGGAGAAAGATGTTGGGAAGGACAACTCGAGAATATTCATTTCACGACAAAGACTCGGGGAAGAATTGAAATAGTGTTAAATATTGAGAATTCGCTAGTGAAGGAAGCCGAGATCTTCCCCTTGTGAACTTGAAGGATTAAAGGTCTTGGATTTCTCGGGAGGGTTCCAAATATAGGGATTATGTGAGGAACACTTTTGTCCCTTTGGATTGTGAAGTGGAATTTTGGAGGTCCAATTGACAATGGATGGAGTTGTGTCTTTGCTTAGGAAAGCGAGGCCTAAATTCTTGCAGTGTTCGGCTCTTCGGGACATTTCTAGATTCTTGTATGATGTTACCCGAATTTATCGATGATGTATCAAATGATTGAAAAATAGTTCAAGGAAATAATTATCACGAGTAAACCTTTTCTCATTCCTTGTTGTGTTTCGTTGTTGGGAACTCATTTTTTTGGCTTCCTTTTGTTTTAAATGTTGTATTTAGGCTCTTAGACCTTCTTTGTTCTCGGGTTGGGTCCTAGTTAATACCCACCTTTTACTCTATATATAAAAAAATGAAAGGACAAGAAAGATCATGATTTCATGGTATTATACTCAATTTCATGTGAAGCTCGAGATAATATTTAGTGGTAAATAGTGGTATATAGGTCTAGATAAAGAGGCAGATTGAACTAAAAAAACTCGGACTATACGATAACCTAACTTGTTGTGACACAAGTATATAAATGACATATGATGTTTCTTCTTGAACATAAATGACACATGATTTCGAACTATCAATTCATTGATGAAAAGGATTTTGTCCTTCAAAACCTTGCTCTTTTTGTTGGTTTAGTTGTGTATTCTTGGGAATTTTTCTCCTTACTTTGAACCCTAACCCAACCCAATACTCTACAAAACTATTTAAAATGGGTTTTTAGTTGAGGTCATGTCTTAGTTAGACCTTGGTTTAGGGTAAATGTATTCAAATTAATACTCAACGTAGCTTAGCAAGAAAATAAATGCATGCAAATGTCACAAACCTTGTTCTTTGAAATGGATGCGATAAGTAGTAAATGCTCTAGAATGATCTCTAGAAATTTGAACTCTACTTTTGACATGAGGTATCTCTTGTAAAAATGAATTTGATACAATTCATAGGATTTATCATGTATGAAATTTTACTCTATAAATGTTCTAGTGCACTTATTTATATGTAAAATTGTTGATATTGAATAAAGAACTAATTGGTACTAAGGTTGATACACGATAGGTAGGAACAAAATGGAAAGAAAATAAAAGAGTAAAGAGTTGATGCATGAAAAATCGTTTTCAAGAGGGACAAAACAACATCAAAAATTTGAAAGTGCAACGAAACAAGTTACAAGTTAAACAACATAAGAGATGTGTACTAATAAATGCAAATAATTTCTTCCAATATCAAGGAGATTTCTAAAAAACATTAAATTGTATTTAATGTAGCACACTTACATATTTATTTTCACTTTATCTCCCATGGAAAATTGTTTTTCCTTTTATTGCATTAAGGTGGGAGAAAATGAAATATAATTAGAACAATTACACATGAGACTAGCATAGGGAGAATAGTTGCAACATACGATCTGTTGTTATAAAATAGCAATACCAATTGACATGTAATATAAACTGAAGACTCTCAGTTGAAAGTTCAGAGTCGCGAGTTGGAAATTTTATTTGGAACAGCAGTAGGTCCCATGATGACTCCCTTTTCCATTTCCATTTTAAATGATTTCAATGCCGACTTGGTCATGTACACGAGCATCTTTATTCCTTGTCTTTGGGGATTACTTTTACTGGACGGAAGGAGTAGAAACAAATTGGTATGGATTGGTGAACACCAAGCAAGTTGGGGACTTACACTTGCCGCTTCGCCCCACCCAAAATCCAGTCGATGCAAACCCAGCTGCCTCCAATCACTCATATACATATTTCTAGAGCTCAAGTAAACATCCACTGCAGCTCGCTGAGTCTCGACCAAGTCAATATTTGATCTCATATACTTGTCATCTGACAACATATTTGATTTCCTTATAATGTTGATAGCATCCAGAATAGACCCGGTGAGTAGGTGTTGGGCGGTAGTGCAGGCACATCCACTAGAGATGGCATTTCCGTAGAATCCAAGAGGCAGTGGGGGCTTCAATTTTGTCCTCATATCCACTGCAAACAGAAGCTTCACATAATCATTTCGTGGAATTTGAAGAGCCTTTGTCCTCGCTCTCCAAGCCAATGCTGCCACTACTTCGAATGTGGACAAGCTGGACAAGCTGAAGCCGGAGTGGGGTAAAATTTATGAGAAAGGATTTGAGTGGGAAAATGGAGTGGCTGAGTTGAGGGTTTGCACAAGGATTTTTGGGCTGCCCGCGTGGCTAGGGAATGTCCTGTGAAGCACTCTGTTCAACTCTCTCCTTGCTAGGAAGGTGAGACCCCTTTCCTATCTATACCTGATGAAGTGATCAAAATGGTAGAGATGTGGTTAGGATTTGATGTTATTGGTAAATTTGTAGGGATTCAACCCAATATAGATTTTGTGATAAAATGGGCAAGAAGGAACTAGAAGCCCCTTAGAAGCTTGGAGATTATGGCCTTCATCAACAATACCTTCTTATCCTCCTTCATGTAAGAAGAATATCTTTCCAATGTTTTTAGGAGGGACCATGGTTTTATGGTGGAGCAACTTTATTTCTTGACAAATGATAACCTGGTCCTTATCATGGCATCCCTCCTTATTATCCTATGGTGTAGGTTAGATTCTCTAGGCTTCCATTCGAGTTCGAGAAGAGAAAGTTTTATGGGCATTACGGGGCGATGGGGCATATGCTTTGAAATTGATTCAACCATAAGGGCTCACACCAAATTGACCTTTTTGGGTTCTTTGTCATCTCTGTAGTTGAAAAACCTCTCCTTGCCTCCATCAAGCTCCTTACCAAACACGATTTCTAGAAACAAAGACGGTGTATGAAGAAAATCTTGTCTTCTATGCTAGAAGTAGAGTCAGTCATGGAAAAAGGTGTTGTGATGCTCCAACTCGATTTGGTGCCATGCTCATGGTATTCAACATGAGGTCCAGTGTGATCACCACCAAAGTGTAATGAATGCCTCATTTTGCTAGCCCAAGGATAATGCTTTGGCCATGGAGGATAAATCTCCGGGCGGAAGTTAAAAAGTGGAAACGTGGTTTTTTTAGGGGTGTGGCTCCTTTAGTTTTCCGCATGTTTCCCGGTTAGGTGTTATGGTCGGCGACCCCACAAATAATGTTGTGGTGTCCCGACTTGGTACATGGTTGTTTTTAGGACTCCGGGAGCGAGTTATGTAGGAAAAATAGGGGTGTTCTGATAATGAAGGTGACACACTCAAATAATCCAACCAAGTTGTTGACGATGAGGAGGAGAAAAATGTTGGCAAGGACGACTTAGAAAATTCATTTCTTGTGAAAGACTTAGGGAAGAATTGAAATAGTGTTAAATATTGAGAATTCACTAGTGAAGGAAGCCGATCTTCCCCTTATGAACTTGAAGGATTAAAGGTACTTGGATTTCGGGGAGGGTTCTAGCTATAGGGATTATGTGAGGAACACTTTTGTCCCTTTGGATTGTGAAGCGGAATTTTGGAGGTCCAATTGACAATGGATGGAGTTGTGTGGTGCTTAGGAAAGCGAGGCCTAAATTCTTGCAGTGTTTTGGCTCTTCGGGACATTTCTCGATTCTTGTATGATGTTACCCGAACTTATCGATGATGTATCGAGATGATTGAAAAACAGTTCAAGAAATAATTATCACGAGTAAACCTTTTCTCATTCCTTGTTGTTTTTCGTTGTTGGGAACTCATTTTTGGCTTCCTTTTGTTTTAAATGTTGTATTTAGGCTCTTAGACCTTCTTTGTTCCCGGGTTGGGTCCCGCTTAATACCCACCTTTTACTCTATATATAAAAAATGAAAGGACAAGAAAGATCATGATTTCATGGTATTATACTCAATTTCATGTGAAGCTCGAGAGAATATTTAGTGGTAAATAGTGGTATATAGGTCTAGATAAAGGGGTAGATTGAACTAAAAAAACTCGGACTATGCGAGATAACCTAACTTGTTGTGACACAAGTATATAAATGACATATGATGTTTCTTACTTAACATAAATGACACATGATTTCGAACTGTCAATGCAATGAAAAGGATTTTGTCCTTCAAAACCTTGCTCTTTTTGTTGGTTTAGTTGTGTATTCTTGGGAATTTTTCTACTTACTTTGAACCCTAACTCGAACCCAATACTCTACAAAACTATTTAAAATGGGTTTTTAGTTGAGGTCATGTCTTAGTTAGACCTTGGTTTAGGGTAAATGTATTCAAATTAATACTCAATGTAGCTTAGTAAGAAAATAAATGCTTGCAAATGTCACAAACCTTATTCTTTGAAATGGATGCGATAAGTAGTAAATGCTCTAGAATGATCTCTAGAAATTTGAACTCTACTTTTGACATGAGGTATCTCTTGTAAAAATGAATTTGATACAATTCATAGGATTTACATGTATGAAATTTTACTCAGTAAATGTTCTAGTGCACTTATTTATATGTAAAATCATTGATATTGAATAAAGAACTAATTGGTACTAAGGTGATACATGATAGGTAGGAACAAAATGGAAAGAAAATAAAAGAGTAAAGAGTTGATGCATGAAAAATCGTTTTCAAGAGAGACAAAACAACATCAAAACATTTGAAAGTGTAATAGAAACAAGTTACAAGTTAAACAACATAAGGGATGTGTACTAATAAATGCAAATAATTTCTTCCAATATCAAGGAGATTTCTAAAAAACATTAAATTGTATTTAATGTAGCACACTTACATATTTATTTTCACTTTATCTCCCATGGAAAATTGTTTTTCCTTTTATTGTATTTAGGTGGGAGAAAATGAAATATAATTAGAACAATTACACATGGGACTAGCATAGGGAGAAAAGTTGCAACATACGATCTGTTGATATAAAATAGCAAATACCAATTGACATGTAATATAAACTGAAGACTCTCAGTTGAAAGTTCAGAGTCGCGAGTTGGAAATTTTATTTGGAACAGTAGTAGGTCCCATGATGACTCCCTTTTCCATTTCTATTTTAAACGATTTCAATGCCGACTTGGTCATGTACACGAGCATCATTATTCCTTGTCTTTGGGGATTATTACTTTTACTGGACGGAAGGAGTAGAAACAAATTGGTATGGATTGGTGAACACCAAGCAAGTTGGGGACTTACACTTGCTGCTTCGCCCCACCCAAAATCCAGTCGATGCAAACCCAGCTGCCTCAAATCACTCATATACATATTTCTAGATCTCAAGTAAACATCCACTGCATCTCGCTGAGTCTCAAGCAAGTCAATATTTGATCTCATATACTTGTCATCTAACAACATATTTGATTTACTTATAATGTTGATAGCATCCAGCATAGACCCGGTGAGTAGGTGTTGGGCGGTAGTGCAGGCACATCCACTAGAGATGGCATTTCCGTAGAATCCAAGAGGCAGTGGGGGCTTCAATTTTGTCCTCATATCCACTGCAAACAGAAGCTTCACATAATCATTTCGTGGAATTTGAAGAGCCTTTGTCCTCGCTCTCCAAGCCAATGCTGCCACTACTTCGAATGTGGAGATCACTTGTTTGCTTTCTTTCATCAAGAATTGCTTTAAATGTTGTACAACCTTTGAATTTAAAACAAAGCATGTCTGAGCAAGTTCTTCAGATGTTGAAAGTGGAGGCGTAGGCAGGTGTTCAATGATGTCCAAATGTTCAAACTCGACTAGCAGTGGATCCCTCGGCTTGAGGAGGTATCTGTCCCAAACTGGTTTCACCGATAACTCAACATGTCCCCTCGCCATTTCTGCCAATGCATTAAGAAACTGAGTTGCTCCTATTCCGTCGCACAGACTGTGATGAACACTCACTCCCACAACAAATCCCCGCAACTGAAACAAGTCACCTGCATTGGGAGCAAATGGAATGTTTTAAACCAAGATTGAAATTTTTATATCAAGGGTTTTCTACCGTGCATTTCAAACAGAAAAAAGTTCAATTAAAACATCATAATAAGTATGGTAAATTATAATTATAAAATATTGTTTTGTTCAAAACCTGTCGCAATATTGAAATCTAAAGTCATCACAAGGAAATCTAAACACTTTGTAGTTGATGTTGGTAACGGGTTTATCGTTGATTTGTTGTAAATGTAAGTTGTTTATTGTATTTGTGATATTAAGATATATTTGTATAAATTTATACAATTTTTTAAGTGTTTTTATAATATAAAATTAAAATAAAGTTCATTTTATATTCCTCTTATCTAATTATTCTTTCTCAGCAAAATGGATCACATAAACATTCTTTACCACATGATTTTACGTTTCACTCTTAAATGTTTATCGTAATTAACTATTCAAAAATATATATTTATGTACATTACATTGATGAAACAAATTTATAACCTACACATTTCATCAAAAAAAAAAAAAAAATTTAGAATTAATTATATATGATATTGATGGTAATGAATAGCCAAACTTTTATATAAAAAGGTAATAATAAATGGGTAGTGATTCTTGACCTTCAATAAGAATAAATGGAAGTCCCATTTTCACATTAGATTAGGATCTCTTACATTAAAATAGCGATCAATACTCTTATATTAAAGTATGGATCAACAACATAATACTCTTTATTGAGTATGGTTAAAACACATGTATGATGAGTAAAAGACCGGGATCATTAGAAAAACAGAGTGAACCTGTTAAAGATAGAAATTAGAGGAGGGGAGGTGAGGGTGTTAGCCTACCCCTAGCATGTGTTTGCAAAACTGACTGGTCAACCAAACAATAATAAAATACTCTTAAAAATGATAAACAACTCACTGGTTGGTTGACCAGTCAACCTTGCAAACACATGTGTAACAATAGACTCTTCTAAGAAAACGAAGAGAAAACAAAACTAAAGAAAAGATTGAAAACAGGAAAACTAAAACACATAGACAGTAATAAAAAACAGATCTAATCAACAAAAACACAAATTTACTGAAAAACAATCGTAATTTATTACCTGAAGAATCAATGGATGAATGTCCTCGAGGGGAGTATTTGGAGGAAACTGAAATAGAAGCTGTTGAAATGAAGGTTTAAACTCGTCCAAATCTCGAAGTACAAAGAGGGTGTTGGGCGAGGTGGCCTCAACGAAGACGACACCCTCAGCAGTGCACTCCACTTGAAGCTTACCATATTGCAGCCTATTTCTCAACCGCCCTTCTAATGGGTAATAATACACTAGCACCCTCGACAGAGCCTCTCTTATTACTTTTGCAGGCGGAGAAATAGAAACGTCATTCCTTGTATAAAGGAGCAACGTGTTTGACATGAGTCTAAGCGAATGCTGGTCATCAACGTTGGAGAGATAGAGGATTTCTTTTGGTGTGGGGAGGGAAGGAGGCACCACCTCTGCTTCCGTCGCCTCAACATGTAATTGCCCTACTACCTCAACAGCCATTATTGCAAATGCAGTACTCGTTCTGATCTGCTTCAAATCCTCTGAAATTCTTATCATTGTCGTCTCTTTAAGTAACGAATTTCAATGCTGACTTGTTCCGACTAGCGATTTAGTTATGATAAAAATATAGTTCCACGATTAGCACGATTTACTTTTAAAAATAGTTCCACGATTAGCACCATTTATTTAGAAATTAACTCCATGATTAGCACGATTTACGTTTTAAAATACTTCTTCGTTTAACAAGATCTACTTTAAAAAATTGTTCGACGTTTAGCACGCTACTCTATAGCGGATTAAAAATACTCAACTGATCCTCTGCCCAATCTAGCCTACCCAATGTTCTTCTCGCTACTTAGACATGAAGCGAGAAAGATGGTCCAACTTGCTACAAAACCCAAGTTCTTTTTTCATTAAAACACCTTTCAGTTTGGTGTAATACCATATTTGACTAATAAACCCATACACTACTAAATCAACAATGTTCACCCATACATTACTAAATTTGTAGATTAACTTTCATCTTAGAAGAATGGGATTTTAGAATAACATTTAGCAATATCTATTTACCGCGTTATTTTGTTTGTAATGATATTTAGCAATTTGTATTTAGTGCATTTGTTTATTATAAACAAAAAAACAAATATATTTTACTTTTTGTATCTTAATTACTTCTTTTTTACTAGGAATTAGCGCAATATCTATACAATAAGAAATTGGAAATTTACTTAAATCGGTGTTACATCCGGCCATTCTTCCTCTCAAGTGACATTCTACAAGGATTGGCAAGGATTTTTGCTAACAACATAAATTTTTGTATTCACATTTTTCGTTTAATACTAATATGGTATAATACACTAAATTTGGTCTAAGCGCTCGCCAATGACACTTTTTATAGTTAATCTAATATATAATACCTCAACATCCATTGTTGCCCTCCTCCTCTGCTTCAATTCCTCTCAAATTTTTATCATTTAAGTAACGAATTTCAATGCTCACTTGTTCCGACTAGCAATCTAGTTACAATAAAAAAATAGTTCCACGATTAGCACCATTTACTTTTAAAAATAGTTCCACCAAATTAGCACCATGTATTTAGAAAATAGCTCCATGATTAGCATGATTTATGTTTTAAAATAGTTCCACATTTAACAAGATTTCCTTTGAAAAATTGTTCAACGTTTAACACGATGCTCTATAGTGGATTAAGAATACTCAGCTTGATCCTTCCCAATCTAACCTAGCCCATTTTCTTCTCGCTATTTAGACATGAAGCGAGAAATATGGTCAAACTTGCTACAATACCCAAGTCTTTTTTCATCAAAACATCTTTCGGTTTGGTGTAATGCCATATTTGACTAATGAACTCATACATTACTAAATCAACAATGTTCACCCATACATTACTAAATTTGTACATTAATTACCTTCAATGTCACACATTTAATGTCATTATTGTAAGATTTTGGGAATTTTTCCTATGAATGCAAGAAAAACCAATACGACCAACACAAGAAAGGTCAAAATCAGTCAAGTAGCACTCCCACAAGCACTATGTTTATTGCATGTACTAGGATTGTTGAAGCTATTCCTACAAACTCCCCAGTTGAGTGCAATGTTGTCCAAGAAAGCTCATGTGACATATGGTATTTGGATTCTAGTTGTAGTAATCACATGAGAGGTAATGCAGATTTGTTTTCTAGCTTGGATGAATTAGTTCAAACTGATGTCACACTTGGTAATAACGAACAAAGGTCAATGTTTTGGGTAAAGGTACAGTTAATATTCTAACCAAAAAGGGGGAGCAGAAAATCATGCCTAATGTGTATTATGTTGTTGGTCTAAAACATAATTTAATGAGTATTGGTCAGTTAGTACAAAAGGGCTATAGAGTGTACATGGAAAACAATGAGTGTGTGATTTTGGATAGGTTTCCAAGCAATTAACTGATTTTCAAAGTACAAATGACTAGCAACCAGATGTTTCCCTTGAGGATAAGGCCAAATATGAAGGGAAAAACAGTCCAAGCTGTTCATAAGACAAATGATGCACATTCTAGAGTTTCCTTTAAGGCAAAAAGTACGAGAATCGGAGCATCCATAAATAGCTCCGAAATAATCTTTGAAATAAATTCCAAAGCATGTCAATTCAGCTCCAAAGAAGCAAAAGATAGTAATGGAGATATTCAAACAACATTTCGGTCCGTTATCAAGGATGAGTCTTGGTTGTTGCATTTCAGATTTGGGCATTTAAACTTTGGAGGGTGAAGCTACTACATATGAAGAACATGGTGAAAGGTTTGTCATTGATCGAGAAACCGGAAAGAGTTTGTGAAGGTTGTATCTTGGGCAAACAACATAGAGAGTCATTCCCGACTGGAAAATCAAATAGAGAAAGAGCACCACTTGAGATCGTGCATTCAGATATTTGTGGGAAAATGCAAACACTATCTATACGAGGCTACACTTATTTACTTACTTTCATTGATGATTTTACAAGGAAAACTTGGGTTTATTTTTTAAAACACAAGTCTGATGCATTTGCTTATTTTCAACAGTTTAAGGCACTTGTGGAGAAGCAAAGTGGCCACTACATCAAGGTTTTGAGGATGGATAGAGGCGGTGAATATATTTCTAACAATTTTCTGAATTTTTGTAGATCACATGGCATACACAAGCAATTTACAACCCGATATACACCTCAACAAAATGGTGTGGCAGAGAGGAAGAATCAAACCATTATGGAGATGGCTCATAGCATGTTGGTAGCCAAACATTTACCTAATGAATATTGGGCTGAGGCAATGGCAATTGTTGTTTATATCATGAATAGTGCCCAACAAAAAGTGTGAAGAATAAAGTCCCTCAAGAGGCTTGGAAAGGAATGAAACATAGTGTTTCTCATTTTAAGGTTTTTGGTTGTCTTGCATATGTACATATTCCAAATGAGTTGAGGAAGAAGTTAGACAACAAAGGGAAAAAATGTATATTTGTTGGTTGCTCGAAGGATACATAGGCATATAAGTTGTTTAATCCTATCACTAGGAAGGTTATAATTAGCCGTGATGTTTAGTTTGTGGAGGATGAAGCATGGGATAGAAGTGTAGAGAGCGCTGTAAAAATTACAATTGTTGTTCTGCATGATGATATGATAGATGAAGTGTTTTCATCATCTAGTACAACTCAAGCAACAACTCCTTCCACTCCTAGGACAACACCACAAGTTGTAGCTCAAGCTACACCTTCATTCACACCAAGAATATCTTCAAGGTTGTTGTCCACACCAAGGGTAGATAAAACTCCATAAGTAACTACAATATTATCTACATCAGATGGCATCCTTGGAGCAACTCCAACTAGCACTCCAAGTAGTTCTACATCTTTAGATCCAACTCTAGCAAGCATGTTGCCACGAAAAATAAGGAGTTTGAGTGAGTTGTATAATGTTGATACAACAAATTCATTTTTAGCTTTTTCTTTGCTTTCTCATGTAGATGATCCATTAACATTTGAAGAGGTTGTGAGTGATGATACATAGGCGCAAGCCATGGATGAAGAGATTGAATCCATTGAGAAGAACCAAACATGAGAGTTGGTTGAGTTGCCTGAAGGCAAGGATGTAATTAGTGTAAAATGGATTTATAAGACTAAACAAGATGTTGATGGAAAATTTCAAAAACATAAAGCAAGGCTAGTTGCAAGGGGCTTCACATAATAGCCCGATATAGAATTTAATGAAACATTTTCTCTTGTTGCATGGTGGACACAATTAGGACCGTATTGGCTATTGCTGCCCACAACAAGTGGCATGTGTACCAAATGGATATGAAGTCAACATTTCTAAATGGCTATCTAGAGGAGGAAGTGTATGTGGAACAACCATAAGGCTATGAGATACCAGGTCATGAAAACAAGGTATATATGTTGAAGAAGGCACTTTATGGTTTAAAGCAAACTCCTAGAGCTTCATAACACCACATTGACTCATATCTCGTTGAAAATGGTTTCCACAGTAGTTGTGAGCCAACCTTGTACATCAAATTCAACAAGCAAGGTAACATTCTAATTATTTTCTTGTATGTGGATGATCTAATTTTTATTGGTGATCTTAGCATAGATGCTTTCAAATCAACAATGAAGAGTGCATTTGAAATGACTGATTTGGGGCTTATGAGATATTTTTGGGCATTGAAGTCCATCAAACTAATGCTAGTATATTTATTTATCAATCTAAATATGCAAATGAGATCTTGAAGAGATTCAATATGGAAAAGTGCAAGGTAGCCCCAACATTGGTCATGATGGGATTGAAGCTAAGCAAGGAGGATGATAGACCATGTGTGGATCCTACATTATTCAAGAGGCTGGTTGGAAGCCTTATGTATTTGATGGCCACAAGGCCTGATATTATGTACGGTGTAAGCCTAATTTCAAGGTTTATGGAGTCTCCAAAAGACTCTCATTGGTAGGCCAATAAGAGAATATTGAGGTATGTGAGTGGTACAAAGGACTTTGGCATATTGTACTCCACTTCAGATGATTTCAGTCTTGTTGGGTACACTGATAGTGATTGTGGGGGCAACATAGATGATAGGAATTGGGTATGATTTTCACTTTGGTATAAGTGTTGTGTCATGGGCTTCAAAGAAACAACCTATTGTGACTCTTTCCTCAACTTTGAAGTTGAGTATGTTGCAGCCACTAGTGCTGCTTGTCAAGTTGTTTGGATGCGGAGGATGTTGAAAGACTTATTGCATGATAAAAAAGAAGCCACTACAATATTTTGTGACAACTATTCAACCATTGTTTTGTCTAAAAATCATGTTTTTCATAAGAGAACTAAGCATATTGATACTAGGTATCATTTTATTAGAGAGCTAGTAAACAACAAAGAAATTTGTCTAGATTTTTGTAGGTCGAAGTTCAATTGGGTGATACATTTACAAAGTCGTTGGCAAAGGAGAAATTTAGTATTTACTGAAGTTGCTTAGGAGTTTTTGATCTTGCAAATGTATGCAGCTCTGAAAATAATAATTCCACAATTAGCTCTTAAATATGTAGCAATAATATTGGAGAAGTTTGATACAATTATTGATGATCCCAATGATTCATAATTAATGGGGAGTATTGGAAATTATTAATTATGGTAGTGAGCATTATTGTCAAAATATTCTATTTTTAATTCCCATATTTCTTTCAACCTCCAATCGAGATATGCTTTTGTTATGGGCGAAGCAAAAACAAAATATACTAGATGGATGGAGAAGACAGATTTTATTTCCTTTCTTGCCTTGTCAAATGACATTACATTCACCTCCTTTTATAGAGGATTTTAGAAAGTGCTAGATAAGGATTTTCCACATGTTTAATCACAAAGAAAAAAATAGACCAGTCAATTCTCACATGTTTTCAATCACGACCACACAGTACCATTCTAGAAGGTAGGTGGAGAGTTTGCTATTATCGGGAAGTCTGTGGGAGTAGGTACAAATTACTGTTTTTATCAATGTTTCTAACACTCCCCCCTAATTTTTGCTATCAATTACATCAATGTTTACAATGCCCAAAGTTTCTCTTAGATACTCAAATTGTTCTTGTGCTAATGCCTTTGTGAATATGTCTGCAAGTTGCTCCTTTGATCTACAATGTTGTAGAATGAGTTCTCCATTGTTGACCAATTCTCGGAGATGAAATGATATCTGTGTCAATGTGCTTTGTCCTCTTGTGGAAAACATGATTCTTTGATAGTGCAATAGTGGACTGGTTGTCACAATAGATTGTTGTAGGCTCCTCTTGCTCATGCATTAGATCCTTCAAGATTCTTCACATCCAAACTACTTGACATGTTGTTGATGTACCTACTACATACTCTGCTTCTGCTGATGATATTGTCACTATTAGTTGTTTCTTTGATGCCCATGCTACAATACATGTTCCAAGATGAAATGTATATCCGGATGTACTTTTCCTATCATCAATGCTTCTGTAAAATCACTATATGTATATCCAATCAATGAAAAACATTCAATGTAAAATACATTATGCCATAATCCATAGTTTTTGTAATATACCTTAACAACCTTTTTCCTGCTTGCCAATGTGAGTTATTTGGTGTATCCATGAATCTTGAAATAAAACTGACTCCATACATTATATCTGGCCTAGTTGCTATGAGATACATCAAACTGCCTACCAATTTTCTAAATACAGTTGAGTCAAAATTTGTTTCATTGTCTTCTCTACTTAGTTTTGTTGCTACTACCACAGGTGTAGAATCTGGACTGCAATTTATCATTCTAAATCTCCTTAATACATCTTTTACATATTTACTTTGACAAATGAAAATTCCATTATTATTTTGTATGACTTCAATGCCAAGAAAATATTTCATCAATTCCAAATCTGTCATTTCAAATTCTTTTGTCATTGTTGATTTAAACATGTCTATAGAAAGATTTCCTATAAAGATCAAATCATCAACATACAAGCAAACAATTATAATTTGACCTTGCTCATTAACTTTGGTGTATAGTGTAGGCTCACTAGTACTTCTGTTGAATCCATTCTATATCATGTATGAATCCATCATGTTGTACCATGCTCTTGGTGTTTGCTTCAATCCATAAAGTGTCTTCTTCAACCTGCAAACCTTGTCTTCATATTACGGTGGTTCTTTGCTTTTGCACATAAACTTCTTCTTCTAGATAACCATTCAAGAAAGTTGATTTCACATCCATTTGAGAAACCTTCCATTTTTTTGAGTTGCAATTGCTAGTACCATTCTAACAGTATCAAGTCTTGCTACAAGAGCAAATATTTCATTGTAATCAATTCCATATTCTTGTGTAAATCCCTTAGCTACTAATCTTGCCTTATATTTGTCAACTTCTCCATTTGCCTTATATTTAGTTTTATAAATCTATTTCACACCTATGGATTCTTTATCCTTGGGTAAATCAACTAGATCCCATGTTTCATTTTTCTCTATTGATCCTATTTCATCATTCATTGCATTAATCCAATGTTCTTCCTTAATTGCATCCTCAAAATATATAGGATCTTGGGCAAATAAAGAAAAATTAGACTGCAAATCTATCCCATCTCCATGATCATATATTTCTTGTAAGCTTCTTGTCTTTTTACCTTTTAGTCTTGGTCTCAATGATACAAGTGTAGGATTTGATTCATTACTTACTTGTGGACTTGATGATTCTCCTTGCTCAACCTAGATTTGTGAGCTTTCTCCTTGTGATATTCCTCCTTGCTTTGATTTGATTGTTCTTCTTGCTCCCCTTGGTCTCCTTGACCTTTTTCTTTTTGATCTTCATATGGCATTGTTGTTGTACCTAGATTTTTTTGTCTATATTTCCATCCCAAGATTCTTCTTCTTTGAATACAACATCTCTACTTATAATAACTTCCTTGGTTATAGGATTAAACGAATTATATGCCTTAGAGTGTTCATCATAGCCAATAAAGATACATTTTTTACTTTTATCATCAAATTTACTCCTTGTTTCTTTAGGCACATGTGCATATGCAATACAACCAAATATTTTAAAATGAGAAACACTATGATGCTTACCACTCCATGCTTGTTGTGGAATCATGTTCATCACAATATTTGTTGGACTTCATTCAATATATAAACTGCATAGACTACTGCTTCGGCCCAATATTCATTTGATAGATTCTTTCCTTTCAACATGCTCCTTGCCATTTCCATGATTGTATGATTCTTCCTTTCTACAATGCCATTCTGCTGAGGTGTGTACCTTGTAGTGAATTGCTTCTTTATTCCATGATACCTGCAATAATATAAAAACTCATTTGACTTGTATTCTCCTCCTCTATTTGATCTCAATACCTTGATGGATTTCCCATTTTGTTTCTCAACCAATGCTTTGAACTCCCTTGAACTTTCCAAATGCCTCATATTTATATTTGAGGAAATAAACCCATGTTTTTCTACTATAATCATCAATGAATGTTAGAAAATAAATTCTCCCCTAATGATGGTGTTTTCATTGGACCACATATATTTGTATACACAAATTCTAATGGTGCCTAAGATCTATATGACATTCCCTTTGGAAAACTATCTCTATGTTGCTTGGCCAAAATAAAACTCTCACATAGACTCAATAGTATTTCAATAGGAGGTAAACCTCTTATCATTTCCTTTTTCTACAACAAACTCAATCCTTTGAAGTTTAGATGACCATACCTCAAAAGCCATACCCATGATTGATCTTGACTTGATGCCTTAAAACTTGATCCATTCTCCTCCATCATTTCACTTTTTATGCGAAGTGGGAACATTATGTTATTTGTCATTTCAACTTTTGTAATCACCATGTTACTTGAATAAATATCACATATTGTGTAAACATTATCCTTACATATAACTATATAACCATTTTGAATAAGTTGTCCCACACTTAGGAGATTATGCTTTAATCTAGGTACAAAATAAACATCAGGAATAGTCTTCTTACTAATTTTTGTTATCACATTAATTCCACCTTTTCCCATGGCTTTAACTATATTATCATTCCCCAATTTGATTTCTGATTTAACTGATGTGTCCATATTTTTAAATAGCTCTTTGTTTCCAGTCATGTGATTACTACAACCACTATCAAGAAACCAAATGTTGCTAGAACTTTCCTGGGCTACATTACATGTAATAAATACAGAACCTAAATTACTTTCAGAATAGTTTGCATTTTGTTTACTCATATCAGCTTCTTTCTTTCGGCATTCATTAGCAAAGTGGCCATACCTCTTGTAATAATAACATTGAACATTTGATTTATTATACCTTTGTGACGCCTGATTGTTATTGTGTCCCCTTAAGCTAAAATTTTGATTTCTCCTTCGTCCTGGATCTGGACTCTTGTCTTTCTTCTCTTTGAAAATTGTTTCTTCCTCTTCCTCTTCCTCTGAATCCTAGATTTCCTCTTCCTCTACCTCTGCCAAATGTCATTTGTGTTTTGAATGCATGCTCCAATGAGTTATTGTCATTCCTATTTATCCTGTCTTCATAGTTCTTTAATGAACCAACCAACTCATCTATAGAAAATTTAGTCAAATCCTTGGATTCCTCAATTACCACAACAATTACATCAAACTTTTTAGGCAAACATCTCAAAATATTTTCTACAACCTTTTGATCTGTTAGCTCATCACCAGTCTGTCTTATTTGATTAACCAAATCCATAACACGATAGGTGAATTGATCTACTGATTCAGAATCTTTCATCTGCAAATTTTCAAATTCTTTTCTAAGTGCTTGTAATCTGGCAATTTTTACCTTACTCATACCTTGATATGTTGTTTCTAGGATGTCCCATGCTTGCTTGGCTGTAGTAGCTGGCTTGATCCTTCCAACAATTGACTCATCTAATCCTTGTGTAATGATCTACAAAGCCCTCTTATTCATCTGCCTATTTTCTTTAAGTATATTCTCATTATACGAACTCAAAGTAAACTCATCTTACAGTTCAATATAACCATTTATAACTATGTCTAATAACTCACATGAATCAAATGCCAATTTCATTCTAAAAGCCCATGTAAATGGTTATAATAAGTTAGAATGAAATTGGCATTTGATTCATGTGAGTTATCGATATAGTTATAAATGGTTATGTTGAACCGAAGATGAGTTTACTTTGAGTTCGATAATGAGAATATACTTAAAGAAAATAGGTAGAAGAATAAGAGGGCTTTGCAGATCATTGCACAAGGATTGGATGAGTCAATTGTTGGAAGGATGAGTCTGTCTCTACAAGTGCCTCGGCCTCATCCAACAAACTGACCTTATCACCTTTTGGCTTGACAATCAATGTCTACACAATTGGTGGCTTCTTTTAGCAAAGATAATAGTTATAAACTTTGAAATGGTGCCTTAAAGCCAAATAAAATCAGAACAACAAATTAGATATTAAAAAAAAAACATGCTTGCCATGTCTCCTTTGGACAACAAGCTCCTTAGAATGTCTTTCTTTATTTTCTTGATCTCTTTCTCTCACCGGCTAGGACAAACTCCAAATACCACTTGCCAATAGAAGAACCCAGAAATCTATCACACAAAATAAGAAACCAAAAATAAATAAATATGCTCCAATCTGGGAGCTGCTCTAAATTTGATTGCTCTGATACCAATTTGTTATGGGTAGAGGCAAAAACAAATAAACTAGATGGATGGAGAAGACAAATTTTTATTGTCTTTCTTGCCTTATCAAATGACATTACATTCACCTCTTTTTATAGAGGATTTTAGAAAGTGCTGGAGAATGATTTTCCACATGTTTAATCACAGTCAAACACAAACCATTCAATTCTCACATGTTTTCAACCACAGACCACACAGACCATTCTAGAAGGTAGGTGGAGAGTTTGGTATTGACTGGGCAGTTAGTGGGAGTAGGTAGAAATTACTGTTTTTATCACTTTGTTTCTAACAGCTTTTAATATTTTGTATTTGTTTAACTTTTTGCATTAAATCTTCTTCTAGACTCTTCCGCTTCCTTGCTACAAAATAAAAGAGAGGAAGTCGATGAAATGTATCGGAAAAAATAAAAGTTCATTCCACTCAATCTCGGAGCAATCTAGCAAGGGGAAGAAATTTGAGCAATGAGTATGCATTTTGTGTGTGCAAATTTTGTAGCTGTTGTTTATTGACGGTAAATATATTTAATATAAGTTGATTCTATTTTGTCCAGATATATTTTTAATAAACAAGCTGTAGCTATTGTTTTTATTTTTCTCTAAATTAGGTTGTCTCACTTATATGCTATGCTATGTTTGTTTGGTGTTTAAATTTGTTGTGCTTAGAAGTATCTTATTTGGGATTACTTCCACTATTCATTTCCTTTCAAATCCTTCATATTGAGTTAGTTATATTGTAATAATGGCGGCTATGGTTGTATATGTCAACAAACGACAACGACAAAGAAAATGAATCTCAAATATAAACATTAACTTTTCTAATGTACCTCAACATTATGAATTAGTTTTTCAAAAGATTTGATGAAGTATCATTTCCCAAAGACATATTCGATGTATCATTTCCATTGAGTGTTAGTAGAAATCGTATACATAGTCTTGCATGTAAGAGTAAATGACAATTAATTATGAATGAATCAATATTTCCTCGGTGTGATTTCGTGCATTTAATAAGGTGGAAGAAATTTTGTGTAAATAAATTGAAAGTTTGATAGAAATAGTGCATCAAAAAATGAAGGCGATCGAAGGCAGAATGGTCCATTATTCTGTAATCTAGAGAGATAAAATTCATTCAAAGAATACATATAACACGTACGTAAAGATGAAATTAGTTTAGGATTTATAACTTACAATACAAAATCCATTGTTGCAAAATCATTAACAGGATTTTTTAAAAAGTAAATTTATGGCCGACATTTCATAATCGTTTGGCAAGTTCATTTGGAACATCTGCTCCTTTGTTCATCTCAATTTCAAATAGTTTCAATGCCGAGTGAGTCATGTACACCAAAGATCTTCATTTCATGGGGAGTGCTTTTCGCGGGTGGGAGGAGAAGAAAAAAATTGGTATGAATTAATGAGCTCCAATTGAGAGGAGTCAAATTTGCTTTCGCCCCACCCAAAATCCACTTGACGCAATCCCAACTTCCTCCAATCACTCGCATACACATTTGTGGGAGTCAAATAAACAAAAGATTTACATAATCACTCCCTTGAATTTGAAGAGATTTTATCCTCACTCTCCAGACAAGTTCAAATGTGGAGATAACAACTTGTTTGCATTCTTCCATAAGTGTTGTACAAAGCTTGGAATTTAAAACAAACAAGCTTGCACATGTTTTTCGGTGTTGAAAATGGAGGTTCGAGCACGTGTTCAATGATGTCCAAATGTTCAAACTCGACTTGTGGTGGGTGCCTCGGCTTGAGGAGGTCTCAGTCCACTACTACAAGGGGGGGTCATTTGAGACATTAATTAGAGACAAAAATATATTTTTGTCTCTAATTAATACACCCCTCCTACTTTTGTCTCTAATATCCTTAATGTATTTTTTTTAATTAAAAAAACTCTTTATAATTTTGGGCGGCTTGCAAATCGGGGAAACTGCGGGAAAAACCCTGAATGTGAGGAAAATGGAGAACAAGCTTGGGCGGGAGGGAAATTTATTCACGCTGCATGCAGATGGTGCGGATTTCAGCAGAGGAGGAGGACGAGGCGCAGGTATCCACCGGCATTTTCCCCTGTTTTATTTTTTATCTGGTACGTCTGTTTTATGGAGTATTTCTGAGATTTCTGCACAGCGAGGGTTTGGTTTTCGACTTCATGTCCCTTACAGGATTCTGCGGTCAAATATTTGGTGTTATCAAAATTTGCTGGGCTCCTTTTATGCTCCGTGTTTTACATACTCTACATTTTATTCTAGTTAGACGTCAGAGTCTTGAACAGTGGCATGGGATATGATTTGTTGATTCTTTTCAGGCTGTAGTGGTATAATTTCCATTTAGTTGCAATATCCCACATGCTGAAAGATTCATATTAAATGGAGGAGGGGGAGCACGATGGGGTTTTTTATTCTTGTTAGGTTTAGCGGTTTTTATTGTTTTGGTACTTTAATGGCTTCTTGTGTGTTGATTGAAGCTCATTTTGAAAGCCTTCCACGAGGTAGTTCATGGAAAGATTTTCCATTTTGAAGTTCAAAAACCCTATTTATCATCCATACCTAAATGGATAAGGCAAAGCCTCTTGTTGGGGGTAAGAAAACATGAGGTCACTGGACTTTTACTATTTGCTTACCCCCAACAAGAGGCTTTGTCTTATTCCTTTAGGTATGGATGATAAATACGGTTTGGATCTTTGTACCAGAGAATTGTCTCTAAAATCTTAGTGTTATTTTTAGCTAATTGCTCAAAGAAAAGGGTAGTGCTCGTGTTGGGGGTAAGCACACATGAGGTCACTGGACTTTTACTGTTTGCAAGGCTTGGGTGATTCTTATATTTATAGACATGGTATAGCCAAAACAAAACAGTCTTTATTTGCAATGGGTTCTGTAGCAGTTGGAACAGTACTGCTAGGAAAGTTGTTGTTATTATTGGTTGTCTTGTGTTCTTCAGATGATTGGATTCTCAGCCATGTCCTGAAATCTGAGAGCTCGTGCATATTATTATTGTTGTTTACTGAGCTCTGAGAAAGCTGGAGGTTGCAGTCTGAAAACATGTTGTAGGCCTGATCCCCATTATCGTTGTATATGTCTTGCATTGCAGTCGAAGCATGAGCTTGGTCAGACTGATCCTGGGAGTGCTTAGATGAATCACTGGTTAAGTCTGAGGATCCATTGACATGCATATGATCTCCCACAATGCTGGTATTCATTGCTGAGCTGTGATCTGAATCTCTGTTGAATGCAGGTGCAGGTGCCTTGCCATAAATTTGATCCAGTTCTGATGTATGAATGTCATGAGTTTCTGCATCATCTGAAAACTGAACACCTACAAATGCTCCTCCCAAGAAATCTTCCAGCTTTGGGCGTTTCTGATCATTGTTGTTCGCATTCATAATTGCTTCAGATTTCATGACTTCTGACTGATTGCTCAAGCTCTTCTGATGCCATTCTGCAACAAAATTGTACATGAAAAAACAAATGTTAGGGCCCATTCTGCAAAAATAACTGTGTATGAAAACTTAATGTTAGGGTCCATAGTTTACTGGGTATCACAATGTTTCTGTCAAATCAGTCCAATAAGTTATGTATCACCATAATCATGTTGGGAGTCATGTATGGAGATACCTGACCTGCACTGGTAATAAATAACCCACATACAAATTTGAAAGATTATGTGGCATGTACTGAGAAATAACAAAACAAAAATGTATTTTACCATACTGCAATCATTTTCATTATCATCAAAATCTGAATGACATATAGAAGAGAGACTGTTATGGAATTTTTTTGTTTATGCTCTGGGGTCTCAAACCAAAATAGAAAATCAAGCTTCTTGTCTGTGGTTGTTCTATAACATGATTTCTATTAACAAGACGTGATATGAAAGAGTCTTAACAAATGCAAGCATGCAGCAGATCTGATCTAGCGAGAAGAACATCAATGGAGTACACTAACCCTAGGTAAAGATGCCCAAAAAAGTGGCTTCCTGCTTTGTTTAGGTAGTGAGAATAATCACATATCAGACCTCAATGAACCCATGTCCAAAGATGTGGTCGTTTTGTTTGAAGGAAGCTCAAAACCAGCAGCACTGTAGCTGCCATAGGCATTAACATCAGCCTGATAAAAGTTAGACATGATCATATTGCTTGTATCCACACCAAATCGATTATGACGTTGTTGCTTGTTCTGCATATCCAGATGAGATGCCAAAGAAAATGCCAACCAATTATTCATAGATCCCATATCCCAAACACCCAAACAACCAAATTATCGATCTATAACAGATATCTTTCTCTATATATCCTTCTTGGGACCTTCCTGATTGGAACAACTACAATGAATATATATCTCAATACCCAAAACTAAAACAGCCTCTGCAACACCAAACCTAATCCATATACTCACTGTATATATATATACTACTTCCCCATGAGAACATTCAAGCCCCACATAAAAGTCAACTCATCGTCTTGGGGTGTTAAGAAGCCTCAGGCCCAGATAGAAGGGTCTTTGTATGATCAACTATTTCATACTCTTGCCTCTATGCTTTGCTCATAACAGTTCTAGACTTTTGGTGATGGACTTTGATGACCAACATTTGATTGGCACGGAGACTATATTATAATAAGTCGTGAAGAAGGACACAGTGTCTATTTTTATAGCACCTTCATTGTCTCTTTGACCCAATGTTGCATAAGAGTCACGCTGATAGGAATTGTGTTGAGCTTTTGCTTAGATATGCTCCAAATATCTAGTGTGCATTCAAATATTACTCTCACTACCTGTTGCACAATGGATCCTAGAAGGATATTTTATTAGGTCCTCCGATTTTGAATGAATGAATGCAAAAGTTGGGGATGAATTAATGCAAAAGTTTCTTAGGAGTGTCCCATTTTGAGCTTGGGGTCACAAGAGTTCTAGCTTTCAGTGGATAGTATATTCTGTAGATGGAAAGGATAGAAGAGAATACAAGTGAACCTGGATTGTTTTTATGCCAATTAGCAGGTTTTTACTCTTGTTTTCTGGACACATCGTAGTAGTGGAGGTTGAAGTCATAGTGACAACCTCAAAGCATCTCCCGATCTTAACTGCTATGGATGTAGGTGAAGACCTGAACACGGACATGTTTCCTTGTTGGCATTGGATGAATGTATGAAGACTTTGGAGAGAATTTTGAATCTAGTTCCCGGTTGTATGGCAAAATGGGTTGGATCCTCTGGTGGGAAGTTGCCTCTCAATTCACTTGTAACCTCATGTGGGGTGGGGGTAGGATGGTAGCTAAATAACCCACATACAAATTTGAAAGATTATGTGGCATGTACTGAGAAATAACAAAACAAAAATGTATTTTACCATACTACAATCATTTTCATTATCATCAAAATCTGAATGACATATAGAAGAGAGACTGTTATGGAATTTTTTTGTTTATGCTCTGGGGTCTCAAACCAAAATAGAAAATCAAGCTTCTTGTCTGTGGTTGTTCTATAACATGATTTCTATTAACAAGACGTGACATGAAAGAGTCTTAACAAATGCAAGCATGCAGCAGATCTGATCTAGCGAGAAGAACATCAATGGAGTACACTAACCCTAGGTAAAGATGCCCAAAAAAGTGGCTTCCTGCTTTGTTTAGGTAGTGAGAATAATCACATATCAGACCTCAATGAACCCATGTCCAAAGATGTGGTCGTTGTGTTTGAAGGGAGCTCAAAACCAGCAGCACTGCAGCTGCCATAGGCATTAACATCAGCCTGATAAAAGTTAGACATGATCATATTGCTTGTATCCACACCAGACTGATTATGACGTTGTTGCTGTTCCTGCATATCCAGATGAGATGCCAAAGAAAATGCCAACCAATTATTCATAGATCCCATATCCCAAACACCCAAACAACCAAATTATCGATCTATAACAGATATCTTTCTCTATATATCCTTCTTGGGACCTTCCTGATTGGAACACCTACAATGAATATATATCTCAATACCCAAAACTAAAACAGCCTCTGCAACACCAAACCTAATCCATATACTCACTGTATATATATATACTACTTCCCCATGAGAACATTCAAGCCCCACATAAAAGTCAACTCGTCGTCTTGGAGTGTTAAGAAGCCTCAGGCCCAGATAGAAGGGTCTTTGTATGATCAACTATTTCATACTCTTGCCTCTATGCTTTGCTCATAACAGTTCTAGACTTTTGGTGATGGACTTTGATGACCAACATTTGATTGGCACGGAGACTATATTATAATAAGTCGTGAAGAAGGACACAGTGTCTGTTTTTATAGCACCTTCATTGTCTCTTTGACCCAATGTTGCATAAGAGTCATGCTGATAGGAATTGTGTTGAGATTTTGCTTAGATATGCTCCAAAGATCTAGTGTGCATTCAAATATTACTCTCACTACCTGTTGCACAATGGATCCTAGAAGGATATTTTATTAGGTCCTCTGATTTTGAATGAATGAATGCAAAAGTTGGGGATGAATTAATGCAAAAGTTTCTTAGGAGTGTCCCATTTTGAGCTTGGGGTCACAAGAGTTCTAGCTTTCAGTGGATAGTATATTCTGTAGATGGAAAGGATAGAAGAGAATACAAGTGAACCTGGATTGTTTTTATGCCAATTAGCAGGTTTTTACTCTTGTTTTCTGGACACGTCGTAGTAGTGGAGGTTGAAGTCATAGTGACACTGACAACCTCAAAGCATCTCCCGATCTTTACTGCTATGGATGTAGGTGAAGACCTGAACACGGACATGTTTCCTTGTTGGCATTGGATGAATGTATGAAGACTTTGGAGAGAATTTGGAATCTAGTTCCCGGTTGTATGGCAAAATGGGTTGGATCCTCTGGTGGGAAGTTGCCTCTCAATTCACTTGTAACCTCATGTGGGGTGGGGGTAGGATGGTAGCTAGAACCTAAAGAGGAAACAAAAAGAGAACGAAGAGCAATTTAGTTCAGCTCGCAAGGGATTTCAGATGGATTTCTTCAATACGGAAGATCAATAAAAAATTGGGTGATTTGGAGAGCCAACTTATGAGGTTTGAAGATTACAAGGCTAGATGAACCACAAAAAGGCCATAACCTCTCGGATAAAGGACGTGGATGCACTTTCTAATTACTTCCACTGGTAAAATGGAAAGGAAAGTTATGAATCAGACTGAATCCTAACACTCAGAAAATCCTTTGGTAATCTATTTGAGAAGGACGTTGAAATCATTTCTTTAGTGAACTTACCACAAAGTCCTTAGCATCTGTTGGACAAGAAAGATGACCTTCGCTGGTTTGATAAAACTTATTCCCAAAGACTTCAAAGATATGATGGGAGGCTGGAGATCCGTCACCCTCCTCAATCATAGAAGTCCTTGTTGAAGGTGCTATAATTGCACGTGTCTTGTGACAAAGACTTGGAATGGTAGGCCATTGGATCCCAGGTAGAAGGACCAAATGATACAGGGAAATAAGCAACACATCAGGATGCACAACAAAAAATGATGCTACTAACATTTTGGGAAAGGACCTATGAACAGACTTGATGCCAACATAGGTGAACCCCCTACAAAACAATTATGTAGACACCTAGGGGAAAAGGCAGCTGGTAAAAATGAGCCAAAATCTGAGAAAGGATGGATTCAAAACTAGGCTCTAATACCAGCTGATATAACCACAACGGACATACAACAGAGAACACAGAATAAAGTACACGCCAATATGTAGAACAAAAGCTAATTAGGAATTAGCTGCCAAAACCAATGGTATACACTATTGATTAGCATATATTAAATAGATTTACAAGGATGTGGATGTGTCCTGGTTAGATAAATCCAAGCAAATACTAACTACCCAAAATCCTCCTCAATTAGTCTTACAAGCAGCTAGTGAGGTTCCAGAGAACTGAAATTCACATCAATCAGTTTTACTTACATCCAGTCAGGGGAACTCCAGTGAACTAAACCAAGTGTGCATGTAAACATTTACAGTCATGTCGACAGTCACAAGAGGAATTAATTCTTATCAGTATTAGCAGTTTATAGAGAAAGAAATGGAAATAATGATAGAACCAAGAAGCTACTTAACAATTCTCTTTGCTTCCAAAGAAGACAGAGAATGGGTTTTCCACTGTGGGACATGGTTCATGATCTTTGAGTACAGGAACAGAATTTGCCTATAGTCACTCAAGTAAAAGTATTAATAGGTAAGGTTGTTAACAACTCCAACTGAAAATTAAAATTTAACTCCTTGAGACTTATAGGAAATAGTCTGGGTGAGTTTGTGTATGCCTCTGACCTTGCAATTGATAGAACAATAGCCACTTATGCATGAATATCCATTTACCTAGATTAAGATTACATTGTGGTTAATGGGGCAAACTAAGGAAGATCCAGTTGACTAAGTAGGCATACCATGTACTATACGATCTACCATGAATAAGGGCCTCTGTTGACATGATGTCCATAAGCAAGTAACAAAGCCTTAAACAATTAAACTCCCAACAGGGTCTCCATCAGAAAAATGCGTCAAGAAAATATGCAGAAAGAAACAAACATGTCAGAGAATATAGAAGAGGTATAAAAGGTCAGTCTATCAACTGAAATGCATATACACAACAGTAGTCAGATAAGATTATAAATAGAGCATTTAGCAGAATATATACTTCCTGATCCATTTCCAGTCCTTTCAGATACTCATGACGTAGAATACCCACTAGAGGGAAGAAAAGAAGAACCTCGATTGGAAGCCCAAGTGGAGGGAAATAAACCTACAAGTATATCACCTTTAATCAATATATACAGCTAGCAATCCACGAGTCAACACAAGAACGTGGGAAACATTCATTGCAATCTCCTATTGATACTCGAGCAAATACAGAATACACGAGAAACAAATCAATTCAGCATCCTGCATACATAGTACGATAGGAAACTTTAAAGATCAAGAGAAATGACAGATGCCAAGGGCTAACAGAAACTTTGAAGATCTGTTTAATATGTCAGGGCTTCCAGTTTAATATGCATTTTTATCATGCATATTAAACTGAAATCTGAGAGCTCGTGCATATTATTATTGTTGTTTGACTCTCGAAAGCTGAGAGAAAGGAAAATATGTTGGAGGCATAGTCTTAAAAACATGTTGTAGGCATGAGCTTGGTCGGTCTTTGACGATATTGGGAGTGCTTAGATGAATCACTGGTTAAGTTTGAGAATCCATTGACGTGCATATGATCTCCCACAATGCTGGTATTCATTGCTGAGCTGTGATCTGAATCTCTCACGAATGCGAGTGCAGTGCCTTACCATAAATTTGATCCAGTTCTGAATCTCTGCTGAATGCAGGTGCAAGTGCCTTGCCACTCAAACCTTAGTGCCTTGACTCTTTTTTATAGAAGCCACAGATGCCTACCCAATCTGCAAAGGCTTAACCTTGTTGCGCAAGCCTATACTTAGCTGTGCATCACTATTTGTGTCGTACGAAACCTTGGGACCTTGTCTCTTGTTGTGCAACACTTCTATCTTGCATGTTGAAGCCACGAAGCCTTGCATATGCTGCCCAAGCCTTTTTCAATGCCCTGATGTATTCTGGATGTTGCCTAACACTGCTGATGTATTCTGGATGTTGCCTAACTCTTTAGGCTTGATTAATGTTCCTCGTTGTTAGTATAGTTTTAATGTTATAATACATTACAGCTGAGCACACTGTAACTTATTCTCGGGTTTGGAAAATTCTAAGATCAGAAATAAAAGCTATATTCGAAAAGATTAAGTGGAGTAACACAATAATAAAGTAGAATAATCTCTTGTCATTATAATATATAATCACAAGATACGTGCTTTGATAAGAGGCTTTTCTGCCCTCCTTTCATTTGAGAAAGGAATTAAAATATTTCATGACTTGTACATTTGGGCAGAGAAGCCTCTTATCAAGGCACATATTTGGTCATTAGATATTATAATGATGGATCTTGTAGAGTATAAATTGGATTGATCTTCGGATACTAGACAATGAAAAGCAATTTACTTTATTTGTAATGAAAACAAAGCCCTATGATAAGTTCCAAGATTCAAGTTTGCTTCCAAGTTAACCTTGTAACTTATCATAGGTCTTATTGCAGCATGGTTTTGAATATGTGGACCTTCTCATGCTATTTTGTTTTCATTTTTAATAAATTAGATTGCTTTTCCTTGTCTAAGTTCTTCGTCTTTTCTTTTTTTCCAGGTTTCATTGTCTTCTCTTGCTCTAGTTGGTGTGGAGTGGCTTTACTGCAAGAAGGTAAGATAAGATGACATTCTAGTCCTAGATATATTGGTAAATAATTAGAACGTGCAGATACTTTTATTCATTTTTTAAAAATATTTTTCTTTATTATTATGACGAGTGTTACTTTTTTTTGTAGGACACTATTACCTAATTAGCCACTATTCTTGGAAAAAATGGAAAGACAGGTACTTTCATTTTCTGCCACTTGTATTATTTCTTTAATGAATTTAATCTCAATAAAGATTAATATTATCATAGTCATGAGTTTTTTTAATAATACTCAGATCTTAAATAACACTCATAATGGACCCTATTTTAGCTTACAAAAAATGGATTATGAAACGTGGCTTATTTAACAAGCCACGTTAAACAAGCCACGTTAAATAAGCCACGTTTCAGACCCACAGTGAGCGTTTTAGGCATCTCATAGTTCAAACTAATGATGTTTTAGTTTACGAAAACATCATAACAGAATTACCCATTTCCAAACTATAAAAATAAAAGTCTCAAGTTGAGAGGTAGATGCTCATTATTTAAAGTATATGATTTATGCAGGAAAATAGTATATCTTCATCTGAATGTTCAGATGAACATATACCAAGACCTACTCCAGGGACAAATGAATATTTTAATGAAATGATATATTGTACTTGTGAAAAGTGCAAAAATAGAAAATTAAAGAAGCGTCGACTCGTTGGTATCCATAGGTTGAAGTATGGAGTTTATATAGAAGAGGTATACTATAATGAAATTTCAAAAATGCTTGTTATTAAAAAATATAAACTTTTCATATCGCATTGACTATTTTAAATGATATTGTAATGTTTAGCCAATCCAAGTTCATAACAATGTTGAGGAAAGGGCATATGACAATGATGATAGTGGCACTCACAATGAAGAAGAAGACACATATATGGGTGATACCACTTCTCAATTAAATGAAGATGGGGTGAACGAATTTTTACAAGACTTCTACACATATGCTGAAGAAGTTGATGATTCGCCCCTAACTCAACTTGCTAGGACGCCTCTATACCCAAATGCAAATTTGTCTGTATTGGCAACACTTATGTTATTTTTGAACTTGAAAGTTATGCATGGAATGACGAATACATGCTTCACTGATATCTTGAGGTATATTTTAAACTCCTCTAAACTATATCTCTCCATGTCATTCAAGTTTTGAATATTGTGTATAGTGAATAATATAAAGATCTTTTGTTGTTTTATGCAGACTTTTGGCAGATAAGATACTTCCAAAGGAAAATAAGATGCCTCGTTCACAAAAGGAAGTATCTTCAGCAATGAAAGACATTGGGATGGAGTACAAAACATATGATGCATGTCCAAATGACCATATCTTATACTATGGTGAAAATGAAAATTTACAGCAATGCCCAATATGTTTCACCAATAGATATCGTGAAGATCAAGTGTCCAAGAAAGTTCCTTATAAGGTTCTACGCCACATTCCAATAACACCGAGGTTTGAGAGGATGTTCAAATGTAAAGATTTGGCAAAATTTATGGACTATCATGCACTAAGAAGGAGCCAAGATGGTGTCATGCGTATGGTGGCTGATAGCAAAGATTGGAAGGAGCTTGAAGAAAAATGGCCTGATTTAAGAAATGAGCCAAGGAATGCAAGACTTTCATTGGCAATGGATGGTGTCAATCCTTTCGGAGATCTTAGAACAACATACTCTGTTTGGCCGGTTTTCCTTGTTAACAATAATCTTCCCCCTTGGATGGCAATGAAAAAAGAGCATGCAATGCTAACTCTAATAATACCAGGTATATGAACTTCTTAGTGTTATGTTCTCTTGAAAATGATGTACATTTACATGAATATATTTAAATTTTAATTCACATTTTCTTCATAGGAAAACACCAGGTGAAAGATATGGACACATACATGGAGCCTCTCATTGATGAGTTATGCGAATTATGGAAGGGTGTCAACATGTATGATGTATCAAGACCTAGCAATGATAGGATCTTCCTTTTTCGTGCAATACTTATGTGGACAATTCACGACGCTCCGGGGCTCTCTGTGTGTTGTGGTAATCTATTTATCATATTCATTTGTAATCATTCTATTTATGTTGCTGCCCATTAATTAAATATGGTTTCCATACTGATTTTTCAGGCCTACAAACTAAAGGGAAACATGGTTGTCCATCATGTGGGCCAAACACTGTATCTAGGCAATCAAAGGATCTTAAAAAAACCGTGTACGATGAATACAGACACTTCTTACCTCAAAACCATCGTTATCGCATGCATGAGAAAAATAAGTTCAATGGAAAGGAAGAGGAAAGGAGGCGGCCAAAAAGGATGAACCCTTTGAGGTGGAAATCAGCATATGACAAAAAGGAAGGGAGAGCTTATCCATTGGGAATGAAAAGACTATCTAAGTTTTATAAGTTAGATTATTACGAGCATCTCCCAATAGCTCATTTATTTGATACAATGCATATTGGAAAAAATGTGGCAGAGTGCTTATGGAAACATCTAAAGGGAACCAACAATGAAGACCAAATAAAATTAAGGAAGGACCTCAAAACCGTCAATATGATGCCAAACATGTGGTTACATGAAAATAACACATATGATCCTGCGCCATGGGTTCTTACAGCAGAGGAGAAACAATATATGTTTGATACTATGCGTGCCATAAGATTTCCAACTGGTTTTGGTGCGACATTAAAAACCGTATTCACAAGAGATGGTTCAGAGTTTTCTGGAATGAAAACACATGATTGGCATAATTGGATAAAGGTAATTCATGATATCTTATATTTCTTGATAGTATAATTGAAATTTTCAATATATTAGTAATGTAGAAGATAATATATATTTTAAACGCTATTTTTCAATGTTGGTGTAGTATGTGCTTCCTACAGCAATACAAAGCACTTTCAACCATGACATCGCACAAACAATTTACAAATTGTCCAAATATTTGAGGTATTATAAACCATCAATTGTTATTCAATAATTAATTTTTTTCCTTCTATAAATATCATTTTCAATGTCTTTATAATTGTTTTAACATATATTTTGCAAATATTATAACTGGTGATATGTTAATGCTTGTTAGTAAAATTTATAGGTGGGTATCTTCTAAAGAGATACATCCAGATGAGCTGAACTATTGGAAGAGGAATGTTGCTCTTTTGATGTGTGACATTCAAATGTGTTTCCCTCCAAGTTTCTTCAATTCTCAAGAGCACTACCTTATACACCTGGTAGAAGAGATTGAACAATGTGGGCCCATCCATCTCAGGACAATGTGGCTTGTAGAGAGATATATGAAGGTCCTAAAACATTTTGTGAGGCAAAGAGCTCGACCTGAAGGTTCTATGGTTGAAGGGTACATGGTTTTTCAAACCATGGTTCATTTATCTGAGTACTTGCCTCAATTGCATCTGGAGGCTCCAAGATTATGGGGTGATCAACAACCTCAATCCATTGGAGATAGAAAACTAGAGGGTCAAGGAACTTCAAAGAGGATAAAAGGTAATCTTAAATGTTAGTAGTAGTTTTTAATCCTAAGTATTGTATGATGCATCCTTTAAAGAATGGTTAGATCAATGATTAGTTAAATACTTTTTGTTGTAGATGCTAAGGAGTGGGAGTCATTGCATTTGTATGTTGCATACAACTCTAAATTTATGTTACAATGGATGGAGAAGTATGCTGAACAAAAGAAAATAGAAGATGAAAAGGCATGGGCTGATATATATAATAGACATGGTCAAAACTCTAATAGAGGACTTCCTGCATGCCATAAAATAAAATGGCCAGATAGATGCTCATGGCATTGGTTAAAGACAAATGTTGAACACGAGGCAACCAAGGGAATGAAAGCAGTGACAAAAAAACAAGTAGATTTCGTTAAAGGATCTATAAATGGGGAGGTAATATACAAATAAAGTATTATGATGAAAATTGTTTAATCTAAAGATTTTTTTATCGTTGAAACTAGTTAGTTAACTTTGTGTCCTTGAATCTAATTGGATAATATGTACATATGCATTTAGGTAACATATTACAAAGCAATGTGGATTAGCGGTCATCATTTTCGAATCAGGAAGATCGATGAGAAGCGGAAAACTTATGATAGTGGAATTTCAGCACCATTTGAAGTGGAGTGTCGTTCACATGCATATGACACAAACACAATCACGAGTACACTTCGGTATTATGGAGTGTTGGAGGATATAATAGAGCTTGATTTCACATCTTTTAAAAAAGTTATTTTTCGTGTTGAATGGTATAGGCTCATTGAAGTGGGCCTTGACAAAACTATTTTGTTGCATGAGAATGGATTCAATATGATAAATACATCGAGGTTTGAATCTACTTCTGAACCTTATGTGTTTCCAAACCAATGTAGTCAAATATTTCTTGTTCCAAATTTAGAACACCCTGGCTGGTCCTTTGTGATAGATTATGATCCAAGAGGGCGAAGAGTCACCTTTTCCGAAGATGTAGAAGGCCATGATGTAATTGAAGAGGTAGAAGATCCACTTGAAGACATAGATGACCAAGTGGAGGATGATGATAACATGACTATTGATGATGAATATGAACAAGATGAAGTTCCAGTAGGACAAGAACAACATTTTGGTGATGAAATACATGAACATGATGAGTTTATTGATCATCATTTACCTATGGCTGAAGGGGATGAAGATCATGAGAACCATGGTATTAATTTATTTGTGGATCTGGGGCCCATTAATTATGGTGTATTCATGCCTCCAGATGAGGAAATTGTAATGTCAGATGAAGATGATTTTATTTAATCATAATGTAAACCTTAAATTCATTGTAAGGACATAACACAATTTGATATATTTTATGAGTGGATTGCTAATGTTTTTTTCTCTATGTCAATGCATACATTGCACATGTTTCCTTGTTTCATTAAATGTTTCCTTATTGAAGATTATATGAAGATGCACACCTTTTGGTCCTTTTGAATATATATATTTTTGGATACATGAAATGGCCAACAAAATGTCAAAGCAGTTCTGTTTTGCTGCTCTCAACATGCAATGGCCAACAAAATGTCAAAGCATACCTTACCAATTTAGTATTGCATATGTTATTATTCATTTGTTAGTGAAGTTGTTCAATGTTACATACAACTTTGAAGTTTTTTTTACTATTAATAATTTTGTTTTATGATATTTTGAAGGATCGTGGCAGGCCCTCTACATATGCACTAGAAAATCCTAACATGAGAGTGCCGCCGACAAGTAAATCCCGTACCATACTTTCTACATCCAACATTGAAACATTTAGTATTCCAATTCCGTCAAGCATGCCAACACATAATATAGCACCAGAGTTAAGGAGTAACCCTTCATGTGTGGGTTCTCTCCGAATTCACCCTCCAACACCACAACATGCTTCCTTGACAAGTATCATAGAATCACAAGCCAAAATTTTAACGCTCCTACCAGATACTCCTGAATTTTATGAAGTTAGACAGGAAGTAATTAAGAAAATTCATGCATTGGAGTCTACATTGCTGGAAAGTACGGTCTTGCTACACCTGAACAAGTATGCTTATGATAATTAATTATGTATAAAATATTCCTAACAGTCCTAATTATCATTCATGTGCTATAAAATAGTCATAACAGCAATTTTCATATTGCATGGTTTACAATAGTCCTAACAAACATTCATGCTCTATACATGTAGGAAGAAAATGGCATGTCCCTTGATGTACCTATAGGGGAAGCTATTGTGACCCCTACAACTGCAACAATCTCCACGGTGAACACAAAAGGAAAGAAAGAGGTTACAATCTTGTTAACCTCGGATGGAAATGTCTTAAAAGATGAAATGGGGTCGAAATTTTTCCAATTTCTATTTCATCGTGCAGAATGCCTATTTGGAAATACCATACAAGTGGATTGGAGAAAGCAAGCCAATTCTAAGAAAGATGAACTCTTTGAAGATGTCATAAAAGAGTTTGGAAATCCCGGTTTTAACAAGGATTTCATAATGGATTATGCACGGAAATTCATTCATTCTAAAAGAGACAAAATAAGGTCAAAGCTAACAAATGACTTGAGATATCCCCGACCAGCTTGGATCACTAACCAAACAACATGGGATGAGCTTATCAAAGATGCCAAATTCAAGAGAAAGTCCTTCAAAAATCCAAACTACATGCCATCTGCACGAGAAGGAGGTAAAAGACGCCTTCGAGATACAACAAAGGCTACCCAAGCTAGGTTGTCAAGTATTGGGTCCCATAAATTGGGGTCGGGTGGGTATAATAGTATTCGTGGGAGCTTGGTAAGTGAATAATTTCATTTAATTTTTTAATATTTTTTCGGTGACTTGAATGTATTGGATGACAAATGATACTTGATAAATTAAAATGTCTTTGTACACTTAGGTTCACCACTTTCGAAAGGAAGCTTCAGATGAAGATCTGAAATATGCACTAATGCATGGTTCCCAAGGGCTCCGGCAACATATGATAGATCGAGGGGAGAAATTGGTCATTGAGCATGAATCTGAGGTAAGTTTATTATAGTATTTGATGACATAATAAAACATTTAAGTATCAATGTTGTGATAATTTAATTAACTAAAGTATGTTGTTTAATAGGATGTGCAACAATCAAACTCCTTAAAGGGTGCAACTGACAGTGAACATGAAGATGCCACAGAAGGATGTGATGATTTTGTTGCTGGACAAAATGAATCGATTGACCTTCTTGGAACTCATATGGAAAACAACCCAGAAATCCAACAGACAAGAGTTCAAGATGATTATCATGTTGCACCATCTATTATAGTTCCTCGTCAAAAGAGGACAAAAAAGAATAGACATTTTTCCTATCCGGCTAAATAGATTTAAATTGACTGTTATTTTATGAATTATTGGCTATTTCATTACCAGTGAACTTATTGGTTGTTTTATGATTTGAATTTTAAGTATTTTAATTTCACAGATGTGTGATGCAAACTCATGCAGGCTTCTTCTAATCAGATTTGTATTATTAAATTTGTAGGCTTCTTCTAATCAGATTTGTATTATTAGCTATGTATTATTATTATTTCCCTGACTTTGGAATCAGTTTCTTACTTGAATTGGCTATGGGAGGGGAAGGAGGAACCCCAACAAAGTCTGGAAAACAATCTTCTACACCACAGGTAGGAGGGGAAGGAGGAACACATGCAAAGATGGAAAAGCCATCTTCTACACCACAGGTAAGGATTGCTATTTTATTTGGCTAAGATCCATGTCCACCTTATATTGCATTCAAAGAATAAAAAGATAAATTTAGTATAATTTTTCTATATTTTCAGTGTTTATTCTGAATCTTTAGGAAGTATCTGTTGAAGCATTCAACTAATATTATGGAGTGGTAAATGTACTGGTCTTAGCCATTATTGTCACCTTATGCGGTAGCCCCTCCATGTGCTGTTGTGTATTTTCCTGGAGGAATTTATGGACATCCCTCTGTGCCTCCTGTAAGTTCTATTGCCTTGGATCATGTAATGCATGTCTTTTCTTTCATTGTGTTTTTCTTTCCTAGTAGGTTGATAGTGAAGGAAAGGACCACTCCCTGTGTTACCTATTGTTGAACGAGAATTTTTGGAAAATGCATGTAATCATCATTTTCTTGAGCTGGGAGCATTCCATAGGTATTTGGTGAACGTATAGTTTCTTCCTGCCCAGCTCCCTTCTATATAGTTTTGCTTTATCTTTTATGCTCGACAATTTTGTAGATGGTGTTTTATGGTAGCTATGTATATAGATGGTACAAGGGTACATATGCAGAATAAACCTGCACGGGATATGCGGGGCATACATTCTTTTTCAAAATAGATTGCATTCACGAGGAGACATGTCGCAATCAACTTATAAACCTGGCCAGGTGGGGACCATGTTGCTTCTGTTTTTATTTGTCAACAACCCACATCCCAAATTCCTTGTCAACTGTCTTATGATTAACAACATCTCTCCTGTAGCAAGTGAATTTTTACTCTAAACAATCAGTAATTCAGAAGTCCACCAGCCAAGCATTTGGCCTTGAAACCACCTAAACATGCAAACTAAACCATACATTATGTCTGTCACGAAAGCTGTTGTGCAGTCCTTGCAATGCACCTGTTCCTTTTGGCTTATTACCATTCGCATATATTCCTTGATAATCTACAAAACAATAGTTGCTATGTATGTTGTAGCAGGTGGTCACATGCAGGAGGAGCAACAGCAGCAGATGGAGGGCATGGCCAGTGATGAACTGTCCATGAAACGAAGCAGCGATTTCTTCAATGCTCTGCAGGTTTCATGGCCTGCTTTCTTCTGTTTTTTCAACTTTTTTTTTTTTAAAGAACTTCTCAACCAATGTTTATGTTGTGTAATGCAATGCAGGAGCTGAAGAATTTAAGGCCACAATTTTACCATGCGGCTGATTATTGCGAGAAGTCATATTTGGTTGATCAATATAAAAGAAAGTAAGAATCCATAGACCTCTGTTTGGTGTCAAAAGAAACTGTAGTGTTTTCAAGTATGTTTCAGAGTTCTTTTGCGCTTTACTTTGTCTGATATATTTTACCCATTTTTATTTTCTGTTCACTTTTGATGGTAGGTGCCAGACCCTATGCTTTGGCTCATTTTTGGGTGGTTTTTGATGAATGGCTCCATCCCTTTGGCTATATTTTGGTTTTTTGTTCAATTTGGATGTTAGGTGCCAGCTCCTCAATTTTTTGGCAAATTTTGATGAAATGCTACAACCCTTACTTTCCTTGTTTTAATGACATCTTTTATATTATCAGCCTAGTTATGGGGTTGTCATTTTGCTTGGTACACACCACCTTTTTCTCTGTGAGTATGCTCTATTACTGTTTCCTGTTTGGATAAATTAGAGAAACATCAAGGCTGGGGCCTGCTCTGATCTCGAGTCATCAATTTTGAGGGTTTTTGTGGATTTAAGTGTTGGTGGGTTTCTTATTTGTACACTCCCGCCCATTCCAAGGCTACTCGCCAACCTGCTGTCTGCTCTAAGTTCTTCTCTCTACTTCATCATGATATTTAGGACTCCTCTGATTTCGAATGAATACATGTCCAACACCTTGTCGCCATTATTGGTTATAGTTGCATCAGTATAAGTTGACCCCTGTAGGATCAAATATACCATTCTAAGGGCTGAGTTGGAGTTCTAGAAATCGGAAAATTCACAGCTGAGCTGATAGTTGAAAGTATCCACATTGTTACATAAATTTTCCTAACTTCTTCTAGTCACTTTTCCATCAATAAATCTAGTCTGCAGTTAATTTTGTTGTGATTTCTTCGTTGGACAGTCACATCAATAAAGGAAGTGCCTGAATTCCCTTAAGCCAGAGATTGTCCCAAATAGGGGACATTACAGCAATAAATATTTGAATGTATTAATATGAAGCAAATTACATAGTAGCTGAAGATGAAAATGACTGTTGTTGTGTACTCATCATAGTCTTGAACAATAATACATTAAGCAAGGAAGAACATGAGAATCCATAACTAGCAAGAACATAGTAAGGGGAACAAGGAACTTATAAAACCATTTGTAGCCGACCAGACGTGTAAGACTACTATTATCATACTAAAATTAGAAAGGTAGTAGTACTTGCCTTCAAATATAATATATAAAGAATTTATAGATCACTTTCCTGTTCCCCAACGTCATATTCAGACACTCTGCCTCACCATAGAATTAAACAAGAATACGATGGATAGGGCTTAAATGGAAAGTTGGCAACACCCCATAAGTGGAACTTTCCAAGCTTCTTGAAAATAGACAAATCCATAATGATTGTTGTTTGCTGAGTACTGTTGTGTGTTACTAACAATTTCAGTGGTACAGTGTCTGAAACAGAGTATGAGACAGAGAATGAGGGTAGATTCGTATTTTCTAAATACAGTTTTCGTAATAGCAAATACAGTGTCTGAAACATAGTATGAGACAGAGAATGAGGGCTTCTGCTTATTGTGGCAGAGAAGTATACGAATGGCAAATGTCTGTAATTTTTTATATAAAGAGACTCTGATGCCCTCTGCACTATGGGTAATAATATCTCACATTCTGTTTCTTTCTTGCTTTGACTGAAATCTGGGTGTCTTACTATCATCACCATCTTTCAGTGTAACAGAGATAGCGATAGTGATAATGAAGAACAGTATATATGGAAGTCACGGGCTGGGGATCTTGGAAGAGGAACCAAAATCGAAGAAGACCAGGTACAAATTGTATCTCCTCCTATCACATATGAATTTTGTGTGCTTTTATTTGAATAACGTAAATACGAGTTCAGTTCTTTCACTAATAATATAAATGTGAGTTCAGTTCTTTCACTAGAAATACAAAATATTAGTTGGTAAAAACATAATTGGATATAGATTTTAAACCTAGTGGGACCATCCCCATCACACCACTGCTAAACACAGTTGCACGGTTTCACAATAGTTCTCTTCCACTTGTTCCAGAGCTTTAGATACTCCTGACCTTGTTCGTCGGGACAAACAAGATGAACAAATACCAATGAAACAAAACTTTAAATGAGAAACCAATATTAAACAATATTTAGAATAGAGAAAATAATGGATCAGGAGCAATTTTTAAATAATTAGTGTGTTATTTTCATGACATTACTCCTGAGGGAGATGCATGGTTATTTATTTTTTGCATGGTGCAGAGTTTTCACATGGGTGTTGTGGATTTTGGATGTTCTACTTATGCATTGGGACTAAGCTACACAGTTTGTCTGCAGCCTGCAGGTGCTGTGTAGATGGCTGATGCTGTGCACATGCCACAAACTAGCACATTATTGTGTAGGTTACACAGAATGTGCTGATGCAATATTGTGTTGTTTGTGGAGTTGCACTAAAATCTAGCTCACGGGGTCTTGCCTTACACCCCTCAATCATGCAAGTGCAAACGCTCAACCCCAATGTCGTCTATTGAGCTGCATAGGGTGTATCTTGGTGGTGTGAGGGACTGCACGATGGTGACTTTGCATGAATTGCCAAGGTGCTCAAGGTAAGAGTGGTGACGTTACATGAATTGCCAAGGCGCTCATGGCAATAGGGTTTTTGTTTTTTTGTTGGTCAAATGCTGCAATGTATTGAATCCACATTGCATAAGGTTTTCTTATTCAATGTTAGATCTGATCAGTCATTAGAGAAAATTTCTGGTAGTCTCAACGAGCGCAACTTCAACTTGGCGTTTGTATTTGTTCGATTTCAATCTAGTTTATCTCTACATATTTTGCATTTGTATTTGTTTGTATTTGTTATGATATTTTGCAGTCACAAGGGACACGTTTGGAGTCGCTTGGAAGAGGAACCAAAATCACTCTCTTCCTCAGAAGACCAGGTACAAATTTAATCTCTCCCCCACTCAAATTTTGTATGTTTTTGTTTGAATTTCAACCACTATAATTATCTAAGTTCAAGTATTTTTCTCTTGAAAACATAATACTAGTTTGTAAAAACATAATTGAAGCTAGATATAACACAGTCAAATAAGATTTACGACTACATTGTTTTCCCACGGAGGATATAACCTTAATTTTTGCTAGATAAAAGTTTGAAATTATTGTGGAGGAAGTGATTCGTTTATTACTCCTGTACATGCAAGTCATTTGGTTTTACCACAGCCGAGCCATACCAGGAAGACGTCTTGCCTCACATCTATATCCATTTGAACGCAGCTCTATCCACGATAGAACTGTGTCAGTCTAGTAGACAATAGTTTTAAAGCTTGGAATTTGAAGATCATAATTCTCCACATCGACGGTTTTGGCATCCATATCTGCCATTGACATGTATGTCATTTCCTTGTATGTTCATATTTGTATTGTTCTTGCTGTGATGATACAGTCATTGTGTGGAGCTCTTACCACTATGATTTGATAGGCAAGAATTCATTGTCGATTACTTTGATGGGCGATAGATTTGCGCTATACCTATATAGTTGATGCAGATGTCACTAGACTATAATTATATGCATACATCTGTGTATCTGGATAGTCTAACCTCAACATCCAGCAATCAAATCCCTTCACTATCGTACAAGTTCATTGGCTCCTCTTCACTTGTATGCAGTTTTTTTACTTGCTATCTATTGCCATGCAAACACGTGCATGCATGTGCCATCCGCTGTTGTGAAGTGGTTTTCTTTTAAGTGGGTTTGCAATGTGTATTTTGAAAGATCTCTTCTATGTGGATTTCAATACATGCGTAGATCTGGTACAACATAAATTGAGCCCCTCTTTTGTTAATAGTAGTATAAAAAGATTCAACGCTTCATTCTACTGTGCACACCTTCCAATATCTACCATCTGAAACCACTCTTCTTAGTTTCAACAAAGTACATGGTATTGGTGTGTTATTATTTCTTTTCTAAACTTGCAGTAATAATTGTAATTGTAATTGGAAAATTACCATGTCTTACGTCTCTCGCATTAATATTTTTCTTCTTCCTCCCGCATTTGTAATTGTTATATGCTCTAATAGATATGTTGCATTCTCGGTAAGGAATATTTTGCTTTGGCTACTATAAATTCTGTGATTGTAGATGTTCTTTGTTATGAATTATATGTTAATTGGTTTTTTCTATGTGCAGGGAGATATCTAATCACCTAGAAGCATATGTTAGAAGATCGTCTCTTTTTTCAGCATCTCGCATATTGATAGCTCTCCATCCATCATTTATAGCAAAATATTTAAGTGGTGGTGATGTTGAGATTGCTAAAGGGTTGGAATGGATTCACACTTGGGCTCTTCGTGTTGCGTAAGTTGATTCTGACTTTGAGTGTTATGCGGTATGTACCATATATTAAGTTTAGTGGAATTATTGATTAGTCTCTACTGTAAGTTACACCTTACAGTTCATGACCATCCATATCTATTTCACTATTTATTTGATAAACAAACAGAAACTGAATGTGTTAATAACTATTGATGATTTTAGATATACAAACTTTTTTGAGGCATATAGCATTTAACATTTAGGATTTATTATCTTAACAGACCACCTTGGAGAATTGAACCGATTGAGGAAAATACCAATTAATTATGTACTCCATATGTACTATTTTAGACCTTTTGGGGTGATGACAAAAAAACATCTGTAGAACAGTGAACAATATGCAAAACCATTTTTAATGTCATCCATATTCGTCTTACAACAGCATGTTCAAACAAGTCTGCATAGTCTGCACTGCTGCAACAGTTGAACAAGAGTTTCCTTAAGGACATGTTAATAATGTATGTTATGGAATTGGCTTAAAGTAAATGTCAGTCTTGAAGTAGCAGAGTCAATCTGAATTATCTATGGTGGTAACTAGCTTCTCTCAATATTTCTCTCCTTACAATTTGAATGATTTTTTATTCTTATCATCACTTGCCATCTTCTTTTGGGTCAACGATGGAGGAGGAAACTTGAATATTGCTGAAATTTTAAGGTCATTGTAAAGAGTGGATAAATTGTCTATGTTCATGTAGGATAACATGTTCTTACTCACGTTGTGCATAATCACTTTAATATGTGCCAATCAGCTTCTTGTTTGACTGGAATAAATACACCATTACTTGTTTTGCATATTGCAGGTTTAGTAAATGCTGGAAATTGTGTTGAGTTGGCAGCACATCTTAATGTTGATGGATTTCTAGTCGGAGGGGCTTCTCTGAAGGTTGGCTGCAAACTGTTTTACCCTCTTTATACCTTTTCGCTGAAGTTTTTCAAGCTCTCCAGATTGTTTACTTCAATACAAACTTTTCTCATCCTGGCCTACAAAAGCTCGTGGTCAAGTTATGCTTGGAGGTGACTATACTCTTTGTTATGTGAGCTTGTATCATCAAAATAACTTCAAGTATAAGAGCAATGTTATTATGTATTGTATTTTCAAGTTACCCGTCACATTATGCAAAGGCTCAGCATAGGCATGCCTTGTTATTAAAGATGGCCTTTTTTATGAAAGGTTGATGGTTTCTTGTTATATGTTTAATTCAACCTCAGTATTTTAATGAGATGTTTGTCTGTTATAAATTTTCAAGTGACAGTTGATAAATGCAACAAGTCATTATAATCTTTGTTTTCATGTAGACTAAAGATGAGTTGCTTGGTGCTATTGATAGTAGAGAATTGTATCAAAGTTGAGACAATCAAAGCGAAGAACATGAAATGACAAGCTGCCGACAGAGAGACACTGACTCAAAATTAAAGTTAAGAAAAAGAACCTCAAAGTAGCACCAGAGAAGCAGACAGATCACTTGAAGTTGGGGGTGGAGAGGTGTTCATATTGTATGCAAAGGGTTAACGGCATTTAGGCACCCTTTTGTATTTTATTATTGTATTTAAAGGGTTAACAGTATTTAGACACCCTTTTGTATTTTATCTTATTTGATATTAATAAAGTGTTTGTTGACCCACTTGTTAGGCACAAGATTCAAATCAAATTGTTTTTAATTTATAATATTCCTTACCAGTCTACTTTGACATCATAAATGATATGTAGCCGTCGATTGCACTATATGATATTTGGTTATTATTTATTCTTGAAATTCAGATTTTTCATTCTTTAAATTCGTATCGTCTCTAGAGAGACAATAAAAATTGAAATTAGTATTGTCTCTAGCGAGACAATAATGATATTGTCTCTAGAGAGACAAAAACGATATTGTCTCTCAAGAGACAATATGTATCAACCTATATTGTCTCTAAAGAGACAATAATTAGAGACAATATTAGAGACACCCGCTTTGAGACAATAATAGAGACAATATACAACTTTTTTATTGTCTCTATTATTGTCTCAAAACACCCCCTTGTAGTAGTGGTCCCACACTTTGGTTTTATCACGAGATAACTCAACATGTCCCCTCGCCATCTCCCATCACATAGGCCATGGTGAAGACTCACTCCCACAACAAAGCCACCGCATTTGAAATGAGTCACCTGCATTGGTCATATATTGGAATGTATTTAACCATAATCATCAGGTGAGATTTGGTGAAATTTAGGGAAAAACCATACATTGTATGAGATAAGATCATATATAGTTGGTGTTGTCCTCACCAACTCATTGAACCTGCCCTTGCTTTATCAAAATTTCTCTAAGATCTAATACGAGAGAAAATAATTACACAATGTTTTTAAAAAAATTTAAGTATATTATGTTTTTAGAAGAATAACAAAGATAACATCTATTAACTTTAGAGTTAAAGTAAATGTTAAGAGTACTCTAGGTAATAATAAAATCCTATAAAATTATCATAGAAGGACGAGAAATATTTTATGATTAGAGAGAATTAACCGACGTTTAGGAGGTTCTCGAGATACAATAATTTCAATTTTTTATATGAGGTTGCTTGAAAGTGATGGGACTCAAACTTGAATAAAGCGTCATTTTTGTAATGTCGTCTTCTCGCCGAACAAAAGAAAAAGAGAAATGGCACCGACCCAAATCAAAGTGAACTAAAATTTACAACAACAGCTCTGACGATCTGAAATCTTATGATAGTAAGAGGAAATTACAATTATTCACCACCAATACCACTTGTACATCATCCAAGCATATAGGGAACAATAATAATTATTTTAGAAAAGTAAAAACCAAGAAATGAGTTTTTAGAGCCCTAGCTAAAGTATAATAAGTAATTTTGTAACAACGACAAACTCACTTACAAAAATGACCAAAAATAATGACTCCAAGACCCAAAGTTCAGTCCATAAAATGTAATCAACCTTATAAATTAGGAACAATCCAAATATCAACAAAGAAAAGAGTGTCATGCACTAGATATCACCAAAACCGTCCAATGTGCAAGTAACCGCCCTAGGAGAGGGTTTATAATGAGCATGGCGTGTTCCTAAGGAAAAACTAAATGTAACACCAAGTGTGACCTCTATATGTGATCCGTAAACTTCTACTTTGGAACTCTACAAATCACACAATTATGTTGTTCTACTTTCAACTTTAGAAAATGACAGATTTACTTGAAAAATCGAGCTTCGTGACTGATTATCTTGCTCCTTTCATGCATTTATAGGCCTTCCCATGTTCTCCCGTGCACTAGAGGATGTGAAAGGGAATGGAAGGGGAAGAGACACGGTCGGGCCCTTCAAATTCGTGTTCCATTCGTCTTTTTGTCCGAAAGTGTCGGGAATTGCCACCACTGAGTAGATCGACGGTTCCTTCCTTAGAACCTCTTTTTACCTCATTTTATTCACTTTTCTTGTTTCTCCTTCTTGGTGTTGATGGAACTAATGAAGTGGTGTTTTTTTCTAGATCCGTATGGATCATACCTTCCCTACTTATGAGGCTTTTGGTCCCACAAAAGCTAGTGGGGCGTGGTAGAGGAATCAACTCCCTCTCGTGCTCATTCGAGTACCACCGGTCCACCTTGGTATCTTCTCTCATCCAACCTACCAAGAATCCTATGGATCTCTGGTTTTGCTCTGTACTACATCCTCTTCTCGAGTTGCCTCGAGTAGAATCCTCCTTGGAAGGTAACTTTTGCATTTTCCTTCTTTGTCATGCATAGATGGTGTTAGTGGATGCGAGCTCTTATAACTTTCTATCGCGTGTATCGCATGAAATATAAAGGTTTCTTCTCTAACCTGCTCAAGTATGGCGAAGGTCGCATACTATAGTGGTTTAGTCCTTATTGCTTGTCTTTGTCTCTTGAGATGGATTGGCTGAATCCTCTCCAAGTATGTTGTTGTTATAGTCACCACCATTCCTTGTATCTCCTCTTATTCTAGCTACCTCATGGTCAGTCCAAAGAATCCGTAGGTAGATACGGTGACTGCCTAGCGGAAGTTTGTTTTCTCCTTGAAAGAGCAGTTCCTATGGTGGCTTCTTCTACAAAAAATGACAAGTGCTATCCAAATTCTCCATCCTTTGGTCATAAATATCCGTGCTCTCACGTCCATTTTTCTTTTCTTCTAATGAAAGAAAACAAAACTGATGATTTTCTGAATAAGTCTTGGTGCTTGGTTGGCACTTACCACAACCTTCTTTGATTTTCTCGGTGTGTCCGGATGTTAAAAGCCCGATTCCATCCTTGACCCATCTCGTGCTGTTCTCCCTCCTTGTGAACACAACGTCAAATGCATCAAGTGGAATAATATCAGCCTCTAATACATCTATGTATTGGGTATTTATCCCAAACTAAAACTTACACTTCCTTGTAACTTGTATTTCTACACCCTTCTTCACCCATCCCAGTGGGTATGGATGTGGATGCGCGTAAGTCTCTAGACCAAGCTATCCTAAAACCACATCAAATCAAATTTGATTGAGAACAAAATCTACTAAAGCGTTTGATTTGGATTTTGATTTGAAATAGCTTACTCATCTCTTCTTCTTTTGTTGCCCCATACATGTTAGTGGCCATGCATCCCAGCCTCTTATCTACATCTGAATCATCCTCAATCTCCACCTCTCTTTCTGTCTTCATAGTGGCCATGGATTTCTTGGAATCCTTGGTTCGATGCTTTGGGTGAAATTCCAAATGCAATATCCAACATGTGGCGTCATTATGTCCATTTACATCACAATTCTTACAGAAATTCTTAGGATCTTTACAAGTATGTAAAGCAGTAGTGGTATATTTACCTTTCCATTTACCTCTTCTACTTGTCTTCCCTTGTTCTTTGTTATGTTGTTATGTTGACTGGTCTCCCTTTGGCTCTATTTCTCCTTGCTTCTTCTCGTCATCAATGTAGTATGCTTGTATATAATCTTCATTGAGATCCTTGGGCTTCATGGAGATTACCTTCCTCTGAAGGTGAGTGTGAAGTCCTCCCAAATACTTTGTCAGAATGTCCTCATCCTCCAAGTCCATATTAAGAAACATGGCTTGTCTCTGAAATTCTGTAGTGTAGTCTTGCACGCTTTGACCGTTGCCACTGTCTAAAGTATTACCACCAAAAGGAAAGAATTTAGCTCTAATCAATTCTTTAAAACTTTTCCAAGTATTGAAAATAGGATGTTTCTTCTTCTCACAAGTGGCTAGATGGGTTTCCCACCAAACCAGAGCATGACCTTCCATTTTGAGATGTGTAAAGGTGATCCTTTGTGCCTCAATGACATTATGCACACTAAAGTAGACTTCCAACTATTTTAGCCATTTATCCAGTAATTCTGCATCTACTTGTCCTTCAAAATTCTTTATTTCCACTTTCGTTTCAACTTTAAAAGGTGTATGTGTAGATTTTACCTTCTCGCTTACAATTGGCGTCTCTTCACGCTCTTCCCATTCTTCCTCTTCGTGGCTCTTTCCGATACTAAATTTTTCAGCTAGTGCTCGAACCACCGAGTCCATGGAATCTTGCTTAACCGAAGCCGTCTTTTGCAGATCTAAAAGCTCTTCTTGTTTTCTATGCAATCTATCCATCATGGTCTCTAGCATCTCGACTCTACGGACCAAGTTCTCTTCCTCCATTTGAGCTCAAATTCTCTGTTTCCACTTCTTCATAGAAATATCTGGCTCGCAAGGTAAAACTTCTTCACCTTTGGACCTTGTCATTGTCATACAAAATCACAAGAAAGATTCGAATACCACAGTCCTGGATATATAAAGCACTCGATACCAAAATGATTTGTAAACTTCTACTTTGGAACTCTACAAATCACACAATTATGTTGTTCTACTTTCAACTTTGGAAAATGACAGATTTGCTTGAAAAATTAGAGCTTCATGACTGATTATCTAGTGCTATAGAAAGGAAATTGTAGAGAAGGAAAGAATTCAAAACTTCAACACCAACAATTTTATCTTGGAAACCTCTAATGGAGGAAAACCAAGCTGGGAAGGGCAACTGCTCTTTCTTCCCACTTTTATTGGTCTAATATAGACAATTACAGATTATAATAAGTATGAAAAGAAGAAACAATGTAAACCTTCTCTCCAATTACTTGCTTGCTTTGTTTCTACACCTTGCTCCTACAATTCCATTCCAAGCATTGAAGATCTTGCTCATTGCTCTCATTAAAATCTGCTTCTCGATCTCTCTGGATCTTCAAATGCCCATTCTCTTGCTCCTTTCATGCATTTATAGGCCTTCCCATGTCCTCCCATGCATTGGAGGATGTGAAAGGGCATGGAAGGGGAAGAGACATGGTTAGGCGCTTCAAATTCACGTCCATTCGCGTTCCATTCTTCTTTTCTGTTCGAAAGTGTCAGGACCACCACCCTTTCAAGGCAGCGATTCTGAAACTGTCGCTCTGCACAGAGCGGCGGTTCCTTCCAGAACCTCCATTTACCTCATTTTATTCACTTTTCTTGTTTCTCCTTCTTGGTGCTGATGGAACTGATGAAGTGGTGTGTTTTTATGGATCCCTATGGATCAATATGAGATCACCAATGAAAAAATGAGGGGTTTCATCCTCAAATCAAGTGCAAAGAGGGTTTATGTCTTCAATTGCAAGAGAGAAAAATAATTTCATGCTCCGGTTCAAGAAAATGATTCTAAAGCAATCATGTCATTCTCCAAGCCAAGCAACCCCTTTTTATATCTAAAGGTGACGCTTGAAACACAAATATAATCCTCCCAAAGAGAACCCGACCTCCATGGAGACATATGCATTCCCATTTCTTTTATTTTTCAAATGAATTTCACACTTTTTCAAACTAACTTGAATTCTCTAAGCTATGATTAGAAAAATACTTCAAAAAATAATGCAAAACTATAAAAGCAACTAAAAATCATGACATTAAATACTTCCCTTGCTCTTTCCCTTTTAGCCCATGGGAAGTGGAATGAGCCCAAAGTCTTCAAAATAAACTAGCATTGAGAAGGGGACATTCCATTTTCTTCACAAAGCAATATTAATGTGAAATTTAAGCAACCCATATTCTGAATTTAATAATGATTTTGTTTTCTCCTCATAAACATATAGCACTAACGCCCCAAATCTTACGAGAAGAATCAAGGGATGAAGGCTGTTGAAATGACGGTTTAATCTCCTCGGTCAATCCATCTTCTTTGTTTCTCACACCCTGCCTGCGAGTGGATAATAATACACCAATGAGACCCTCTCTTATTACTTAACTTGAAGAAATGTCTAATTCTCATTCTGGCCGTATAAACGAGCATGAATCTCAGCGAATACTGGTCGTCCACGTTGGAGAGATGGAGGATTTCATTGGGTGTGGGGAGCGAAGGAGGCACCGACTCCATCACCTCCTTATGTAACTCAAATCAATCTCCTTACGTAGACAATATTGACGCCCTAAGTTTTAAACTCCTCATGTACAAGTATGTGAAATGAAACTTCGACTAAATATTGGAAATAAGCATTCTTAGGCATACAAAAAGGGGTAAAAACAAATGTTTCTCGAGAACCTAACACATTTACCATACCCCAAAGGGTTTGGTAAAACTTGCAATCTGAAACCATCAATTTCATTTGCTTTGCTTTGTTTATGGTCATTTGCAAAACAATATCTCTTAGATTATTTAAGCTAAGCAATTTATTGTAAGAAAGCAGCATTTTGAATTTTAGAAATCTTATTGAGGACAACTTGAAGGCAAACTAGACAATTAGTGTAGGCGACAGTTGAAGAAGAAATATTGTTATTTTAATATCCCACAAACACAACACTTTCATGTTGCAAAAATATTAAAATTATCCCTCACAAAGTATCTATGAATCGATTCAATAAGGTTGTTTACACCACGATTACATATATGTTATGAAAATGCACAACAATAAAGAGGATGTAAGGGTTTGTATAGAGGATTATTCTTATCTATTTGATTCGCCATTAACCATTCACAATGAGAATATTGCATTAATACTTACAACAATAAATAAAACAATAAGTAATAGATCAAATGCATAAGAGGAGAAAGAGACTTAGTTGTACATGTCATAACAGAGAGGATCTAGATATGCAAATAGGAGAAAAAGTAAGATCGAAGATTACGAGTGTTTTGGTGCAAGTTCTAGAACTAGAAATTGGGTAGGGGTTACACCGTTTGTACAACTCTTTGTATGATCCAAACTAGAACTATACAGTCTTGACCTGCATCGGTATGGTCTTGGACCCTTTGTGATTTGGGTATAAAACTTCCTATGTGTTTCACTTTCATAGAAATGACCTTCATTGTATGTCGTTCTTTCTTGCACAACTTCGGGATGACCTATAATCACCTGCAACAATGTAGAAACCTTAAAAACATGTAAAACACTTCATCATAGAATTATCAAAACCAAAATGAGAAAACATGTGTGTGTGGTGAATCTAGACTACCTTTGGTGATCAATCCCACCTTTTGAACCAATCCAGTTCTGCACTATATGTCGTCATTGCAGGATCAAGCCTTGTGTAGTTCTTTTAATTGCTTGTGCAATTGTAAGTGCAAACTAGCCAACCCCTAGGGGTACCTCACATCTCTTGACACCAAGATAATGGGATAATTATATAACATAGAATGTGTCTAACACGATAGTAGTGTGATGTGGTATACCTCAACTATGCGACCTAAGCCTTTGCTCCTTGAAACCCTTGAACAATGACTGAATTTGAATTTGCTCTTATTCGGACATGGCTCTCTGATCTTTCCATGCTTGGAAATGGAGGAAGCTATAATATTTCATCGTGTTGAGTGCTTCACGCATGTAGTAGAAAATTTTGTAATTGATGTGCAACTAATTCGGGTAGATTTAGGAAACCCTTGAGTGCTTTCAAAATGATATTTGCAATAAGATCTTATAAAATAGCTATGTGACTTATAAAGCGATATTGACTTGCTTATATGGCCTTACGTACATGAAATATTATGATAAGGTCAACCCTAGGAAGATGACAAACTCAATAAAAAAATTTACATAAAAAATAATTCGGAGAATACGAAGGGGAAAGACTATCTTGGTTAGCCAAGACTGGACCCCACATCCCAAACCTTTGTACAATCTGGATAGGAAAGATGACAAGTGAAACAAAAATTTGTGGCATGACTTGTACAAAGTTTTTTTATTGCTTTGATTTGACAATATTCCTTGAATTGATTATATAGAAGTGTGTAAATGTAAGAAAGCCACGAAAGAGCTAGAGAGATCAACTAATTGGATTCCGGAAGTGGGAATTTTTTTATAAAGGGAGCATAGTCAAACTTATCATTTTAAAGGGACAACTTACCAAATTTTAGTGTCTACATTTCCCTCCCTTTAAGTATGTAATTGAAAAATACATGCTTAAAGGAAAACAATACCTAAGTATGCACACACACTTTTTCTTCGCTCAAAAGTAGTTCTTTGACGTGTCTATGATAGAATGCTCCATGACAAAACCTATAGCAAAAATCATAGTCAATGTTTATGATAAAAATTAAAAAAACTCAAATTATAGATAATGTTTATAAATTTTAATTTATAGCAAGTAAGCAAAGGAGATGCAAAACATGGAAGGAACACACTTGTTGGTTTTGTGGAGGGAAGAGATCACATTCTTTTTCATGCTTTGGAGGCTTCAAATTATTTTTGATATGTCAAAGGATTGGGGATGATCTCTCCCCAATTTGTTGCAAAGGAAAAACTAGGTTGTTGAGTGTAACCCAACACCGTAGAGAGAGAAAATAGGAACCAAAGTTCCCCTTTATGAAAATTTATAAATAAGAAGGTCATCTTGTGAATAACTTGACTTCTTTGATAACTTTCACATTTAAGAATGTGGTGAGAAAATATAAAGGAAAACCTATGAATAATTTAGTCACTTCAACACCTTCCTTGAAACCCAAAAACCATGCCACTACAAATGGATCTATTTCCGCTTATGTAATATTGTTACTATTGAGTAAGATCAAACCACGAGAGGAATGGAAATTTTCATTCCCCATAAGGTATTTTACTATTGAAGCTAAATGTATAAATTTTGAAACTTCGTACGGTAGAAGGAGGCCTATGCCCCTAAACCCTCTTCTCACAACTAAGTTTGAATAGTGTATTAGAGAAGGAACAAAGTACTCATGCCCCTTGTATCATGCTCTAGACAGAGTCATTTGTATCTAAGACTACATAAAAATATCATACATAGCTAAAAGAATTTCATTAAAAATGAAAATGCCATAGAATATGCCCCCTGTTTGTGTACATGCATCTTAGTTAATACCATATCATGGTCTTGACTATACCATATGGTTTTGACCTTCTTTGGATTTTGAAATATTATAGTAATTGTTCCTTTTTCTAAGGATATCATTTGTGTAAAAACCTAATCCTATATATAAAACCTTTCTATAAATGTATAATATATCTCAATGAATTCCCTCTCTTTTGAGGCATGTGTGATAAAGCATTTGAGCCATCAAATCAAAAGACTAATTGTGTACCCATGTGTAAATAAGTTCAATAATTTGTGTAAAATCACATAGAAGGATGGAATGGTGGCCATTGTTGATAACATGTACTTACAAAGGGGTTGTGCATGGTGGAAACCATGACACATAGAGTAAGAAACATGATCCATAAACACCGTAGAAAACTTCTAACAATTCAACTATTTACAAGGATCTCTTAATTACTTATTAGTTTTTAACTTCTTATCAACTTGAAATGATTAAAATATGATTTAATTTCTGATTCAAATGTGTATAAAAAATGATTTCAAACTGAATTGCATTGATTAAAAATTATTCATATCAGTTATCCATTTGAATCAATTAGATTTTTATATACATGATCTTATCATTTTCCGTAAAATTGTTATATTGATTAAAACTTGCATCCAAATGGAAATCTGATTTAAAAATATTTGAATATCTAAAAAAGCTCGAATGCAAAAATCACAATAACATGACACAAGAATTTTTATGGGGTTCGAAATTCCTACATCCTCGGGTTCATTTCGAACCGATCCATTAATGTTTAGATTCGAAAATACATATAACAAATTAAAAATCAAATAATGAAACTTTCATAATCCTTCCATAAGACTCGAGAACCCGTGAGCTTTGAAAAATATCAGTGTTCACTCTCTGTGTTTGTTCCCGACTTTGAAAGTCGATTTTTTCAATTCTTCATCAAAAGCTACACAAAATGCTTTACAAAAATGGAATACAAACTCCAAATTAGAAGAATAAATATACCATCAGGAGCATCTTTGAATTTTGATCATCTTCCTAGTTTTCTTTAAGACTTGGTTTTGCTCCTAAGTGCTTCATTTATTATTTTACAAATTTCCCTCTTATCCTTCTTACACAGTTTGTAGAGTTCCTATTCAAATATAATTTTCCTCCTTTTATAGCACATCGACTACTTTTGGTCTAGAAAAAGGTTTATTTTTAGTATTCGGTTGATTAGGGGTCAAGCCCCTCTAACCACCTCCACCACATGTTTTATCCTAATTGGGAAATAAATCCTACATGCATCGGGGATTGGGCAAGTGGACTGTTTTAAGTTTAAGCAAGTGGGTAAGTGACTTGGCTACAAGCCACATTTTGGTAAATTTTCCACATAGGTGGTGGCAATGGTGATAGCCAAGTGGATGTCCGAGTTGTATTGGTCGGTAGATCTGCTAAGTTTGGTTGTGTTAGGCAAGATAAGTCAAGCTTGGCCTTGGATGCTCACGTGGAGGAAGTCAAGTTTTGGGTTGATGGTTGAAGATTTAATCAGAAGTGTGTCTTTATGAAGAGATCACAAATCGGTTTGTCAACTCGGTGAGCTATCCTATGACTCACCCCCATTCATATATAACATAGCATGAATAACATGATTTATTCCCACGGTTAAAATGCAATTACAATATGAGGTGTTGTAGACACCAATTTTTTTGTATCGCTACCCTTCACCCCGTGTTCGCTCTTTGTCTTCCTTTTTCTACATACATACGTATTTTCAATTTTCACTCCTAAATTCAATTTACCTCACTTACCATTATTTTTTCCACCTTAATCATCTAATTAATCCTAATCTTGTTTAGTTAATTATAATCCCTCATTTAATTTATTTCTTCTTCTTAAATCCTCCATTTTATCCTTTCTAGGCCATCACTTAATGATTTCACCTCTCCATGGCCTTTATTTAATATTTTTCACCCTCCACCTACCCATTTACTCATCCTAAGCAACCCTAGTTCATCCTAAACCTTTAAAATCCTAATCCCACCTCTTATGGGCTCATTGTCTCGAGTACGTCACCATTCCATTGCCTAAATCAACGCATCCCGGCATTAGTGGCGACCCATCCGGTCCTTTATCAACCCTATAAATCTGTTCTCACCCCTCCTTTTCTCAAGATAGCAATTCTAGAGATTTTAGGATTTCTTGTGATCTTTCCTTCATTTCAAATGTTCTCTTGCAGATGTCATCATCATCTTGGAGATCGTATGCTTCAACCTTGGATATTCGGAGATCCTTTTCACCTTTGCATGCTTAGGCCCATTGTTGCAATTTTGACACCATTTTCTTCACCAAGACCTTTTGTAGGTTTAGCTATCTAAAATGTCCCTCTTTCTCAAAAAATATTATCGAAGACATTTGGCCTATTTTATCTACTCGACGACCAAAGGGTGTCGGCAAGGGTGACTTAAGTCACAATAAACTAGTATTAAATGCCTAAAAGAAAAAAATTATTAAAGCACTTATATTAATTTATTTGGCTTAATATTCAGATGAACTTATAAATAAAACTTGTAATCTCTAGAAAGGTGCATAGGGGAAAATAGTGTGTTATAAAGGTCCAATATTATGTTTGTATCCTTCCTAGGGAATTTGGCAACTTACGGAGAAATGATATTGGCCATTTGGGAAGTATAAGGCCCATGATAATTTTGTATCCTCCCTATGAGGAAAATGCAACTAGCATAGATGGGAAACTTGGGGCTTATGCTTAGAAATAATAATAATTGCTTGATTGGTGATGTGAGAGGTTCCTTTTGGGTCATTTTTCCTTTATAAAGGAGAGGTCGACTTAGAAGAAGCATCTCATACTCATTCTTCAAATTCTGAATTTTATCTTAAGTCTAGTGCTTTTGTATAAAAATATTGTAGAGGACGAAAAACCTCTTAGAGATTGAGAGGGATTTCCACTCAGGAAATTCTATTGTGCTTGCAAGGGGATTTCAATAATTTCCAGCATAGTTGTGAAGAGTTTTTGTGATTTTACATCCAAGGCGTGAAGAAAATATTGCAGCAATAATATCATATTTTTATCTCTTGGAGTGACCCATATTTTGATTATTATGAGGTGTTTGAAGACATTCCCAGGTCTGTAAATTTCTGCTATCGGTTTGATTATGTGGATCAATGGAAAGTATTTTCATTAATTTTTGGATGGAATTTTAGTGTTGTTTCAAATCTCTTATTTTGCAGCATTCTAGACTGTTTTTCCATCCTATTATGTGCCTAAAAATTAGATTTTACCCTACAATACACTATTAAAATTTTGAGTTATGTTGTGGCAAAAATAGATAGGTTTGGTGGTTGTTTTAGGAGGATCCCATCTCCAAATCTAGTCGCCATATTTGAAAAAAAAAATTAGTAGTAATTTTGGGTTCTGTATGGTCTTATTCAACAACCCAAATTATGATCCAAGTCTCTAAAAACATTATTTCATCTATTAAAGAAAGGGGTTATCAAATATTGATTGTTGGTGGATATTTTCTACAAAATCCTAGTTGTATTCTCCTTCTTGAAATATGATATGCAGAAATAAACTCTGAGAAATCTATAGTAAAAAGTTGTTTGAGTGTTGGCTTTGCCCAAAATCTACTAAGAGTTCGAAGAGTCCCATGTGGGGACATTACAATGGTATTAGAGCTAGCCATTCTCCCAACCTATGTAAGAAAGAACCATAAATCTGATTTCATTGCATGCAAGGTAAAATCCCTCTAGTTTATTGAAGAAGGGGAATCCAAAAAGGTAATGGATGAGCATGGAAGACCACCACCCGATGATGTTCTTAGCTACATGAATGAGGTCATCACTAGAAGTCACAAAGAGCTGCAACAAATAATGAGAGAGAATCAAAGATAATTGTGGGATACAATTACTAGTTCCATCCGTGAGTTGGCCATGGTTCTATAAGGAAATATTGCAGGCACCAATCAAGGAGCATACAACAATGGAGAAGGAAGCTCAATAGGACCAGTGAGGGCTTCTTCCAAGCCTACTCCATAGATTTTCAGAGCTAATTTTCTCCAAAGATAGGAACCAATTGAAGAAGTGGCACAAAATGATGTTGATGATGTAGAGGCATATGGTGATGAGTACATGCAATGAGCCTCGAGTTAGAGATATGCTACCCTTTAGAGACTTCTTCTAGTTGAATAATAACAAAGGTGTAGGAAGAAGCGGAAAGAGCCCATCAAGAGACACCAAGGAGAGACATTCATCAGAGGTTGGATAAGGTAACTATCGGACCTTCATTTTACAATATAGATAAGTGCTCTGCTAGATCTTGGTTGTAGAAATTAGATACCTATCTTTCTTTGAATCCCATGTATGAAGATGAAGCACTTAAGTTTGCAACATTACATTTGGATGGTGTGGCACATGAGTGGTGGTATCATGGCATCATCACTCAAGGACATGGTTTTATTACCTCGCTTGAAGAATTCAGTAGATGCTTGTGACAGAGAGGTTTGATTGCATGGATCCAGACTTGTATTTCAAGGAGCTTTCCCAACTCATACAGGATGATACTTTAGATACGTATATTTCTTATCTCCAAATAATTTCAGTAATGTTTCTTGACATTAGTGAAATAAGGATTTTGTTGTTGTTTATAAATGGGTTAGGAGAGCCATTAAAGGGCCTTATTAAATCGTTTAATCCTCCATCTCTTCAAGGAGCCATTAAGAAATCACTTGATTTGGAAAGTTGTTTGCCAAAAGGGAAAAACATGTAGTTTGGGAAGCAATGAAAACACTTTTGGGAAGCAAAAGAGCACATGTGAGCAGCCTATAGCACCTCAAAATGATAGGCAAGGAGCAACAGTTAGTGGGCAGCCAACTAGAGCACAAGAATGGGAGAAAAACAAGGCTGAAATAGAGGCAAGGAATGAGTTAAGGAGGAAGAGATTGTGCTACGATTGCAAAGAACCATGGACACCCAATCATCGTTGCAAAGGTAAGGGCTTCATTCATTATATTGAAGTTATTGATGAAGAAGAAGATGAAGATAATGTTGATCCAAAATATCAAGCAAAATATGATGAGGTGGTTATTACAGGTACTACCTTAGCAGCACTAAGTGTTTTGCCTAGTTTCTATGCATTCCATTACTATATTCGGTCTATAAGGAGAATAATTTCAAGGATTTGATGTGATTTTGGTAGATGGGAATACAATCACAAGTACCAAGAATATTTCCCAACTTTGATTCACCATGAAGGGACATGAGGTATGTGATGAATTTTATATTGTTGGCATTGGTGGGTTGGATTTAGTTCTTGGTGTTCAATGGCTCCAATCCTTGGGTGATTTTCATCAAAATTATCAAACCATGGAGCTGAAATTCAAGGTGCAAGACAAGGAAATTGTTTTGCAAGGCATAAGGAAAGGAGTTCCTCCAAATATGGCAGCCCATAGTATGATTGGAATAGTTAAAGAGGAGCAGATTTCACAAGGTATGATTGATGAAGAAAATAATATAACAAGGCAACAACTGGACTTTGAAGAAAATCAGCCTTTTATGGACCATGGAGACATCCTAAGGTATGATAAAAGCAATTTAATATCCTATGTGCAACATATTCAGATTTCTTTTGATAAGAGTGTTGATTTAGATGATGAAATCTGCAATTTATCTTATGAAATGCCTTGGAAACTCCCATGTGTTTATGAGCACTTTGTCAAGGAAATTGGTGGCAAGATTTGTCTCATCTTATAGGTACAGGTGCTAGACTTTTGAAACACTTCAGCATATTTTGTCTATTGTGCATGGCACTTAGACAAAGGAGTATGGAATTACTTGTGGGAATGTAATTTGGGGAAGGAAGGACTGAAATTTCCCTCTTTCTCGAAAGATATTATCGAAGACCTTTGGCCTATTTTGTCTACCCGATGGCCAAAGGGTGTGAGCAAGGGTGACTTAAGTCACAATAAATTATTATTAAGTTCCTAAAATATTTTTTTTACTAAAGCACTTATATTAATTTATTTGGCTTAATATTAGGATGCACTTATAAATAAAAGTTGTAATCTCTAGAAAGGTGCATAGGGGAAAATAGTGTGTTATAAAGGTCTAATATTATGTTTGTATCCTTCTTAGGGATTTTAGTGACTTCCCTAAAGAAAGGTTATTAGCCATTTGGGCAGTATAAGGCCCATGATAATTTTGTATCCTCCATATGAGGAAAATACCACTAGCATAGATGGGAAACCTGGGGCTTATGCTTATAAATAATAATTGTTTTTGATTGGTGATGTGATAGGTTCTTTTTGGGTCATTTTTCCTTTATAAAGGAGATATTGACTTAAAAGAAACATCTCATACTCATTCTTAAAATTCTAAATTTTATCTTAAGCCTGGTGCTTTTGTATAAAAATACTCTAGAGGACGAAAACCCTCTTAGAGATTGAGAGGGATTTCCACACAGGAAATTCTATTGTGCTTGCAAGGGGATTTTAATCATTTCCAGCAGTAGTTGTGAAGATTTTTGGCAGATTTTGTATCCAAGGTATGAAGAAAATATTGCAGCAATAATATAATATTTTTCTCTCTTGGAGCAACCCATATTTTGACTATCATGAGGTGTTTGAAGACATTCCCAGGTCTGTAAATTGCTGCTATCAGTTGTATTGATTATATGGATCAATGGAAGGTATTTTCAGTAATTTTTGGATGGAATTTTAGTGTTTTTTTAGATTTATTATTCTACAACATTCGGATTCTTTTTCCATCCTATTATGTACCTAAAAAAATAGATTTTACCCTATAATACATTGTTAAAATTTCGAGTTGTGTGGCAGAATAGATAGGTTTGAGTTCTTGTTTTAGGAGGATCCCATCTCCAAATCTAGTTTCCATATTTGAAAATTTTTACAATGATCATTAAGGTTACGTATTCTCTTATTCAACAACCCAAGGTTTGATCCAAGTCTCTGAAAAATTCTATTTCATCTATCAAAGAAAGGGGTTATCAAGTATTGATTGTTGGTGGATTTTTTCTATGAAATCCTAGTTGTATTCTCCTTCTGGAAATCTGATCTGCAAAAATAAACTCTAAGAAATCTATAGTAAAAATTTTCTTGAGTGTTGGCTTTGCCCAACATATAGTAAGGGTTTGAAGAGTCCCATTTGGGAAATTACACTATCATTAGGGGCCATGCCTATACCTTCCCAATAATTCATTTTTCATCTGCATGTATTCATTTCAATCCATCCATTTTCAACCAACTCTAGATTAGCCCTAGTTGTTGTCAAGATTGTCTTGTCGCCATCAACCTAAATTCCATTTTGTTAGTCTCTATGTCATTCATATCCCTAGCCATCTCTCCCTTGATTCCACAGTCACTCACCCCTCGAGATCCTATCATCCTTATTTTTCTGTCACTTGAGTTGTTACAGTCGAGGGTTTCCAATTACCATCAACTCATCTCGGTCATCATCGAATGAATCTCTCTTTGTTACATTTTCCATCGATTTCATAATTTTCTTGTATCCTTTCAATCAAATCTCATGATAGTTCTTGTTATTCCATCTTAATGCATCATCGATTCCAGGATCTTCCTCTGAGCCTTGAGTCCGCATTTTCCATTGTTGTTCTAGTTGATCTTCCCGATTGATGTGGAATGGTCCTCTATAGCCTCATGTCACCCTTGACTGTACATGTTGGTTTAATTTTGTTAGATCAGATCTGAATTTTATCATTTTTATTACATTTTAGCTTATGTTATAGTTTCGATTACATTACATCCAATTTATCAATATTTTATCTTATCTTTATCAAAATGTGGGTTGACATCCATCCTAGGATTTTTCACTTCTCTAGCCTGATATTTTCAGGCAACCCACCCATCAATCTACTAATCCATGTTATGTTGAGTTCCCTTGATTTGCGGTTCATCTAGCTCATTGTGAAGAAGGATATCCCATTTTGCGGTCGTATTCATCATCATCCCATCTTGAGGTACCTTAAACCCTCACATATTTGGAGTTACTTATTTTCTTTAGTACTATTTCACTAATTTGAAACATGAACAAGGGAATTTGGTTCAACATTATGGCACGCGTGTGAGTGAGACCCACCCTTTCTTGCTTTGAGTCTTATTATTTGTCTTTCATTTTCATCTTCTTTGGTCTATTTTCTACTAAGGTCGCGGTAGAAAATTCATTTTCTTTCTTGCATTAGATCATATTTCTTGGATTGGATTTTGCTTGCTCACTTAAAAAATCAAAATTCAAATAAAAAGGAAAATCATTGTCTAGGTATTCCTCTTTTTCTTAGTTTCTCCTTTTGCATCGTACTTTCCTTTCTTGCTTGATTGTCCTCATTAATCTACACCTTTCATTTTGGATCTAAAAATAACCCCTCATATTTTCTTGGAAATCTATTTTAACTCGTTGCATACACTTTCATCGAGCACATCCTAATGCACAAACCAATTTACACATATAAACATCTCCTACCATGTAGAACTATTGGGATTTAATCACCCAATAGGAAATCCACCGTGGTGTTACATTGCATTACAATTTTATTTTCTATCGGTATATTGACTAAGCACCCAAATCCCTTATCATTGTTAGACTATGAAGTGAGGGGAAGGCCCCAATACCAAGCCCCATACTAGTAGTCATCACATATTTTTATCTCATGTATGTCCGGGTATATGGAGGACTCCAACCAAAACTACTGAAACCATCCATATATTTCCATTTCCTAGGTTCCCTTCAAGCCCATTTTTTATTTCTTTTCACATCTTTAATAATCAAGATAATCAAAACTTTGTTGTGTGACTTTCTTGATTTAATTAAAAATCAGCATAGTTTTTTTATTGTTTATTTCATGCCATTTATTACAAGATCCCAAGAAAAAATGGAACAAAACATGTCATCAAACAACATTCCTATTTCCACTACCACTTCCTTTCAACAAACTTTTGCACTTTCCATCCTTACCTCCACCCCTTTGGTCATCTCTTCCATGGTTACTCAACCCATGATTTTCATTCCCCCTCTTCAAGAGATTCAATTAATCCAACCTAACACTCATGTTGAAACCAACCCATTTCTTGCTCATCAATATGTCCTATCTAGACTAGAACACCCCCTTATGTCACCTCTATCAATGCTTCAGGGCCTCCTCTCATCTGTCATGGGTGTACAAAATTCTAGGAGCTTCTCGATGCTAATCTGGTTTCCCTTCATGACTATATCCTTCGCAATACCACTAACCTCCCTATTGATGGACCTCATTTGCAACAAATTTACACCTACCATTCCAATCCACGAATCTACGCAAGTCCTCACATCACAACTTGTTTTTTTCCTAGAGCTATGAGTGAACTTGCTAGGGCCCAACATGAGCTTGATCCTAATCAATCTTCTTCCTCAATTCCTCACAATCACCAAACCACTCAATTGGTGGTCCCCATTCCCCCTAATTTTCCTCGTGTTAACACTATTATCACCTCTTTTATTCCCATCACCTCATCATCCACTACGATCACTTGTACTCCCTATCCAATCATCTCAAGAATCTCACTTTCTTCCTCCTATATCCAAACAACATAACACAACTCTACCCCTTATTTCCACTTCCCATGTCCATGTCAATGTGATCACTTCACAACCTCATCCATCTGAATCAACTCAAACCCATCAACCTCCTCCTCAGGTGCTTATCACTACATACTTCCCACTCAACCAACTCAAGTATCCCAACCACCCATTACTTATATTCCAACTCATCCCATAAAAAACCAATCAAATGTTCCCATATCTCAACAACCAACTCAATATAACCAATCTTACCACATCCCCATTTCTCAAAAACAATATCTATCTTAGTTCATTCAATCACAGCCATTTAATTACATCCCCCTTATCAACCACTTCCACCAACACCCATCCTCAAACATATCAAACTTATCAACAACCTAATCCATCCACCTCATATGCATCACAATCTCATCCTTCAACATCTCAACCCCATTTATATAATGATCCCTTACAAGTGTTATTGAGTAGAATGGATAATATTGAAGCCACTACTTTGGGATCCAAAGCAACATTTTCATATGAACAAATATGGAGCGAACATATCAATCCATCCGTCACCAAAAATATGTATCCTCCTCATTGGGAATTACCAAAGTTATCTAAGGTCAATAGAAAGGAGTACCCATAGCAAAACCTTTACGCTTTTATACATTCATGTTATCTTATCGCCCATGATCAAGACCTTATGCTTCACACATTCCTCATGTCGTTAGTCAATCCCGTGTTGGACGGTATAACAAAATACCACAACACTCATTATTTTCCTTCACCCAACTCACACAATTATTCCTAGAACACTTCTCGATCAATATTGCATGTAATATCACTATCACATACCTCTCTTGAAGTTGGTACAGATTATTATAAATAATATTGCATAATAAAAACACCAAATAAAATAATATTAGAATAATTTTCAATTCATCAGAGATAACTCTTCATTTACATTAAGAGGTATAAATACACATATGATCTCCTATTAAATAGGATTCATCCTTTATCCCACATATCTCTCAACCTTCCACTTATCTCTCTCAATCCCTTAGTTATCTCAACACACTCAACTAATCCTAAAAATACCAACGTGAGTTGTTTATACAACAAACTCACAACTAATATATAAAACCTATATTATTAATATGAGATATATTTTCTCATATTTAATAATATTACATTTTATTTATTCACCCATATATATTATCTCCATGATAATATATATCACAATAAAGCATTCACCAATATAAACAATATAATATTCCTAACAACCTCTACACCATTAGATAGTATGATGATGAATTTATCACATGATTTCATCATAAGATGGTGTGGCATAATTAACTATCATTTTCCCTTCCACAGACTAAATTAATTGAAATTTTCTCATGGTCTTGTGCGAAGCACATCTCCTCCACTATTCAAATTCAATCATTCCAAACCTTTGAAGAGGCATTTACCATGGCTCGTAAAATTAAAATTTGCACCCTTGAGCAAGGCCATATTAAACTTTGATTGAAAAACACAAAGCAAGTTCACTAATTCCTCCATGCATGGTGAAAAATCCAAGAACATCGTTAATTTCATCATGGTTAAATCTTCCTCCACATCCACTTCTCACATGGATCCTCCACAAAGATCTCCTAGACCGCCTCCTAACTATACCCCTCTTGGGAATCTTATAGTTCAATATTTGATAAGTTAATGGTAATTAATATCATCCGAATTCCTCCCACCTAGCCTTATGATGAATCCCGACCAATGCGAGTGTGGTGCCATGAGGAACATTACTATAAATATCACCAAGTTCATAGCCATGACATTGAGAAGTTTCACACTTTCAAAGACCTTGTCCAAAAACTTATAGACTCTAGCTACCTCCAAGTAGACAATCCTAATGCACCACCTAATCAACCTCTTAACATCTTCAAACAACCCTTTCCTAATCATCCCCCAATAATCAAACTCCACCCTCCACATCACAAGCACCTAATTCCCATACAATTAACACTATATATCAAAATCCAACACCATTGCATCCACCCCTATTTCAGATTCTTCCCCACATCAAACTTCATCAACTATGAACACAATCAAAACATCCCCATCAACCTTAATCATACCCACTTCTCCATCCATATCATCTACATCCTCATCTATCACATCTCGTCCTTCACCAATAACTACATCAACACCTACTTTAACATCTTCATCTCATACCTCTACACTCACTTCCCACCAAACACATCTACTACTATGACTATACCCACATCAACATATGAATTTACGTCCACATCCATACCACCTCTTTAATCATCCACCATGCAAACACCATACTCAAAACATCTACAAATGGCACTCTCACCACATCTACAACTCCAATCACACATATAATAACAAATCCTAAACCTACACAATCTACCACCCCTTTAGATCTTATCAAGTGCATCATACAAAAACCACTTCCACCTTTAATATCCACCCCTACAATGCAACCCACGTTACCTAGCTCTACCACCACAAATTCCCCATAAATGTAATCATTCTCACCAAGGGTAAATCCTTGAAACCAATTTCTAAAAACCTTGGAGTGCCAATTCAAATTCCCTCACGCACCCACATAAAAATTTAGAGCTTACTTCTCCCAAGGCTAACCCTCCTAAGCACCTTAATGTTGCATCATCACTCTTAGGAGCATCTTCTTCTATATTATGGCTAGCCCTTTCATCTAAAACCCCCATTATAAATAATTCAACATGGTCTAAACCTTATTCCAAATCCAACCTCACTTCCAAATTGTCCATATATTCCACCATTAAACTAGAATACAAACCATCTAAGTCACTACCAATCAAAATTGAAACCAAAACACAACCATCTTCCTCTTCTTTCAAGCCTAAGATAGAATCAAAGGCTCCCATGAAACCACCTCAAAGAAAACCATCCCTCTTACCTTCATCTATCATTCTTAAGATTGTGTCATTTACAACTTCTTATCCAACCACCCCATTGGGTTTTACACAGAAATGTTTCATCAATTGCTTTAAGCATTTGCAATCACCCATTCATCTATAAAACCCTTCAATCCACGTGCCCCAAGACCTTCATGGTTTGACTCTAATATCATTTTTGCATACCATCGTGCACTAGGACATGATATAAAACATTACAAATCTCTCCAAACTATTAGTCATAATCTTATCAATGAGAATGATCTCCTCGTTGAATGGGATCACACTCCTCCATCGACCACTCTCACTTATTCATCTTCATCCATCAAGATTTCTAAATCTCCCCATCCATCCAAGACTTTCATTTTCATCCCTCCTCTAACCTCAAACTCTCCCAAATAAGGTCATCCTCTCTTCATTAATGTCATTTAGATCACAACCCATTCTCACGCCCATGACTTCTAGCCACTTGTTTAGTCCAAATCAAAATTCCTTGTCACTTCCCCTTCTAAAGAGTCCACTCAACCCCCTTCTTCATTAAAAATCAAAGTATTTATCTTAGCTGCCCCTCATCCTATTATTATTAAACAAAGCATTAAGAAACAACTTCACTAGGCCCTAGTTAATATTTCACTCTATAAGCTCATCCAAAGCTCTCTGGATCATAGGAAATCTCTCATGGAAGATATCAAATGTATCCCTACTCCTAGTGAAGAGGCTCATCCCTTTATATCTCTTGTTGGATCACTTTCCGTTTTATCCTCCATATCCTTTTAAGACACTGAAATCCCCAACATATCACATAAAGAGCACGACCTTCCCCTCTTCATCATTTTTCATATTAATGACACTTTCATCCATCATTATATGGTTGTGAATAAATCTAGCATAAACATTATCTCATCTCACAATTTTAATCATCTCAAGCTCCCTAATTCCATTTTGTCCAATCACATGTGGTCCTTTATGCATTTAATGATGTTATTTCCCCTTCTTTGGGTACATTTATAATTCCCATCCGTGTTGGTGAAAAAATCCTCCATGAGTTCTTCTATATCATAGAAAGAGAGTTTCAATACAACATCCTCCTTAGGCGACCATGAATTTGTGTCATGCATTGTGTTACTTATACCCTTTATTGATACATTAATTATGAACATGAGGGGAATATTTTAACCCTCCCCATAGACATTCCTCCATTAAAATAATGTCACATGACTTATCATCCTAATTATGTGCTCATTCCCATGCAATATTATTCTGAAGTAGCCACTAGCTCATTTGTCTCTGCATCCAAGATTCCCAATGATGAATCCTTAGACAAAGTGATGGATCATCTTTCACTGGGGGAGTATCACCTCCTCATGCTTAACACTCTTCCCACACCTCATAGACTTAGTAGACTTGAAAAATATCTAATGTATCAACCTAATGTTGGGGATATCATTTATTTCGGTCCACCTCATCTTCACACCAATCTCATCTATGGTGGCATTGATCTCCCTTCCTCCCACATTGACACTCAACCGCACACCAAACCATATACCAATGGATTTAAATTTCTTTATAAGAAATCCTTTTCCTACACTTATCTTCATTGTTGTGCCTAGAAAGGATTTGGAATGGGGTGTTATGAACAAGGCATGCATGACCTCGTCATTGATCAATCTCACAAACCCCATGAAAAATTTGGGTTGGGCTATAAAGAACAATCTACAGACCCTCTTCCACCATCTTTAGCTAGCATGGAAAGATATCCTTAATCTTCTCCATCCCATGAGGTTATGGATACAAATGATACCGTTTCTATCACCTCCATATTTTTTTTTCAATCTCCACCATTACCTTGGGACCCGTCACTTATCAATGTGGCAATGAATCTAGGTCCCTCCCTCTTTAATTCCCAGAAATGATAGAGGAATATTCTCCTACCATTGATGTTCTTCAATGCATTGACTAATATTATATCCTTTCTTACATGGGGGCAGAAGATTCCTATCTTCGTAATACATTACCGCTAGATGCATCCACCTTGCTTAATGAATCCACTGTCGACATCAACATTAGGACTCCACAAGAGCCATGCATCCTCAAAGTGGGTCAATCCCTTGATCCACAAGAGCTTGAATCTTTCATCACCTTCATTTCTAGACATATCCAGTCCTTTGTATGGTCGTATGCCAATATGTCGAGGCCTTAATCCTTCCATTATTGTCCATAAAATTGTCACCTTTCCTAATGCTTAGTCGGTTAATCGAAGCTTTTCCACATGCAACTTCAAATTCCTCCTTGTTAAAGAGGATCTATAATGCCTCCTTTCCACTAATTTCATCATCCCTATCAACTATCCCTAATGGGTTTCCAATATTGTACCCATTGATAAAGTATCTATTAATATTTGTATCTACACTGAATTTCGAGGTTTAAACCTCGTTTTCCCTAAAGATGATTTCCCTCTTCCTAACATTGATCAAATCATGGACCTTACCGCATTCCATGAGATGTTTTCTCTTATGCATGGTTTTTGGGTATAATCAGATCCTTATCACACCAGAAGACCAACACAAGACTTCATTCATCACTCCTTGAGGGACCTTTTTCTATCACAATTATGTGCTTTGGTTTGAAAATTTTCAGGCCCACTTATCAGCAAGCTATTAGTTACATCTTTCATGATCTTATCCTTAAGACTGTAGAGGACTAAGTTGATGACCTTTTGGTTAAATCCAAGCATCGTTGTGACCACCTTTCCATCCTTGATGTCCTTTTCAAGTGCCTTATCTGCTTCTTCCTTTGTCTCAATCTAGCTAAGTATGTGTTTGTATTGTTTACTAGTAAACTCCTTGGATTTATCATCTCCATCAGTGGTATTAAAGTTGACCCCATAAAAATCAAATCCATATTTGAGATGCCCCCTCCTTCTAGCTTAAATAAACTTCAAATTCCTCAAAGCCAACTTTAATCAGTTCAACATTTCATCTTGCAACTTTTTGATCATTGCCAACCCTTTCATCACCTTCTTCATAAAGACATTGACTTCAAATGGGATGATAACTACCAAAAATCCTTTGAGGATCTCAACAAGTATCTCCTATCTCCGCATGTGCTTACACCTCCATGCGAGGGGTGCCTTTCTATCTCTATGTCTTTACCTTGTATCATGATTTAGGTTCTATGTTGGCACATTGAAATGAGTAAGGTAGGGAGAAGACCATATAATATATCACTCGTACACTTCACGAATATGAGACTTGTTACATTGAACACGAAAGGCTCTGTTGCACTCTTTTCTTTGATACCTCTAAGCTTCATCATTACCTTCTCAATCATAAAACCTATGTCATCACTAGCTTTCATCTTCTCAAAACCATGCATTCTAAGCCTTATAATAGTGATCGCATCACTTGATGGCTCATTCTCATGATAGATTTTGACTTTGGTTTAATTTTGCAAAAATCAAGCAAGGGCCAGGCTATCATAGAGAAATTACCTAACACCCCTCTTCCTAATAATCGCCTTCCTAATGAGAAATTCTGAATGAATCTATCAACAACTTTGAACATGAATTTTCTCCTCTCAAAATGACACTCTTCTTCTACATATATAAGTGTCGAAAGGGGAGGCACTTGCACAATTATCATTCCTCCATGGGATACTCCTATTCATATCGCCTATAAACTTAATTTCAAATGCACCAACAATATGGCCAAATATGAAGCTCTCATCTTAGGCCTCGAAACCACTATCTTACTTGGCGTCCAAATCCTTGACATCTATGGGGATTCTCAACTCATCATTAATTAAGTCAAAGACATCTATCAATGTAAAAATGATATCCTTAAAAATTATAAGGATATTATCAACTTCCTTTTACAAACATTTGATTTCTACACCATTCAAATCATCTAACTACTTTGCATACACCATGAATTATCTCACATCTCTCATCCCTTGGTCTACGAAAGAGTCTAAACTCTCTGTCATCATTCATCACATTGACAAACCAACTCACCTTATCTAATTACTAGGTGTCAATCTTGTCGAATGTAACCCTTGCGATCTTTGGTATTCTTAAATATTCGACTATATTTCTCAATCAATTATCCCCTCGACTTATCTAAAAATGGTAGGAGGTATTTTCTTCAACATGCTAACCGCTATGTCATTTTTGGTGGCATCCTCTGCAAGCAAGGCTTGATGGCATCTTGATTCATTTCCTTAAGTCTCATGAATCCACTTGATCTATCCAAGAATTCCACAATGATATATGTGGTGGTCATTTTAGTGGTTTGGATGTCACCAAGCATATCCTTCACATGGGTTATTATTGGACCTCTCTCAATCAATACTATTGTGAATACGTTAAGAAATATGTCACATGTCGGTGGCATTCCAATATAATTTACATTCCTAGTCAAGCCTTACAACCGGCTCAGGACCTTTGGCCTTTCTCACAATGGGGACTAGACCTCATTGGTCTCATCAATCTGCGTTCTTCTCAACACCATCATTCTATCATCGCTCCTTCCGAGTACTTCACGAAATGGGTGGAAGAAATTCAACTCATATTAAGCAAATCTAGTTAGATTGTTAATTTCATCTATCGATTACACATCATTTTTCATTTCCGTATTCTTCACAAAATCATCATGGACAACGAAATTCCTTCAAAAATAAATCTCAAGAAGCTTTACAACTCATTCAATTTTAATATTAGCTTCTCTTCACCATATTATACTCAAGTTGAAGCCACTAACAAGACCCTTCACAATATCCTTGCCAAGACTATTGATAAATCCAATCGTAATTGGCACCTTCATATCCCCTTCACTCTTTGGGTTTATCGGACTAGCGTCCGCACCTCCACATGTGCTACTCCTATCTCTCTTATTTACATCTCCAACATCATTCTTCCTCTTGAAGTCCAAATCCCATCATTGAATGTTTCTATTTACGAATTTGTCTCTAACGAAGATTATTGCCAAGAGTATTTAGCACAACTTGAGTTGTTAGATGAATGTCACCTTCTTTCTCCTTAACATCATCATGTCTATCAAGAGTGCATTAAACATGCTTATAATAAACATTTCAAGGAATGTGACTTTAACATCGGTGACCTTGTCCTTAAAAAGAATCGAATGTCACTACTATGAAAGGAGTCAACATGGAAATTTGTATCCCAACTGGATTGGACCGTATATTATCATGCATAAGTATGGGTCTAGGGCCTATCGTTTGGCCTCCCTTGATGGTAAAATGGAAATAGAACCTCTTAACGCATTACACTTGTGGCCTTTCTACTATTAACATACCTACCAATGTGAACTTAGTCATCTCAGTGGTCATCCATCCATCATTAGCCTCTTCCATCCTTCATCGTAATGATTTGGAATTATGTGGTCTACTATCACTTTCCTATCTGCGAACTTGAATATGGGCAGCATGGCTCTACTCATAGAATATTCCTTATGGATAAGTTCTTCCTTCTTGGTGAGAAATCCATGATCATTACATTCATCACCTTCTTTTCTACCTACTGGAACCACACTAAGGGTCTATGGGTGTTACTTGTAAATTTATTATCCCCTCATAAGAGGACTACCTAGCTATCCCCAGCTCTTCCATACAAAGTAAAAATTCCCTGAATGCTCATTTCAAAAGCTATCATACCCAAAAATAAATTTCTCCCTCAAAGTAAAGTTGTTCATAAAACATAAAAAATGTCAAAAGTATAGACATCTCCCTCAAAGGGCAACTATCATATACCCTTTCATTTATAAAATCAAAAATCAAAAATCCAAAAACTTAAAGAAAAATGTAGACCAATCCCTTGAAGGATGGCTACCATCTCATATCATGGCAGCAAAGGCTTCCCGCATTGATCAACCTTCTATCTATTTCAAAATTAAAAGCATAATTTCAAAAGCAAACATCGTAAGAAATATTCTGCATTGATCAACTTTCTCATCCATAGAAAAATTCCCACATTGATTAGTTTGCATCATATTGCTCAGAGTTGGGGCATAGACCTAGGGACACCCACCTAAGGAGAACCTATATTCCCACATATGAGTTACATCTAAAACCCTTATTTTGTGTTGACATTAGGTCTATAAGTTCATTTTCCATACTTTCCCTTATGATCCTTGGGATTACTAACTATTGATGGTTATGTGTTAACACCTACTATTGGTTGCAAGTGAATTTCCTTGATTGGTTCCTTTTCTCATTTACCTCCAATCCGGTTCAAAGAATCATTTATTTATTTTCTCCTTACTACGATCGAGTGTCATTTATCTCCTTTTGGTCACCTTCTATTGAAGTTGAATCCTCTCTCTTATCACATTCTTCTTAATCTAACCATTTCATCCATGCTTATGTGTATATTATTAATCATGCCATATCACCTATATTTAAACATATTTATAAATCCATCACATCATTTGTATCCATTATTTCATCATGTCTAACAACTATTTATCCATGTCAAATCCAATTTTCAATAATCTATATATTCATCATAACATCATCACATCACATTTATATCCTATTCTACTTTCCAAAACATAATCAAATCCATAAAATCACGACGTGGTGGGCCCTCATGCCACCACGAGATCAATTTTGCGGTGTAGGTCATTGAGCTCGACATTTATATTACAGCTCAAAGAGATCTTATTTTTTAGCTCAGTGGAGTGATCAACTCCCCACCGAGTTGATCACTGAGCTATCCTCCACCACGATCGAAGTTGATTTTCATATATTGTTCAAGCCTCATTGTTCGGGATATTTATTTTATTTAATTCAACATTGTTCGGGCTATCTTTTTATCCATTTAACCGAACAACTTAATACTCGACATATTTCCCACATTGATGGGTCAACTTCATATTGTTTGGGCCATTTAAATATCCAACATAGCTTAGGCTACACGGTGGATCAGTGGATATAGCACAATGGATCAACATACCATATGCCTCGGCCCATGACTTGGGTGGTTCCACCAAATAATTCACATGCCAACTCGCCACGTAGTGGATTTTTCAAATGGATCAGTAGTCAAACAAACCCCACAAACCTTGTAAATGGGGAAAATTCCATATGTGGTCAAAGCCACGTGTAGATTGGGTTTATTTGCCCAATATAAACCATAACAATCACCCCTCTCTCGATGCATATGGGATAATTATCCCCAAAGGCATGAAAAATGGTCGACAACATAGGTGGAGGTGGGATTTGAACCCCGTACCTCATTCAAATCAATGCATCACCCAAAATAACTCACATATATGGGCTCAGACGGGTATAAAAATGAGCTCACTTTGTATTTTGATAGAGAACGGTGAGCAAATTTGAAAGAGAATAATAGGGCAGCAGACTTCAAGCTCAAATTGGAGGCACTTCTGGTCTGAATTAGGACTTGGTGTAAAAATGAAATTTTCTCAAAATTTCCTCTAGTTTCCATAAATGTAAACCTTTTTCATGGAGGTGTTGTACATTTCAATTTTTAGGTTTTTTTGGACGCATTTGCATAGGAAACTCACTAGGGGACATTGTAAGATCCATGGATCGACACAAGGACAATTTTTCGAGTTCGTTGAGTCTTAGATCAACTCATTTGTAGTTATAAAGGTCTATTAGTCAATATTTAAGGGTTAATTGTACTTCATTGGACATTGAATAGATCGATTCTCTTTTCGAGAATCTGGAGATGTAGCCTTTAAGTGAACTCCATTATCAATCTTGTGTTGTGGATGTTTAATTCTGTTGTGGATGAAGCTTTTGATCATATAAAAATCAATTAAAGGGATTTTAATTATTTGATTAAGTAATTATCATTACAAACAGAAAATTTGGATTGAAGATTGAATTCAGTATCCATAATCCACCAATGCACATTTCAGTATTGTGAATGAAATTCAGACTGAGGTGCAAATTAGATAAAGGAATTAATCAATTTTGGGGTAATTGAACCAATAATTTGATGTTGAGTTCCTAGTATCTGGAAATTTGAAAAGTACAAAAAAATAGTACCATTTTTGGATCAAGTTTGGTATCAAATATGGTATTAGCTCGTTATTTTGCTTCCATTTTAATCTGATTAACAATGATTGCTTCATTTGGTGCATTTGAGTTTAGTGGTTGAACAGGTACAAGTGCGTGATGGGCAGTTATAGGTGTGTCAGATGAGGCATCGAGTTGATAATTGTTGGAAACTTCATCTAGAAATTCATCTATATTATGTTAAGACAAGTTGGATTCAAGGTAAAAGAAGTTTTGAACCACAATTTTTAAATCAACCTTTTTAGCTATCCATTTTGGAAACCACTAATGAGTTTGTTCAGTTGATACGGAGAATGTAGGCTCATGTGAGTTGGATAGACTTAATGTTGTAATGCAATATTTGTTGAAAAGCATGCAACATTTTTAGGGTAATTTTGTGGATTTCCGGTGTATGTTGAAGGATGAATTCACATATATTTTTAACTACCTTGAAATTGGAAATTGGGGTCACCTGTAAGAGGATCTGGGAGACAAGTTTAAAATGCTCAGATTTAACTTCTTACTTTTAAAAGGATGAAAGTGAACCACTTTTCATTTTTAGCTGCATGATTATGCGAGTTTCGGTGGGCATGTGGTGAATGATGTCTATTTTTGGGATGCATTTTTAGTATTGTTGTTAAATTTCATTTTTAAGTCTATTAACACCCTTTTAATTTTGTAGATAATATACAAATCAATTGTGTCTTCACAAGGTAATTACACATTCATGACAACCCTTATTTTTAGGGTGTTTATTTGTGACTACTTTGTGTAGTCACAATTGAAGTGTACATTATTTGCACTAAAAATTTGGTGTATAGATATGCCTGGTGATCATTTGCAACATTGAGCAGTTCACCATTTTGGGTAAGCATAGTTACAGTTTGATCTATCCTTTTACAGTTCAGTGTATGGATAGAATATTTACATATTCACGTTGATTCATATTTTGACTATAGCTATTTTTGGGCATTGATGGTTTAATTATTTTGGATAGTGAATATTTGCAGTTGTAATGGGCATAATCATAAGGTTTAGTTGAACACTAACTTCTGTTATAGATGGGTGTTATTATCTGACTTACTGATTGTGATGGAATTATAGTGATTTATCGCAGATTCACATGGATTTAGTTTTGTGACTATAGATATTTTGGCATTGATGGTGTAACTACACTGGATAGTGAATATTTACATGTTTACGCTTTCAGATAGACAGTGGATACTACCCTAATTAGGGGCAGTTTAGATGTCTTATACTGATCTATGTTATAGAATTTTAACTTAAGTAATTGGTCGTATCACAAAGTGACAATTGAACACTAGCTTAATTGGGTGTTATTATATGGTCAGTTGTTTGTGATGGCATTACAGGGGATTTGACAGTTCATAGTTGTGTACAGAGTTGTCAGGGTTACATCGTTTCAGTTGGACAATAGCTTAAATGGGTGTTATTATCTGATTAGTTATGTGACTAGCTAATCAACTAATTGTATTTGATTAACCTATAATGTTTTTTTAGGTTATTTTATGTTTTTTTGCAATTTCAGGAAGACTTAGCATGTTGATGGGTTGTTACACAGCTTTTTGTGGACAAAAAGCATTCCCAGTCAAGAGGAATTATCCAGAGGGTTTTTTGGGTGTTGTAATTCTCCTAAACCTCCCTAAACCATCACCACACTGTAGATTGTTTTGAGACCTTTCCGATGGTATGAAAAACTTGAAAAGCAGTCCGTATGCAGATTTTATAACCGGTCAAAGATGAGGTCCTAATTGGGTCAACATGACAACAGTTGGTCCAACAACAAGGTGACACGTGGCACTTTGGAAAGAAGGAAAAAAATGGTTGTTCAATATTATTTCAGGCCTCGGTCTTCGTCTCATGTTGTGGTTTGACGAAACAAGAGGCTCAACTTTTGTAATAGAAGGGAGCTCGTCGCCGTGAGAGCTATATTACGTTGGCCGATGTGGTGAGCCCTCAAGCCACCATGAGATCAATTTTTCATTGTAGGTAATTAAACTTAGCATTTCTATTGCATCTCGAAGAGCTATTATTTTTAGCTTGGTGGGGTGATCAAATCCCCACCGAGTTGATCACCGAGCTATCCTCCACATTCGGTTGATTTGCTTATATTGGTCGAAGCCTCATTGTTTGAGATATTTATTTTATTCAATTCAACATTGTTTGGGCTTACCTTATATTACTGGCATATTGTTCGGGCTATCTTTTTAGCCATTTAACCAAACAAATTAATACTCGATAAATTACCCACATTGGAAAGGTTGGATTCATATTGTTTGGGCCATTTAAATATCCAACATAGCTCGGGCTACATGGTGGATCGGTGGATATAGCACAATGGATCAACATACCATATGCCTCAGCCCATGACTCGGGTGGTTCCACCAAATAATTCACATGCCAACTCGCCAAGTGGGTAAGTGCACCAAGTGGGGACAATTAAGTGAACATCAAATCCTGAATTTTACATTAAAAATAGCAAAACATCAAATTTAGTCTTCCACGGACTTGAACCATGCCAAAAAGTAAAAAATATGTCATAAAAATTGTACCATTGCGTAGGGGAGATCATTAGCTTTGTAGAAATACTGATTTTAAAGTGAATAGAATAGGATAAATATCATTTTATAATTTTTTACTAATAGTAGGTCTTTAAGACATTTTTTCCCGTGAATGTTTATGTGTAGGTTTAAGACTGCAAATTTTGTTTCACTTATTAGAATATGATAAAACTTATACCATCCCAACCGTGGTGAAATTATATACATGTTCAAAAAAAAATTATTTGATTTCAATATTTTTGATGAAGTTATGGCGGGCAAACGGAAAGTGCTCTGTTTTCTTTATGTTTTCATACCACTTTCACGGAAAAAATCATAAAAAATAAAATATTACTCAAAAAATAAAAATAAAATCCATCCCAAGATAGATAGTGGCATCTAACTTCTCACCAAAGGATAAAAATATATATCAATTTTTGGTCATCCAAATCGTGGGCAAACGGACTATAATTTTATAGGCGTTTTTAAAAAAAAATACCAAGTCATTGAATTTTGAGTGTTTAATATAGCTAATCTTGTCCATTTTTAAAAAAATAGTATTTTAGAAACTAGATTCGGATGCTACGATTCATATTAATATAAGTTTTTTTAATTTTGAGTGTATATATTGCTAATAATCCCTACAAGTTGATATTATGTTGTTATTTACAATATGACGTCCACTTATGACCCCCTTTTTGTCCCCCAACTTGTTGCACTTACCCAAGTGGTGGATTTTCAAACGGATCAACAGTCAAACAAACCATGAAAATCTTGTAAATGGGGGAAAATTCCATATATGGTTGAAGCCACATGTAGATTAAATTTATTTTACGAATATAAACCATAACAAACACCCCTCTCCGATGCATATGGGATAATTATCCCCAAAGGCATGCAAAATGGTCGACAGCATAGGTGGAGGTGGGATTTGAACCCCAACCTCATTCAAACCAATGCATCACTCAAACCAACTCACCTATGGGCTCAGACGGGTATAAAAATGAGCTCGTTGTATTTTGTTAGAGAACATGAGCGATTGTGAAAGAGAATAATAGGGCGAAGACTTCAAGCTCAAATTGGAGGCACTTCTAGTCCAAATTAGGACTTGGTGTTAAAGTAAAAGTTGCTCAAAATTTCCTCTAGTTTCCATAAATGTAAAATAATTTCATGGAGTCTTTTTACATTTCAATTTTGAGGCATATTTTGGATATATTTGCAAAGGAAACTCACCAGGGAGACACTGTAGGAACCACAAATTGACACATGGACAATTTTTACTATTTTTCAGAGTTCCTTGAGTCTTAGATCAGCTCATTTGTAGGTATAAAGGTATATTAGTCAATATTGAAGGGTTAATTGTACTTCATTGGACGTTGAATAGATCGATTCTCTTTTCGAGAATCCGGAGACGTAGCCTTCGGGTGAACTCCGTTATCAATCTTGTGTTGTGGATGTTTAATTTTGTTGTGAATGAAGATTTTGATCAGATAAAAATAAGTTAAATGGATTTTAATTATTTGATTAAGAAATTATCATTACAAATGGGAAAATTTGGATTGAAGATTGAATTGATATCCATAATCTACCAATGCACATTTCAGTATTGTGAATGAAATTCAAACTAAGGTGCAAATCAAATAAAATAATTAATAAATTTTGGGGTAATTGAACCAATAATTTGATGTTGAGTTCCTAGTATCTAGAAATTTGAAAAGTACAAAAAAATAGTACCATTTTTGGATCAAACACCCATGAATCTGGAAGTGTATAACAAAAAATGGCCATCATCACTAAGCATATCAATGCTGCTTTGTGCCACTCCCAACTGATATCTCATATCATATGAAAATTCCCTATATGTGAAGCTAATCTATAGAGCATCAACTCCAAACATTCATTTCAGTACAACCAATTTTTTATCTATTGTGATAGGTTGTATGGGCTCACCACTGAATCACCAAGCCTCGGGATGCAAAAGATACATCCTTGAGACTCACGATTATCTCACCCATCCTAAACCAAAATGTGTCTGTATACACATCCCATATCTCCACTAAAGAAATCATCATCCCAACATCTCATGTAATCTTACTGGTAATGAAAAAACCCACCCAATCCCATCATGCGGACAAGTCATCCCACTCCATATACGTCACATGTCCTCTGATTTGATCATACAATGCCGAAACTCTATATTAGAGATAAATGTGTCTCTAGCCTATAAAACCAAAGAAACATGCAAACATTAGACTCCACATCATCAAAACTTGAAAATATCAACATCATAGCCTCGGTAGATGCTAGCCCAAGTTGGTTCGATGTTGTTGGTTGTGGAGCCTGATAGCGATGGGGGTTGCGAGGGCCTTCACCCCCTTATGGGGTGCAGGGTGGATGCCCCCGGTGAGGGTCCGGGGTCACGTGCCCTTGGGGGTTCAGGGGAAACACCCCGTAAGCCACATTTTATATGTATTTATGCATTATGAAATCTGGACCATTCCTTATTAGGTCACAGATCTAATGGGTGGTTTTCTATGTTTCCCCGAAATGATAAAAACCCTAATATCTTTAAAGGGTCATTATGTATGAGGCTCATTGTATTAGTGGTAACACTATGAGAGAGAGTTTGGCTGGACTGAATAAAAGGATTGGTTGTTTCTAGTGGACGTAGCCCATTTTGGGTGAACCATGTTAAATTTGTGTCTTTGTTTTATTGCATTCTTTTCTATTTTACATTTTCTACATTATTCATTACATGCTTGTTTATCTGATACAACTGGTATAATCCTAACAAATGGTATCAGAGCACGTTTGAGATTTATTTGTTGGTAGTATACTCATAGAGGGATTTCTATTTGAGTGGGAGAAGCAGCAATGGAAGAGGAGAATAAGTTCAGAGTTGAGAAGTTTGATGGCCGAAATTACCAGCTATGGAAAATTCTAGTGAAAGATTACCTATATCAAAAGGATCTATACCTACCATTTGGAGGTGAAGAAGTGAAACCATCAATCATGTCTGATGAGGAGTGGAAGGTTCTAGACATGAAGGCACTCGGTGTGATTCAATTAAGTCAGCATCATCGTCATAGCTTCAAATATCTCATAGGTAAAGAGTACGGTAGAGTTGATGAAAACCCTAGCTAATTTATATGAAACACTTAGTGCATCCAATAAAGTTTATTTAATGAAAAGATTGTTTAATCTACAAATGCAAGAAGGTGGATCTGTATCTAGCCATCTTAATGATTTCCACACTATTGTAAATCAACTAGATTCAGTTAATATCCCATTTGATGAGGAGGTTAGAGCATTATTATTCTGTGTTCTTTCCCGAAATTGGGAAAAACTTAGTAATGGCGATTAGTAATACATCATCTACTTCTCTTAAATTTTAAGATGTAGTCAATGTCATTTTAAATGAGGAAATGTGCAAGAAAAGTACAGGGGAAAATTCTTCTTCTGGAAATGCATTGAATATGGAGAGTAGAGGGAGGAGCAAGGAGAAATCAAAGAGTAAGGCTCGTGGGAGATCTAAATCGAAGATGGGCAGATCCAAATCTAGGAGTAGAGGCATTACTTGCTGGAATTGTGGAAAGAGAGGACATGCTAAAAAGGATTGTTGGTTTAAATAAAATAAAGAAAACCATCCTAAAGGTATTAAAGAAGAAAATCGACAAGTAATATTGTTCATGATGCTATTATACTTTCTCTTAATACTAGAGTAGAATCTTGGGTAATAGATTCAGGTGCCTCTTTCCGTGTAACCCCTGATAAGGGATATTTTAAAGAGTATGTCCAGGGAAATTTTGTACATGTTTATTTGGGTGATGATGAGTCGTGTAACATTTTTGGGAAGGGCAATGTACACCTAAAATTACAAAATGGAAATACATGGATATTGAGAGACGTGAGGCATGTACCTAGCCTCGGGAAAATCTCATCTATGCGGGACAGGTTGGGTGGTGAAGGTTGCAAAGTCACATTCACTTCGGATGCTTGGAAGGTTTCCAAGGGTGCCCTAGTAGTGGCATATGGTAAAAAGTTGGCACTCTTTATTTGTCTACTTGTATATCTAATCATTCTACCATATTGTCTACTTTAGATGAGGATGTCGATGTGGCATAGTAGATTGGGACATATGAGTGAGAAGGGCATGAAAATTCTACAAGAAAAGGTAAGCTTTCTAGTTTGAAGAAATTGGACTTAGAGTTTTGTGAGCATTGCATTTTTGGGAAATAGAAAAGAGTTAGATTTCTCAAGGCAGGGAATACCAAGAAAGAGCAAAATTTGGAGCTAGTTCATACAGATGTGTGGGGACCAACCCATGTTGCATCTCATGGTGGTTCTTTGTACTATGTCACATTTATAGATGATGCCACAAGGAAGGTATGTGTATATTGCATTAAGTGTAAGTCTGATGTCTTTTATACATTTAAGAAATGGAAAGCACTTGTTGAGAATCAATGTGGTTTTAAATTGAAATATTTGAGATCTGATAATGGCAGTGAGTATTCCAGTAATAAATTTGATGTTTATTGTTCCTTGAACTAGATTCATAGAGAGAAAATAGTTCCCAGGACTCTACAACAAAATGGTGTTAGTGAGAGGATGAATAGAACAATAATGGAGCATGCACGGTCAATGAGATTGCACATGGGGTTGCCTCTTCAGTTTTGGGTAGAGGCCGTAGATACTGTTGTGTACTTAATCAACTGTGGGCCTTCGAGTGCACTAGATGGAGGAATTCCTAAAGAATCTTGGACCGGGAAAGAGGTAGACCTTTCATTTTTAAGAGTATTTGGTTCAGAGGCATTTGTGCATGTTAATAAAGAAAACAAAAAGAAATTGGATTCAAAATCCAAACATTGTACATTCATAGGCTATGGCTCCAATGGTGATTATGGATTTTGGTTTTGGGATCTAGATGAATCTAAGATAATTAGGAGTTGTGATGTTGTTTGGCATGAAAATATAATGTACAGGGATCAGGTATATGATGACAAAAATCCCAAGGAAGAATTGGTTGAGGATATAGCTCCTAAAAATGAACTCTCGGGTGGAAAATATCCACCTACAAGTACTGAGGTTGATAGTTTTGTAGGCTGAGCACGACAGACAGTGTCAGCATCGAAACCTCTATCGAAATTAAAGAAAATATGCAGCAAGCAAATAATGATCCCGTGACATCCCCATCTTTGGTAAGAATGTCACAACGCATTAGTAGACCTCCGAAATATTTTCCCTGCATTGTATTATTTTTACTAACGAGATAGTGGTGAGCCAAATAGCTTTGATGAGGTAATGCGGGTAGAGTCCATGAAGGAGTGAGAGTGTGGCATGAATGAGGAGATGGACTCCTAGAGAAGAACCAAACATGGGATTTAGTCAAATTTTCGGTGGGAAGAGAGTACTACAAAAAAATGGGTCTACTATGTGAAAGAAGAAGAAGGTGGATGGAAAAGCTATAAAGCAAGGCTTGTAGTGAAGGTGTATGAAAAAAAAAAAGGTATCAATTTTGATGAAATTTTCTCCTTGTTGTAAGTATGTCTTCCATTCATACTTGTATTAAGTTTAGTTGTTATTGAAGATTTACACTTAGAGCAATTTGATGTCAAGATGACATTTCTCCATGGTGACTTGGAGGAGGAGATTTATATGTAGAAACCACTTGGATATGAGGTGAAGGGTAAGTAGAAATTGATTTGCAGGTTGAAGAAGAGCCTATACGGGCTAAAGCAAGCTCCCCACAATGGTATCTAAGGTTTGATAGTTTTATGCATGAGCATGGTTATACTAGATGTCAATCAAATCATTTTGTGTAATTTAAATGGTTGGATAGTGGTAGCTACATTATTCTTCTATTATATGTAGACAATATGCTTGTAGTAGGGTCTAATATGCAGGAAATTGAAAAGCTTAAGGAAAATCTTGCACAAACATTTGCAATGAAGGATTTGGGTGCGAGAAAAGATTATCCTCATATGCAAATCAAAAGGGATAGAAAAATAAGAAATTGGTGTTGTCTCAGGAGGACTATGTAGAAAATGTGTTAGAGAGGTTTCAGATGTAGAATGTGAAACTAGTTAGTACACCATTGGCTGGGCATTTTAGATTAAGTAAAGAGCAATGCCCAACAACACAAGAGGAAAAATATTATATGGCATGGGTTCCTTATTCTTCAGTAGTTGGGAGCCTCATGTATGCCATGGTTTGTACCAGGCCAGACATTTCCCAAGTAGTGGGATTTGTTAGCAGGTATATGGAAAATCTAGGTAAAGCACATTGGAAGGCAATCCAGTGGATTCTCAGGTACTTGAGAGGGACTAGTAGTAGGCACTTGTGCTTCAGAGGGTCAGATTATACTTTACATGGATTTGTGGATTCAAATATGGCAAGAGATGTAGCTATCAAGAGGAGGAGTACTGGATACATGTTTATAGTTGGTGGTGTGGCAGTGAGTTGGATCTCAAAGTTACAGAAGGTAGTTGCCCTATCTACTACAGAGGCAGAATATGTTGCAGCGACTAAGGCAAGTAAGGAAATGTTATGGATGAGCAGGTTCATGGAGGAGTTGGGTAAGGAACAAGGGGATTGTAAGCTACACGGTGTGAGTCAAAGTGTAATTGACTGCAAAGAACTCACCTTCCATTCTAGAAACAAACACATTCAACTAAGATATCACTTCATACGACGGGTGTTGGAGGATGGGAAAATTGAGTTGGTGAAGATTCATACGAGATGATAATCCTTACGATATGTTTACTAAGCCAATGAAAAGGAGAAGTTGAATTTGTATTCAACTTACGTGGGTCTTCAAGATTGATCTTGAAGTGGAAGAAACAAGGCAAGAAGAAAAGTCCAGCAGGGCTTTAGTGGTGGAGTTATAGCAATCGGTCTCCAAGTGGGAGATTTTTGGTTGTGGAGGCCCGATAGCGATGGGGGTTACAAGGGGGGATTAGCCCCCTTGTGGGGTACGAGGAGGATGGCCCCTCTAGTGGGGGTTCAGGGTTGCGCACCCGGAGGGGGTTCAAGAGGAAGCACCCTGTAAGCCACATTTTATATGTATTTATGCATTGTCAAATCTGGACCATTCCTTATCATGTCACAGATCTAACAGTTGGCTTTCTATGTTTCCCGAAATGATAAAAACCCTAATATATTTAAAGGGTTATTATGTATGAGGCTCATTGTATTAGTGGCGGCACTTTGTGAGAGAGAGTTTTCTGGGATGAATAAAAGGATTGGCTGTTTCTGGTGGATGTAGCCCATTTTGGGTGAACCATGTTAAATTTGTGTCTCTATTTTATTGCATTCTTTTTGTTTTACATTTTCTACATTAATCATTGCATGCTTGTTTATCTGTATAGCTGGTATAATCCTAACAAATGTCTCCTAGCATGGTTTTATGCTCTAACAAGCCCGATCGATGGCAGCCATACCCAATCACCGACGACCGCCCCTTGCATCAACCCCAAAATTTTGAAAAATACATAAAAAAAAAAAAATGTTTTTAAAATAGGCTAAGGTTTAGCCACTTACCATCCTACGGGTCCTCTAGCATACGTGTTGCTCCACCGACCTCTATCTTGCTCAATATCTCAACTCTCTTTTATATTCGAGAGATCTTGATCATCAACTAACACCATGTAAGTGAGCCTAAATGACCGACATAGGGGCTTGTATAGCCCATCGACCCTAGTCACTTTATCCAACCCCCTTTGAGTTGTTGTCACTTTACCCTTGGTCGCCGCCAACCTTGCTTGCCACCATCGACCCAACCATCCCTTTTTATCATATTCCTTTTGTCTCTTTTTGATCAATCCTTCCTTTCAAATTATCTTTTCTTCCATTTTTTTCTTGTGTGGTCCTCATCCAAGATATTTATTTATCCCTTAGGCTTCGTTATCTATCTCATATTATTTAACATTATCTTGCCTTTATGGCCATCTTCGAGTTACCTCTTGGGAACCATTATTTTTATTTCTTTATGTCCCACCCCAAACACATCTTTTTGATTCCTCCTCTATAAAGGATATCGCATTCACTTTTTCCCACCCCTATCCTTTTTGTCACGACCCTTGTCTCGATCATTTTCTCATTTTTATGCATACTTACTATTTTCCTTTGACCCATTTTTCCCCGGCTTGCACATCCATTTGAGAGGATTCCCCTGGATTTTATCCTTTTTTCGTTTTTAACTCACAAGTCCATAGGACATTGTTGTCGTCTCCATTTAGGAAGTACTTTTTCCTACCAAAGTGATTTTGAAATCACCGCCATATTTTATTTACCTTTTTAGTTTTTGTTTATCCTCATCTAGGATATCTTATCTCATCATCTTATTTTCCTCATCCTTTCCACCCTTTCCTTCTTCATCTATCTCTTTCAAACTCGTGATCGACTTCCTTTCATGTCATTGACCCCTAGTTTGAGGGGGATCACCTCATCAATCATCTTTTCATCTCATCTCTTTTTTTCCTCTTAGCTTGCCCAACGTAAACCACTTGGTAAAAGGGGAAAATATAGACACCAATTTTTGGTATCACTATCCTTCACCCCGTGTTTGCTCTCTATCATCTTTTTTTCTATATACATACTTCTCTTCCATTTTCCCTCATAAATTCAAATTGTCCTATTTTCCATTATATTTGACCTTAATCATCTATTAATCATCCCTAATCATGTTTAGTTAATTATAAACCCTCATTTAATTTATTTCTTCTTCTTAAATCCTCCATTTTATCCTTTCTAGGCCATCATTTAATGATTTCACCTCTCCATGGCCTTTATTTAATATTTTTCACCCTCCACCTACCCATTTACTCATCCTAAGAAACCCTAATTCATCCTAACCCTTCAAAACCCTAATCCCGCCTCTTATGGGCTCATTATCTTGATATCGTCATCACTCCACCACCCGAATAGACAAATCCCTATAATTGGGGAAACCCATCACGGGTTGTTTTTGACCCTATAAAGCCACCCTTACCCCTCCTTTTCTCAAGATGCAATTTTGGATATTTCGATTTCTTGTGATCTTGCCTTTACGCGTCTTTATTTCAATCCATCCATTTTCAACCAACTCTATACTAGCCCCGATGAGTTATCAACCATGTCCAGTCGCCATCAACCTAGATTCCATTTTTTAGTCATGCTCTATCATTTAGATCACCAACCATCTATTCCTTGATCCACATCCACTCAACCTTATGATCATATGATCTTACCTTTCTATCTCTTCAAATCATTTCTACCAAATCCCCGAGTCACCACTAACTCATCCCAATTTTCGTCAAATGAGTCTGTCTTTTTTGTGTTTGCCATCAAATTTCATAATTTTCTTGCATCCTTTATGTCAGATCTAGTTTTAGATCTCCTATAGGTTCCTACCGTTCCATCTCGAGTGCATCATCGGTTCCATATCTACCTCAAAGCCTTCAGACTTGGATTTTCCATCACTGCTTCCAGCTTAATCTTCCCGATCCTATCGATTTGGACCTCTGCACCCTCAGGTTGCCATCGACCTGTACAAGTTTGGTTTAATTTTATTAGATCAGACCTGTATTTTATTTTCTTTTATTGCATTTTAGCTTCTCTTACAGTTTTGATTCTGCTACATCCAATTTATCAATATTTCATCTTATCTTTATCAAAATGTGGGTTGACATCCATCCGGGAAATTTTCACTTCTCGGGAATGACATTGTCAAGAAACCCACCCATCAATCTACTAATCCATTTTATGTTGAGTTATCTTGATTTACAGGTCATCTAGCTCGGTGTGAACAAGGATCTCCCATTTTTCATCCATATTCATTGCCATCCCATCTTGAGGTACCTTAAACCCTCACATATTTGGATTTACTTTTTTCTTTAGTACTAGTTCACTAATTTGAAACAAGAATGAGGGAATTTGGTTCAACAAGCATATATATACAAAATTATGGCAATAAGAAAATGAAGTAACGGTGGAAAAGATACCCTCTACGATAAAAAAGTGTGTCACCTTGGTTGATGGGCCCTTGTCGAAGAAATAGAGGGCCCACCCAGTCGAAAATGAGCATCAAAGACCGAAGTCACAAAACCAAATTTTTACTTTTTCTCACTTTCACTTTGCCACATGTCGCTTCTTGATTGACCAATTACCCCTACTTTTGTTCCATCAACTAGAAATTTTGTGGATGGTAACTTTCTTTGTGAAATCTACTTTTCATGTTCAAATAGGGATAGAAATCTCTCGAAGACCTCTACCATACTATGAAAATCTTGAGTAATTTAGGGAAACTATGCTCACTGATTTGATCGTCGGATCACACCTCCCCACTTAGAAGGATTTTTTCAACAAAAATTTGTTTTTACCCACAAATGTTGTTAATCATCTTCTTTCATATCACAAACACATACATGATCCATAGAAATAACATTATGGGTTATATCATTACAAATTATTGAAAACATTATCACAAAAAATTGATTAGTTAAAATTAGAAAAAAAATCACCAGAAGAGGCAACTGTCAATTGATACTCTTTTATTCTTCCAATCTTTGCATCGACTTAGAATCACAAATCCCGATGAATTCGTAACTTCCATAAAAAAAATCGATCAATCTAAAAATAGATAATTGTTTTCTAGAATAGGAAATCATCAAACTGATTCTCTCGTGATACGACCAATCATTGTAAACATAATTCCACTCAAATAGATTAGTATATAAATATATCTACATGAAAAAAAATAGGTTAGTGTCGAGTGTCCCTGTGAAATTGTTGATCACTGCAAATATCAAAAACATGATCCAGAATGTTTATATAATCATATGCCAACAATAGACAAGATTCAAAACTGAATCATGTGAATATTTTAATGAAATATTTATCCGAACATTCTTCTATAAATATGATAGAAGAAAACTACCTACATACCAAAAATAGTGAGCGTCCATCCACTACAAAATATCACCAGACATAATTTTCAAACCAATTTGTTAGTGTAATCAATGTACACACTAATTGTAACCACATAGGATAGTTACAAATAAATGCCCAAAAATAAGGGTCTTCATGTATGTGCAAATACCCTATGTGGACACAATGAGTTTTTATATTAATTACAATACAAAATGGTGCCCATACTTTTACACAATAAAATTAACAACATATACACTGAAATGTAAACTCTGTTGTTAAAATGGATTTTATCAACCTCAAATGTGAGAATTAGAATTTGATTATGATAAACCTTTCCCTTAGCTCTTCCCTATAGGTGACACTATTATTCAAAGACAATATGAAATATGGGAAATTTTCCTTTCATCATTCAATGGAATCCTACAAATTTTTTCTAAACATAATGTATGCATGTTAATCAACAATATCATCTATAAAAACATGAAATTAAGAAATTTTTTACCAACCAATTTAATCAAAATTTCCTTTTTAGGTGGTTCTATTTCCTCGGTGTACCCACAGGTATCTACATGGGTTATTTTAGAAATTGTTGGTTTTACAAAGCTTTTCTTTTCCACAACTCTCCATTGTTGTTTTAGAAGAAGTTTCCAACACTTTTTAACCTTATGTAATTTCTTATGATAATGGGTATAATATCTTTTGTCCAGTTTTTAGGAATCTTACCCAGATTTCTAATTTTACAACCTTGTGTATGAAAATGGTATTTCAAAATTCTTCCCAATAATGATTTCCTTTTCCAACATTTAGCTACACAATGGTTAGATAATCCAAAAAAACTACATGGATAAATGTACCACAAATTTTGTGTACCATAATCAAAAGGAACATGGGAATATTTACGTTGTTTAGAATCAATGATTTTATATTTTTTCCCATTACCATTTTTACCTTTCATGGGTTGTGGTGGAGGTTTCTCCTTTGCAGTCTCATCTGTCCTAGAGTATTCATTTTTCTCATTTTGACCACCAAATATGAATCCCAAACCTACATGGTGAGGCCTATCCTCTACCTGGATGGGGTTAGCAATTCCTTGGCCTTCTTTTCCAAGGATTTTTCCATTAAATCCCATTTTAAAAATAACTTTGAACATATTCCCTTAGTATGTTCTTCAAAATTATAGAAATAATTTTCAACTGATTTACAATGGGAACATTCAATAACTAGTGGAATACTTACAATGCTTGAAATAACTTGTATACTTTTGGGAGAGGAATGTATAGGTTACAAAAATGCAGACTTGTTTTTCCCCTTCATTTCACCATCAAATTGTAACTTTACCAAGATCTGATCCTTGGCTTTCAATTCTACTTTTAATTTCTCAAATGCCTCTTCTAAGGAATAATACATGGATCTCAGGAGAACATTATCTTCTTGGATCTGATGGTTGAATGTATCAAGCTCATCAAGATTTTCCTTTATGATAACTTTCCCATAGTGCACATGTACCTGTCTAATCACAACTGAACCAAATACACAATATGAAGCAATAAAAATGTCAAATCATCTTGCTCTAATACCAAAACATGATCCATAAACACCATAGAAAACTTCTATTCGTTTAATTGTTTACAAGGATCTCTTAATTACTTATCAATTCTTAACTTCTTATCAACTTTCAATGATGAAAAATTGATTTAATTTTTGATTCAAATGTGTATAATTTTTTAGGAAAACCTATGTTAGTGTTATACATGGATTAATATATTTACTTTTGGTAATTGTTAATAGGATAATAATTAGTAATTTGTTATATTGTTATAACAACATTATACCTCGTAATGTTATTAACGAGGATTTTTGTTTGTAATACATCCTATTTTATAAGACATTAGTTTTCTATTTAATTGGCTATATAATAGCCATTTTTATGTATTGGTTAAAACATAATATAGAGTGATTATTATTTGTTTTCCTTTGGCTGTCCAAATCTTGATTTGGTATCGAGCAAGAAATTCATGGAAATTTATGTGAGGTCTTGAAGAGTGATTGGGGAAACTCAAACATTTTTTGTCCAAATCCATGGTTGAAATTAAATTAGTATCTATTTACTAAAATCATTTGCAGATTTTTTGGTAGCTTGGATCTACATGGCTATGTTGTATTGGTTTGGCCACGAGTTTTTGTGTAATGATCTAGTGACTCACCTTGACCTCAAAAGGCATTGGGCTCTATTTGACTATCATTGGAATACTACAAACTAGATAAATTTTCCTTTTTATCATTTGTGTTGGTGAAGTGTTCATCTTCAGTCATATCTTGGCGTGTATTGGAGGATCCACTTTGTTGCATTGCTAGAAAAGAACAACATTAGTCTCCTAACTTGAAACTGTAAACACCCATTATTACACAGAGCAATTTAAATACTTAAATTTCACTAATTATCACCTTTCCTGCAAATTGGTGAAATATCGTCAAAAGTGCTCATCTTCTCTCCTATCGTCATTAATTAATCACACTATGATAATTAATTAAGTCACCTATCCAACAACTACCCTAATTAACAACCTTTAGTTAATAAATCACCCTTTCTATCTAGACTAATTACTTATTATTAATTAATTAGCTTCCCCTTCCATTTAACCAATAAATCAATATTTAATTGATTTAATCCCCTTGCATAGTCTAAATCATGTTAATATTCCTCTAAAAGCTTCTATAAGCTTGGACATCTATTAATTAAATCATCTTGATTAATTAATGAGCCCCCTTTATCCACATGAGTCACTAAAGGACAAGCTAAACCCTCCTAAAGTTAACTCAACCCTATCTAAACCCCCCTTATCCACAACTAACTCAACATCCCTATTATCCCACATGCAAAGGGATGTAGTGGTTCCTTTATCCATTGGGCTATATAAAGATCCCTCCTCCTACCTTTACACTTACACCTAATTCCTTGAGAAGAAAAAAGAAAAGCACATAGAAAATAGACTATAAGATTTTTGTTATTCTTGAGAAATTCACCATTTGAAGAGCTAAGCCTCCTTTCTTGCATTTTCTAGCCAAGTGCATGGGTCATATGGGAAGTCAAAGGGGTCTTGTAGCCAAGCTTTGATTGAGCTCCCATTCCTAGGTTCTTGAAGATCAAAACAATCAATTTGATTGCCATGGAGTCTACATAGGTCCATTTGATTTTGTTGGTAATCTAGAGAAGTAGAGGTTTTGAATACTTTAGCATGTTAATTTGATCTTGGTTCAAAGTTAATGCATTATGCTTAGTATTGATCTTGTTTAGCTCTCATCTTGATGGTGCCTAGATTTTGACTTAGCTTGGTTATAGAACTATTTAGGTGGTAGTTATCATTCATCTAACTTAGTTTAAGAAAAATACATGCACACAGAAACCATTTCAGTTTTCCTTCTATTGAACTCTGCAATCTTAACAAGTGGATGTACAATGAAGACTAATTGAGAATTGGTATGAATCTGATCCATGATCATGCCCATTTTCTTGAAGTGAACTAATATATATGGCTCTGCAATCCTACCTCAAATCACTATCTTTTGATTTGTATCTCAATGAATTCACCATTCAATAGCAATATTCTACATGATTTTCTATCCATGCATGTTTAAGACATAAATATCTATTGTTATCCTGTCAACAGGTGATCTTCGTTGTGAATCACCCCTTGCATTTCATCTTCTTTCCTAGACGATATCCTCGTTGCACGTAATCTACAACTATACGCATATCACGGAAAATCCAAGCCAACACACCACTCATCAAGATTATTTATGCCTTTAATGACAATCTTCACACCAGATGCAAATCATATATGAAGTCAACTATTTGAAAGAAAAAAACAACACTTTCCATGTGTCCATGCAAGAAGTGAGTGAATCCATTTGTGTCAAATTTATTGTTGTTGATTCGTATTTGTTTTTGTAAGTCTTGTGTTTAAGTCATTTGTACTAATTCGATAAAAAATTATATAAATAGTCATTCATAGTATATAGTTTTTATTTATTCTGTTAAAAGTATTTAAATATTACTTTTAATCATTTTATCAATTATCATTGTCATTAATTGAAAGCGATTGTTCTTTAAAGCTAGAGTCTCTTGTATGGTCATTTTGTTTCATATCATGGAAAAATATCTCCAAAATGTGAAATTCATTTTATAAAAATCTAGACGTATTTTTGGGTCCATTGTTAAAAGTCTCTTTATGTCATATTATTCTATTTTGTTATGTATAGTCAATGTTTTAAGTCAAAAGAGTCAAAATTTATGCAGTCGGTATTAAAAAATTCTAAATTGTTAATATTAAAGTATCATTTTGTTAGATTCATTGTGTCATTTAGTGTCATATTGTAAAAACAAAAAAAAATTGCCTCACTTTTAGTGGGACGCATTTTTGGTGGAATCGATGTTCGAGTTGAACTTGAGGGGCATTATCAAATGAGCCTCAAAACAATATTTATATGAGCTAGCGGTAGCCGGATGGAGGATGGAGGAAAATGGAGGTTAGAAGTCAATCGGTGATCTCTCGTTAGTCACCAACGATGGGGTTGCATAAATGTTTGGTGACGTGTGTGTGTAATTTGCTTTCAATTATTACGGTTGTGTGTGGTGTGTTCTAGTTGTGCAGTGTTCCTATTTGAATAAGTGGAAATTTAACATTGAGGGGGGAACATGATCCAATGTTTTATTTCTATTTTTTAATTTATGTGTATCAGCAATTGAATCTGTAGATTTTCCTATGTTATTCCCCGAAGTGAGATAGTGATGAGAGCCGATGATACTACTGCACCATCATAATATTTTGGTTGTTAGTTATCCACTGGAAAAACTATCCATATGTTGTGTGGTTGTTGGTAAACCACTTGGAAAACCATCCGAGGTTTTGGTATTGTCCTAGAAACCATCGAGATCATGAGCAAGCTACGAAGCGGCACGTTGCGGTATAAAGAAGGTTTTCCCCATGTCCACACTTAGGGGGAATGTTAGGAAAACCTATGTTTGTGCCATACATGGATTCATATATTTACTTTTGGTAATTTTTAAGAGGATAGTAATTAGTAATTTGTTATATTATTATAATATTATACCCGTAATGTTATTAATGGGATTTTTGTTTGTAATACATCTTATTTTAGAGGACGTTAGTTTTATATTTCCTTGGCTATATAATAGCCATTTGTTATGTAGTGGTTAAAACATAATATAGAGTGATTATTATTTTTTTGCCTTGATTGTCCAAATATTCACAAAAACTTATTTCAAACTGAATTAAATTGATTAGAACTTATTCATATTAGTTATCCATTTGAACCAATCAGATTTTCAATATACCCAATTTTATCATTTTCCGTAAAATTCTTATACTTGATTTAAAATTTCATCCAGACGGAAATTTGACTCAAAAATATGTGAATATATGAAGAACTGAATGCAAAAAATCATTATAACATGAGATAAGAATTGTTTATGTGGTTCATAAATTCCTATGTCCCCAGGTTCATTTTGAACCGATCCATTAATGTTTAGATTTGCAAATACATATAACAACTTACAAATCAAATAATGAACCTTTTTATTTAATTTAATTTAATTAAATCTAATTGTAGAGTCACTATTGAAATAAATGATATATAAATGTTGAAATACATAGCATGCCATAAGAAAACTAAGATTTAAAGTATGAAACCCTAAGAAAGAGAGGGAGAAAATATGACTTAGTTGATATCCACACAATCTAGAACTAATCTAGGCAAGGATAAGTGATGAACAAGATGCAAACAACATTGTAATTACTCTCTGTAAATTCTGCAACTCATGAAAAAGCTAGGCGGGGCACCCACGTAAGGATAGGGGCACTTGGGCACATGTGACTAGATCTAGGTGCTCGTGACCATGCGAAAGCTTCAGATCTATTTTTTGTTGTGTCGCAAGGTCTTCAATGTTGTTCTCTATTGATCACCTATTATTTTCACTATGATCATTGTTGGTGAGAATTTTTTTTGGGTAGACAAATTGATAGTTATCTTTCCAATGCTCTGGGACTCTAGGTCCCTATGCTTATGTGGTGCAACTCTAGTTTATTATGAATGAATGAAAAGGGAAATTTGTTGTTGGCCAAGAGGTCGGGGATCCAATAGGAACACTCCAATGTACACATGGAAAATTATTGCAATGAATTGTAAGGTAGAAATTTTCTATAAGATGGGGGAAGGGAGTGATAAGTTAGGTAGGGGGAATTAGCTGTGCAAGTAGAAAGTCAGATTCTTTCCAAAACTAATTAGAAGTTACACATTCACACATAACAGAAAGAAACAATCAAGTTTAGAATATCAATGATGAGAGGAAACCATGCACACAAATTTACACACATTCATACATCATGAAAATAAGAAACTCCTTTCTTTATTAACATCTTCACAAGTTGTACAATGCTTAGAAGATAGATGAAAATTAGATAGGTAAAGTGGAAGAATGTTATCTCTTTTTCCTTTATCAAAAAATCTCTCTCTTGAGCACACAAAATTGACAACTCCTAAGTAATAGTATGTCATTACATTATATATACTTTCATAAGACTCTTCATCTACCCCGATGTGACTTTTCTTATGTCCTACACAACATATGACCTTTCAAGTTCCTAGGAAAGAACTAAATTCTCTTTCTTCAATTAAGGGAAACTTATTACATTTTAGACTATAGTCACATTAATGAATAGTAAGAACTTCATGATTTCTCACAATGATGAATTAGAAAGGGGTAGAGAAGAGGAGAAATAATGGAGGGAAAGAAGAGATGCTCCAAAGAATGAAGATATCTCCGTTGTTAATGAATACCTTGCTGGAGAAGTTGAAGAAGACAATTTTGGCTTTTGATTACCACTGCAACCCTTCTACACTAATGTGAAGCTCCAATGAGTTTCACCTTGAACAATTTTCCCTTATTGGTGATGGTCATAGGTGAACTACTTTTACTTGATCCATTAACATCATGGACCATGAAAAGAATGTTGAGAAACAATGTTTTGAGACTTCCAAATGTGAGCTCAAGATGGACACGAGAATTTCTCATGATGATCCCCTTTGAAACTCTATTGAATAAATAACTGTTTTAGTTCATTTATCTCACCAAGACCGACTCACCTAGCTCTCGAGTGATGAAGATGGATTCATCCTTTGTGCCTTCGATGCGTTACTTTGCTTATAGACATAATTGAGCTTAAGATGATGCTCATGAAAACCCTTGTGAAGTTCTTGCTCAACTTATGCGAGAAACGAAATCATCTTACCATCCCATGGAGATTCCAAAAGTGGAAATTTGTGTGAAAATGGAACTACCTACAACTTTCTCGTACTAAAAAATGAAACTTGCTATTTGTAGATTATAGGTTCCAGGAGTTTCTATTCAGGACATGTCACTTGTTTTTCTCTAATTTTACCTTATGTACCTCCCGACACATTCCATCTTCTTCCATTGCTAAGGAATTGTTATTTTTAGCACATTTCTATTTTAGCGAGTTGTTTTTTGAGGACCTGTTATTTTGGGAAAGTTGTCATTTTTGCCTTACTCTCCATTTTACATATTTCCTGATTGCCTCGGGTGATCAAAATTGTAATTCAGGGGGACTTACTATTTATGTCATGTAGAAGAGCATGGGATATGATATTTTTAGTAAGTGTCTAAAATGGCCTCGGTTTGCGATGGGGGTGGTATTTTTGGATTTGAATCATTGTCATGATCTTGTGCTCCAATTTTTGTAATGATTCACTCACCGGAAAGCTCAAAATAAATTTAAAAAAAAATCTTGGTGAGAGCTTCAGAGCCTGACAAAGCTACCATTACAACCATTAATGGAGTCATGGAGACTTTTCAAAGGTTCTTTTTCACCTCGATTACAATTAAATCAAATCTATCGGGATAGGTTTTTCACTTGATCTTGTGTTCAAATTTTTTTAGCTTTGCCCACTCTCCAGATCGATGGGAAATATGAGGAATGAGAGCTATTGCATAAAATAGAGTTTTTATTACAATAAATTAATGGCAAAACCTTTGAGTCTCTTTTTTATTTCATCTTGAAGGTGTTCGGTGAGGATAAGATGCTCCAAGTGTAGACACCTATAATTTAGCTTGAACAATTTAAATACTTAAATTGCACTAATTATATCATTTCCCACAAATTGATGACATATCATCAATAAATTCTCATTTTCTCTTCTATCACCGTTAATTAGTTACATTATGTTAATTAATTTACTCTTCTATCCAAAAAATACGCCAATTAACAACATTCTATTAATTAATCCCCCTTTCTATCTAGACTAATTAATTATTCTTAATTAATTAGCGTCATCTTCCATTAAATCAAAAAATTGTCATTTATGTGACTACATCCCTTTCATAGTCGAAATCATGCTAATTATTCCTCTAAAAATCTTCTAAAAGCTACATCTACCTATTAATTAATCACTTTGGTTAATCAATAAATCCCCTCAAATCCCATGAGTCACTAGAGGATAAATTAAACTCTCCTAAAGTAAACTCAACCACTCCTAAACCATGATTATCCATAACTAACCTAACTTTGCTTTTATCCCACATGTAATAGGATGTAAAGCTTCTTCAAACCATTGGGTTATAAAAGAAACCCTCCTCCAACCTTTCTACTTACACCTTTACATGCTTATAACCTAAACTATAGGCATTTCATCTTGGAGCATTCTTCCATTAGAGGAGCTAGGTATCTTCATATTGCATTCATCCATCCAAGTTCTTGAGTCATATGGAGAAGATCAAGAAGGTCTTGTAGCCAAGTCTTGATTGAGATCCATTCTCAAACCCTTGGGATCAAACAAACTATCACATTTTGATAGCTAAGGATCTACATAGGTCCATCTCTTGTTTAGCTTTCAAAAGAGTAGAGGATAAATGTTTAGCATGTTAGTTTGAGTTTCATTCAAATTTCTAATGCATAATGTTGATATTTACTCTTGTTTAGCTCTTAGCATGATGATATTTGTGTAGTTAGTTCATGTTTTGAAACTATTAAGGTGTTAGTTTCAATTCCTTTGCATAACTAACTAATACATTGATACATATGGCATGCCTGGTGGGATAGATTCATAGTTCCTTTGATTTTAATGAAGTTTTTCTAGTTTTCTCAAGTTTTTGCTAACCCAAATCATGCACATGTGAAATAGGTTAAGATTATTATGTTGTTTTACTAACTTTGTGTGCATTGAGTCTCTTATATGTGATTTATTGTGATGGGTTACTCTTTGATTTGAGCTAAATTAGGAAAAATTTGAGCTTTTTAAAGTTGGATACATCAGGATTCTGTGTTTTGACATCATCTCCAGTACATGTGTGAACGTCATTTTTGGTGCATACACATTGAAATGTGTTCATTACCTATCTTTCGAAGGCCATAAATTTTGCTCCCAAACTCGAAATGACTCCGTTATTTTTGCGTTGGAAAGGTATCAAAGTGAACTGTGCAATGGAAACATAAAATTAGGTTTTTGAATTATGGAAATGGTTTAATTCATTAGGAAACTAATAATTTTCTAACATGTTTAAATGCTTTACAAAGACTTGACTTCTTTGAATTGCTAACATCTTGTAGGGTTTCTTGAAACTAATCATTATTTTCAGGATATATTGGGTCATGATTTGTGCTAACTTGTTTTGTTAAGTTGATGAATGTTTCATTGTCATTTATAAAGGTTTTGAAATGTGTATGCTCTTCCTTCACACATTTTAGGTGATCTTGGGAATAAAAATGTTTCAATACCTTCTTTATGATTTAACAAACACTTCAAACAAGTTTATAAGGAAAGAACTTCCAAGTCAAGCTAAAACTAATCTTCATTCTTTCAATTTGATTAAGTGTTTTCCATTTCTACAAGTTTAGTGAGGTTTCATGTTGCATATGTCATTTCCTTGCATGTAGTCGGTTTTACTCCCACTATAAAAGGAAGGAATCCCATGCACTCGCCTATCACCCAGTAGAAGTTGAGTGCTCACCCGAGGCATGCGCAGTGCTCCGAGTCTCTCTTTTATGTGAGTTTTAGTGGGAAGCATTTATCTATGATTAGTGTAAGAGTATTCAGGAAAGAATTTTAGACATACAAGAATCATAGGGCTCAGAACAGCCTCTAAATCCTTGTAGCTTCTTCAGATTGGATGTTTTAACAGACTCCATAACATATATTATAACAAAAAGAAAGATACAATCATTCATTCATAGCATGCAAGGAAAGAGAACTCCTATGAATGAAATATACATTAAAGCTACTGATATCCATGTCTATTTGCAATAGGTAACCTCATTGTATTCATTGTTTCATTACAAAGAGCCATAGAGGGCAGACCGCAGTCATGCACATCACTAGGCTTGTATAACTATGCCAAAAGAAAAAGAAATTACAATACTAAGCCTAGTACATTCCTTTCTACATCAAAGTTCCACTCGCAGCAATCCTACAGAGCTTCACCCATGTTATCTCTCTCTCTCTCTGTATATCTCTTCCTCTATCTCTATATCCCCATTTGTATGTTATCTCGGTCTCCTTTTCTGTTCCATAGGCACTTGTATTTATCATCTTCCCATGCTACCAACTCGCCTTACTGCACCCTCAGATCCGTCGCCAAGTGTCAAATGTGGTCCTCCAAGCGAGCATGTTCCTTCAGGCCTAAGCTCTCCACTCCATCTCATGATGATCTTCTAGAAGATTCCATCACTGGCATGCTCTTTCCGGGCCACCTGTTGCCAAGCTGGTATCTTATATGTGTGCAACCGATCATACTTTTCATGTGTTCTACCTTTGTTACATAAATTGGCTAAGTCCCGAACCTCCTTTCACGTCTCTGTGTGAACCATGTGCCTTCTTAACTCTTCCTCCTGTGTGATTTTTCCTTGCACACCCTTCTATAATTGGGATCCCACACGCCCACGTGCCTTCATACTTGGCCAATATTCCAGGGCCCAACATCACCCCACACTACGCTTTTTCTCCATCCTCAGAAACATTCTACTTGACCAAGGTGCAAGTTGGTTCAATGGAACCAAGATGTAGACATATATTTTACAAAATGAATAAGGAATGAAAGAATAGGGGAAAGAATGAAGAATGGGGGGGGACATTAATTCAGAAGGCTGGGAAAGTCCCGTCATAGATCTAGCCTCTAGGTTGTTCCACACTTCAACCTCGCCCTTCACCTTCTGGCATAGGTCGCCCACCAGGGTGCTCACTTCATCAAAGCTTAGGCCAGCTCCCTGGGCACCCAAAGTGTCCACAATTTGTTCCATTTCCTTACCCAGATCCACGAGCTTGTCCATTCTTCTAGTGATCTGGGGGTATAGTTCCTTCAATTGGGCCTTAATTGAGCTTCTTAAAGCCTCAATCACCTCTGATTTCTTTTCTACCTCGGCCAGAACCTTGTCCCTCTCTGCCCTATTCCCCTTGTTCTTTTCCTAGAACTCTTTCAACTCTACTTCAAGTGTGGCAACCAAGGAGCTTTCCACCTTATCTCGATCCACGCATGTGTTGTATGTGGCTTCTGCAGACTGGTAATGACCTTGATCTCCGTAAGTACTTGGCTATACTCGAAAACAAGTGCTATCACCTTTAACCGGTCCTCCTCCTTCAGTGCGCGGCCACTTCCTCTGTAGATTCCAATGCCAAGGGTCGTCTCTCCATGGTGAGGATGTACGTTAAGTCTTCTAGGCATTCCAGCATTGATGTGTACCTCTAGGGGATTGGCGTTAGATCTGGGTGTTTTAAAATGATGGCACTTTTTATCGATTCTACCTTTTTGTAGACCTCCTGCACCTTTTCCTTTTCCTCCTTGAGCTCATGCTTCAGCGTACACTAATTAATTCCTCTTGTTTCAAGTTTTTGGCCACCTTAGCCAACTCCTCTTCCTTCTTGGCCAATTTTCCCTCTAAATCCCTTATGTTTTCATTCCGTGCGAATAGCCTTGCCTCTATTTCAACTGCAACCTTGTTTAGAGCATTACACACTTGCTCATCTCGAGAGCTCCTAAGAATTTACTAAGGGGTTGTCTCCCTTAGAATTTGGAAATGTGATAAGTGCCTTTTGGCATACCTCAAAGTCTGACTCATCAACATGGGACTCAAATGCCCAAGAAAGCATCTTCTTGGTCCTAGGGTACGCACCCTCCTTCTCGAACGATCCCATGGCTATAAGTCTCTCAGTGGGTATCATGCTCTGGAACCTTACACGTAGCACCTTCCTTGAATCATCCACATAGCCCATTATCTACCTCTGTTCTGCATCTAGAGTTCTTCTACTGAGCGTGTGCCTTTGGGGAAGCTAACTGTCAGCGGGGCCTCCTAGGCTATCATGTCCCTTTTCAATGCTCTCCTCCTTCCTTTCCTTAAGCACTATGTCTGTGCTATGCTCTAACTCCTGGTCTACAAGGGCCTCGAGCATCTTCTTTGCTTCTCGCTCTACCACTTCGGTTATCTGCTCCTTGGTAAAAATTATGTCTCCTTACTTCTCCATGACATCCTTCTCATCTATCTTTGTATCTTCAGTGCCTTCATCACCTTGTGTGCCTTTTCATCGTGTGAATACAAACTCTTTCTTTTCATCCCCACTCTCTTCCTCCAAGTCATAGACACTAAATACATGAGGTTCCAAAGGTTCCTTGTCTTTCTCTGGCTCTTCCTCCTTGTCGCCACCTCCTTCACTCTCATCCTCTCCTTCTCCCAGATATCTCTCCAAGCTATTGGTCACCTCTCGAGTCAACTTCTTCATCCACCCTCTACTTCTTCTTGAGAGGTGTCTTCTAGTCAGGATATTCTGCCTTCTCTTCTTCCTCTTGTGAATCTTTCATGGTGGTGGGTTGTTCGGGTGCCTCTACTTCTGGCATCTTCTCCTTTACTAGAGACTTCTTTCTCCGAACATAGGTGCTTGGCTTGGCACTTGTAGAAGGCATGCTCACTGTCTGAGTAGTTGGCACACTTGGTGCTCCTTCCTCTCCTCTGCCTCTCTTCTTAGATGCTAGCTTATTCTTTCCCAAGGGTCCTTAGGTATTGAGATCTCATCCACCAAGTATGTGCCCTTTTCAAATTTTGGCCTTATGCGCATGTATATGCGTACTACGGATCCTCCAACTGATGGGAAGCGTTATTAGCCTAGTCATATGGATTTCGTGTGACACATACTTCTCCACGTACATGTGCTTACCTCCGGGGTAGTTTATTTTCTTCCTCATATCCCTATGCTCTGGTCCAACTTTCCTAGCTCCAACCTTAGCTTCTTTGATTCTTTAAATTTGTTCACTCCCACTTGGAAGTATTGGGAAGTGAACGCGAAAGGAAATTTGCACCAAGGGCTCCATGATTCATCAATAATTTTGAACCGACCCAAGCAGTAGTCTTTGGTACACATGAGCTTAGATTCTCCTGTGTGGCTGCTTTGGGAGTTTTTCGTGATCCTCCACTCCTCCCTGAATTCATTTCTCAAGTGTGTATACCATTTTTCAATCTATGCTTTGTGGGGAGCCGTCATTGTATCACATGCATATTTTTCAAACCTCTTCGCGGGCGAAGGGTCTTTGGCTGGGTACTCCCACACAAACTTTTCTGGTGCATCCAACACTCCAATTTCTGCAAACACTATGGTGAGTAGGACATTTCCAAAGAGGATCTTGTCCCCTTCCTTCGCGCACTTTACAATTTCCTCGAGTAATGTATGCAGATAAGTTATATATAGTCCCCTCTGTAATCTTCCTGCAAACATGTAGCCATGGATTGTTAACTTACATCCATATTTCTTGGCCATTCAGCTTCATTACCAGGTGCATGGCCATCTTCATAATGGGGTCCTTGATGTCTAAGATGTCATAGTAATGTAACCCTTTCTTGCAGGCATACTCTGTGATGGTCTCTTGAATAGCCTCCTTGTCACCAAGGTCATCTTCCAGGATATCTCCCTCGCATATGAGGCCATAAACTGTGAAATAAATTGGGGAGTCACGCGCATCTTGTGCCCAACAAAGTGGAAGTAGTCCTCGTGCACTGAGACATCAACCACTGGTACAAGCGATCTGGCTTCCCAAAATAAGGCAACTCATAGAGTTGTAGTAACCCTGCCTTTGCCAACTTGACCTTTACGTCATCATTGTAGATAGGCAAACCTTCAGGTGTTCATTTGTTGGTTGGCGTACCAATTCTAATGCCATTTCTTTCTCTATAGTGTTGGTGCGGTGATTATAGTCACTAACTAGTATGCTTCTCAAATGGGATTCCCATTCCTTCCCCATCATCACTCTCCTAGGTACTACATCTCTACATACCATTCTTCATTTGTATCTACCTCGGGTTTTGGTTGTTTAGCCTTAGCTTTTCCCTTTCCTTTCTTGGGTGCCATGGTCGAGGTAATTTTATCACTCCAATCCTCTCCTTGTTACTCTGCTTTCCTTCTCCCAACCTTTGATCTCAAATCCACGATACAATTCTTCTAAACTCGTGCCCTAGTTTGTTGAACCCTAACTTTGATAAATTCTTCACAAGACAACGTCTTTTTACTTCTTTCCATGCCCATGTAATTCCTTCCTTCTGGTTCACAATCTCAAACTAGCTCTTCACATTTTTAATCACACAGATCTTCCACTTGATCAAATCTGAAAAACCCTAGCTGATAACACTCACTTATATCTCCAACTCTTCATTTTCGCAAAGTAAAATGAGAGTGCCCCGACCCTCTATTTATAGTTTTTCCTTTTTCTGGTCATTAAAGGCTACTTTACCTACCCCCATACTTTGTTCATTTAATGTGGCTTTTTAAAACAAATCCTGTCTTTCAAGACCTTCACTCACGCACCCTTCCTGCGTGAAAACCCTCTTTAACTCGCACACCCTTCCTGCGTGAAAATTCCTCCAACCTTCTAGCGTGTAAACCAACCTGACAGGAGACTCTTATGTGTGCTCAACATGTGCCGAAGGCACTTCTTCTATCCATATTCTTACTTTTTCCTACCTCGTGTTGCTTTAATTGCGCTTCCTTTTCCTTTGTACGTGGGATCTACAAGTAGCTTTATCCTGGCACCAACCATTCTATCTTTTCTCTTCATCTCTCTTTCAACCGGCTACTCAACAAGGCTCTTCAACACAACTTCCTTGGTACTTTTAATCATGTGCTTCTTCACTTTTCTCCACCCCACACTTAAATAATGCATGGTCCTCTGTGCACTCATAAATTCTCCAAAAATAGCAATAAGGTTACTAGCACCCAAGGCACAAAACAAAACAACAACGCGAAAGGGAAACACAAGGGAAGGAAAATGCATAAAGGAAAATTTCTAAACTAACTGGAAAAACTACCTTATTTACAAACACCAAGAAGACTTATTTATAGTAGGGCTTTAACCTACTGCCATTGAAGTTTCTAGGAAACTTCGTTCCATCCAGTAACTTGGCGCAGCGCTGAATCAAGGATGTACGAGATTGTGTAGGGACCTAACCAATGGAATTTCAACTTTCCAGGATGGCGCAGAAATCTAGAATCATACAGTAATACCATCTGCCCAACCTCAAACTTCTTGTTTCTAATATGGTGATCATGCCAAGCCTTTTGCTTTGCCTTTTCCATTGTTTGGCTCTAACGGGCAAGTGATCATCTCTCATCCAGTTTCATTAGTTCATCAATTCTTTCTTCCAGTGCTTGCTCATCGGCTAATCCTCCTACGTATGCTATTCGTAGAGAAGGTAACATAAATTCAACCGGAAAAACAAATTTTGTGCCAAACACCAATTAAAAAGGTGTGGCTTTATTTAGTCTTTTATACATAGTCCTGTAAGCCCATAAAATTGCTGATACCTTGTCATCCCAATCCTGTCTTCCAACATCATAGATTTTGGTCAAGGTATGACTCAGTATTTTGTTGAATGCTTCTGCGGTTCCATTTGCTTATGGGTGATAGGGCATAGTCTTATGATGAGCCACCATGAACTCAGATAGTAGGATCCTCACGGTCTCATTTAGAAAATGCGTACCCCTATCACTGGTCAAACTCAAAGGGCATCCATACCTTGTGATAATGTTCTCCCATAGGAACCTTGCCGCTATTGCTATTGTGCAATCTTTAGTTGGGGCTGCCTCTGCCCACCTTGTGAGATAATCCATGCAAGTGATGACATAACATGACCCAGTCCTACGTGTTGCCGATGCAATAGGTCCTACAAAGTCTATCGCCCACTTTTCAAAAGGCTCCGTGCTAGGAATAGGACGCAAAGGCATTTCATCCCTCCTTCCTAGTTTTCCAATGCATTGACAGTGGTCACATGCTTTACAATAATCCCTATAATCTCTATACAAGGTTTCCCACCATAAACTTGCCATTAATATTTTGCGCATGGTGGCGTCACCTGCATAATGCCCACCCACACTTCCTCCATGTGCTTCCTCCATGATGGTCAGGCGCTCATGCTCTAACACACATCTACACAAAACTTCATCATGTCCCAATTTGTATAAGTCTCCACTAATCAACATGTAGGGCACGACGCGTATGGCCAACTACTTCTTTTCTAATGCCTTCATCCCATCTGGTGCCACACCTTCTTTTAAAAATACAGCAATCTCTTCCAAATCCGAGGGCGCGTGCCGCAATCTAAATTTTTCATCTGGCATTACTTCCTCAATACTTTGCGTGTCCTCTCCTAAATCAATTCTTGATAGATGATTAGGTCCACAATTGCTTTTTCCGAGCTTCACTACAATGGTGAATTCAAACTCTTGAAACAACAACACCCATTGACATATGCACCCTTGAAGAACAAGCTTGTTCACTAAATACTTTAATGCCATATGGTTAGTGTAGAATACAAAGGGTGTCACCATCGATACTATCTAAATTTGAAAAGTGCATAGATCATTGAAAATGCCTCGTGCTCGGTTGTGGTATAATTCTGCTCTGCTAGTGTTAACTTCCTACTCATAAAACAGAGAGGATGATCAACAATCCCCTCACCTGGTTGTGCAAGTACTACTCCAATGGTGGTTCCTGAGGCATCTACATGGACATGGAAGGGCTTTTCCCAAGAGGGAAATCGTAAAATAGGTGCGGTAATAAGCCTATCTTTTAATGTATCAAACGCCCTCTGCTGCACCTTTCCCCAATGGAAGGTACTTTTGTGTCTAAGCAGCTCTTCTAAGGGCACGACAATCTTGGCATACCCCTTAATGAATTTTCTGTAATACCCCATATGCCCAAGGAATCTGCACACTGCGCTCTGGCTAGTAGGCTCCCTTAACCCCATAATAACTGCAACTTTAGCGGGATCTACCAACAAGCCCTCCTTACATATGATATGCCCCAATAAAGTCCCAAAGGGTGTAGCAAACACACACTTCTTAATGTTGAGGGATATCCTCAACTACCTACACCTTTCAAACATTAATCTCAAGTTGTCACAGTGGTCCTTAACCAAACCATATATTGTCTAATCATCCAAATAAACCTAGAGAAACTTATGAATGAAGTCTTGGAATGCTTGCACCACTATGCGTGAAAAGACAATAGGTGCATTATTCAACCCAAAGGGCATGACCATATATGTAAAAATTCCCCACTCGGTGGTGAAATTTTTCTTCTCCTGTCCTCCTTTGCAATCCGGACTTGGTGGTATCCTGAAAATCCATCCGTAAAGGAATAGATTTCGTGCCCAAAGAACTCCTTCCAAAATTTCTTTAGTGAAGGGGGTTGGAAATGGATCAATGACACAAACTGCATTCAATTCCCTATAATCCACACAAATTCTAATCTTCCCATCCTTCTTGATGTGATTACCATTAGACTTATCCATTCCAATTCTTCCACCGCTTCAATGATCCTGAAGCTATCATCTTGTCTATCTCCTCCTTAACCTTCACGCGAAATTGGGATTCATCCGATAGGGCTCCTTCATTTTTATCCTCATCTCCCCCAAGGAATGGTGAATTCCTTTTAGCTCATGGTACCCACACAAGAATAAATCCTCGAATTCGCGCAACAGATCAATGATATTTGATACTTCCTTCTTTGTCCAATAATCTCCAATAATAACTTCCTTAGTTTCTTCTCCTGAACCGATGTTAACTTTATTTTTCTTTAACAGCTCACGGTAAGCATGCACATGGGCATATGTACTATCCACAACTTCACGCGTCCCTACAGAATGGTTAACATCTAAAATTTCTGATTCCTCTCCATCGATCACATATACTAACTTTCCCTTCTCCTTTTCCAAACATGCGCGCTCAAGTTGTAACTCTTCTGTTTCTTCAATCTCTTTGAAATGTGCCTCCAATCTTGGTTCACCTAATAATTCCAACATCCTATCTTCCATTCTGGCACTATCCCCCATGGTAAGGTGTTTGATACCTTGCAAGGCCTTATCAACCAATGGTTTGGTACTCCGATACTCAAAGGCTTGAATAAGATCAACCATAAGCTCTTGTCAATTCCTTGTCTAGCGGCGTGTCTCTCGAATGAATGTACCATGCGCGTGCACAACCCTGCCATTTAGAATACAACTTGTGCACCCAGAGGGATGGTGGCAAGGCTTCCACACCTTCTCTCCAAACCCGTTCACATTCCTGGATATGGAAAGAGGTAGGCTCCTTCCCATGGTACTCCTTGATGATGGTGGGTATATTACTTCTAGAAAATCTGACAGAGAGAGAAATTCTTACCTCGTGCCACTCTAAAAGGCTCTCTGATGTGTGGCCCACCAACAAGCTGCTGTGCCGAGCAAGACGTAACTCAATCTCCCTCTGTTCCTTCTCGTTCTTCCACTGAGCTTCTATCTCCTGCAGAAAGATCTCAGGGAAGGCTCCTCCGAGTACTTGGGTAGTTCTTTTCCTCCAAGGCACCGAACCATGTGTGCCTTTGTTACCTTGGTCACCGATCCTCTCAACTGTCATCCCATTAATTCATAAGTCCCATTGTTGGCTATATTTTCTGCATAGCATAAAATCTAGGAAGTCATGAGATAAATCTCCCTCATTTACCTGTAAGGCTCTCATGTCATATTTTTCAATTAAAGTATGCTAGTATCTATATGGGGTTTTACTTTAACTCGTTTCACTCATGAACCATAGCTATATAGTTCTCACAGAAGTAAGCAATCAAGTTTAAAGAAAGTAAATATTTATAGAAGAAGGGAATTATATAAACACGAGAGAGAAGGAATGGGGAAGATGTGCATCCCAATCAATAGATAACATAGTAGATTGCATGCACATAGAAGAAACCAATAGATATAAACACAAAATTATAAGCAAAGGTAGCTCTAGATCTAGATCTAAAATAACACAAAGTTTATTAAAAGATATAAGATATAAAAGCTAGAAACAAAATACACCGTGACACAAAGTTCTCCAAAAATCTGCTCCTGTATATTCCTTTACTTCAAGTGGCTATCAAGAGTTTCAGTACAAAGTCTGGAATGCAAGAATATCTTTCTGACAAAATTCTGATCATTAACCCAAAGGTTCTTCCTCTACTTATAGAATTTAGAGGGGCAATTACAAGTTAGAAGCTTTTAGTTGAACTGACACATGTGGAAGTTGGAAAGGAAACAACTGACAATCTCCCTCCTAGAATTCCTCTTTGCATGACATGCATGATTTGCAACTAAAAATAGAACCTTCTATTTTGCATGTCTACCACCTATCTCCAAGTAGTTGAATTCTTCAAGTAATGTATTTTAAACCAATCACTTAAGTTGTATAATTTAATTGATCGCTCAATTATTTTGTCGGAGGAAATAAGAGAAAGAAGAAGAAAGAGGAAAGCTGCAGTCTTGTCCTTTTTCATATTTTGCATGCAGCTGATTCAAACTGGATCCGTGACTAGAAATAGGCTGGATCTGGAAGTGGTTGGAAGCACTTGCGGGTATTTCCTTTGACATGTCTTCTTCCTTCTTACCCTTGAATCTTTTGCAATTCTTCTCCAGTACATGCATCAGTGCAATGTTCACCATAAATAACTCATCATTTTTATTTTTAATTGCATATGAGCAATTAAAAATTCTGGAAAGCACTCCGGGTGAATGCAACTTCAATGAAGGCTTCAACTGGAAGATTGGAAGCACATGCACAAGATCCTGGAAGAAATTTTCCACGCACTGGCTTCTTCACGGGCTGCATTTGAAACAAGAGGATGAATTTTTGCCAGAAGCTTTTGCAATTATGAGATCTGGATCTAGATCTGTGTCTCCGGTGTCAACAAATCTGGAAGTAATGCATGATGTCGTTGTGCTTTCTTTTTCATCCTGCTTTGCCATGGCCATATCTATCTTTGTCTGAGCAATTCTTCTTCTCTTTATTCGGCCGAAAATTCTTCAAAACTGGTGCAGATCTGGATAATTCTTTAGATTCGGAGGATATATTCAATGTATTGGACATTGATTTAAGCTCCCTTTCTCTTATAAAAGTATTTGTAATGAATTCCTACAATTAATTTAGACAAAGATGGCAACCGGAACATGAACAGTGGATTTTAATCATAAAAATCTGCATAATTCAAGCCTGCTGCCCCAAAATTTGATGTTTTATTTGCATGCAAAGCAAGCATGGATTTTACCAACTTCACCTGAGCACCTGTATCACTTATGCAAACAATTATCCAGACACAAATCAACCTCCTTCAACCTGTGCGCCAAAATTGGAAGCTTTCAGCATTAATTTCACCTTCTTCTGAGCAAAAATCCTCTCCAAATGGGGCACACTTTTCCTCTGGGCTGCACTTCTCTGCCTGTGAATTAATTAATTCATCCATATGGCAGCCCCTGCTTATATAATCTTCACCATTCTATAATTAATTAATGTCTTTCCTATTCCTGGCAATTAATTAATTAATTAATAAGCTTCACTCTTCAAATGGGGCGCCTATTTTGTGCATGCTCATGGCTGCCATTAAATAAATTAAATTTATTTAATTTTAGACTTCTACTTCCAATTAACTCAAGCCTCACAGTATGCTTTGACCTTAGCCACTGAAAATAGGAATTAATTTAATCATTTAATACTTTAAAAAGTATTATTTCTCTCCCAAATGGGGCTGCATTAAATAAATTAAATTTATTTAATTTTGGAATTCTATTTTTAAATTCCTTTTGTCCACTTCCCTTTGTTGACTTTTCCACAAGCCTGGGCACCAAAATTGGGTGAATAAATATTAACAAATATTTATTTAATGCATTATTATTCACCCAAGGTGGGTCACACTTTTTGGAATAAGGAATTTCTATTTTTAAAAGTCACATGACAATGGGATTATTTACCCTACAAGGCAGCCCTGAAAATCCCATGATTCACTTAAGTCGTTTGAATTTTATAATGGGATTATTTACCCTACCAGGTAGACAATAAAATCCCATGATTGACTTAATTTGTTTTTCTTTTATTCCATAATGGGAATTTTTACCTGCAGGTAGCTAAGAAATTCCCACCTACTCTCTACCTATAATTTTCCCATCATAACTTAAGTGACTTTGCCTTCATGGGAAAAAGTACCTTGCAAGGCAGGTACAAAAATCCCACCTACCTGCGGCGACTAGAAATCCTATAATCCACTTAATTTGTTTGACTTTCATAATGGGATTATTTACCTTGCAAGGTAGGTAAGAAAATCCCATTAATGTCTTAAGTGATTTTTCTTTTATTTCACAATGGGAATTTTTACCCTGTAAGGCAGGTAAGAAATTCCCACTTGCCTGCTACCTCCAATTTTCCCATTATGACTTAAGTGGCATTGCTTCCATGGGAAAAAGTACCCTGCTAGGCAGGTACAAAATTCCCACCTACCTGCTGCTTCCAAAAATCCCATGATCCACTTCAAACTCTCTTTTTCCAAAAATGCGGCCAGCCTAGAAGAAGCTTTTTGGTGCACGACTTCGTCTTTTCCCAGAGAACCGGACCTCGATGGCGAATTCCTTCCCATACGGCACAACGTGCATATGTGATCTCCAGATACTCTAGGACAAGAATTAGGCCAAACTAGAAAAGGAATTGATCCAAAGAAATTTCATAGAAAACGAAACAGAAAAACACAAAAACACAAAACGTTGTCAAAAGTTACAAATAAAGCCCATGATTCATTCCTGGTTAAAACCTTACTGGTATATGGGAATATTGACATGTACAATCACAATAGGGTTAAACTGGAGCACAAATTACCTCAAACGGGGCTCAAAATAATTAAATACAAATTTCCCACAGAAAACCCAAGTGACAGAATATAACAATTTTGAGCATCTGGGTATTTGGTGAAAATGGCTAATATGGCTCCTTAGGAATATCTTGACTAAATACAGGGAACTTTCTCGACGCAATAAAACAAAAAATGACCCATTATTTTAAAAGTATAATTTTTTTTTGGATAGGGTAGTCTCATATTTGAGGATGAAATCTGGGGACACCACCCATGCGCCCAATTGTCATATGTCGATCGGTGGTATCACTCACCGATTGAGCATCTTCAAACCGGGATAACCTCGTTAATAGGGTGTACCATCTTAGGGTCTCGATTGAGTGCACATAAATATTGTCTAGAAATTCTTCTGCAAATGGTTCAATGTAGGGCGCTGACTTCCCATCAACCAGGGGTATAATGACCCGCTCCTCTTTGTTCTCGAAATTGATGTACCCTTTGTTGAACCAAAGGTCCACATTGTTCTTGTAACACCAAGGGCACCCAAGTAATGCTGGGAAATTGTCCACCTCGGCGAGCGCCAAGACTTTGAAGTCCCCAGTAAACTTGGCTCCTTGAATAGTAATAGCTGCATCCTTCAAGACACCGATGGGCATTACCTTAGTCTTGTTTGCCATATACAACACATTTGAAGATGGCTGTAATGCAGGTCTCCCCATCTGATGCCATGCATCCAAAGTCAAAACATTAACCTCCACACTAGTGTCAATGAGTATATTGCTGAGGAGCCATCCATCTACAACTGCATTCAATGTAATCTCCTTGTCATAGTCGAGGCTGTGAGGGGGAAGGTTCATGTGCAAGACCTGTCTCTCACACTCTTCTTCGGTGCGTGGTACCTTCTCTCTCAACCAGGATCCTAGAAAAGGAATGATGTTCTCTTGCCTTAGCAATTTGCACACCTCCTTGACCTCATCCAGGTCATCTTTCTACACCTCGATTCTCCTTCCTTGTTCCTCCCTCCTAGATTTCTCCTTTAGACACTAGATCTCCCCTTACAAGCTTTGAATAACATCCATGGTGTCTTGATATATCTCCTTTTGATGCGCGGGGTCTGGATACTTTCCATGAATGACCTCTTCCCTTGAAACTAGGTTCTTTTGTCTGGTATCTCCCTTGTGTGCACGGCTTCTTCCCTTGTTACCAAGACATGCTCCAAACCATCATCCCATGTTACTCGAGTCATCCATTGTATGTCTTCCTTCTTGATGCTATCCATCACAATGCCTTTGTCCTTCCGGTGCTATTGATTCATATGCTCAAATAATTCTGGGCACTCCTCATACTTATGCTTCTTAACACACCATGAGCACTGCAACAAGTTTGGGCACTCACGCTTGTAATGTTCTATAGATCCATAGTTAAAACATGTTCCTTGTGGGAACTCACTCCTTCCTCTGCAGTTACCTCGTCCATGGAATCCTCCTCAAAAACCTCTTCCACGCACGCCTCTATCTGCGTGCTCTTCATAATGGCGATCATCATTTTTAGAACCACCAACAATGTTGGTTTAATGCACCCCATGATCAATGGCCTCATGTATCTGATCAATGAGCCTACACTGTTTTAGTATCATGGGTCATGGAGGTGAAAATATTGCAATAACAAGATACATTCTTCCTAATCACGCGCTACAACAAGGGACATCTACTTGTATCATGGTCCCCATGACAGATTTCATAGTCTAATGTCACAACAAGTACCATCCTCTGGGGAAATTTTCCTTAACATGCCCCTCTAATTCACAATCTATGCACCACAAACCACTGCGAGTCTCATGGACCGAGTTCACAGATAGCTTTTCCAACTACTTAGCCATAGCAGCAATCTGAGCCTCCAAGAACAGGCTAACACCAATATCAATACTACCAACAGCTTCAGCGTGTAAGGTAGCCTCCAATGCTTCACGTAGATCTGTAAAAGTCTTATGAGACAAGGCCCTTCTAAAATGGGTGATCAATCCTTTAACAAACCACTATGCATGCTGAGAAGGATGTATATCATATGATAATTTAGACAAGAGAGTCTTAAAGTGTGCATCATACTCCCGCACACTCTCTGTCATTCCTTGCTATATCTCCTTCAAAGTGCTAATGCTTTTTTGTTTGAACTCAGGAATGTGGAACTCTGCCAGGAATGCATTCTTTAAGGCAGTGTAATCCACCACCATTTGATGAGGGTCATACTTTCTATACCAGCTATGCGTGCGCCCTTAACATGGTTACAAATTGACTAGCCTTTCATTCTGGGGTTGTGATACCTTTCACGCGCCATAGTAGTTCACACTTGTGAACATGTTCCGCAGCATCCTCAATGCCCCTATAATCTAGTAAATGTAGAGACATCTCAAAGAAAACCTGAGGTGGTGGTCTGGGGTCCTTATCCTGAACCGAGCCTTGGTTCCCTCCAATGTTTCCTCCACCACCTGATCCACCGAGTCCTGTACCTCCGAGCCACCGGATCCACCGAACCACTAGGTCTAATAGGGCTGTAGGAGCTGTGCAAGTACCCCAATGGTCCCACCGAACTGCGTGCATAGACGGTTTGTGATAGCGCCCCACTCATGCTACTTTTTCCCGTGCCACTCCTCGATGTGAGACAAAAGCTTGTACACTTGCTCCTTGTCCAAAAATCATCCAAATACTTTGAAATATGTGTAGCCATAGAAGGAACTGAAAAATTACACCTCCTAAGTGGGGATCTATCTCTTCCACTGGTTTCAATCGGGTCAATACTTCCTCCTGGATCGGAAAACCAAGCGCCAGGGCTCGGTCACTGGGTGGGTTCAAATATGTGCCAATGACTCTCCTTTCTCCATGTGATGAACTCTCACCAGAAGCCAAAGGGGTCTCCCTCACACGCTTGCCAAGATGGGGTAGCATAGATTGCTCAGGTTCCACGTCTTCCACGTGAACCTCAACTCCTTCCCACAATGTCTATCTCCATAGATCCATCACACTAGCAGCCTCACGTCACCTAGTAATCTCCCTTTCACGCGCTTCACTATACTTGAGCCGTCTTTCTTCCCTCTCCCTTTCTTTTGTATCTTTTGCCATCTTCCTCCACCTGAGCTTCCTTCCCCAGTGCTTAGAATAGTTTAGCCGGTCGTTGGGAGTGCCTCTCAACTCATGGTAACCATTAATATCTTCATAGCTAGAGGAATAACACATAGAAATGTTCCTCTAGGTTCTCGTAGAAACTCAAACTCAGTAATCTTTGGGAAAGAATACGTGGAAATGGCGTATTCTAGAGTGTAGCTAGCTAGTAATCCTCCCCACCAGTGATCTACAACACGGGTCCACGTCAGATCTGCATCCTGCAACCTCTGGTAGTATTCTTTGGTCCATATCCGTGATCCATAACACCAACTTGATCTAGATGCATAGGCTGAAAGCCATCCATATAACTCTACTTGGGAAGCAGCAGAAAAAATTCTCATACAGATCATGGTAGAGATTCTCTTCTACCCATCTATGTGTATTAAACTCAGGTCTAGTATTGAATCTATGGGAAAATTCATCTTCCGTGCTCTTGAACCACGACTCAACATTTTCCAATGTTAACCGATCCGTCATTACTCTTTACACATATCATGATGCGTGTTATATCCCATTACAAATTCTAAAAGAGGTCCCAATAACGAAACCAAGATGTAAATTTTACTCCCACTATAAAAGGAATCAATCCCATGCACATCGGCTTATCACCCAGCAGAAGCTAAGCGCTCACCCGAGGCATGCGCGGTGCCGAGTCTCTCTTTTATGTGAGTTTTAGTGGGAAGAATTTATCTATGATTAGTGTAAGAGTATTCAGGAAAGAAGTTTAGACATACAAGAATCATAGGGCTCAGAACAACCTCTAGATCCTTGTAGCTTCTTCAGACCGGATGTTTTAACAGACTCCATAACATATATTATAACAGAAAGAAAGATACAATCATTCATTCATAGCATGCAAGGAAAGAGAACTCCTATGAATGAAATATACATTAAAGCTACTAATATCCATGTCTATTTACAACAAGTAACCTCATTGTATTCATTGTTTCATTACAAAGAGCCATAGAGGGCAGACTGCAGTCATGCACATCACTAGGCTTGTATAACTATGCCAAAAGAAAAATAAATTACAATACTAATCCTAGTACATTCCTTTCTACATCAAAGTTCCACTCGTAGCAATCCTATAGAGCTTCACCCATGTTATCTCTCTCTCTCTCTCTCTGTATCTCTTCCTCTATCTCTATATCCCCATCTATATGTTATCTCGGTCTCCTTTTCTATTCCATAGGCACTTGTATTTATCATCTTCCCACGCTACCAACTCACCTTGTCGCGCCCTCAGATCCATCGCCAAGTGTCGAATGTGGTCCTCCAAGCGAGCATGTTCCTTTAGGCCTGAGCTCTCCACTCCATCTCATGATGATCTTCTAGAATATTCCATCGCTAGCATGCTCTTTCCTGGGCCACCTGTTGCCAAGTTGACATCTTATCCGCGTGCAACCGATCATGCTTTTCACGTGTTCTGCCTTTGTTGCATAAATTGGCTAAGTCCCGAACCTCCTTTCACGTGCCGCATGAACCATGTGCCTTCTTAACTCTTCCTCCTGTGCACTTTTTCCTTGTGCACCCTTCTATAATTGGGATCCCACACACCCATGCGCCTTCATACTTGGCCAATATTCTAGGGGCCCAACACTTGCATCTTATGATGATCTAGGAAATCGAAACAACATGTTATCTCCTTATATATGATGTTTTGATCATTTAGAAAGATACTAAAATTTTCATTCAAGACCTAAATACGCTTGTTGAAGAAAGGATGTTTTAAACATAAAACTACTAACATGATTTCTATGTAGGTTTCCAAAAGGTGTACAAGAAAACCATATTAAGGATAAAATATTAAAAAACACACCACAATCAAAACATTGTATTTGCATGTTCGGATAATGGTACGCCTCGTCCACTTCACTAGGACATTACCTCTTTAGCATAAGCCTTAAGCTACAACAATGGGGGTGGTCCTAGGAACCCTAAAGTAGTCCACACACGAGGGAACCTTGTGGAAGAAATAGGAAGTGCTCCACACACCTACTTGATTAGTTTAACCTTTGTGAGTTAGAGTCAAAGTTTTTCATATCACGACCCCAATGAGAACACATGATGAAAACATATATTGATTAATGTGTTTGAAGGGGTAAAAATAAAGTTGAGATAACCCAAGACTATTTAGTGTGACTTTCTTGGTAAATCGAGCTCACATTAGACAAACTTGTGACACCTAGTTGAGCGAACCACCTAGGAAGTTATCTTGACTTGAAGTCAACTTATTTGTACCATCGTTTTGAGAGCCATCACAAAGGGATAACTTTCTTGGAGTCAAAAATTAGTTTATCAAATAAAGGGAGAGTCCATTAAATTTCAAACTACGCATTATTCACCACAAAATTTGTGTGACATTACTTTTTCTTAGTTTTTCACTCGCCATAAGGCGAAGCAAAATCTACCGAAGTGATGCCAAACATTTTTGACCCCATTTTATCTACTTCCTTTGATTTCTTTTGACACTTTTTTATCAACAGAAGAGCAATCATACGTGTGTTGTCAATTGATTGTGTTTGCCACTTTTATGTCCATTTACACTCATCCATGTTTGTGGCTGAGTTGTTAAACATCTAAAGTGTGTGAGTACATCTTTACGTCATTGATAGCCATTTGATCTTGATACCCAAGTCAAGATTGTCATTTGTAGTTAGGCTTGATTCTTCACTAGACTCTCCTTTGAAGTGTTACATTGTTTGTATCATATTACCACAATTTTGATACTTATGTCTTGTTTCTTGTAAACTTGGCCTAAGTGTCTAGGTTGTAACATTACACTATGCGCACCCTAACAATTCCTTGGTATACCTTAAGCCTTAGTTTGATTTCAAACATTACCTTGATTTTGAAAGGTGTTGTTGTTACCTTTGTGCACATCGTATCAATATTATTTTGATATTAATACCTTACTTTTTTGTAAATTTTGGTTAACATATCTTAGTGGTATTTTTGTGTTGTTCATCTTCGTAACTTCCACTTTTTGAGAAATAGGTCTTGGTTGGATTCAAACTCATTTTACGTATACTTTGTTTGGGAATCATATCAACCTCTTTTTATTACTTACGCCTTGTTCATTTCTTTGAACTTGACATAAGTGGTGAAATTTCGTTGATCATCTTAAACATCAACTACCATTTGGAAATAACTTAGGAAGTAAGTTCATTGATTGATTGGTTTAGAACAAACCTTGTGTGATTGTTTCTTACAATTATTCATCATTTTGACTTATCCATTTAGGAAAATCACTTTGATCTATTGATTCTTTATCATTCATTATTCTTTGGTCATTAATTCGGATTTGTGTTTTGAATTTGTGTGATTGTTCCTTTTGTTTATCCACCTTATAAACTCTTTTCTAGGAAAATCCTTTGGGCCTTTGATCCTCTTGATCTTGTTTTCACCTAAGTTCATGGTCATTTTTAAACATATCTTTCAAACCTTGGCAAAAACATTTCTTGTTAAGAAAATTTTGCATGAATCAAACATTGGAAATCCTTCCTTTATATCCTTTATGTTGCTAAAATTTTGATCAATCCTTTGACATTTAAACCTCTAAACTTGTTTTCCAAACCTTGTTGGATTATCAATCTTGAGTCATCATGATGTATATTTTCTTTAGCCTCCCTTTTGGAAAATCACACAAGCATCCCCATCTTTACAAATTTTTCAGTTAGTTGTGGTTATGATACCCAAATCAACATAAAACCTTCTTCACTTTGAAGAAGTTTTATCATACAATCTAGGTCTAGAACTTTCAACCCAACACATGCCAACAATGAATGATTATCAAAATGTCCCTTATGCATACAACAATAAGGAATACAAATTTCATCTTTCACATCAAAATATACCCATCATGACTAAACCTCGTTTAGTTCTTCACACCTTTGGAGAAATCACCCTGGTAACTTGTTCCCCACCTTCATCTCATAGTCGATTGGTATGGTTTGGGCACTTCGATCCAAATCATTATTTAGGTTCCCCCAATATTCTTATGATTCTAATCCAAAAATTTCTCGTTCTTCTAAGGATTCCAATCAAAATATTTCCTCTGTTTCTTGATGATTCGGATCAAAAGTAATATTTAGATTCATCTAATTCAACTCATAAGTCATGGTTCTCCCCTTCTTCGCAGGACCTCCTTCATCATACTTCTACCGTAATTTTTGAGTCCCCTCTTTCTTCATGGGACATCCTTTATCATTCATCCAATTCAAATCCTAAGTTATGGCCCTTCCCTCCTTTTTAGTACCTTATTTATCATTAATCTAATGTGATTCTTGAATCACAGTCCTCCCCTCCTTTGCAGGACCTTCTTTATCATTCATCTAATGCAATTCTTGAATTTCAGTCCTCCCCTCCTTCATATGACCTTATTTATCATTCATCTAATGTGATTATATAGTCACGGTCCTCCCCTTCTTTACGGGACCTTCTTTATAAAACATATAATGCAATTCTTTCATCACAGATCCTCCCTTTCTTCACATGACCTCTTTTATCACCACCTCAACAAACTATTCCTTCTAGTCAATCATCTAATTTGACTCCTACGTCACAATCTACAAAATTTTGGATACGAAATCCTCCTATTCTTCCTCCACGACATTGTCTTATAGGGAAACCTATACCAACCAATTCCAAATCTTCTTCTGCTCATAAGACATCTAGCCCTAATTCTACTTCATATCTTGAGTCATCTTCTTCTATCAATCATCATCAAACATCTTCTAAGTCTTCCACACCAATTGAACCTCTTTCTTCCAATCAATCCCCGGTGGTCAATCAACAACTCATACTAATTGATATCTTTCAGAATGAAGAAACAATCGGGAATTTATAGGGGCACATGAAGATATTCCTCTAGCAAATTACGAGAAAGGATTCTCTTTAGACTTTGATGTGTCCATGTATTGTGAGGAAAAGGTTGATTCCTTTTATCAAGAAATGGAGGAAGATTTTCAGATCATGCAACTTGATCCTCCTCTTATTCTTCCATCTTTACATTCTTCATTACGTGATGAAACTCTTGGGTTTTGCATTGATCCATGGCCTATCTTCTCATCACCCAATTGATATTTTTCTATCACAATTCCTTAATCACAATCTCTTATGGGGTCAATTCCAAGTAGCCCTTCATCTTCATCTAGGTGTGGGTCACCTTTTATTATCCCTCCCTCTTCTATTTGTGAGACATTTTCAAGTAGTCCACTTTCTTCTATTCTTAGGGCACGTCCAAATATCCCCTTGTATTCTATGTATGGGTCATCCTCGGGTAGTCCATCATCTCCTATTCTTGGGCCACATCCTAGTAGTCTAGCATATTGCATCTATGGGTCATGTCCTAACAACCATTCTTCTTCTATTCTTAGGCCACATCTTAGTAGCCCTTCATCTTTTATTCGTGGTTCAACTTCCTCGTATCCCCTCTTCTTCACATTATTATTCTACCAAAGATTGTGACAATCCCACCATCATTTCTCACATCAATTCTAAATGTCCACATTCTTCTCCCACTTCCCGAGATCAGAAAAATCATTAATTATCCTATAAGAAACCCAGACAAGTTTTTTACCAAGCTAAGATCAAAATGCCAAAGAGCTCCAAAGCTCCCAACAACTCAAATGATCATAAAATCAAAAATCAAATGCAATTCTAGAATGCATACCAATGTACCCATCAAGTATGGCACAAAGTATAGAAACCTATGGATATGGAACTCAAACTCCCATATACGAAACCCATATTTCAAAACAAATCACAATCATTTGTTAAGTGTGAACTCACCACAATCATCGATATATGGGATAATATTACGCTTGATAAAAATGTGCTTAGTCACCCTTATCAAGGAAATCTCACACATCGTTGTTGGATCTTATCATGCAGAGTGACATGGTTGGTCCCAATCTCCCAAAACACTTGAAAATTTCTTTAAAAAATCATAAAAATTTCCAAACTACAAAATTTTTAGAAAACCTTAAAACATTACAAAAAAATTGAAGGTATAAAGATCAAACATTGCAATTAGGTATTGCATGCACATGGATGTTCTTTCTTCCCTTTCTTTCCATTTCTTTGTAAGTCATCCACCATTTTCATCCCTTTGATGTTATTTTGGTTAGCCTATTCGCACCCATTTTATGACATTTATCTCTATGGTATCTGTTTGACCTTGGTCTTTCATCACCTTGGTAAATTAAAGAATGACTGACCTCTTAGAGATCCTATCACAATTCTAATCTAATAAACTTGTTGTCAAGAACTTTTAGATGTATTTATTTACACTAGCCAATTTTGTCATCGCAATCACTTCCATATCCTTCCATCAAGCCATCGGTGGTTCTTAACCCTCACAAACAAGAAATTTGAAATAAGTTTTCAGAATCAAAAGAATCAAAATCAATCAATCAAAACCAAAATCTAAAAGTAAAAGAAAAAGTAAATTGATATATAACTCTCTTTTGGGGTATTTCAATAATCTCTACCAGGACTATGGATGCCTAACTCGGCAAGAGAGAAATTTTTTGATTAGAATCAAATACATCTTCGTCGGATATGGAATCCTAACGCCGGTGGAGCAATGTATGGCTCTCCTTCCACCCTCCATTCACAAATATCCTTTCAATATTGACCATTCCTACACATTGGCTAGTGTCTTCACTTATTGTCTATCAACTCTTTTCCTTCAAGAGGTAATTCATTTCCACGTGCACACACTAAATCTCTATGAGAAAATAGGATTAGTATGTTACCAGGTTTTGTTTAGACTTTGTTCAAACTCTTGCTTTAGTGCATGTCTTGTCTCATGATTTGTGCCTTTGGCTAATCAATTTTTCATCATCCACCTTCTAAATAATTTTATAGAAATCCTTTGTTCTTCGGAATCATTCAGAACATCCATGTGTATAAGATTTCCTTTTGATATGTTTGTGGACACTTTTGTCCCTTCATTCAATAAATAGTATTATACATTTATCTATCAGTGGCTTGTTGGTCAGCTTATGTTGGGGGCATCCTTACTCCTTCTTGGCACTTCATTGGTTTGTGTTCATCATCGTGTTAAACCTATCCATATTGGACTTAATCCCACTTTCGCATGTGAAGATATTTCCTTTAAATATCTTCACTTCGATTGACCTCTTATATATTTCCTTTCCTTTTTTATCGTCGATCACCTTCTTTCATCACCCCATTGACACTCGAGGGGGCATCTCTCACTTCTACTAATTTTTCTTCTACCCCTTCAAAATTTTACTTTTCTACTATCTTTGAAGTGGCATCACTTATGCCACCCCAAAGAGGGGAAAATGTAGACACCTATAATTTATCTCGAGCAATTTAAATACTTAAATTGTGCTAATTATATCCTTTCCTACAAATTGACAACATATTGTCAATAAATGCACATTTTCTCTTCTATCACTGTTAATTAGTTACATTACATTAATTAATTAACTCTTCTATCCAAAAATACGCCAATTAACGACCTTCCGTTAATTAATCCCCCTTTCTATCTAGACTAATTAATTATTCTTAATTAATTAGCTTCCTCTTCCATTAGATCAATAAATTGTCATTTATGTGACTACATCCCTCTCATAGTCTAAATCATGCTAATTATTCCTCTAAAAAGCTTCTAAAAACTACATCTACCTATTAATTAATCACTTTGGTTAATCAATAAATCCCCTCAAATCCCATGAGTCACTAGAGGATAAATTAAACTCTCATAAAGTAAACTCAACCACTCCTAAACCATGTTTATCCATAACTAACCTAACTTTTCTTTTATCCCACATGTAATAGGATGTAAATATTCTTCAAACCATTGGGTTATAAAAGAAACCCTCCAACATTTCTACTTACACCTTTACATGCTTATAACCTAAACTAACACATTTCATCTTGGAGAAATATTCTATTAAAGGAACTAGGTATCTTCATATTACATTCATCCATCAAGTTCTTGATTCATATGGAGAAGATCAAGAAGGTCTTGATTGAGATACATTCTCAAACCATTGGGATCAAACAAAATATCATATTTTGATAACTTATGATCTACATAGGTCCATCTCTTGTTTAGCTTTCAAAAGAGTAGAGGATAAATGTTTATCATGTTATTTTGAGTTTCATTCAAAGTTCTAATGCATAATGTTGATATTTACTCTTGTTTAGTTCTTAGCATGATGATATTTGTGTAGTTAGTTCATGTTTTGAAACTATTAAGGTGTTAGTTTCAATTCCCTTTGCATAGCTAACTAATACATTGATACACCAAGTTTCATTGGATTTTGCTCACCGATTTTCAAGTTATGAGTGATCCTTTGTTTTTGGCCTATGAGGGTTTCGGGTAGCAGACAAACATGGTTTTGATTAAAAAATTTGTTTTTACATTTTAGCAAAGAGGGAGGGTGGAAAGGATGATATATGTGATGGAAAAGGAACAAAAGTGGCGTAGTAGTGGAGGAAAGGAAGAAAATACGATAACCATGGTTTTCTTGTGCGTGTGTGTGGGAAGAAACAACAACACTCAATATTAAAATTTTTAAAAAATAATAACTTGGGAAGGATCTGCACTTTCTTTTCCTAACCTTCCAAAAATTTTGGGATGGTTGGTTTACAAAATTTCACCACCATGTCCCATTGGTCCATGTGGCGAAGCATGATTAGATGAAGGTGAGGGCTAAAAATGAGAACATGGGGGTTAAATTGTCTTAGTTAGGCTCAACAGAGGTTATATGAGGGCACAGTACGGGGCCTAAAATGAGGTTGGGAACACATGTCTTTCCCAACTATCCCAAAATTTTGTGATGATTGGTGCACAAAAGTGTGCTACCTTCTGATTGGTCAATTTTTCCACCAAAAATGACTAACTCCTTTACCTTGTGGAGCAACTTGTCGACGCATAACTTGAGCTCCCGACATCTTTTCACATGCTTATTTATATTAAATTTCATGTAAAATTAATTTTGAACATAATTGTGATGGTTTCATACCTTTATTATTCCTAAAACCCCTTGAAAATTAGGATTTTCTTCGGGCTCAAAGGTTGTGCATGTTGAAAATAGGTTATGAACAGAACAACCCGAGTCTTGTGAAAAATTTAATGCCACCATCCTCTAGGGATCTGAATTATATTTCCAAAATTATTTTTTGGCTCCTAACTCCTTACGGAACTCCCAGAATTACTTCTTGAAGCTCGGAGCTATTTTTGCCTGACCGCAATCGCTTTTACCCTCCAAGACCCACTTTTGCTGAAATTGCTCCAAAACCTATGAAACTTCCAAAATTCTTCCAAAACCAATTGTAAAACATTATTATCTATATAATACACCTCCATTATTATTTTAATTCATTCATTCTACTCTAAGGGGTGTGCACCAACCTTAGGAAGGTCAAGAAACAACCATTCCTAAGCTTCTCAAAAACCGTCTTGGAGAAACTTGTCTTGGAAGTACCTAAATGGAATGGATATCCCTAAATAACCTATGAACATTATGAAACCACACATTGAACCACTCATAAGGATAAGATAGTACTGACATGGGGTTAGGGTGATCTAGAGGAGGGCTCAGGATGACCTTTAAGAAAAAAAAAATTCACTATAGAGTATGGTTATCATGTTTTCGTGTTAAAGTTTTCCCTTGCAAAAACTCATGAAAACAGTTGCCTTTGAATTTTGGACATGTTTTGGATCAAGAAAAGTGAGGAAATTACATGAGAACTCTATAATCTCAATACATAAAATTGACCAAAGTGCCTTATCCATTGGGCTTTAGAGAAACACTCATCTTTTAAGAGATAAACAGAAAGGAGGAACAATACACACACACACACAAACATGTGCATGTGCATGGGAACAAATGAAAGGAAACACACCACACTGAAAAAAGGGAAAAACACACATAAAAGGGAAGGGAAAATAAACCTAAATCACCTATAGTATAATGTGGGGACAACCCACTTTCATTCAAGTGTTCTTCTCTTCTCAAAGGTTACCCCTGAGTGGGTAACACTGAGTGATGATGTTCCACAAAGATATTGACTGGTTCAAGGAAGTAGCCTCCTCTCCTAAATTTTTTATGAAAGTGAGGTTCTTTCATGTCTACCTATATACATGGGAGGATTTTTCCTAAATTATCTCTTTGATTTTTAGATCTTCGGTTGGAAATTTCATTTTCTTTACTCTCTTTGAAATCAGTATTAGAATGCTAACCACCATCTCTGTTCACCCACACTGCTGATTTTTCATTGTGCATCTCATCACTACCCCGGGATGATTTCCACTTGAATTTATTGAATATATTGAGTTTTCTTCTTTCCCCATTCATGCATATTGAAAACCTTTTCTCCAGAGGCCTTGAATTTATCTATCTCATTATGAGGTATTTGGAAATAGAGTGAGGGATTAGACATAACCTCATACCTGTCTTGCATGGCCATGGCATGAGTCAAGAGGGAAACTCATCTCAAGATCTTCCATACCTTCTGTGGCTTCTAATATTTCTTGTAGGGACCCCTTCTTTAAAATTTCTAAAAGCTCACTTTTATCCTCATTCAAAGAATCTTCATTTTGAATTTCAAGGGAGCCGCTTAGAGGAATTGCTACATCATCCTAAAGCTCGTTGCATTCTACCACTTCATTTTTGTGGAGGGTCTCATCTCTAGAGGGCTTACGAACATTTCTTTCCAATATTTCCCATAGAGAAAGACTCCTCTTCTTCGAATGGGAAAGAGAAAACTTCAATCTTATCATCACACCCATCAATCATTATTGCAAGAGGTACATCATATTTTTCACCTAGTCTTATTTCACCACGACCAAAATTCAAATTGGTTGAAGATGTGGAACTGACTTCATACTTGTCTTGAAAATCCATGGCTTACATCAACAGTTCAAGACTGAGTTGAGGATCTTTTGTTTCTTCCACAAATCTTAGGATTTCTTGCATAGAGTCTTCCTTTGGCACTACAAAAATCTCACCCTTACATTTATTCGTATAATTCTCTTTTTGAATTTCAATGAAACCTTTTAAAGGAGTTTCTACTTCATCTTGAAACTCATTTCCTTCCCCTAATCTCTTTTCTAAAGGGACTTTTTCCTTGGTAACATAATTTTTTTTTTTTTCAACCTTTTCATCATATAAAGAATCTTCTTCTTCAAATGGAAAGGAGAAAACTTCAATTCCTTCATTACATCCAACACCCATTGGCTCAGGAGGGACATTGGATTCTTCACTTTCCTTTTATTTTTGTGACCAATTTTTGAGTCATTTGGGATACCATAAATATATTCACACTTGTCATGTAGGTCCATAACTTGCATCAGGAGTTCAAGACTTAGCTATGGATCTTTCGTTTCTTCTACATCTCTTAGCAATTATTGCACAAACCGTTCTTTCAAACCTTTCGAGATCTAATCAAAAATTTATTTATCTCTTCTTCATGAATGACATGATCAAGAGAAACTTTGTCTTGAAAAGGGAATGATAACATCTCCTCATCATGGGTAAGCACATAAGTTGGTTGCTCCACTTGAAAATCATCGAGAACCACTTCCTCTTCTTCATGGCTTGCATTATTTGGTGATTCAGGGCCATCCTCTTACAAATCAAAGTTTCTCAACACCTCCTCAAGATCCATACCCCTCGAGAAGAGATACTTATTCCTATCAAAATGGGAATCTCATATTCCTCTTCTATTGTCACAAAAATATTCATCCTCCTACCGACTTGATATAAGATGTTGGCCCTGGATTTCATGGAAAATGTACTTTGTACCTCATTTTATTCTCTTAAAGAAATATTTACATATATCCCTTAACCTTAATGGTTATGAAAGACCAAGACATTTAGATTTTACCTCCCAATCTTGGCAGAATTTTCTACTCGGTCACATTCTAGATGACGCTTGAATATTTCACTACCAAGATCATCATTGAAATCTTCTTGTCTGAAATTTGGAGAGGGCAATTTGTGAATCTTTGACCTTCCCTACATGTGGGAATTCCTTTGAATCCATGGAATAAAAATATTCACAAGGATGATTCATGGAAAGTTTGAGGGCTTTGGTGACCTTCACAGGCATTACATTGTCAGAAGCACCAGAATCTATAACGCAATTGTTTAATATGTATTATCTAATGAGAAGGGATACATAGAAAGGGTTGAGCTTGTATGTATTTGATGCACTCAAAGCGGTATGTTCTATGATGGAGGTGTAGGTGGATTTGGTAGTAGTAATTTAGAACTAGGAGTCACAACATTAGGGTTTTTGGTATTGGGATGTGAACTAATACTCTTGATATGTCAGACAATTCTCTCAAATTATTCAGGGTGAGTCTGCAGATATTTGGTTTTAGAAATATGCTCTTTGGTTTTATGTGCATGTTCAATGATGTCAAAAGGGGAAGATGCAGACGGGGAAGATGAAGCCACTAATTTTAAAGTCATTACGGGCTTGGAAGAAGGGGTAGATGTTTGGGAATGAAGGGTATTTTGAAAGGTACACTAGGAATTTTTGAAGTGTTATATTTTGCAAGAGTAAATTTAGATTTAATAAGATCATTGGAGGACTTACTTAGAATTATGGGAGCTATCTTTCTTTCTATAGGATCAAGTTTCTCCAATGCGTACTCCATGCAAGGCGGAAGAGGAGATCCTTTACTTGATTATTTGTTTTTGTAAAGTCACCACAGGGGGTTATTCACTCTTATTTTTCACACCAATAGTTGGGGAAGAAGATCCCTTTTTAGACTCGAGAGATGGTGAACACCACACATGAAAGACTAGGTGCATTTATGTCTTCATCTTCATCACCTCTAGAGTATTCACATAATCTGATTTGTGTCTCATTCTCTACTTCTTCAATCTCTAGGAAATCATCACCTTCACTTTCTTGTTCAAGATCTTCTTCATCTTCTTGAGTTCTAAAAATTGTATTGACAAGTTGGGACTCCAAGGAAATCCTTCAAGGTGCTCTTAAAATCTGATTTCTACCTAAAATTTGATGGGAACCTTGTCGAAAAATTTCCTTGTTCAGCAATTCCATTTCATTTGCAATTTTTTAAGAAATGGATTGTTTCTCTAATCTCCAGGATGTTGAACCTTTCCCTTTGAGGGGTTCTTGATATTTCCAAATAGGATGAGATCATCTTCAAATTCAATGGCCATTCTTTGTGCTTCTGCTAGATTCCTTGGTTGGACCCTTTGTAGGAAGAATCCTACCTCTGGTGATTGGGCATTAATAAATAATCTTCTCACGTTATTTTTAGATGACAAATCATCTTTTGGTATTCTCTTGAGTAACTTGTTGAAATGGGCCATGAAGTATCTCATAGTCTCCTTTTCCTCTTTCTTCATTTGTACCAATTGAATAATGAGGTCTTGTAAATCTTCAACAAATTTTAATCTTTCTTGAAGTGATTCTTGATGTCATTCCAACAAGTGATGGATCGGGAAGGTAGGAGGTAGAACCATTATGTTACTTTTTCTTGGAGATATTCCATAAGCAATCTTACAAAAACATCTTCATGTTCAACTCCAAGAATTCCGCATGATGTGGTGAAGGTTAATATGTTCTCTTCAAGGAGTTTCGTGTCATTACCTTTGAAAATTAGAAAATTATTGTGTGAATTTGTTCATAGATTGTGAAGAGGAGGTGCCAGAGCAAGCGAGACTTGTATTCATTCCCTATGGAATGATGGGTTGTGGTATTTCGCTTCATCTTCCATTGATTCTACTACTTCAGTTTCAACTTCTACTTCTACAATTTCTTCTTCTGGTTCTTTTTCTTCCTCACCAAGGAATTCAATGTTCAATGGTGGTTGAAATATGGGAGAGTTTGCAGGGGGAGTAACAATAGGAGTTTGAATGTGATTACAAGGAGTACCACTTGAAGACGCAGATGGAGATGAGGCTTGAGAAAAATAGTAGGGGATATCTCCAATTTTTCCTTTCTGATTTTGAAAATCCTCAAAGGTGGGGCTCAAAGATTCCTCTTAACTTATCTAATCTTTTATATCTCCTTTCAGCTACTTTTTGGAAAATCTTGCGGTGGGAATATGAAAGGACACTATGGAATGTGAAAGTCACGTGTAGGAATCAACAATGTTTCTTTCAGCAATGAATTTCCATCAATTATTTTTATTGTTTTTTCAAATTTTATTTTTTTATATTTTTGGAATATTTTTTTGGTATTTCCTTGTGATCGTATTTTGGCTGCAAATTTTTGCAAGTATACCCCACGTGGGCACCAAAACTCACGAAAAAAATTTTGGGTAAAAAGATTAATGGTTATCTTTCTAATGCTCTAGGACTTTAGGTCCCTCTGATTGTGTGGTGTAGCTTCACTTTATTGTGAATTAACTAAAAGGGAAATTTTTATTGGTCAAGAGGTTGGGGATCCAACAGGCACACTCCATTGTACACATGGAAAATTCTTGCAATGAATTGCAAGGGAGGAATTTTCTGAAAGATGGGGGAATGGAGTGATAAGTTAGGTAGGGGTAATTAACTCTTTAAGTAGAAATTCAGATTATTTCCAAAGCTAATTAGAAGTTTCACATTCACAAATTATAGGAAAGAAACAATCAAGTTTAGAATATCAACGATGAGAGGAAACCATGCACACAAATTTGCACATATTCATACATCATGAAAAGAAGAAACTCCTTTCTTTATTGACATCTTCACAAGTTTTACAATGCTTAGAAGATAGAGGAACATTAGATAGGGAAAGTGGAATAATGTTATCTCTTTTGCCTTGCTCAAAACATATCTCTCGAAGTGCAAAAATTGACAACCCCTAAGTAAGAGTATGAAATTACATTATATAGAATTTTAGAAGACTCCTCATTTATCCCCATGTGACTTTTTGTATGTCCTACACAACATATGACCTTTCAAGTTCCTAGGAAAGAACATTAAGTTCTTTTTTTTTCATTTAAGGTAAACTTATTACATTTTAGAGTATAGTCACATTAATGAATATGAGGAACATCATGATTTCTCACAACGATGAATTAGAAAGGGGGTAGAGAAGAGGAGTAATATGAAGGAAGGGAAAGAAGAGATGCTTTGTCAAGAATGAAGATATCTCATTTTTTTATGAAGACCTTGCTGGACAAGTTGAAGAAGACAATCTCGGCTCTGATTACGACTGCAACCCTTCTACACTGATGTGAAGCTCCAATGAGTTTCACCTTGAAAATTTTTCCCTTAGTTGTGATGGTCACAAGTGAACTCCTTTTACTTGATGCATGAACACCATGGACCATGAAAAGAGTGTTGAGAAACAATATTTCGAGACTTCCAAATGTGAGATCAAAATGGACACAGGAACTAATCACAATGATCCCCCTTGACACTCGATTGAAGAACCTATTTATTTCATTTATCTCACCCTGACCAACTCAATTTGATTCACCCAACTACCTAGTGATGAAAATTGATTCAATTCAAAAGGTTTACCTAGCAAGTAATGCCTCCAAACTTGCAATGCATGAATAATGGCAGCAAACTCTAAATCATGTGGAGCATAATTCAACTCATGTAACTTAATTTTTCTACTTTTGTAAGCTATGACATGACCATTTTGTAACAAAATGCCTCCTAAACCTTCACCAGATGCATCAGTTACCACCATAAAATCTCCATTAGGATCTGGTACTACAAGAATAGGTGCTGAAGTTAACTGTTCCTTCAAAGTTTTGAATGCAATTTGACATTTCTCATTCCAAACAAACTTTTTATCCTTCTTTTGTAAAGAAGTTATTGGTGCAGCCACCTTAGAGAAGTCTTTTACAAATTTTCTATAGTAGCTAATAAGTCCCATGAAGCTTCTAACTTCATGTATCGTTCTTTGTGCAGCCACTCGCTTATAGCTGCAATTTTTGAAGGATCTACAAAAATTCCAATCTTACTTATTACGTGTCCCAAGTAGTGTAATTACGTGTCATAGAAAGAACATTTAGACAACTTACCAAATACCCGTCTCTTTCTTAATATTTACAAAACTATCTTCAAATGTTCATGGTGTTCCTCAATAGTTTTGGAATATATGAGAATGTCGTCTAAGAATATGAGCACAAATTTGTCCAAGTATTCTTGAAAGATATTATTCATTAAATTCATAAATGTTGTAGGTGCATTTGTTAATCCAAAAGGTAAAACCGTGAACTCATAATGTCCATACCTTGTCCTGAAAGTTGTTTTATGGATATCTTCATCCTTAATCCGTAATTGATTATATCTAGATCGAAGATCTATCTTAGAATATACCAATTCTCCATGCATTTGATCAAATAAATCATCAATCCTAGGGAGTGGGTATCTATTTTTTATTGTTGCCTTGTTTAACATTCTGTAATCAATGCACAATCTAAGTGTTCCATCTTTCTTTTTCAAAAAAATTATAGGTTCTCCCCAAGGTGAAACACTTGGTATAATCAAACCTTTAGACAAAAGTTCTTACAACTGAGCCTTAAGCTCTACTAATTCTATAGTAGTCATTTGATATGGTGCTTTAGAAATAGGATCGTTTCCGTGTTTGATCTCGGTCGTGAAATCAAACTCCTTGTGGGTGGAGGACCTAGAAATTCTTTTGGAAATACGTCCATTGAAGTCTCGTAACAACGGATATCTTTCCATAACATCACTATTATCTTCATTGTTTCAAAACTTTTACTACATATAAGGTACAACCCTTATTTTTGGCCTTCTTAAGTTGTATTGCTTGTGATTTTCTAACAAATTTCACGTTTCGCACCACGAATCTCTATTGTTTTCTATAGGTCATCTACACAACTAATGTGTTTTTCAAAACAATCCACTTTAGTCTTATGTTCGAGATAACCAATTATCACCTATGATTACATCATAAGACCCCAAAGGTACAACATAAAGATCTACTTGTGGAAAAGTTAGGTAAATCAAGGACTGCTCCAAAAAGACACATACTAACCGTATGAACAACATTGTTCCCATACTATACATCCATGTTTTATCCTTGTTTCCAGCTTTTCTTTTTATTTTTGATTCTAATTTACTAGAAATAAAACATTCAGTAGCTCCAGTATCAAAAGTATAGTTATAGGTAAACCAAATAACTTACCCGAAATTCTATAGGCGTGGCTGCTTTCTCGGCCTGCTTATTACCATCGCAACATGTATCTTGTTCTCACTTGATTACGATCATCCTTCTTTAAAGGAAATTGATTCACATAATGATCTTTTCCATAGTTATAATAGCCTCCTACATGTCCCTTCCTAGGCTCGGGTTTATTTCCAGCCTTAGAGTTATTGTTCTAACCCCCATAGGACTTCTGTCTATTATTATTGTTCTTAACAAAGTTGTTCCGTGCATTACTAGCAAACTTGTTTGTTGCTGCTTTCTTGTTAGTATCAGATGAAAAATTACTTTTCATTCTGAATTTATTCCATGGCCCTTTCTCGGGTGTAAGATATGATGAAGAGGAGTTTGGATTCTTCTTCCTTACTTCCTCCTTGTGAGCAGAAATTGCCTTTAATTTCTATTCCTGCCTTATGGCTTTTTCAACAACCCCTTCCATCGTGGTTGGGCTATGAACATCCACCTCTCCTCCTATAACGGGATTCAATCCCATGATGAATTTTGTGTCCTGAACTTCTCATCTGTTTGGTAATGAGGTACATAAGGAGTTTTGTAAATCATTCCCAGACTCGCCATGATTAGTTTCCCCACACCAAGTTCTAAAATTCAGTTATTTTCTCGGTCATAGTAAATTTGAGGCAGCCAATGTTTCCTAAAGTAACCCTTAAATTGATCCCGGGTGATTTTAGTTTCATCAATGTTTAACTCATCCTTCTGACTGTCCCACCATGAAGATGCTTTGTGAGAAAGATGATATGCTCCCCATATCACCTTTGTTTCCTCTGAGAAATTCCTTATTGCAAAGTATTTCTCCATTTCATTGATCCACTCTCGCTCTCCATCCCCTAATGTGGTGCCATCAAACTTGGGTGGACTTATCCTTTTTATATCATTACTGAGTTCCGCTGCCAGCCTAGCCTTTTTTGTTTTTAGGCTAGAAAAGTATGTTCACATTGTTATTATCAACACCTACATTGGTGTTGTCCCCAGGAGGTGGCTGATTGTTGTTATCAACATCATCTTCCTCCTCATTACCCATTACTTGTTGTTTAAGTATATCCAGACAATCTCTTGTGTCCAATAGGGTAGCAAGGATCTCATTGAGTTTCTAGGTAGTAGCCACTCCTTCCTCAAAGGAGGGTTATTTGCAACATTTCCTCTTGTTCTAACCATTTTCTGTTACAAGAAAATTTAAGTTTCATCAGATTATTAACACAATAGGTTTAAGAGTTGTAACCTTCAACTCGATACCAAGATATAACATTCCCATTTTAAGAATTTAGAAACAAGGGAGGATGGAAATTGCAGCGGTGAGGGAGGATGGAAATTGGATGAGATATGTGATGGAAAAGTAGAAAAAGTTATAGCGGTGGAGGAAAGAAAGAAAATCCGGTAGCCATGGTTTTCCTATGTGCATGTGGGAAGAAGTAGGAGCACTTTGAGAAATAACACTCAATATTAAAATTTTACAATTTTTCATAACTTGACAAGGAACACACTTTCTTGTCCCAACCGTCCCAAATGTTTGGGTTGGTTGGTGCAAAAAATTGTGCCCATATGCCATTGTTTCACATGGCGAAGCATGATTGTGTAACATTCCCATTTTAAGACTTTAGAAACAAGGGATTTTTTTCTTACATAATGTTCACTTTTCTAAATAAAACTTAATTTAGAACACACATTCAATGTCAGTCAATCTCCTAACAGGTAACCATATGCAATCTGTAAATGACTCGGTAATACACCGATCTAATCATTCCATGACTTGGTTATCTACCGTTCTATTCATGCTTCACTTTAAGTATTGAATACTTATTGTATACTTTGTATACTTAGTTTTCAACCTATTCGGGTAATTGAGTGATCTTTTTAAAGAACATACCTGAATATTTTTACTAATATTCATTTGGTATCACATGACTTTAAACTAGGTGACATAGGACAACGTAACAAGAGTAACTTTGCGATACTTTAGCCAAAGATTTTTACAACATACTTTGTGTATGTCGCTATTCCTAGATAGCATACTTATCATTTTGGAATACGTCCTTCACCTCACTCCTTTGTTATCATGAAAGGTCTTTACTAACTACTGTCAAGCACTTGTCCCATGGTTTAACCCTATCACGGGTTAGGAACATAGTCTATTATAGAACACACTTTCGATGACTTAGGGTAAAGGGCATACTCGGTTGACCTAAGTCAACCAGATGTGCCAAAGTACCCCGAGTTATAGAAATTTTCTCCCTATCCTAAACATGTTGCTAACTTGACCTAGAGAAAACTAAGTTCAAGTCCTTATTGTGTGTAGATCTAGATGATCAATGCGAAAGGGTGTTACAACATGTCATCTACAAGATTGTATCCTTGGGAAGACCCACGTCTTCTTGAAGGTACATTCTGTAATTGGCATGTGCCAATATCCTCTGAAACTTACTCATCATGATGTACATACACTAAAGAGGTTATTAAGGTTAAGTTAATTTGGATGATAAAATAGATTATACTTGGTTCAATTAAGCATTAAAGAACTTCCCTAACTCATGATTGCTTTTATTGTTCAATTATTTAGTTTAACAACAGTTAATCAAAAATAGGAAAGAAATAGCATAACTTCCATTACATACATCATAATCATTCATAGAAGGTGTAGTTACCAATTAGGTTTAACCTTGGTAGACTTTATAAGAAATGAAGTCTACGTTTAACGATCATATCTCCTTCTTTGGGTTATGTATCATTTAGCGAGGAAGAACCTTCCTCTATTTGATTAAGTGTTAGGGTTTTTCAAACCCTTCTTATTTTTCACAAACTCTAACGTTCCATCACATATTCATTACGCATTTAAATACTATAATAGAATTGTTTAAATAAGATTGATAACTTATGCAATCATAACCAACTGCAACCTACTAAGAGAGATTAAACTAATCCCCTTTTTATCTAACTTATCAAGTTTAACCGTATTATACATATAATAGATATGAATAATGTTATCAAGATAGATATTCCATATTCTTCATAAATATAAGATAGATTACACAGCCAATACAAGTAAATCTCCAACATTCAAATTCCTCATTTAAAACTTTTCATTTACAAGAATAAGTATTTCAGGCATGTTGTATGACAAACAACCTTCAAACCAAAAAGAATACAACTTTTCTTTTTCAATACAATTAAAGAATGAATCAAAACTCTTTACATAAAGTTCAAAATCAAATAACCCAATACAACATGAAATTTCTTGTCTTCTTTAATCACTTATGATGTCCATCTGCAAAATTGCTAGCACGGGTCAGTTCAATGAACTAAGCATGATAAGCACTAAGCATTAAACAAAGTGCAATCCACTAATTGATTCATTAAACAACTTTGCTTTCATGGATCAATTGTAAAAAATCAAGAAAGTAATCATAAGAAATAACATCACGTAATAAGTACAATTAAGAAATTTGGTCTACTTCTAAAGAAGTAACATTTTACAATCTACAACTTCAAAATTTACCACAAGACTTAATAGATCCTATCAATTTAGTTTTGGGATCAATAAACAAGCCTTAACATTAATTTATCTCTTAAATTTGTAAAGATAGAAGAGCACATTTAACTTTTCCCAATCTGCAAAAGGGTTAGTTACAACATAATGATATTAGTAAGTTCTATCCCTCAATAAAGACAAGAAGAGAATGAATAAAGAAAAGTTTAATCCATAATCTTATCAGTCAACAGAAAAGGATCACATACCACGAGGACCCAAACCATATTTCATTTCATTTATACTATGAAATGAAATCCAACATCTAAAACAACTTAGGACTCTTAAGTTAGTTTCCAAAAGAGAGCTCAAAACCAAATGCATAGTCAAGCCCAAATACCTCCAATTTTCTAGAAACCTTCCCAAGAAGACCTAACCTCATCACTTAGCTCAAATTCAAAATAGTTCAAAGAAGAAAACATAGTACAGTCTCAAACTATAGATTGCCTCCCAAGAGAGTATAAATCTCTCTCTTTAATACAAGGTGGTTCAACAGAGTATAACAGTTGAGAAAAAGTCCTCCAATTGAAAATATTGGGAAGTCACTACAAATGAAGACTGAATCACCATTACAAACATTAACAACAAATGCTAATGAGAAGACAGCCCAAATTTACATACAAGATTCACATTGTCAACATCCATATAAATGGTACTGAAACTTTTGGACTACAAATAGAATATCAGGTTTGAACTTAGCATTCAACCAAATCCCACTACTCAGATGGAAGTAAATATTTAAGTGACTCGACAAGACTAGTTTTGTCCTACCTTCTTCCAACTCGATCGAACAAGTTAACCACATACCTCTCTAGTTCCTAAAACATCATACGACGGTAGGGTTTTATCTTATTAAAATGCAGAAAGGAAGAAGTAACTCTTCCAAGAACCTCTTACAACTGATACGTCGGTTCCATAATAGAACAAAGTTCCAGTCCTAATTATTTCAAGACAAAGAAGTCAATATTTCCCATAGGAAAAGAATACACACAAATAAGATATGAATAAAATACACTCTAAGGTTCACATGCCCCATTAAGTTTGAAACAAAGTGCATTCTAAAGGTAGAAGTAAACAATCGTTCCTTCAATTGTCAAAACAAAGAAGGTAAGGAAGTTACACAGTCAAATTTGACCAAAAACTCACAAGACTCCTTCATCAACGGTACTAAAGGAAATATAGTTTTCAATTTGAAGAAAATACCGCAAGTAATCAAATCGCTCGTCGATTTCCTTCATACAAAATCAAAATGACCAACAAGAATACCTGTGTTGCGTTGAATTCATGCACAGATCACAAGTTCAAAACAACTCAAGTTCAAACACGAATCTAAAACGGAATAACATGGCTTTTGTAAAAGCTCAAAATAATACCAACACCCTATTACGGGTTTAGGCCTTCCGTTTTCATAAGGAAGAATAAAATCTCAATACGAACTCAAGTACAAAGCATGACACAATAACTCAACAATGAGTATAGAGTTCATAAGATCTGTATACAAGTTTCAAGGTTCAGAACCTCCATAAGTTTGGCACATTTTAACAAACACTCGGTCCAAATAAAGATTAAAACCACTCACAACTTCAATACTAGTTTAGAGCATTCATGGAGTGCTATAACAACTACCCGAACACAACCATAAACAAAGATACAAGACCATCCCAACAACACTGTCAGTTCAAGTTAAAAATAGCCAAGGAGTTCCTAATTCAAGCTCAATGAGCTTAAGTACAGATCAAAATGTGACAACCCAATAATGAATTCATAACCCAATAAGTAATAAGCCAACACTTTTCACCTTATCTTCAAATGCAAGAAAACAAGCTTCAAAAAAAGCTACAAGCTTAAATACAATACAAAACTACTAGTTCAAGTTACGAGAGGTCAAAAGAGCTTCTAGTACATATTGCAGAGTTCCAAAATAATTACATACAACCATCTAACAACCAGAATAGAGAATTTTTCCAAAAATATCAATAACGACTAAGGATTCATATTCCAAAACCCACAAATTTTCCCACTTACATGTAAGTAAATAACCACATACATCAAGTAAATATAAAATTTCTAGTGAGTAGAATTGTTTTAATGAATCATTTAGAAGAAAGTAAGAAATCTTAATGGGTAGATCCTATCATGCCTGATAGTGCCTCTACCGATTTGAAGAAGACTTCTAACCGAGTTTCCAAGACCTCTTCTTCTCCAAATAAGATCAAACAACCATATTCTTTTTCCACAATCCCACTTATACATTCCTCGGACCGAAAATAGCTCAAAGAGTTCAAAAATAACTACAAAGTGGAGATCAAACTACTAGTTCGAAGAACTAGATAGCTCCATGCGGAGTGAAAATTGTGAAGCATGTAAAGATAAACAACCCCCAATGAATCCACCAACATGCCTTCCAAGATGGCTTGCTCACCAAACCCGAGGCACATTAATGCCATTAAAACCAATTTTCCCGCTTATCTTTCCTTGCCACCACCATTCATATTTGGCGAGACCCAATTGCAATTCATAATGCATTTCCAAACTTAGAGATGCCTCCACGTAGATTCCTCTAACTTTCACTAACCCCTGCCACATTAGCATTCCTTTCATGTATTAAAAACCAAATCAAAACAAATCCCAATAAAAGCCTTGGAACTGTTGTCGTGAAAATGTGCAACAGGGAAATTAAGTATTTTCAAGCATGACAACTATACCCGAGATGTCAAAATTTTCATGTTTTTCATTCCTAGGTACCTTACGTCAAATCCATTAGTTTGATCACCCCCTATTTGATGTCAAAATTTTCCCTAGGTGATTTAGTAAAGTGCACTCATTCCACCTAGGTGATTTTAGGGAGTTCTAAAAGACACTATCTCATGGTATAGGGAAGGGCTATCACTGGCCTTCCCAAGATCGGATCCCCCCAGAGTGAAACAGAGATAAAAATCAACATGGAGGTAAATGAAATACCTTGGAACATCATGGAAATGATTTTGGAAGGTTTGGGGAAGTTCTGTAAGACTTGGAGTAGTCTGAGTAAAAAACAAGGTTCACAAGCCTAGGCGGTACACAGGCCTAAAACAACTATTGAGCTTCAGAAGAAGATTTTGGGAGCTCTGGATGGATTTAGAAGTAAAAAAACATCATCAGAAAGAGGATTATAATACCTACATGATGGTAAAATAATATTTTTCACAACACCTTGGCACATATGATTGACAGAGATTTCTCTCAGGCACAAGTGGAGTACCAGATCAAAAATATGATTTTTAGGGATCATATGGCCAAATCAAGACATGAAACCCCCATAATTGGATTCAAAATTCCATTTCCATTTAGGATGATATACAATTTAAACAAGAAATTACACTGGGAGCTCAAGTTATCTTCATTCTAAGTTACCCTCTCAAACACAGTTCAAGACTTAGTCATTTTTTCAAGAGGACACGTGTCAACACCGTGGAGCTGGAGGGATTTCATGTCCCCAACATCCCTGAGGTCAGGTATATCAGACCTTAAAAATGTGCCCATCCCCATAGGGAGTCTTCTGGACACTCACGTGACCGCAGTTCAGCCCCTAGGTGCTTATTTGGAGCGTGCATTCCCTGTCGTCGGATCGGGCACCACGTGTCACCTCCAGGACCACCGTGGAATTTTATGTCCCTTATGCACCTAAGGTGGGGGACATAAAACATGGAAAAATGTGCCCAGCCCCTATGAGGAGTCATTTGGACACCCATGTGACCGAGTTTCAGCCCCCAGGTGCATTTTTCAAGCAAATCCCCTATCATCGGATCGAGGACACATGGCATCACCTTGACCACCATGGAAATTGATGTCCCTCACATCCCTGAGGTTAGGGACATCAGGGACATAAAAGTGCACCCATCCCATCCATGTGCATGTTTTGAAATTTTAAATCTAGCACTTAGCCATTTTCTTCCTCTCATTTCTCCTTCAGAACTCCTCACCTTGCCATGGCTCCGTGCATGATTGTCCAGACACCTAGTCCACCATTGTTGCTCCGAACCAGCTCCACCATGGCCACATAAACTCTTAAAACCATGAATGCATAGAAATATTCATGCCTCATAGAAAAATGGAGTGAAATGATGAAGAACGAAGAGAAAAATGGAGATTTTTGCCAGATAACCGTGAAGTCACTTGATCGAAAAAATCCTCATATCTTGCAAGATACAAGTCAGATCGAGATGCCATATTTTGCAGAATTCATCATTTTTCAAGGTGATCAAGATCCAACAAACAAGAGGTCAAATGGTGCCTAGAATCATTTGCTCCAACAAAACCCTCACTTCGTGCACCAGCTCACATTCGTCAAATTTCCCATCATTCCGGCAATGGAAACGAGCTAAAAACTTACACATGAGTTCCAAATGAAAAACCTATCGCAATGGAGTTGTTTTCATTACAAACGGAGACAAAAACCAAACCTATAAATTTCAAGCTCCATTAATGGCCGCCATGACACTCTCGTGCAGAAGCCACCGCCGTGTCAAAATTTATTTCCAGGCATTCTAGTGGGAAAAACTATGTGAAATTTGGAGGGTGTGATTGTAATGACAAGAAGAGTCCAAAAAGTATGTTCCATCGCAAATCGAGCACTGGAAACACACTTTCTAAAAATAGTAAGTTTTCCTATACATGCTTGCTATTTTTGGCAAGTCTTCATCAAAAGTGGCTATGGAAAGAGCAGTGTGCACTGAAGATCTCCAAAAGGCTAGAATGATTATCCGGAGCAGAAAATAGTGGAAATGACCATTTACTAAAAATAGTAAGTCACACTCAAAGGGCAGTTTTGGCACAATGGGACATTCAGAACTTCATTGCATTTGGAGCTTTCCATCAACGAGGATCAACAGACTTCATCGGGAGACATATCCTCTTCTTCTTCTCTCTCTCTTTCTCTCTCCTCTTCCCCCCAACTTTCTCTCACTTTCAAATTTTCTAATTCTTCATTGGGGTTTGCACTTTTTGATATACCTTTAAGTCACTTAAAAGTGACTTTAGAAACATAATGTAAATTAAGTCGCCTTGCTATTATAAAAGGGACTTAAATATTTAAAGTGGAATATGAATAGTCTTAAGTCATATTAAGGTATTCGAAAGGTCATGAGGAAGATGAAGAGTCATATTCTATTCTATAAATTGTAAATCCATTCCCATTTCAAAGGGTTGGTGATTGATCTTGTAAACTCAAGAGTATATTGCACCTTGAGAGAACAAAGGAGATAGCCATTTTCTTCTATTCCCTCCCTTCTCAATTTCTTCCATTCCCACACTATGTACAAATTTTGCTTGAGCTTCAATAAAGGAAGAAGGAATTTTAGCCTCTTTGATTGAGGAGTTTATTGGTACTTTGTGTTCATTAAGCTCTATTTAGTCTTGTTGTTGTTTTGCATATTCATTTTCTTCAAAATTAAAGTGCATGTGATGAAAATTCTAAATGGTGTGTGCAAGCCTCTGATTTTCTACTTGCAACATTGGTTCTCCTACATCAATTCTCACTCCCTTTCCCACTTCTAGAAAAAGTCTTCCCTAACAAGAGATTGCTAGCTTTTCTGCAGGGTCAGTGGAGTGCCCCTGTTGGATCCCCCGTCAAAAGGCCACCACAGAAATCCACCTTTTCACACACATGCACATACGACAGCTATACCGGTTAAGTAGAGGGACTTAGATTCCCAAAGCATTGGCAAGAAATCCACAAGTTTTTCCACCTGACAAATTTTCTCACCAACATTTTTGGTGCCCATCGTGGGGCAGATTTAGCAACATCTGCACCCAATATATGACCGCAAGGTTTGAAAATCATAAAAAAATCAGAAAAGAGTTTTCATGAAAGTCCATTGCTGAAGGCTACACTACTAATTTTTACATGTGTCTTTTCATATTCCCTCTTCAAGAATTTCAAAAAGCTAGCTGAAGGAAGACACACCAGGTTGAGCAGATCAAGAGGTGTTGCTGATTCCAATTTTGAAACTTTGAAAAATCAGAAAGAACGAATTAGAGATAATCCATACTTATTCTCTCAAGACTCCTCTCCATCTAGCACTTCGAGTAGTTCTCTTGGAAATTCTATCCAAAATCCTTCAAATTCTCTAATTTTTCAACCATCATTGAACATCAAGTTCACGGAAGAAGAATTTGAAGAAGCAAGAGCTGAAATAGAAGCAGAAGAAATGATGGCAGGGACGAAGAAGAAAGACCTCAACCCATTGTTCCATGGGGAAGGAATATAGGCCCGCTTGCTCTTGAACCCCCTCTTCACGATCTACCAATGGGTTCCCGCAAGAACTTTCCAAAGTTCAAAGGTGACAACTCACAACATCTTGAAGAACACATTGCTACTTTCACAACATCATGTGGAATTCTTGGTGTCCAACATGAAGATGTTGCTGTAAGATTGTTCGTGGAGTCCCTCCAAGAAAAAGTAGTAGAATGGTTCTACCTCCTACCTTCCTAATCCATCACTGGTTGGGATGACATCAAGGCTGCCTTCAAGGAAATATTTAAATCAACTGAAGATTGTCAAGACCTCTTGGTGCAGTTGGCTCAAATGAGGAAAGGAGAAAGTGAAATGATGAGAGACTTCATGGCTCATTTTAAATGGTTGCTTCATAGGATACCGGAAGAATATTCACCCTCTCAAAACAATATCAAAAGATTCTTCATAAATGCTCAATCACCGGAGGTAGGATTTCTCCTATGAAGAGTTCAACCAAGGAACATTGTAGAAGCACAAAGGAGGGCCATTGAATTGGATGATGATCTCATCCTCTCTGGAAAGATCAAGAATCCATCAAAGGGCAAGGCCCAACATCCTGAAGATGAGAGAACTAATCCATTGCTGCAAAAGTTGGTGAATGAGATGGCCTCTTTGAAGAGGGAATTATTTGAATGAGTTTCTTCTCAAAGAAGCAACAGAAATCAGATTGTAGGAGCACCCCAAAGACTTGCCTTGGAGGCCCCACCCATGAATGTAAATTGTAGATTTCAAGAAAGTGAAGAAGAGCTTGAACAAGAAGGTGGTGATTTCCAAGAAAGTGATGAGTTTGAGAACGATACACAAATCAGGTTTTGTGAGTATTCTGGAGGTTATGAAGAAGATGCTCCCAGTTTATCATGTGTGGTATTCACTCGTTCTCAGTTTGAGGAAAGAGCATCTCCCTCCACTGGTGAAAAAGAATAGAAGGTTGATGATCCTCCTATGACGACTCCGAAAAATAAAATAATCAGTCAAGGATCCCCACTTCCATCTTCCATGAAGTCTGCATTATTGGATCCTAATCTCATAACAAGTAAGAAGACTCCTGAAATCCCAAGTAAGTCTTCCAATGTCTCTTCCATTTCTAAACCCAAATCTGCTCCTAAAAAATCTAATTCCTTGAAAGCTCCTAGTGTGCCTTTCAAAATACCGTCCATTCCTCAAACATCAAATCCTGCTCCTAAACCTATCCAGACTCCAAAATCAGTCCCTTCACCCCCTTGTCCACATCTGCTCCCTTTGACTTCATAGAATATGTAAACAAAGCCAAAGTGTAGATTACTGAAACTAAATATTTGCTGGACTCATCCTGAATAATTCGAGAGGTTCATCTGATATATCAGGAGTGGTAGTCTAACACCCAATGATGTAGCTCATCGTTCCAAAGGCATGCTACCAAACTCACCTACACCTCCCTCACAGAACATGATTTCTCTAAGTGCATCAAAGACTGATAAAGTTGAACCTTTCTACGTCTCCCTTCTTGTTGGAGAATATGTACTAAACAATTTCATAATAGATTCTAGTGCCTTAGACAACGTGATGCCTTTGAAGGTTGCCAAGGCTCTTAAACTTACAATGAATCCACCTATTGTCTCTTGTTACTCTTTGGAATCAAAAAAGGTATGACTTGTGGGGAAGGTCAAAGATGCACAAGTGTCTCTCGCCAAATTTCTAGACAAGAAAATTTCAATGATGATTTTGGTAGCCGATGTCCCGGCCTCATTCAGAATTTTGTTGAGTAGAAGTTTCTATTGAGACTTGGGAGGTAAAATTCAGATGAATTGGTCATCCACAACCATACCAGTGAAGGGAGACATGGAGAAATTGCTTCCCGAGAAGAAGATGAGGTACACTGTGCAAAATTCTGGAAGCCCAGAAGCTAACATTTTGTACCAAAATACCAGGTGGATGAATCACTTGGTGACAACCGAGGAGGAAGAAGATATTCCCATCTTGATAGGTCCAGACATGCCTTCCTGGAGAGATTTGGACTTTGAAGAAGCATTGAGGAGATTTGAGTTACAAGAGGGAAGCCCCTGAATCACCAAATGATGCAGACCGTGAGGAAGAGGAAATGGTTCTTGGTGATTTTCAAGAAGAAAAATCAGCCTATATGCTTTTCCAAGATGAGGAGTTATTCTCATTCCCATTTGGGGATGAAGATGATCTCGGTCAAGCAATCTATGGAGAGACAAAATCAGCTTGTGATGAGCCCATGAAAGGTTTGAAAGAAATGTCTATACAAGGACTGCTAAGAGCCGTGGAAGAAACAAAAGACCCTGAGATCAGTCTGGAACTTTTAATGCAAGCCATGAATATGGAAGATAAGTGTGAAGCTGATTTGGAAGCCTTAACTAATGTGAAGGTCAGCCATATTGAGATAAGGCAAGATGAGAAATATGATGTCCCTCTCGAGCCAATGGTTGGTGGATACAATGATGAAATTGAAGTATTTTCTTTCCCATTTGAAGATGAAGACTCTTTCCATGACGAAGAAAGTGAATCAAGGAGTTTTGAGACCTCTCGAGGATGAAGATATTTTTGATGAAGGATTGATAGAATGTAGCGATTCCCAAAATGATGAGGTAATCCCTCCGGTAGTTTCCTTGAGCTGCAAAATAAATATTCTTCAAAGGCGTACAAAGAGGAGCTACAGGAAATGATGAAGCATAACTTCATGCAAGAAATCTTGGATGCAATAGAAGTGGCGGAAGACCTTGAGCTGATTCTTGATCTCTTCACTCATTCCATGGGCATACAAGACAAGTATGAGGTTGCGTCCAATATTTCTGTCAGTACTCAAGCACCTCATAGTGAAGTAAAGGAAACAGATAAGTATGAGGTTTCTCATGGAAGAGATTTCAATGAGCATAGACTTGAGAAATAAAGCAAATCAGAAGGTTCAAGGAATTGGAATGAAAATCAGCATTGGGGTAGTGATGAGATGCTCAATGGAAAATCAGCTATATTTATAAACATGGAAGGCAACTGGCACAATGAAACTGATTTCAAAGAGCATGAAGGCAAGTGGAATTTCCAAGTAAGGACCTGAGCATCAAGAAGATCACATGGACTCACTCCTACCAAGTACATAGACAATTGTGAAAGCACCTAGCTTTCATAAGCAGCTGAGGAGGGGAGGATACTTTCTGGAACCCATCAACAGCTTCACAGAACATCATCATTCAGTGTTGCCTCTTCAGGGGTAACTTTTGAGAAATAAAAAGTACTTTAGTGAAAGTAGACTATCCCTCACTTTGTACCATAGGTGATTAATAGGTGTTTTTCCATTTCTGTTGTGTGTGTTTCCCTTCCTGTTGTGTGTTGTTTATTTCCTTTCTATCATTTTGTGTGTGTGTGTGTGTTTCCTTCTTCTAATCTTCCTTTCTAGAAGATGTGCATGACTCCGCAGGGCCCAATGGATAAGGCACTGGTCAATGAATTATATGGTCTAAAATTGAGATTATGGATTCACATGTCATGTCTTCGCTGTGCTCAGTCCATGTCATGTCCCCAAGCTAGAGCCAACTGTTGTCATGAAAATGTGCAACAGGGAAATTGACAATTTCTGAGCATGAAAATTATACCCGATGTCAAAATTTTCATAGTTTTTTCATTCCTAGGTACCCTAGGTCAAATCCATCAGTCTGATCACCCCCTATTTGATGTCAAATTTGTCCCCTAGGTGATTTAGTAAAGTGCACTCATTCCACCTAGGTGATTTTAGGGAGTTCTAAAAAGACACTATCTCATGGCAGTATAGGGAAGGGCTATCGCTGGCCTTCCCAGGATTGGATCCCCCCAGTGAAACAGAAGAGAAAAATCAACATGGAGGAAAATGAAATACCTTGGAACATCATGGAAATGATTTTGGAAGGTCTGGGGAAGTTCTGCAAGACTTGGAGCAGTCTGAGTAAAAAACAAGGTTCACAAGCCTAGGCGGTACATAGGCCTAAAACAGTTACTGAGCTTCAGAAGAAGATTTCAGGAGCTCCGGATGGATTTAGAAGTAAAAAAACATCATTAGAAAGAGGATTATAATACCTACATGATGGTAAAATAATATTTTTCACAACACCTTGGCGCATATGATTGACAGGCAGTTTCTCTCAAGCACAAGTGAGTACCGTATAAAAAAATCTGATTTTTAGGATTAATATGGAAGAATAAAGACATTAAACCCCCATAATTGGATTTAAAATTCCATTTATAGTCAGGATCATATAAAATTTAACTAAGAAATTCCATTGGGAGCTCAAGTTATCTTCGTTCTAAGTTACCCTCTCAAATGCGCTTCAAGATTTAGTCAATTTTTCGAGAGGACACGTGTCGCCACCAGGACCTTGGCGGGATTTCATGTCCCCAACATCCCTAAGGTCAAGTACATCATAACTTTAAAATTCACCCATCCCCCATAGGGAGTCTTCTCTCGACACTCATGTGACCTCGGTTCAGCCCCTGGGTGCTTATTTGGAACGTGCATTCCCTACCGTCTGGATCAGGCACCACGTGTCACCTCCAAGACCACCATGGAATTTGATGTCCCTTATGCACCTGAGGTGGGGGACATCAGACATGGAAAAATGTGCCCAGACCCTATGAGGAGTCATTTGGACACCCACGTGACCGAGTTTCAGCCCCCAGGTGCATTTTTCAAGCAAATCCCCTACCATCGGATCGAGGACACATGGCATCACCTTGACCACCATGGAAATTGATGTCCCTCATGTCCCTGAGGTTAGGGAAATCAGGGACATAAAATTTCACCCAGCCCATCCATGTGCATGTTTTTAAAGTTTAAATCCAGCACTTAGCCATTTTCTTCCTCTCATTTCTCCTTCAGAACTCCTCACCTTGCCATGGCTCCGTGCGTGATTGTCCAGACACTGGTCCACCATTGTTGCTCCGAACCAGCTCTACCATGGCCACATAAACTCTTAAAACCATGAATGCACATAAATATTCAGGCCTCATAGAAAAATGGAGTGAAATGACGAAGAACGAAGAGAAAAATGGAGATTTTTTGCCAGATAACCGTGAAGTCACCCGATCGAAAAATCCTCATATCTTGCAAGATACAAGTCGGATCGAGATGCCATCTTTTACAGAATTCCTCATTTTTCAAGGTGATCAAGATCCAACAAACAAGAGGTCAAATGGTTCCGAATCATTTGCTCCAACAAAACCCTCACTTTGTGCACCAGCTCACATTCGTCGAATTTCCCATCATTCTGCAATGGAAACGAGCTAAAAACTTGCACATGAGTTCCAAATGAAAAACCTATCGCAATGGAGTTTTTTTCATTGAAAATGGAGACAAAAACTAGACCTACAAATTTTGAGCTCCATTAATGGCCACCATGACAACTCTGTGCCCGAAGCCACTGCCAGGTCAAAATTTCAAAATTTATTTCTAGGCATTCTAGTGGGCAAAACTATGTGAAATTCGGAGGGTGTGATCATAACGACAAGAAGAGTCCAAAAATTATGTTCCATTGCAAATCGAGCACTAGAAACACACTTTCTAAAAATAGTAAGTTTTCCTATACATGCTTGCTATTTTTGGCAAGTCTTCATCAAAAGCGGCTATGGAAAGAGCAGTGTGCATTGAAGATCTCCAAAAGGCTAGAATGATTATCTCGGAGCAGAAAAATAGTGGAAATGACCATTTACTAAAAATAGTAAGTCACACTCAAAGGGCAGTTTTGGCACAATGGGACATTCAAAACTTTGCTACATTTGGAGCTTTCCATCAACGAGGATCAATAGACTTCATCAGAGACATATCCTCTTCTTCTTCTCTCTCTCTCTTTCTCTCTCCTCTTCCCCCAAATTTCTCTCACTTTCAAATTTTATAATTCTTCATTGGGGTTTGCACTTTTTGATATACCTTTAAGTCACTTAAAAGTGACTTTAGAAACATAATGTAAATTAAGTCGCCTTGCTATTATAAAAGGGACTTAAATATTTAAAGTGGAATATGAATAGTCTTAAGTCATATTAAGGTATTTGAAAGGTCATGAGGAAGATGAAGAGTCATATTCTATTCTATAAATTGTAAATCCATTCCCATTTCAAAGGGTTGGTGATTGATCTTGTAAACTCAAGAGTATATTGCACCTTGAGAGAACAAAGGAGATAGCCATTTTCTTCTATCCCCCTTCTCAATTTCTTCCATTCCCACACTATGTACAAATTCTAGCTTGAGCTTCAATAAAGGAAGAAGGAATTTTAGCCTCTTTGATTGAGGAGTTTATTGGTACTTTGTGTTCATTAAGCTCTATTTAGTCTTGTTGTTGTTTTGCAGATTTGTTTTCTTCTAAAATTCAAGTGCATGTGATGAAACTTCTGACTGGTGTGCGCAAGCCTCTGATTTTCTACTTGCAACATTGGTTCTCCTACATCAATTCTCACTCCCTTTCCCACTTCTAGACAAAGTCTTCCCTAGCAAGAGATTGCTAGCTTTTCCACAGGTCAATGGAGTGCTTGTACGATGGAAAAGTGAAAAGCGAGCGTGGGAATTTACAAGTAACTCTTCCTCCCACCCGACCTCCCGAGGTCGTGCCGAGACAACTGGTGGGGATGGAATATGTATGGGATGCAGAAAAACTAGTTAGTCAATCTAATGTCTTCAATACGCACTAGTGGAACTTGCGAATCTAAGGCAAAGAAGGCCCTCCTAATCTGAATTGGTGTGATAGATCGATCAACAAGGATGACTACTCAAGGCTCCAATCAATATCGAGCTCGCGTGATTCGGCCCATAGGTTGTGGAATACGTGGAAAATGACCGGGATATAGTTTCATGTATGTCTATGATCGTGGTCATAAAATGAATGGTGGATATAGTTGACTTATGGGCGATTCTCTCGCCTAGTCCGAACTCCTTAGCTTTGTTAGCTCTTTGTGTTTAATAAGGATAACTATTCGATGATGATAGGTGGAAGTGGGGTAGATCTAAATACTAGTGTGAGTAGGCCAATGTCTATGTCCGATGTACTTACGGATTCGTTGGGTTGCATGGGATTTGTGGATCGTAACCGTAAACTCTTGGTTGTTGCGGTCTTGTTATGGTCATGTATGGAATCAACCCCTAATCCCTAGTATCCAAAGAATCGTATGCTTTTAGCTTCTATATTTAGAATCAATAATCGTGTGATTTTCTCATAATATCTTACAGGCGTTCGTGCAACCTGAATTCTTAAGCTGGTATCTATATCTGTAAGAGTGTCTCCTGCGCCTGGCTGTGGGACCAAAGGATCACAACCAAAGGTTTGTTCTCTTTCAAGCCCTTCTATAGTCATATGGATGTTACCTAGGGTAATATGTAGTTTGGTTGATTCGACCAAAACATGTGCGCTTGGTCATCTTCTATGTTTAACCCGCTCAACTGGGAATTGATTTGTTGCAAGCTTACCGTTGTTCGGAAGACTTGGATCCTAAGATTTTGATCTATATCAGTTATTGCTGTGATGAGATTGGGCTGAGGCATGATTGGCTCGAATATGTATTCTTTGGGCTCCCTAGGTCCCGTGATTGTCATACAAAAATAACAATGTAAAATGAACTGTAGCAAAATGAAATTTAACTACGTGAAGTATATCTATAACATATATGATTTCTCTCTCTTTTTTTTTGCATTTTTGATGAACTTTTATGAAGGAATTTTTAAAAGAGCTACTACTTTATCATACCTAGAATTTGACAAATAATCTAATGATGAAATTAAAACAAACAAGATGACCAAGTGTATCTATTTGTCTATGTAATTGTGAATCTATTCTAAACAATGAAATAATTGATCGAATCTATTTGCAAGGCTCTCGATCCTACCTCATAAGTGAGGAGTGAATCATAGTTTCTCAGAAACTATCAATCCCCATAGCTTCCCTGGAAATATCGAGAGTACAATTGACTGAAATAAAGTGATTGGCTACTTTATTTGATATATTTCTAACTAGAACTTTGAAAGCTAGAACCTGGATTCTGTAGAACAGTGGCGAATCCGATGGTGTGTGTGATCTTGTCCCCTCAGTGTGATTTCCTCATTCCTTCGTGTTCACGTGGATCCAGAAAAGCATGTAATGCTAGCATCAATAGAAGTAGATATTGGGACAAAGGCAACTAAAGATACAGACTGAATACAATGCAAGTAGGAGAGGGATAGCGCAAGAGTACAGAGCTTGGCTTATGCAATTCCTAGTGGGATTTATTGCGAGTCATGCAACATGAAACATCCAGAACCTGAAACTATCCTATTTGAAGAACAAAACCTGCAACTTTAATGGCTTCCTATTGAAAACAAACTATTCTACTCCAATGGATTGGATAAAATGATAACAACACCTGCACAAGATGGATATGTGGCTTCCTAACAACAAAACAACACTAACTAGGCATGCAATGAAAGAAACTAAGAACTCTAAGCAAAATGAAAACTAAATCTATTGCAAAGAGAAATTTAGAGGCAAATTTGAGGGGCCATTTTCTTGAGCACAAGCCAACTATTTATAGCATTTGCATTTACCCAAGGTAAAACCAAATAGAACTCTTAAACTATAAACAATGGCAAAACACTATTTCAGGGAACCGTAATCATAAATGCAAGCCTATGGCGGTGAAAGAAAGCTGGTAAAACATTGAAATTACGTGAGTCGTGTTAAAAGAGCTTTCTGGAAAATGCGTAAAGGACCGCTACCACGTGAGTAGGGGCGGCGGTTATAGGACCACCACCACTGTCAGGGCGGTGATCACGAGACCGCCACCCAGTCAGGGTGGTGGTTTCATCACTGAAGAGAAAAAGGCCAAGAAAAGAGGGGAAAAGGGAAAAATAAAGCATGTGGGGGCTAAGCGGGGCATGTGGGATGTTAACACACACTTGGAGATATTTTCTGGATCCCGAACACCTTGTGAGGAGACCTGTATCATCATTGGGGCACCTGTCACATTGTTCCGGCAGTACAGTACCTTACAATTTTGGGTACGTACATATTACCCCCTCGGAGAAGCATTTTAGCCATGAAGAGGTGTAAAACGGTGGGTCCGAGTATGGTGGTCCTGAAATGGGAAGTTAGAAGTTATACCTGATACATTCGTGTGTTGAAATGATGCCGTCCAAAATTCCTGCTACCTGCAAAATGAAAAGAAAACTCAAGTGTAGATAGACACAATAGTTTGGAAAATAAACACTAAAATAATAGGAAATGAGAACATACCATTTGTGCGGGGATAAGAACTTACCTCCGTCGACACTCAAACCCGTGAAAAGGGAATTTAAAATGAATAAGGGTGCTATATATATGAAAGTGGTTTTCCTATTCATGAGTTGATTTGATTGATTTTGAGCTCTGGGACCCACGGTGACGGTTTCTTTCGTGAGTAGAGTCAAAACGTTTGTGACAAGATAGTGATCATGCCTCCACGTGCGGAACATCGACCCGCTAGATCATAGGTTAGTTTTCTTCAATTTATCCTTTTTACCCCCTTAATTTTGAAATGTTAAAATCTTTGTCATGGGGGTAATTTTTGAAAATGTTAGGTTCAAAAGGTCCATCTAGGGGGCGCCTACTGGGTAGGCCTTGTTTTAGTTAAAATGGTCTTGTTTTGTCATTTTTTGGGATTTTTAGGTTTAAAAACCCATGTGGGTTTTCAGGCCACGACCACCGCCTGTCAAGGGTGGCGCTTACATGACCGCCGCCTTTAAGGTGGTGGTTACAAAAACCGCCTCCCCGCTTAGGTGGCGATTTTGCATGAATGTAAAAGAAGATTTGTTTGAAATTACTTTTGCGTTTTTAGCATTTCTGTGTTTTCATGATTTTTCCAATGTTACTCGGATGCTAACTTTCTCTATTTTGCATGTTTTTGGGTGTATGCGGGAGAGGAGTATATTCGGTGGAGCCGAGAGAGGGAGTGTGGCGGCTCCCGTGAGTATTGGATGCCCTTTCACAGGATGAGGAGGACACTCTTTAGAGGGCGGGATACTATGGATCTCACGCGTGCCCCATGTTACACCATCCAGTCACATTCTTTATGACCTATTATCCTATTGGGATGCTGATCGAATACCTTCCGATTACTGGGGTCCATGGTGAGTGGACCATCACTTTGGAGGATGTTTACCGTATCCTGGGGTCCCGATCATCGGGAGACGACTTACCCTAGAGACAACAGGTTCACGGGCCCAAATAGCACAGTGGGCCACATACATGGGAGATGCAGTCATCTCCACGGGGTCGAAGAAGGGGGTTAGAGTTCGATCCATTCCTATTTTTCCCATCCCCTTACTTCGTCAGGCTATCATGGGGATCCTTGCCTCGAGACTGATCGGGGACAAGGGAGGAGACACATTGTTATACTACTGGTCCCCCATTATTACATAGATAGAGGGACATGGCCGGATATATGCCTAGGGAGTAGACATACTTGGGACCACCTACCATGATTTATACAGGGTAGTTCATTTACAGGGGCCATCCTTGAGTCACCCGACCCTAGTCATGAGTTGGGTCTATGAGCACTTCATCCCCTACGGTAGAGAGGTGTGAGGTGGCAGATCCCTGAGCCGTGAGGGCAGCCGATGGACAAATATGTTAGTGCTCAGAGCACCTCATCGCCTAGTTGCTTCTATGACTACTACCGACATGGAGGCCACACCATATTAGACTCGGTAGGTATATGTGGCAAGGAGGATCTTACTTTGATCTCCCGCTCCACGACAGGCAGCTTATTGATAGAGTGGGGTGTGTGGAGATACACCCCTTTGGCCGAGTTCCTCGGCAGAGCTTTGGCCTACCATACATGGGTATGATTCCCCCTAGTGCCAAAGATACGATAAATCTAAGAGGTTAGAGGGAGGCCTAGAGGCCGGGGTTGGAAAGTGGTTACTCCTAGTGTTCCTATTATAGCCAGGAGGATAGTACATGCCAGAGGGAGAGCCGGTGCACCTCAGGCACCCTTACTTTAGATTGCCGCGGGTCCTGCCCATAGCAGCGATGACCCTATTGAGGTAGACTCTAAGTCTAAGGATTTTACAGGGGAGAGATAGAGGAGGAGACCGAGGAGGATAGTGATCCTGAGTGGCATGACACTCAAGATATCATGTAGGCAGAGAGGGCCGAGTAGAGTGCAGAGAGAGTGAATCTAGTTTTAGAGGAGCCACTCTCCCAGGGCCATGGCAGGGAGGATGATTCCGTTGCAGGGCGCTACGTTGCTCTAGTCATAGGAGCAGCCCCCGGTCCGGCGGCATCCATGGCAGTGCTGATCCTATAGATCCATCCTGGAGGCCTGGTGATCCAAGTAAGTTACCCTCTCTCCTTTTAATGTTTGTTTTTAGTTAGGATCTCCTTATTTGCTAGCTCTCCTTTTGTTTCATCTTGTATTTCTAATTTCTTGTTTGGTTTCTAATTTTTTTCTCCTTTGTTTGCACAGAGACTATGATGAGTGGCGAGATTTGATTCACAGGGTATGTACTGATACCATGATGATCCCCATGGAGAGGACCCATGCAGTCTGTTCGTGGATGCTTTGGGAGCCCTCGAAACTGGTAGACATACTCGACATCTTCACCCCAGTTTGGCATGTGGCCGTGGATGGTATCGACTCTCCACACGGAGCTAGCGGGGTATAGGACGGCCAGCGCTTGATGAGGAGTCATTCTCATGGCAAGACTACAGCTACCCTCGGGATCCCGAGCCCTCCATGCACTCAAAGCACCAACGTAGCCGGATTCCTAGGTGTGGGCGTGTGCCTTCGAGAGGGGTCTCGCAGGGATTGAGAAGCCAATTGGCTCTCTACATTTTGTATGATATATTCTTTTGTATATCTCGGGCTCTTTGAGCGTTTTGACCATGCTTAGTGCATGATGGCATTGATGTAAACGTTGATCATTTATATATATATATATATATATATATATATATAATTTTTGATCAAACCTTTGGCATTCATGGCTTTGCTTCTTTTCTAGTTTCCTCATGTAGATTATGATGTTTATACTTGTATGCTTTTTTAGAATGTATGCAATGGAGAACAAATGATCCAAGTGTTTTACTTTCTTTTGTATTTCATGATGCTTTGATATATGATAATGTAAATATAATGTGATTTTGAATCTTAGTTTCGTAAGAAATTTTGAACACTTCATATTTGTTTTGGCAAAGTGGTGAAGATAAACTGGTATGATGAGCAAATAAACCTGCCCCTACCCCCAACTCCATGCAACTAGTAAGATGTGAGGCTCATCACCGAGAGTTGGGAAGGGCGCAAGTTATGATATGTGTTGAAATGATATTGATGAAAGACAGATAAAGCTTTGGCGAACCAAATTAGGATACCACAAGCCCAATCCACTCGAGTGATTTCATAGTTTTGGATGCAACTTACTTTGCAGTTTATCCAGACTTATATCCTTAGATGACCACATGGTAGACAAAATCTGGTTCTTAGGATTTTGAACTCTTTTGGAATTTTGGACATCCGATTCATTTTTTTTTACTCAAAGACTTCGAGATTTGAATTTTTTTGCTTATGACCTTTTGTATTTGTTTGTTAAGAGGACCCCTACACTTTGCCCCATGCTACTAGTAAGAAGCGTGGGTTTATCACCGTGGGCAAAGCATAGGCGAGTAGTAGGCATTCCCATCCTTTCCCAACCCTACGTCACTAGTAAGAGATGCAAGCTCATCACCAAAGGTTGGTGGGCAGCAGGAAATGTGTAAAATTAAAATTTTATGTTTGATCAATATTTGACTTGTTTACTTGAGTAAAATGTCAGTATGTGCTTATTTCCAAAGAGATATACATATGGGATAGATGTGAAACCATGAAGCTTCTAGAACAGACCATAGGCAAGACACCTATCCTAAGAAGAAACCAAAAGTGAGAATAAACTTGTAGATCTTGGCATGGTTACCGTTAAGACTTTGTCATATCTAGCTTTATTTGATAAAATGATTCCGAGATAATTTGATGATACCATGGAAATAAAGAAGTATGATTAGAGTGTTTATGCCAACAACATCATGAGTTTGTAATGAATTGCTTTGAGAATAAATTCCTTGATCACAATTTGTGTACGAAACAAGTGGACAAAATGATCTTAATCTATATGAAGATGCAATGTAAATGTAATTATAAATAGTGCTAGTTGCTTACATGTAGAATCGCTTGAGGTGTAGGTAATTGACTGTTTCGCCAAATTCCTCACCTTCCAGCGTACATAAGAGGTATGCACCATTTCCATAGTCCTTCATGACTCGGTATGGGCCCAACCATTTAGGCCGGAACTTCCTTCCTTCGCAGGTCTTCTTGTCGATCCGGATGTCTAGCCTTAGAACTAGATCACCTTCATATATGTCGCATTCAGAGAATTTCTTGTTATACTTTGCGCTGCAACATCTAGTCGGCAGAGACTTTGTGCCACTGTTCGAAATGTCTAACCTAGCTTCATCTAGGCTTTCTAGTTGGGAAAGACGTGCTTCTCTATAAGCATCTTCATCCAGGATCCCTTGTAATGAAATGCGGATCGGTATTTCAACCTCAAGTGGGAGAACCGCTTACGCCTCCCGAATAATAGCGAAAAAGGAGTCTCTTCTATTGGTGTTCTTATTGAGGTTCGGTGGGCCCATAAGGCCGGATATAACTTCAAGTGCCAATCTCATTTGTTTTCTTTCACCGTTTTAAGGAGAATGGCTTTTAGTGTTTTATTCGTCACTTTAGCCTATCTCGTTGCTTGAGGGTAATACAAGGAAGCCGTATGATGGCTTATTTTAAATTTATTGCACAATTCGTGAACTTCTTCATTCTTAAAAGAAGTTCCATTATCTGAGATAATGACTTGCGGGATACCATACTGCAAATGATTTGGTTCAAAATGAACTTGGCGATTATAGAACCCAGTACATTAGTAAGAGGCATAGCCTCTACCCACTTGGTAAAATATTTGGTGGCCGTGATTATGAAATTATGGCCGTCTGCAGCAGAGACGAGGAGAGAATTTCCCTATTAAATCTAGGCCCCACGTAGAAAAGGGCCATGGAGACATGATTGGTTGTAGAGTTTGTGATGACATGTGGATCTCATGGGAGAACTCTTGACACTTATGACACCCGCATACAAACTCTACTATGTTGTGTTCTAGAGTGGGCCGAAATAGCCCATTCGATGTATTTTATGAGAATTGCATGGCCACCAAAGTGGCCTCCACACATTCCACCGTGAGATTCATGGAGAATTTTCTTAGATTATTATGTGTCGACACATCTTAGAAGCATTCCATCGAACGACTTTCGATAAAGCACTTGTTCTATAATGACGTATTTTGTTATGATAATGTGTAACCACCTTCTGTGTTGTAGTGTAGCCCCTTCTGGATACGTATGGTCCATGATATAATTAATGATATCAGTGTACCAGGGACACTTAGAGATAGGAGGTCTGGTTTCAATGTAGTATACGCACTCATCTAGAAAATCCAGATCTACTAGATCGCCTCCATCTAATGGGTTATCAGCTAACCAATCCACGATGATTTTTCCCTTAACGGACTTTTGATTTACAAATGTTAATTCGAATTCTCCCATTAAGGTTATAAAATGTCCAAATTTTTCTTAGACAAGGAACCTTGCGTGAGAAAAGTTCGTAAATGGTCCTTTTTTACCATGACCCTTGTTTCTTGATTTAGCATATAATGTCTTAAGCATTTGGTTGCAAAGACTATGGCAAGGCATTCTCATTCTTCCTGTGTATAACGTGTTTTGTAGTCAAGAAATGTTTGGCTAATGAAATAAATCGCATGTTCTCTCTTGTCATCGTCTTCTTGAGCCAACATACAGGCTAGCGAGACATTGGTAGCTCGTGAGTATAAAATTAACGGGTGATCTAGCTTAGGTGGCATTAGCGTAGGTGGTGATAACAAGAAACGCTTAACTACACCAAAAGCTTCATTGTAATCTTCAGTCCAATCAATGCTATAATCTTTCTTGAGTAAATTGTTGATTGGATGAATGGTGAAACTTAAGTCCGGGATGAATCTCCAGATTGCACCAAGCTTTCCGAGAAATGACCTGATTCTAGATTCATCCGAAGGTGGGACCATTTCGAGGACAGCCTGAATTTTGGTTGGGTCAACATCTATCCCTCGTGATGATATGATGTATCGTAGGAGCTTCCCTCCTGTTACACCAAAGACACATTTTTCTGGATTTAGCGTGACTCCGTATTCTATCAGACGTGAAAGAATGATGCAAAGTACTTCCGGATGGTCACAACGCTTCTTGGCCTTAGCCAACAAGTCATCTACGTAGGATTCCATGATTTTATGAATTAAATCATGAAATATATATGTCATAGCTCGTTGGTATGTAGCGCCAGCATTCTTGAGACCGAATGGCATAAAAGCGTAGCAATAGGTTCCCCAAGGAGTTATAAACGTGGTTTTAGATTGATCTTGTTTAGATATTCTAATTTGATTGTATCCCGAGAATCCATCCATGAGAGACAAAAGTTCAAATCCAGCTGTCGCATCAACAATGACGTCAATGGATGGTAATGGGAAGTCGTCTTTAGGACATGCTTTGTTAATGTCTTGGAAGTCTATGCAGATGTGTATCTTCCCATTTTTTTTTAGAACGGGAACGATATTAGATACCCACTGAGAGTAATCGACTAGTTTGATGAATCCTACTTGGAGGAGTTTTATTACCTCCTCTTTTACCATGAGAGCTACCTTGGGTTTCATGGGTCTTGATTTTTGTTTAATTGGTTTTGCATCTGATTTAGTGACGAGGTTGTGCACCACAATGTGGGGTGCAACCCCTGTCATTTCCTTATAATTAAATGCAAATTCCTTCTAATGTTTTTGAGGATCCGAGTGTGTATTTCTACTTCTTCAGGGGTTAACGAGGATCCTAGTTTCAATATCCTTGGTTCATCTTCCGTTCCAATGTTAACATCAATTGTTTCTTCGATTAAAGAGGCGTTACCTTCTTCAAAATCAGGCGGGGCTGGAGGTAAGTCCAAATCGTCCCCATTTTCTACTATGTTTATGCTAGGCTTGATTTGCGAGGGAAGCTCCATCATGGGATTTCCGAAGTAGGAAGACGAACGAGGGATTAAGGACAAATATATCATATGATAGGAGAGATTTAATGCCGCATAGGTGTTTAAGTAATTCAAAGTGGCCATATCACTATCAATGTGGTCTAGAATAGTAGATTTGTTTTCATTTTTGTTTAAAAGAGAATTTGCCATTGTTTTTATCAATGGTTCATCACGAAGGGATATTATGAAACGGGTATCCTCTAACTTATTGTTTGGAGTAAAACGTGATGCTGAAGTTGCTATTGAATCAGCTGAGAAGATTTTTCTCTCGTGGGATTGCTTCAATTGATATGAAGTCAAACTCCTTGCTTAAATTCAATACAACTATTTTGTAAAGCTGTAAGTGCTCGGCTTTGGTTTCATATATCTCAGAGACTTGGTTTGCTACCAATTGTGAGTCTCCTAAGACTCTGATGTTATCAACACCGATTCTCTTAGCTAAGATGAGGCCAAGGAGGAGGGCTTCATACTCAACGCCATTGTTTGTGCATTCAAATTTTAGTTTAAAGGCAAATGGTAGGACTTTCCCCTCGGAGAAGTAAGGATTATACCTGCCCCAGCTCCATAATGACATCTAGCCCCATCAAAATGGAGAGTCCAATATTTAGCTAGGAGTATAGATGTTGGGATATTTGTTGTGTTAACATCTTCTACCTCTACCATGCAGAGATCTACCACTGGGAGAGAACCGACACCTAGGGAATATCCCACGCCTACAGAATCAAATGGTAAGAACATTGGTAGATCTTGTTCTATTAATTCAATGATTTTTGCAGTAGTTCCTAATGATACTATTTCTACAGTGTTAGCCTTATCTTTGGGGGTTAGGGTTGCCTTGGCTAGGCTCATAGTTTCAAGATCTATTGTAGGTACCAACTTTTCTTCCGGTTTTGCGTTGGTAGGTTTATTAAGTTGGTTTGTTGGGAGTTCAAACTCCGAGTGCACACCTGGTCTTTTCTTTAAGTCAGCTAGGTGTACATTAAATGGTTTTGGATCACCTTTGGCTACAAATATCTTTCCTAAGTGTAAAAACCTTACTTCTTGAAATAGCGTAGAAGGGATTGCCTTCATGCGGTGTATCCATGGTCGGTCGAGGATCATATTATAGTTAGTCTCCCGATCTATAATATAAAACTCAGTCAAGATGGTTTTGGGTCCTAAGGTGACCGGTAATATTATAGTTCCAATCGAGGTGGATTTAAGGCTATCATAGCCCCTTAGTGTGTTTCGAGTTGTGGAACAATTCGTTTCTCCATACCCTAGATTTTGAAGGAAAGAGAAGGGGACTATGTCAACTGCCGCCCCATCATCAACCATTGCACGTTTCACATAGTTGTTATAAACCCATACTTGCAAATGTAAGGCTGGATCACCTTGGTGTGCAATCTCAGCATCTGTTGGCATTTTGTTTATTTCGAATATGAATTCGACATCCATATCTCGCCTACCCTGGAGGATGAACATAGAATTCTATATGATTTACCCGTGTTTCAAGACGTGGAGTGATGTTAATTAAATGGCCCAAACCTAATGCCTCTAAAAGAACAGCCACTGTGAGAGCGGGGAATTTTTAATAAATCCAAAAAGGAGATGTGCGAGAAGGTTTTTGTCAGGTCGTTAATTAAATCATAGGCACCCATAGGTTTTGCTACGATTTATTGGATGTTATCCATCTCTGGCAGGTGGCTTGGATTTGGCTAAGAGAAATACTCTTGTCTCCTTATTATAGCTTCAATGGGTAGTTCGGCGTCTAACTCCACTAAACCGACTACCTTAGGTCGTGGCTGACTTCCTAGTTGTGGCACAACTAATGGACTTGGCGAGGTCGAGGCTTCATGATCATTATTTCCTATCATTACACCCTTGTTTGTCCCACTTGGATTTCCTATGATTTGGGAGCGGATCATTAAAGATCTTGAGGGTGCATTTTGAGGGGAAACGGCCCCTAAAAAAGTATTTGATGCCGGTGACATAGGATCTGCCAAAAACATGTCTATGAAAAGTTGTCTTTGTTCTTCTGGTAAGCGTTTCATGAATTTATTGTAGTCACAGAACGTTCTAGTGTCGTGGCCTTGAATTTTGTGGAAACCAAAATATGAATTAGAATTGTAATTCCTAGTTTGTTGATTTGGTGCATATTGTGGCCCAAAATTTTGACCAAACTGTTGCCTATTAGGATTAAAATTTTGCGTTTGTTGTCTTTGGTTTGAATTGGTTGTGGTACCTATTTGAATTTTGGCTTGGACCCTGTGTGGGATTTTTTCGTTGTTGTTGTTGTTGTTGTTGTGGATGGTTAAAATCCACTGTATTGATTGTCGGGGTAAAGTTGTTGTTTCGTTGGTTGTTTATTTGTGATGGAGTATTGACTACATTTACCTTCTTAGGCTGATTGGTTACTCCATCTGTTCTTATGCCGTGATTTTCATTAAGGATTTTAGGTCCTTGATTGACATTTTTGGTAGTAGGATAAGTTGTGGTGTTCTCGGTTGGAAGTAATTAACCTCTCGTTTGCTCCATATATTTTGTGACCACTATCGATTGCCGCTTGATCTATTTGAAGAGCGCTCTCAAGTACTTCATCGTAAGTCCTTAGTGGAAACTTCTGGACTTCTTCCTTCACTTATCTGCTGAGAGAATGAAAGGATAAATTGCATAGTTCCATTTGATCCATGTTTGGAGCACTTGCCGAAGAATAAAGAACTGTATGCCACCTTTGGATGAAATGGGTGACAGATTCATTGTGTTCTTGCTTGATGTGTAAGAATTCCATGATTCCTATCCTTAATAATTTGTTCATGTCAAAGGCCTTGATGAATTTTGACACAAGCTGCTTGAACAAATGGATGGAAGCCTCAGGTATTCTATAATACCAATCGAGAGCGATGCCTTCCAAGGTTTTTAGGAATATCTTAGCAACAACCCCATCCCATGGGAGTAGTTCTCGAATGGTGTAGTGTAAGCTTTGATATGTGCACCTCACCTTTGTATTTGGGAAATTCGGAAGAGGTATTGGAAGTATGATGCTTCGTATGGTGAAATCTAAGGGCTCTTTCAAATATTCTGAATAAGTCCCTATCGTATAGGTTTCGACCATTGATGGTACTTGCTGAGGAGTGGAGGTGGAATGGGTTGTTGATATGGCATAGCGTATGTGTTGGCAGGGGCATAAGGAAGCCCTTGTGTTTGAGAAAACATGCCGAGAGAGGAGAAAATATCCCCTTGAGGTGATTTGGAGTACATGTTTAAGTATGACGGGGTATTGTCCAGGAATGGATTGTTTTGTACTAGACTGGGAGGAACAGTGTTAGAGATGGTGGGTCTAGTTGGTGTTTGTTGTGAATACTGAGGAATCATGCCTAACGTGCCTACTCCTATGAGGAGGTTTACTTGGCTAGGATGATGTGGAGGATTGGGACTTCCTTCCTGCATAAATTGTGCATTTTGACTTACTTGGGCAAGTTCTAACCCCCTAACCTTTTCTACTAGAGTTGAAATGACTTCATTTGGTGAAGTCACGATATTTTTCCTTGGTGGTGTTTGTTGTATATTATGATGTTGTATAGGTCTATGATACCTGCTATGAACTGATCATTATCTTGCCAAGTTTCCCGAGGGTATTTCCTATATGCAGTGGCATAGAGGTATTTTCTTGAAAAGAGACCTCGGGTTGTGTTTGTAAACCTCCTATAGGTGGGTACATACTCTGAGAGCATTGTTCATTCCTGGCATAATGTACTGAATGTTCATCATCTAAAACCTGGTATGGGTCTGATTGTCTACTAATTTGTGGTCTAAGTAGTACCTGAGGAGACGAACTAGATTCTCCTGTGAATGTCATATTGTTCGAGCCTGAAGGCCTGTTTGTTGCGTTTGAGCAAGTTGTTCCAACTCCTCTGTTTGGAAGGATGAGCTATATCTGATCCTTGGAGTTTGTGTTGATAACTAATTAGTTGAATAGTTGTCGCCCCATACTGAGAGCGAGGGTGATGATTGTCTATTCTGTTGGGCGTAGTATGCCTCAAGACCCAAGAGGGGTCTGCCATGTGCATCGAATCCCGACATATTTGAGGGATATATGAATACCCACAGAATAATGGGAAGGAGCGAAGAGGTGGTGAAAGCTAATGAGGTAGTAGAGATGAAAGAGTCATTTGATTTGAAAGAACTAGTAGAAATCTGACTCCAGAGTAGAAAGTAAAATAGTTGACGTTGGGTTCACCAATTTTGTACGATGGAAAAGTGACAAGCGAGCGTGGGAATCTACAAGTAACTCTTCCTCGCACCCGACCTCCCGAGGTCGTGCCAAGATAGCCGGTGGGGATGGAATATGTATGGGATGTAGACAAACTAGTTAGGCAATCTAATGTCTTCAATACGCACTAGTGGAACTTATGAATCTAAGGAAAAGAAGGCCCTCCTAACTTGAACTAGTGTGATAGATCGATCAGCAAGGATGACTGCTCGAAGGCTCCAATCAATATCAAGCTCTGGTGTGATTCGATCTATAGGTTGTGGAATACGTGGAAAATGACCTGGGATAGTTTCGTGTATGTCTCCGAACAGGGTCATAAAATGAATGATGGATATAGTTGACTCTATGGGTGATTCTCTGGCCTAGTCCAGAACTCCTTAGCTTTGTTAGCTACTATGTTTAGCAAGGATAATTGTTCGATGATGATAGGTGGAAGTGGGGTAGATCTGAATACTAGTGTGCATAGGCCAGTGTCTATGTCTGATGTACTTACGGATTCGTTGGGTTGCGGGATTTGTGGATCGCAACCGTAGACTCTTGGTTGTTGCGGTCCTGCTATGGTCATGTGTGGAATCAACCCCTAATCCCTAGTATCCAGTAATCGTATGCTTTCTCAGCTTCTATATTTAGAATCAATAACTGTGTGATTTTCTCAGAATATCTTACAGTGTTCGTGTAACCTGAATTCTTAAGCTGGTATCTATATCTGTAAGAGTGTCTCCTACGTCTGGCTATGGGACCAAAGGATCACAACCAAAGATTTGTTCTCTTTCAAGCCCTTCTACAGTCATATGGATGTTACCTAGGGTAATCTGTAGTTTGGTTGATTTGACCAAAACGTGTGTGCTTGGTCATCTTCTATGTTTAACCCGCTCAACTAGGAATTGATTTGTTGTAAGATTACCATTGTTCGGAAGACTTGGATCCTAAGATTTTGATCTATATCAATTATTGCTGTGATGAGATTGGGCTGAGGCACGATTGGCTCGAATACATATTCTCTGGGCTCCCTAGGTCCCGTGATTGTCATACAAAAGTAACAATGTAAAACGAATGCAGCAAAATGAAATTTAACTACGTGAAGTATATCTATAGCATATATGATTTCTCTCTCCTTTTTTTTTTGCATTTTCTAATGAAATTTTATGAAGGAATTTTTAAAAGAGCAACTACTTTAACATACCTAGAATTTGACAATTAATCTAATGACAAAATTAAAACAAACAAGATAACCGAGTGTAGTTATTTGTTTGTGCAATTGTGAATCTATTCTAAACAATGAAATAGTTGGCTTAATCTATTTACAAGGCTCTCGATCCTACCTCGGAAGTGAGGAGTGAATCATAGTTTCTTAGAAACTATCAATCCCCATAGCTTCCCTGGCAATATTGAGAGTACAATTGACTGAAATAAAGTGATTGGATACTTTATTTGATATATTTCTAACTAGAACTTTGAAAGCTAGAACCTGGATTCTACAGAACAGTGGCGAATCCGATGGTGTGTGTGATCTTGTCCTCTCAGTGTGATTTCCTCATTCCTTCATGTTCACGTGGATCCAGAAAAGTGTGTAATGCTAGCATCAATAGAAATAGATGTTGGGACAAAGGCATCTTAGGATACAGACTGAATACAATGCAATTAGGAGAGGGATAGCGCAAGAGTACGAGCTTGGCTTATGCAATTCCTAGCGGGATTTATTGCGAGTCATGCAACATGAAACATCCAAACACCGAAACTATCCTGTTTGAAGAACAAAACCTGCAACTTTAATGGCTTCCTATTCAAAACGAACTATTCTACTCTAATGGATTGCATAAAATGACAACAAAGACTTTGCACAAGATGGATATGTGGCTTCCTAACAAGAAACAACACTAGCTAGGCATGCAATGAAAGAAACTAAGAACTCTAAGAAAAATGAAAACTAAATCTATTGCGAAAGAGAAATTCGGAGGAAAATTTGAGGGGCCATTTGATTGAGCACAAGCCAACTATTTATAACATTTGCATTTACCCAAGGTAAAAACCAAATAGAACTCTTCAACTATAAACAATGGCAAAACACTATTCCAGGGAACTAGAATCATAAATGCAAGCCTATGGCGGTGAAAGAAAGTTGGTAAAACATCTAAATTACATGAGTCATGTTAAAATAGCTTTCTGGAAAACGTGTAAAGGACCGTTGCCCTGAGCAGGGTGGCGGTCACTAGACCGCCACCCAGTCAGGGTGGCGGTTTCATCACTAAAGAGAAAAAGGCCAAGAAAAGAGGTGAAAATGGAAAAACAAAGCATGCGGGGGCTAAGCAGGGCATACAGGATGTTAACGCACACTTGGAGATATTTTCTAGATCCCGAACACCTTGCGAGGAGACCTGTATCATCATTGGGGAACTGTCACGTTGTTACGGAAGTGCGATACCTTACAATTTTAGGTGCGTACGGTGCCCCCTGTTGGATCCTCGGTTGAAAGGCCACCACAGAAATCCACCTTTTCACGTGCATGCATATATGGTAGGTACACCAATTAAGTAGAGGGAATTAGATTCATAGAGCGTTGGCGAGAAATCCACAAGTTTGTCCACCTGAAAATTTTTCTCGCCAAAAGAACTGCCACTTAGTTCCCATTACCAATGGCCCTTAGGTCCCCTTTCATATCTCAATAGTTAGGATAGTTAGAATTTTCTTAGGTTAGATCTTAGGTTAGTTTAAATAAATAACCTTAGGATATAACCCCCAATTATAGTTTGCCACCCTAGGTTAGGATGTAGTTTTAACCAAAAACTATAGGTTTAAAAATAACTTAGCATCCCTTTAGGTCACTTTATTACAAGATAACAACTTAGGTTAGAATGTCATCACTTGTAAAGGGGTATAGTAACAGTAGTTAGGTAACTTACCTAAATCTCGTGTTTATTAGGGTACATAACCATCTATTTATCTCAAGAATCTAGAAGCAGGGTTCCTAATTCCCTTGACACCATAAGCTCCCTGTAAGGGTCGACCAAGAAGAGCCGAGCTCAACACAAACCGAATGCAAAAGCTTGTTTCCAAGATAATAAATAATTTTCCACAAACACAAGTTCAGTCCATTAAGCCACACAAATGATGAATGTCAATTTTTCATTCAGTTATAATAAGAAGATTTAAAACATACCTTGGATCAATGGAATTGATCCAAGGACGAGTCCAATAGCGAAAGGTAAGTTACAACTCTTAAAAACCAAATTGCAGCTTATCCAAAGAGAGTGAAATAAATTATTGCAAGCAACAGTATACCATCCCTCCAATCAAAAAGCATAATTTATTTATCCATTTCAAGCGTGATCTTCAATAGTCAAAAGAACACACCTTTATCAAGAAAATCACATGCCAACACTTGAAATGCAAAAGAGGAATATAACCATTGTCGAGGGTGTTATAGATTGGATGAAGGTGAGGGCTAGAAATGAGAGCATGGGGGCTAAAATGGCTTAGTTAGGCTCAACAGAGGTCATATGAGGGTCTAGCAACCTAAAATTAGGTTGGGCACAATTTTTTGTCCCAACCATCCCAAAATTTTGGGATGATTGGTGCACAAAATTGTGCCACTTTCTGATTGGTCCATTTTTCCACCCAAAAATACTAACTTCTTTACCTTGTGGAGTAACTTGTTGGACACATAACTTGAGCTCCCAAACAACATTTCACATGATTATTTATATTAAATTACATGTAAAAGGCCTTTGGAACACAATGGTTATTGTATCATACCTTTATTATTCTTGAAACCCCCTTAAAATAGGATTTTTCGTCGGGCTCAAAGGTTTTCCATGCTAAAAACATGTTGTGAATAAAACCACCTACGTCTTGTGAAAACATTAATACCACCATACTCAAGCGATATGAATTATTTTTCCAATTATTTTTTTCTCCTAAATCCTTATAGAGCTCCCAAAATTGCTTCCTAAAGCTCGAGAGCTATTTTTGCACTGTGCACTGTTTTACCCTCTAGGACCCACTTTTGCTAAAATTGCTCCAAAACCTCTGAAATTTCCCAAATTCTTCTAAAACCAATTGAAAAACATTATTATCTCTTTGATACACCTCCATGATGATTTCTATTTTTTCTCGGGGGGTGTGCACAATCCTTAGGAAGGTTAGGAAACAACCATTCCTAAGATTCTCAATAACCCTATCTTGGAGAAACTTGTCTTGAAAGTACCTAAATGGACTGGATGTGCTTAAATCACCTATGAAGATTATGAAACCACACATTGGAAAACTCGGAAGGATGTGATAATACTTGACATGGGGGTTACAGTGATTTGAAGGAGGGCTTAGAATGACCTTTAAGAAAAAAATTTCATTGTAGGGTATGGTTGTCATGTTTTGAAGTGAATTTTGCCCTTGTAAAACTCATGACAACAATCGCCAAAAGTACCTATAATTTGGAAAAGAATATTTCACTTGTACAATCCCATAAACCATATCAAACCTATAAAGGAAAATTTAGAATGGGGAATCAAACTAACCCCGTGCAGTCACCCCAAGAGTGAACTTACGACCAAAATTTGAACTACAACTCATACTCCATGTATTTCGGGTGTGTGTGTGTGTGTGTAAGAATGATTCCCTAAGAAGCCCTTGTGGAAGTTGCACTTGATATTATGTTATATCTAGAATGTAGCAATATAGTATAATGGGTGGATGGAATAGAATTAACTTCCCCTTCCTATGAAGAGTATGCAGTCCCTTATCCCTTGAATGGATGCTAGATGGACGTTTTGAATTGCTTTAGGTGCCTCTTGGATGAAGGATTAGGTGATAGTAGCAATGCTTAGTGCTTGGTCCTTAATTTTGAACACATAACTATGTATTTATATGATTCCCATGTTTGAATTTCATAATTGAAAAATGGTTAGCCAACCCATAAGTGAAAAATATGCCCAAAAGATAAAATAGACTCAAAAGGATGGAGTAAGGTGAGAAAGGGTCGGGCGCCGAGAGGGAAAGGATTGTTTGGGCGCTATTATCCCGGCTGGATGCTTGTTTCTAAAGTCATGAAAGATAAATAAGTAAAGTTTTTACTGGGTTGTAGGGTGTGTAATACCAAATAGAAAACAAGAAACAAAGAAAAGAGGCCAAAGATAGTTATCGACCACTACTTCTCTTGCTTAAGAATCACGTAAATGCTAGCATGCTTTTATGACCTAGATGTTAGGAAAATTATTATTAGTGCTTACATAAATGAGGTTGGTTTTTAAATTGTTGTACCCATAGTATTATAAATGAGTTATTTGTTTCCTTAATTTTAGGAAGTGGATTTCCTACCTCTATGGCTATATAATAGCCACTTGTAGTAACATAACATTATAGACAATTATTGTTTTTATTTTGTTCAACTCCACTGTTGTACTTTCAGTTGGTACCATAGAATTGATCCTATTTTGATGGAGAAATAGTTTGTGAAGAGGCAATACCATTTAAATCGTTGTCTCAAATCATGAGTTCAATTTTCTTATAAGAATGCTTATAGAATAATTTTATTAGCATTATCAAAATAGTTTTCTGTGACCATAATTTGCATGGATTGAATTTTGATTTGTATTACATGCATCTATAACTTGCACATCTATTGGTTATTTGTCTTGATCTGATCTTATTTGGGGGATACTAAAACAGAGATTTCACTGCTCGATTCACATTGAATAGCTTTGAGATATATGCATCGACCCTAGAGGATTATCTAAAAGTGATTTTTGGTAGCAGAATCTTGATCAAAATATGTGGGGTTTGTGTACCATTCCCATATTCATCTCACATCTCACCTCTCTTTGCTAGCATATTTGACTAGATAACAATATTAAAGAAAGGGACATGTAGCATTTTACACCTATAGGATGTAGCATTGGCAATTTAAAACATTACATAGAATTCTCATAACTTAGCATTAAAGAAAACAACGATGACTTTTGTTTTGAAACCTGTAATGTATCCGGATGTATGTTCTCATGTGTGTTAATACTTTGAACTCGTTCCCTCTATCATTCAGTCTCTACGTGGATCATGTCACTCTTGCTTGTTATCATATTTATAACAAATTTGATTCATCATAGCTGCGATTTACTACTCCATCCAATGTTTATGTACTTGACCTACTCCTCCATGCTAGCATCTGGATTATAGAAGACCTATTCAAATTGTGAAGTATATATGTGAGACATCTATTTCATGATGTGGCCATCGGATCTGCATACTTTGTTGTTTTTTTATCCGCACCGAAATGAATTCATTTTCTCGGGATTGAATACCATGTGGCAATATTATTTGCATGTAAAGAGGTAGGTGTAATCTGTTCAATTCATAGTACATGTCTTGCCACTTTGTATGAAATCATAAGAGTCTTGTTAGTCAAGTAAAATATTTGGGTGTCAACTGCATTACTAAATTCTTATTAATGGGTCAAATTCTTATTAAAGTTTGATGTTAGGTAATAGAGTAATAGTCAAAATAAATTGTTCCTCTTTTGTTTATTTAGGAATAAATTTTTATTTCAAACATCAATATAGTTTTTCATATATAAAAATAGTTACTTTTTCATCAAAAATTCAAGTGTCAAAATTATGATTGTTAAAAGGTCAAGAAAAAAATTATGCGAGTCATTATCATAGTAAAGTGGTATAGTCAAAATTTTATATTATAAAGAAAAGTGGAAAGATTTAAACAGTGTTTTAGAACCATTCTAATAGTCATGTATAGTTGTCAAATTTGTGTCTTTTTGAGTAAAAATTTGTAAAAAAAAAAATTGCCTTGCAGATGTATTTTCGGTGGAATTCGATGTCTAATCAAGGTATGTAAAATTGAGCTCCATGATAAAATATGGCTGAGTTAGCAAACTTCTCTTTGGAGGATGGAGGCACAGGAGGATGGAGGAAAAACAACTTCCTCTCGTCATTCGCCAACGACGGGGCTGCGAGTTTGCTATGGTGGCACTTTTGTGGTGTGATTATTCGCTTTCAGTTTTTGCGGTGTGTTTTGAGAGTTCTTATTTTATGTGGTTTTGGATGCTTTGGAAAAGAGTTGTGTTAGAGCACCAATGACTATCACGATCCTCAAACTGAAGTGATCCTCTGACTATCGTACTTTGTTGGAAGATGGTCTGCTTGTGAATACATTCACTTGCAATGGTGACCATGTGCAACAAGATCCATTAAATAATATGTACTTCAATATAGTTTTCTTCTCAGTGTTCACGTGTGGAAATTTCACATTGTGGGGGGGAACATGACAACAATGTTCCATTTCCATTCGAGCCTAAACTGATTAAAGTCAAGGGAAACTTACAATGGAAGTGGTAATTTCCTTTTATATTCAAGATCAAGTGGTAGCGATCGGCAATGATGCTGTACTGAACTAAGAATTGTGATTATTAGAAGTGGTAATGTGAAATATTTCTAGTATGTGTTGTATTGTTTAGTTCAGTGGGTTTGGTTTCCTATGTTATTCCATGTAGTGGCATATTGATGAGGGCTAAAAATAGTACTTGGCACATCATGATGTGGTTTATGGTAAACCACTTGAAAATCACCAATATTGGTTTGTGTCGTAGTTGTAAAACCATCCGTCGGGTTTGTGATTGTCTGTGAAAATTTCCCAATCATGAAAGTAGGTGCAAGTACAAAGATAGGTTTTCCCCATGTTCGCACTAAGGGGGGAATTTTAGGAAAAAATTTATTAGTGCTTACATAAATGAGGTTGGTTTCATAAATTTTTGCACCCCTAGTCTTATAAACGGTTTTTTTCCCTTATTTTTTAGGAAATGGTTTTCCTACCTCCATGGCTATATAATAGCCATTGTAATTGTGTAACATGATAGATTTGTTCAACTCCATTGTTTTAATTTCACTAGAAATGTACCCAAGTGTGTGATTTTGTTTCTACATTTTCCCCACTATTTTTTTAGTGAATACTCGATAACATAAAGCGAGATAAGAGATGCGTACCTTAAGATAATATAGAGTGTGTGGCGAAGAATGTGTCGATTGGACAAGTGAAGCATGGAATGATACAAAGTGAATTATGGAGACTAGGAAAGGAAAGTGACCCTAGGGGTGAAGTGTATGCATTATATTATACTTGTTGTTGTGTTTGTATTTGTTGTTAGAAGTTGCTTCTTATTGCGAATTAAGGGCATACCTAAAAAGAAGATGGAAAGAGTAGTTGAAGTCTCGTATATGATAAATCAGAGGAAAATGTGAAGAAATATGTAAAAGTCTATAAAGGAAAGTGTGTAGCTATTGTGAAAGAGTGTAAAAGGATAGAAAAGTATCCTGAAATGCTGTGAAGAGCGAGTTTTGAGGTGATCTCATGCCAAGTGCTATTTTTTTGGGTGATATCACACCAAGAGTGATTTTTTTGGGCAATATCACACCAAAGGAAAGTGTTTGGGAGAGAGGTATAGTGTTACTCTCTAAATATGACTATACCCAATAAGCACCACTCTAGATGATACATCCCTAATTTGTTCTTGTTATCCAAAATTGTTCCTAAATTAGTTCTGAATTTTTCGATCATATTGATTGTTCCAATTGAAATGGATAGTAGGAGATTTCATGTATCTTTGTAACTAAAGGATTGTGTGTGTAGTTGTAGAACTTATCTAAAGGCTTCTATGAAATTTGTTGTATTTACATGATTCCCTTGTTTGAATTTTGTAATTAACAACTAGAAGGCGAATCATAAGTGAAAAATATGTCCAAAAGATAAAATAGACCCAAAAGGGGCTAGTAAGGTGAGAAAGGTCCGGGCGCCCGGAAGGGACAAGAGCACCTAGGTTTTATCGTCCTAGTTGGGCACTTTGGTGTCTGAAGCCATAAAATATAAATAAGTAAAGTTTCAACTAGGTTATATGGTGTGTAAGACTAAATAGAAAACATAAGACAAAGAAAAGAGGCCAAAGATAGTTGTCAAACACTAGTTTTATTTCTTAGGAATCATGTAAATTCTAGTATGCTTTTAGGATCTAGAAATGTACCCAAGTGCATGATTGTTTGTCTTTAAATTTAATAATCATGCCCGAAGACTACGAGAACATGTGAGCTCTGAAAAATATTAGTGTTCACTCTTTTTGTTTGTTCCCAACTTTGCAAGTCGATCTTCTTCCAGTTCTCCATCAAAAGCTAAAAATTTTATTTATAAAAATGGAATACAAACTCCAATTTGGAGGAATAAATATACCATTAGGAGCATCTTTGAATTTTGAGAATCTTCCTAATTTTCTTTGAGACATAGTTTTGCTCCTAATTTCTTTAATTTCTCTATTTTTCAAAATTTGCTTTGTATCCTTCTTACACAGTCTACAAAGTTCCTATTAAAATAGAATTTCCCTCCTTTTATAGTTTTTCAACTGCATGTGGTCTAGCAAAAAGGATTATTTTTAGTATTTATTTGGTTAGGGGGCCAAGCCACTCTAACCACTTCCATCACATGTTTTAGCCTATTTGGGAAACAAATCCCACATGCACTGGGTATTGGGCAAGTGAATTGTTTAAGTTTAGGAAAGTGGGTAAGTGACTTGGCTATGGGACTCATTTTCATGGATTTTCCATGTAGGTGGCTGGAAACTTTGATAGCCAAGTGGATGGCCAAGTTGTATTAGCAGGTGGATTGTTAAGTTTGGTTGTTTTTGGTAAGATAAGTCAGCCTTGGATGTGGATGCTCATGTGGAGGAAACCAAGTTTGGGATTGATGGTTGAAGAGTTAATCCAAGAGGTGTAGGCTATGAAGAGAGTTGGTGAGGTTGTTTGTAAACTCGTAAAAATATCATTTGACTCACCCCTAATGCATACATAGCATATCATGAATAACATGATTTAGTCCCACATTTACAATGTAATTATAACATGAGGCATATATATACAAAATTGTGGTAATAAGGAAATGAAGTAACAATGAAAAAGACACCCCTCCAATAAAAAGTGTGCTGACCTTGGTGAGGGCCCGACTGAAAAATAGCGGCGCCCACCCTTCGAAAATGAGTGTCAAAGACCGAAGTCACAAGACCATTTTTTAAATTTTTATCACTTTCACTTTGCCACATATCACTACCTGATTGGCTAGCTTCCCTACTTTTACTCCTTCAACTGGAACTTACGTGGACGGTAAATTTCTCCGACAGAGTCCATTTTTCATGTTCAAATAGGTGATGGAAATCTCTCGATTATTCTATCGTACTTTAACAATCTTAGGATATTTAGGAAAATTTTCCCATTGATTTGATCTTTAGATCACAACAATCAAGAATGCATGTGTATAACAATAAAAATAACAAATTAAAAAGTGTCTACCATGCCATTATCTAGCATAGAAACATCAATGTTAACATCAAGCATGTTAAAAATAGGAGATTAGTATTCAAGCATGTCTTAAACCAAAGTAATAATGTATAGTAGAAGAAACATTACTTTAGACATAAGTATTATTATATAGAAACATAATAATATGTAGGCATAAATACAAAAACATGGGACATACATGGTATCACAAAACAATCATAATATCAAAGAAAAAATTACATACACACAAGATAGGTATAGATCTACAAACATGGGACACTTACGATGTCATAAGACAATCAAGGTACTTGGGTTATATGAATTAAAAATTATAGTATTCTAATCGAGCAAGACAATTGTGTCAAAAAACACCACAATACTCAATCAAGTAAGTAAATTGTATAAGAAAGTTGTGACAAGTCTATGAAGTATAGAAAACACTAATAATAAAAATAGAGATGAAAATATAGGTTATCCTTACACAAGACACATGTTATTTTTATTATCTTAAAAGATAGCAATAAATATTATGTATATAATCAAGCATGATGAGGAAGGTGTAAATTACTCGTAATGAAACAAAAGCACATGTATAGCATGGGGGATGCCCCCAAAGAGTAGTGTAAGGAACCAAACCAACACCTATCATCATGTATCATATTCTTTATGTCTGCATCACACTCAATATATCTAGTGAATGCGTATGTGTAAATAGTATATAAAAATTATATGATATCTATCAAACCAATATGAAAAACAACATATAAAAATTAATAAGATAGTAAATCCAGCCATAATCATGTCTTGATTTGCATTTGTTTATATATCTGCATTATTTTTAGTATGTGATTCTTTTAATGATTTTTGAATTGTTTTGAAAATATCAATGTTTAGGAAATGGGGTAGCACATGAGCTACCCAAAAGGATATCATGAATAGGAACATCACACTCATAGGATAAATAAGACATAGGCGATTTTGTGGGGGTATATAGGTGAGGAAAACGTGCCCCTAAGTATCCTTAGGGAATTGGTGAGGTGGTGAGGCTAGTAGGTGAGTTTATAGGGATGCGGTAGCAAAAAAAGGACATCCTGGAGAAAAATTAGGTCAAAGGAGGAATATGTGGGTATATGCGGGATGACCGAAGCCGGTTTAATTTCCAAGCTATTGATATTATGGAATCTAGATGTATAGGCATGGTTTGGTTTAATTTCCAAGTTATTGATATAATGGAAACTAGAGATGTAGGCATGGTTGATGTTATGGTTTAGTTTGGTTTCCATAGTATTGATGTTAAGGAAACTAGATGATAGGTATGGTTTGGTTTAATTTCCAAGTTATTGATATTATGGAAATGTGAGAAAGATTAAGTAATAGGGAAAAATAGTGGCAAAACAATGAAAGATGGTAGAAAATGGTGGCTGAGCTAACCTCCGAAGACCCCATGTCTTCGAAGTGCTACCTACATAGCCCTTGTAAAAGGGGCCTTAGGCTGATGTAGTTCTCCCATAGGATAGGGAAGAATAATATTTCTGATAGGTAGGTTGGGTAAGGAAAATGGTCTTGGTAAGACAAGGTAGAATATTTTTGATAGGTAGGTTAGGTAAGGCAAAAGGGTCTTAGTAAGGCAAGGTAGAAGATTTTTGATAGGTAGGTTAGGTAAGGAAAATGGTCCTGTAAGGCAAGGTAGAAAAATAGGCAAGGTTAAGTGTTGAGCCAAAAATAGAAAGGGTAACTGGTTAGGTTGTGTGATTGGTATAGGTATGGTGTTGTTTTTGTTGGTTTTAATTTGATGTTGATAAGTATGTATAATGTTTTTGAATTGAATTTTGATGATCTCATCCTACTGAAGAAGAAAAAAGTAGGCAGAGGTGAACTGAAAATAACCGAAATGCTCCATAGTTAGCAAGGACCATAATGGCCATACAAATAGGCTTATGAACATAAGCCCCTAGATACATTGCATGATTGATAGGTCTATAGTTGAAAGAAGTTACATAATCACAAAGTGTCGCATGAGTGCCATGTCCCTTGAGTAGATAGGATTAAATAAATGAAGGTAGGGTGGAGTGGTTCATTTAGCATAACCTTGTTGTGGGATGGCATGCCCCTTCTATAAGATACCCAAAATCAAAATAGGCAAGTCCATGAATTTTTTTGTGTTTTTCTTGTATTTTCCTTTTTGTTTTACTTTTTTCATGTAGAGACCGATCAATGTGGGAAGTCTATATTGAGATAAATTGTAGTGTCTCCTTGAGGTCTTCATGAATTTATCAATGCAGGAAGCTCTAAGATAATTTTTTCTTTTGACAAATAAAGATTAGTCTTCTTTTTGGATAGACTAAGTACAATATGCGTGTGGATTTTTATAGTTGTCCTTTGAGGGAGAAGTCTACTTATAGAATAAATATATAGACATAGATGCTCATTTTAGGGAATCATCTACTTACAAGAATTTTGACTCAATGAGGAGAGTTTTTGTTAGCTCAGATTTTTTTTGCATTACTTTGAACTTGTAGTCATGGGCCAGACTATAAAGGATTATAGGTCTCTTTATGAAGGCAAAAATATAGACCAAAATGTTAGCTATGAAAGAGGGGTTTCAAGTGATGAATAACCATGGGATTTCATCCTGAAAAGGACAAAATGTATCCATGAGAATCATGCCATGAGTAGATTTGTGGTACTCATATTGAAGACAAGGCTGAATGGTGATGGATAATCACACAATTTTAGTTTAATTCATCGGTCCTTAAAAGAGGTAGGTGAAGTGGGAGGTTCACTCAATGGATGAGCATATAAGTGACTTAAAGTGATGTAGTACTTTATTCAATAGTATAATGGTCAAAGATGCAAGGTATTTAGGGGCTCAAGTTTGGGTTTACCCTCAAGAGAAGATAAACGATAAGCTCCTGATCCATAGGTATGGGTGAGAATATAGGGTCCAAGCCAATTACGATAAAACTTGCTTCGTTTACTTTTCTCCATCTTGGTCACATGTTGATTTTCTTTCAAGACAAGGTCGTCGATCTAGGATGTCCATTCTTGAATGCATTTGTCATAGGAACGCTTAATGCACTTTTGGTAGATTTGGAGATGGTTGAGAGAATTTAAATGGATTTCATTCAATAGCTTGAGTTGTGCCAAATGTTCTTGGTGAAAATCATCATCAGAGAGCATATCTTTAAGTGATATACAAAGAGATGGAATTTAGACTTTGAGAGGTAGGATGACCTCTATATCGTAGACCAAATAGAAAGGTGTGGCATCAATAGAGGTGTGAATGTTGGTATGATAAACCCATAAGGTGAAAGGAATGTGCGTGTGCCAATCCTTACCAGTTTCATCAACCACTTTCATAAGAATTTTGTTGAGGGTTTTGTTAGAATATTCAGCTTGACCATTTGCTTGTGGGTAGTATGGTGAAGAGAAACTAAGTTGAATACCAAAGTTGTCACATAGTTTGCGGAGAGTTTTGTTTTTGAATTGTTTTCCATTGTTAGTGATGAGGTGATGAGGAACACCAAAATGGAAAATGATATGGTGGTTGATAAATTTAGTTATTTTCTCGACTTTGGTAGAAATAAGAGGGATGGCTTCCACCCATTTAGTGTAATATTCAGTCATCGTGATGATCTAGTGATGACGTTGCAAGGAATGAGGGTTAATCTCTCTAATGAGATCTAAACCCCATTGAGAGAAGGGCCAAAATTATTTGGCAACTTGTAAGGTGTGACTAGGGGTGTGGTGAAGGTTAGCATGTTGCTTTGAAACTTCACACAATGTTTAACGTAGTCACAGAAGTCTTGGTTAAGGGTTGGCTAGTAATAACCTAGTCGAAGAATATGTTTTGTGACATCGAGGCCTCTCGAAATATCCCCACGTATCCCATCATGTATCTCTTTGATGGTGTATAGGATTTCAGAAATAGTGAGGCACCACAAAAGGATACCGTCAAAGCCACATTTTTAGAAAAGACCCCCATGATGACGTAACAAGATTTACTTTTTAGGAAGGCTCTTCATCCATTACGAGTGAGATATGGAGGTAGAATTGAAAGGGAGAGGTAGTCAATGAACTTCTTATACCAAATTTTGCATGGGTCGGTTTTGATTCTTCCCACAAAATTTATGCCATGAATAATATAAGAGGGTGACTGCAACCATTGTACTATGAAAAATATTTTTGAGTCCGAAGGTGAGGTAGGTATTTGAGAAGCAAGACAATCCATGGTATCCACGAATTTGTTAGTGGATCGTAGAGTGGTTTGAATGAGGAAGTGATCAAACGTGGTCAAAAGTATGTCAACATGATGTTTATACTTTTAAAGTTCCTCGTTACAACATTGGTACAAACCATTGACTTGGTTCACAAACAGTTGAGATTCACCAAAGATATTAATGGATTTAACATCTAGGGAAATGGAAGTTTGAAGACCTAACACAAGTGCTTCATACTCGGCCATGTTATTAGTATAGTTGAAGTCTAGCTTAAAGGATAGTGGCATAGGCTCACCATTAAGAGGAATGAGGATGACCCCGCACCTCCCCCATGTTGACATTTTGATCCATCAAAGAATAATGCTATTTGGTAAACAACATCATCAAGGGAGAGGGTGGTGATAGATTCGTCGGGAAAATCAAAGTTAGAAGATTGATTTCTAGGTAGAGGAGCATCTACAAGTTGATCTACAACGGTTTGTCCCTTGACAAAATTTTTATGAATGAATTCCAGGTCTGCAATGAGTATGAGCCAACACGCGGTGCATTTGTGTTGGTAAGGTTTAGCATACATGTAATATAGAGGGTCAGTGTTGGTGATGACTAAGGTTTTGTGGTTAAGTAGGTAGTGATGAAGTATGGTTGCCACAAATACCAAGACTAGGAAAATATTTTCAACGTGAGTATACCTAGTCTCATAGTCTAAAAGAGTACATCTTATGTAATAACCCACTTTATCCTTGTGTTTCTCATTATGATGAGTGAGCATAACACCCAAGAAATGGTCGATGTGGCGAAATGTAGAGGTAAAAGGGATTTTCATCTTTAGGAGGGATGAGAAATGGTGGTGAAGAAGGTATTTCTTCAATGCTTCAAAGGCTTTGTGGAACTCATCGTTCCAATTAAAGGAGACAACCTTTTTAAGGAGATAATGAAAAGGGTGACATTGGTTAGAAATTTGGGAAATAAAGCACGAAATGGATTACAATTTTCCTTGCAAACTACAAAGTTTTGAAGGTTAGTATGTGGATGCATCTTGAGAATAGCCTTGATTTTGGCAGGATCAAATTTGATGCCCCACAAAGAGATGATGAAACCAAGGAGTTTTCTAGAGAGAACAGAAAAGACACATTTCTTTGGTTGAAGACGAATGTAGTATTGGATGAGACAATCAAAGATGAATTTAAGAACTGTGAGGTGTTCGGCACAACTTTTAGACTTACCAAGAAGGTCGTCGACATAATCTTCCAATATGTCATGCATGATATCATGGAAGATATAGGTCATAACACATTGATAGGTGGCACCAATTTTTTCAAACTAAAGGGCATGACGCAATAACAAAAAATATCCCCCAAGGGGTGATGAAGGTGGTTTTGTGTTGATCTTCCAGAGTGAGTAATATTTGATTATAACCCAAGAATCCATCCATAAGAGATAACATCTCATGGTCAGTTGTAAGATCAACAAGTTAGTTGATGCTAGGTAGAGGAAAGTCATCCTTAGGGTAGGCAAGGTTAAGGTCAAGGAATTTCGTGTAAATGCGAGTCCCCTATCATGTTGGTGATAGGAACAATGTTATAAATCCATTATGAATAGTTAATGGGTAGAATGAAGGAAATAGAAAGAAGACACATGAGTTCTTCTTTCACAAGAATGGAAATGCATGGATGCATTTTTGCAGCTTCATTTCATAGGTTTGGTGTTGGGGATAGTCATGATATTATGGACCATGATATTAGGGTCAATATCGGGCATATCGACATAAGACCAAGAAAAAGTGTTGTTATGATCTCAAAGGAAAAAGGTGAAGGCTTCCTATTCGAAAAAAATCTAAAGATTGGCCTATCTTTAGAATTTGAAGGTCGTCCTAAGTGTGAATGTTGATCTTTATGGTTAATTCATTCAACATGGTTTGTGTCTTAGAAGGTAATGATTGGACGAATGTAAGAATTGTCTACACCTAAATAAGTGAGAATAGAATCATCATCTTGACATTGAACGAAATTGATAGAAGGTGTTTCATCATCCAACATGTCAGATAAAGAAGAGGAAGGGAAGAGGGCACCTCACCATCATGATGATAGGTCGAGGTCCCAAAGAAATGGTGTTCATGAAAAAAAAGTTAGGAGGGATGGATTTTGGATCCATGGACTCTGTGGGTGAAGGTGGTGTGGTAGGTGAGTTAGGTGGGGAAGGCTTATCTTCCTCTATGAGGTCAATTATAGCCTTCTTAGGAATAGGTGGCATGGAAAATTTGATAACACCGTATCTTTTTTTTTTTTTTTCTGGGTGGTACAAGGTATGACTGTGTGACAACCTTGCTCATAAATACCAAAGCCAAAGCCCTTCTAGGAACATCGATGAAGAAAAGTGTGGGTGAAAAGATGGTTGGTGAGGTATTAGAAGTCAGATGAGAAAGGTCGGGTTTGGGTAGGTGGTTCAGGAGAATAAGAAGAAGTGTCAAGTCCCCCATATGTCAGGTTGGTGCGAAGGTGGGAGGACCGTATGGAAAAACCTCTCCTACACAATGGTCATAATGTGGGTGTTGGTGAAGGATTTTGTACTCTTGAGGAGTAAGGAAAGTTTCTATGTTGTATAGGTGGTACTTCCCGGGAAAGGCATTGAAAAACACCTACCAAGGGGTCTGAGGTTGGTACTTGGGTAGTGGGGATGGATGAGCTACTCGAATCCTGAGAAGGTGGGGCATCAGTTGTTGATGAAATAGGTGGGTTGGTATATGGGCTAGTTATGGAAGTTGTGGCAACAGAGGGGATAGATGGGCTGGTTGTGGAAGGTGTAGCAGTAGAAGTGGTAGATGAGGTAGCGAGAAGAAGATGAAGTGGCAGGGGTGGTAGATACCTTGACTAGAAAAAGGACATCATTTGGTCGGTAAATCATGTTGCAGGTTTTAAAAGGTGAAGGATCCACCCGAATGGTGTAGGGGTGCCCTTCATATTAAAATTTTAGGCAATAGTGAAGGGTTGAAGGTACACACCCCATTACATGAATCCATGGTCGACCAAAAACATGTTATATTGAAATCCCCCTCAAGAACATAGAATAGTTTGGGACTAGTGCAGGACCCATGTGGATGTGGAGGATGACGGTGCCAAGGGTAGAAGTCATGGCATCATTGAAAGAATGCAACATAATAGGGTTATTATGCATGCAGTTGGTGGGTATGCACAATTTTTGTATGCATGGGAAGAAATTATATTAATGCTATCACCTCTATCAATCATAACGTGTCGAATGCAAGTATTATTGATGTAGGTGGAGATGAAGAGGGGGATCAAGATCATCTTATTGTAGAGGGGAAATATCTGAGTCGAGAAACTGATGGTAGAAACCTGAGGAGAGGTAATGGGGGTAGAAGTTTGAGGTGGAGTGGTGAGGGCAGCCACATGATGAGGGGTAAAGATGGCGGCCACAGGTGTAGGATCATTTGGTGGAACCTTGATAGATTGCAGGACCTCAATGAGGGCCTAACGATGAGACTCGAAGGTTTTAATTAGGTTGTACAAGGATGTCTTCAGAAGATATTGATGAAGCTATTTAATCATAGAGAGATGTGGGATTATGTTAGAAATAGGATAAGTCGGCCCATATATGGTTACCTTGGGGGTAGGTACATGTGGAATGGTGGGTGAAGGTGCACTGGATGGGCTACCAATTTTCTCTTTTCCTTTATCTTTTTGTGATCAAGTGGCTACTCAAACCATATTTATTTCAAAGATTAGAGGAGGAAAAGAGGGTTGTGGAGATGTAGGTAAAGGCCATTGAATAGATATAGGGCTAGACCATGTGGTGGTGGGTGAAAGGGGAATGGAATTTTCCTCTAACATGTCATCTTTGTCAAAGAGACCATCCGAAGTACATAGTTGAAGGAGAATGTTTTTGAGGGCCTTAAAACCTTTGACATCATACCCTGGTGAGTGATGATATGTGCATATTTTGGTGTCATCAAACCCTACTAGTTTGGGTTTGAGTAGGTCATAAGGCTTAATAGGAGATAGTGAGATAGCGAAGGTTTCTAACAACCTAGTGAGGATGCTAGAATAGGATCCTACTCATGGATCATAGTGAGAAGTCAGAGTTGGATTGGATGAAGGTGTGGTGATTTTCATGGGAGAGGTGTTGTTGGAGGTGGTGTAGGTGTGACTACCTTTCTGGTAGGTAGTGAAGGTTTTGGTTTCAGTTTAGGTTGCACCTTCTTGGGTAAAGGTGTAGGAGGGGTATGCGAGGTAGAAGGAGATGTATAATTTTGGGGTACCCTAGAAATCCAATGTGAGAGTGGCATTATTGGAAATATTGTGGTTGTAGGTAATAGAAAAGACATAGGTAGAAGAGGTGATGAAGGTGAAGGTGTGGGAAAAAGAGAAGGTAAAGGTGTGGGTGTGGGTTTCTGCGCCTTGAATTTTCCTTAGTGAAGAGGTAACTTGACCAAGGTGGAAGGGTGTGGGCCTAAAATTGAAGGTAGAGGTGAAGGTGAAAGAGAAGGCATGGGAGAGACTAGGGTGCGAGGCCTAGGAGGTTGGGTCTTCCTCTTAGGTGTAGGAATTGGTTTTGTGATGGGTGGTGGTTGAGTAGATAAGTCTAGTTTCACTGTGGGATGCAGTAGGCTAGGTGTTGGTAGGATCCTAAGGAAGTGGTAGGTTTAGGTGTGGATAGGGGTTTGGGTGAAGGAAAGGTTAAAGAAGAAGGGGTTGATATGATCGGCTCAAGTGTCATGGTTTTAGTTTCCTTGAATACCTTAGGATAGATAGTTGAGGTATCTGGGGACAACATCTACATTTGGGTGGATACTAGGAGTTGAAGGCACCCCAGTGTGGAGTAATCAACATACTCTAATCATTCCACCAAACGTGAGAATGGTTTTGGTTTAGAAGACAAAAAAAGTGGTGAAACCCATCCAAAAATCTGATTCCTGTGATACAGGAAGGTTTTCACCTTTGATTCAATAGGCAAGAGTGATGTAAGAAGGTTGACAAGATCTTAGAAGACCCTAGGAGAAGCATCACCTATAGGAAGAGGAGATAAGAGTGGCTCCTCTATGGGTCGAGGAGAAGGAAAAACAAGTGATGTGGACTCCTCTTTAGGTAGAAAGGTGGATAGGGTTAGCTCCTCCTTGGGTAGAGGAATAGGTGAGATAGGTTCCTCCTTGGGTAGAGGAACAGACAAGATAGGCTCTACGGTAGGTAGATAAATAGGTGGGGTAGGATCCTCCATGGGTAGAGGATTTTGTGCAAGAATTTCCTCGATAGATGCTATGGGAGGAAACTGGCTAGATGGAATAGGTACTATGTTGAAAATGACATGAACCTCGTGCACATTGGTGTCACTAGTAGAGGTCTTTGAATATTGGTTTGATGAAGGGGTATGATTAGGAAAAGGTTTCTTAAACACACCCATATTGGCATTGACAGGTGTATTAGGTTTTCCAGATTAGATCACCACTATCTAGCATTCCTTGGACAATGTTCTTGAAGGTTTTGTAATTTCTGTCGCTATGTCCCTTAACTCAGTGATAGTTACAGAAGTCATTTTATTTGTACCATGATGGTGTAGGACAAGAAGGATCAAAACCAGTATTTGGTTTGATAGGTGGAAGGGTGATGGCTCTAAATTTTAAAATATTTTCCAACACAAAAGAATATGGTTCTCCGATAGGAGTGTAATCCCTCTGTTCATACTTGTATTGGAATTTTTGAACAGGAGAGAGGTTGGCAGGTGGTTTTGGTTGATTAGATGGATGAGAGGGCCAGATTTCAGAATCACCATGTTAGCAGATCCTTTGGCCTTGGAATGGTTATTAGAATGGTTGTTTGATGGTTTAGAAGAAGATTCGTTCGATTTGAAGTTAGCATTCTTGTTATGTAACTTAAGTTTCTCTTCTTCAAGGGCATGGATCTCTAGTTTTTAGGCCATGGTGAAGGATTCATCAAACATGTAAAATGTTTGAACCTAGAGATTCAAGGAAATGTGTCTAACACATGCCCTTATGAACAACTCTATGAGCTCTTCTTGTGGTATCTGGAAGGTGAGTTGATTGATGAGGCCCCGCCAACGTGTGACAAAATATGTGATAGATTCATCCTCGTATTGGTGAATAGAATAGAGATCAGTAATGGAGACCTTCCTAGAGATATTGATTGAGAAATGATCAAGGAAATTCTGGGTCAACTGATTAAAAGAGAGGACTGACTGCCTAGGTAAAGCACTGCACCAATCTAGAGCAGGTCTTATCAAGGACATGGGGAAGGTTCTAAGGAGTAAGGAATCATCATGGGAAATAAAATAACACACATGTTTGAATGATCATAAATTTTGTTAAGGGTCTTCCTTACTATTGAAATAGTCAAACTTGGGCAACTCACCCTATGCGGGTAATTATGAATAGGTATGGAAGGGTGAATGGGTTCATTGTAAATATCATCATAGGTTAGGACATTATGAGATCTGGAAACAAAGGCCTTGAGTGTCTACATCTTGTCCATCATCATATTAATGAGATCTATAGTGGGATTTGATTGAGGAATAGACCATAAGGTATATGGGGCCTAATAAGATGAGTAGGTCATGGAAGGCATGCCAGTATGTGGTGGTGTTGAGTACGTAAATTGAGATGTAGGTTTATAGGCACTTTGCGAGAGAGGAGGAAAATACCTTGAATATGAAGTGGAGATGATAGGTTGTGTTTGAGGTAAGGTGTAGGTGGGAGGAACTTGTGTAAATAGCCTCACAAAGATGGGTGGAAGAGTTTAGGGTATATGATGAGTACATTATTTGGCTTATTTATATCATTCATATGATTGATAATTTTTCATTTAAACATGATTTAATAATGCATGGGGATGCTTTGTATAGGTATTGTTGTAAATATCTTCCCCCAGGTAGATATAGACAAGCAGAAGAATATGGAAATCAAAGAAACTCAAAGCCCGATGTTTATTATGCCACCAGGCAAAAGAGTGTCGACATGTAAATGGATGTGCCAAGGCACAGGTTAAGGGTGCACAAAAAAGGATGTCGACATGAAAAAGGATGCACCAAGGCATAGGCAAAAGAGTGTCGACATGTAAATGGATGTGCCAAGGCGCAGGTTAAGGGCGCACAACAAAGGATGTCGACACGAAAAAGGATGCACCAAGGCGCAGGAAAAGAGTGTCGACATGTAATTTTCAGCACCTATGGTGAATTTAAGAGTATGTTAATGTGGGGATGGATCCGCCAAGGCACACCTTTAGGAGGTGCAACATTTTGAGTGCTGACAGGAAGCAGACCCTGACCCAGATATTCAAATGGCCATAACTTTTCACAGGGAGCTCGGATTCATGCAAGGTTGGACTTTTCAGAAATATTACGAGGTCCTTTGTCTAACTACAACTGGATATCTTTAATTGGGTGAGAACAAATTCTTAAAAATTCAAAATACAGTTCGCCACTTTTTGGGTTTGCTAGGGTTCTCACCTACCACCATAATGAGATGAATTAAATGCAACCTAGAGGTGGTTGGGGTAGATTTGGAATTCCTCTCTCTTTTCTCTCTCATTCTTCCTATAAATTGTAAGGAGGGGATTCTTTCTAAAGGTTGGAAATTCTTGTTTTTCCCCTCCCTTCTTCTCTTTGGCAGGTGAATTTGTGGGGTTCAAACCTCCCATTTAAAACAAGAAATGCAAATTTTCCTCTTAGCATTTTGTAGTGTGTTGTATCAATCTTTGGAGAAAATAATGCATGTCTATGGATGATTCTCAACCCTCTCTGTGTTCATTTGCATCCTCTTGATCTTTCACTGCAAATCTAGTTATCTGTGCATGATCTTACATTGCATTTTTATGGTTTGTGTTTATTGGCAAGACAGGTGTTCTTCATTCCTCGATGCATCACCTTTGTTAGTTTAGGTTTATTTTTATGCATCTTCTTACCCTGTCTCCTTGGCAAGTTAGATTAGGTTTTTGAATAAACCCTCTGCATTTTTATGTGTGCATCTAAATAGAGGAATAGGAACCGACCTTCATCCGGAGAGCTTTTCTGATTTCGCAAGGTCCCACACTTGGGAAAAGCTCCATGTTATGCAATCACACTGAGAGTCTCAACCCATCGAGTTGCGAGACATTTAGGGTGCTTGAGATTTGCCATCAACGGTATATATTAGTGAGTTTAATGCGTTTTCCTTGCTTTTCCTCATGCAACCTGATTAGCCATATAACTTCCTACAAATTACCTTCATGAGAGAAATGTGGTGATGTGTACAGAAAAATAATGAATGTTTATTGCCAATACAATTAAGGAGCCCCAAGTTTGGAGTTGGAGTTCAGAAGTGGGAGACTTTTCCATCTATCGGCCTATAAGTATGGGTCTTGTTTCTAGTAGTCCTATAGGAATTTATGAGTCTTAATCAATATTGTTAGTGGAAGACATTAGTGTTGGTAATTTTGGCATATTCTATAACCACATGTGTCTATATAAAGACACCTCCTTGAAGAACAATGTAGTAGTTGGTAATATTTATAATATGTGATATAGCTTGTTGCATTTAGTACTTTTCCTTTCTGCACTGAATATGTCATGGAACTTATTTGAATTAATATAAGGAGATATCATTTTGAGAATCTTGAGCTGTTAAGATTTCCTTTGTCCTAAGGAAGAGCAAGGGCCCACTCAACCGAGGAGACAAGAGGTTGTTTACATTTACGTACGCATATGGTTTTCTGATAAGTCATAATCACTCAGTTCCTTTACTGCAATTTCTATTTCAATGTGTTTATTTTCCTTATTGAAATTTCCATTAAGAATGTGTGTTTCCTCTTATGAAAATTATAGTTAGCATGTGCTTTTACTTTTACTGTAAGTTTTAATTATGAGTGTGTAATTTCAATTCCGTTCTTTCAATTTTGTATGTGCATTTCCATTTGAGTTAGAAGTATAGCTTTCATGATTAATTTTGTCACAGTAACTTAATTCCATATATTTACATTGAGTTTCCATATATTAGTAGCAAATTCAGAAATATCTAATAAAACCCCGATAAAAGACCCAATAGTATAACTTGTTACATAGGGCTCCATTGCATACAACCTACGACACGACCCTGGTTTGATAATGACACTAGTAGATTAATCTATTAGTTAAATGATTGGAAGAATACAGTGACCCATCATTTTTGACATTGTTTCCAGGGACACCATAAGCAAAAAAATCCATTTTCTTCACTTTATATTCTATGGGTATTAATGCGGTTCATTTATGCAACCAAGAGAATTCCTAGGCCTTGTTTACATAACCAACCTTGTTGCATTGGCCACGGGATGATCAAGTGAGATTTTTACCTTGCAACATCCAAAAATAACTCCAAAAAGACTACACATAGGAACACTAAGAGTGACACTTTGAATCCAATCCAACACCTAGAAGCCCTTTTGAACATTTTGCATCATCCTATTTAGAACCAAAACAACATTCAAAAATGGGAGACAACAAGAATAATGAGAACCGACCCTTGGGTAGAACCTTTACTTATCCCATTGTCTTGGATGAAGATGAGGATGCACCTATGAAAAATATCTCACCATCCATCCTCCCTATCTTCTAAGGCATGTCTGTAGAAGACCCCGATCAGTTCTTGTTTGAATTCAAAGTTCTTTGCTAGACATATGACTACAGAACAGAACAATCAAAAACTCAAACTCTTTCCTTCCACTCTCAAAGACTCTGCTATGAGATGGTTCATGGGATTTTCCTCTAACTCCATTCATTCTTGGGAGGCCATGGAGATAGCCTTTTGGATAAATATCAAGACTACTGTAGGGGAAGGGATAGGAAAGAAGAGTTCTTCCAGATAAAGCAAAAAGAAGATGAAAATCTAGAGGATTATCTAGATAGATTTCTCTTTCTCCATCATAGGAGTGGTTATGAGTTACATGCGAAATTACTAAGACAGTTTTCCTTAAAGGACTTGATGAGGAAACCAAGGATTCCCTCCATCTTATGGGAGGAGGTGATGTGCACAAACTTAGTATGGAACAAATCACTGAGCTATGCCAAAGTTACTCTAGAACACGAGGAGGTATATGAAAAATAAAAACATCCAAGCTTTCCCTAGGAACCTCTGAACTTCTAGGAGGAAATGGCCAACATGAAAAAAACATCTTGTCACAATTGACATCAACCATTGATGGGCTAAAATCCAAAACCAGTGTTGTAAAATAACCATTGGACATATATTTCCCTAAATGCAGGAAGAGACATCCTCTGAGAGAGTGTCCTTTAGGGGTCATGGACATGTGTTTGATCTATGACATTGTTGATCATGATACTAAGCATTGCACTTTCTTACCTCAATTTTCAAAGGAAAAATAATCAAGTTGTGTATGCTTCTCGACTGATCAAAACCCCTGGAGGATGTCATGGCCCAGTCAACCTCCTCAGCCTACTTGGGGACAACCTGAGTGGGCACCACCAAATTGGATGGCTTACCCACATCCACCACCATGGATGAGTCCCTATAATCAACAGGGTTGGACATCACTAGCCCATGCAAATCCATGACAAAACCAACAGTGGGTACCTCAACAGAATCCTAACCAAAACCAACAATGGGTACCTCAACAGAATCCTAACCAAAACCAACAATGGACACCACAAAAAATACTAATCAATAGAGGAGGTTCCAACAACCACAACAGGATTTAATGCCCCCACCACAAAACTATCAACAACATGGACAAGCAAAGACAAACACAACTTCCATCCCAGCATAGCAAACCCTAAAAATCAGCAGACAACTTCACTTGATGAAGTAGGACAAAGTGATACAATGCATGTTAATACTATCAGTAATTTGAGACTAAGGTCTAGGAAAATATTGAATCCTCTTATTGTTATCACGGAAATACCTATAAGCAATGAGAAATAAGAGACACTTAAGGAAAATGAAGAAAATGCGCATACTCCATAAACACAAGACACTATGAATGATCAAGAAAAGAATAAGAATTTTCATACAGCTCCTTTTCCTGAACGATTACAGGAAACTCGAAGTGTAGAGGAAACACTTTAGTTCAAGAGTTGAAAAAGGTGAACATTGAGGTCCCACTTCTAAGAGAAATAAGGGATATTCCTGAATTAAACCAGACCATTAGAAACAAGTGTATAAAGACACCAAGAAGGAAGAAGAAATACCCAAAAATAGTCAAGGTGGAAGGGAATTTAGTTGATCTTGTTGTTGAAAACTTATTTCACCAAAATACGGGGATCCTGGGAGTCCAATCATTACTATTTGTATAAATGATCAGTCAATATCTAATGTTTTGGTGGATCTTGGTGCTTCCATCAATGTTATAACAACATATATGTTCAATTTGTTGTCCTTAATAGGATTGTAGCCTACCAATACCATTCTTCAATTAGCAGATCAATCTATTATCATACCGATGGAGTGATTGAGGATGTAATGGTCATGGTTGAATCCTGGGAGTACCCTATGGATTTCATGGTCTTACAGCCTAAAGCTCGGAAGTTGGGATATCCAGTCATCTTAGGAAGACCTTGGTTGGCTATTGTTGTTACATATATTGACTGTAGGTCGGGAAAAATGACCATTTTAAATGGGAAAAAATCCAAGCATATTTCATTATATCCTCATGCCCAGCCCTATGTGTATGATTGTGAACATGTATGGGTAGATTATTTGGATAATAACTCTCTAATTCCTTCTTATCTGACCACCATTGTAGTAAAAAATCATATGACAAAAATTGTTGAGTCATACACACTGCTTGATGAAGAGAGATATGTGGCTATGGAAATCAGCACTGTGGCTATGAAAATTAGATGTAAGGCTACAAAACCATTTTTTTGGACACACTCGATAGTATTACCTTGGTAAGTGAAATTTCTAATGAATATTGTAAGGAAATATATGCTTATAATGCATAGAATGCACAGTCATTGATTTCTATTGTCCTTTAACCAAGATTATGTCTCTTGACAATGTAACTATTTTACACATGCTTCAGCCTCATGTTTGTCCCTTGAATTATTTAATCACTGATGCAGAGCTCGCTATTTTTAAAGATACCAAGAAAGTGACTATTGACATAGGAAAAGAACTGACCATTGGTAATAATTTAGAGGCCAGCCAAGAGGCTAGGGTTTTCAAAATTTTGAGGAAACATTCCTAAGATTTTTCTTGGGATTATACTAATATGAAGGGAATTCATCCTAGCATCTACACTCACCATATCTACACTGAGGATGTTAAACCCATAAGATAGCCACAACAAATAATTAATCCAACACTCAGAGACATAGTAAAAAATGAGATAGAAAAATTGCTAAAGGTAGGATTCATCTATCATATATTTGATAGTCAGTGGGTATCACCATTAGTTATAGTTCCCAAGAAAAATGGTAAATGGAGGATCTGTGTAGACTATAGGGAACTTAATAAAGCCACCAAAAAATAATACTTTCCCCTACCTTTTATTGATCGAGTTACGGAAATCTCGCAGGTAAGAAATATTTTTCCTTCTTGGATGGATTTAGTGGGTATAACCAAATAAGTATTGCACCTGCTGACCAGAATAAAACTACCTTTACTTTCCTTTGGGGTAAATTTTCATATCTTTTATTACCATTTGGGATTTGTAATGCACTGCTACTTTTCGAGTAGCCTTAGCCATTTTGTAGATCTCACAAGTGACTGTCTTTGAAGTTTACATGGATGACTTCACTATCCATGGATCCAATTTTGACGAATCTCTAAATAACCTTGAAAAAGTATTAAGTATATGTGAGCAGCACCAACTATCCTTGAGTCTTAGGTCATCATGTTTCGCCCAAAGGAATATGGGTCGACCCCAAAAAGATTGCAGTAATTACTCAGCTACCTACACCAACAAACTAGACTGACATCAAGAGTTTCCTTATACATACAGGTTATTATAGGTGATTCATAAAATACTTTAGTAAAATTGTTACACCTATTTTTTTGTTGAAAAAAGATTGTGTTTTTGAATGGTCCCACAAAGTGTCGGCAAGCATTTGAGATTATCAAAGAGAAGCTAAACGCCACTCCAGTCTTGAGAGGACCCAATTGGGGCAACCTTTCCATATTCACATTGATGCCTCTAATACATACATGGGAGTTTTCCTCGGGTAGAAGGATGAAGTAGATCAGATGTATGCCATTTATTTTATCAGTAAGAATCTGACCCCTATGGAGAGAAACTATACCACTACGAAAAGGAGTTTTTAGATGTTGTTTACTCCCTAAATAAATTCAAACATTACATTACTGGGTATAAAATATTTGTTTATACTTACCACTCAGCCATAATATATTTGATGAATAAACCAGTAGTTTAGGTTTGGATTATTAGATGGTTACTCTTATTACAGGAGTTCAATTTGACCATTATTGACAAGCTAGGAAAATCTAATGTTGTTGCTGATTTTCTTTCAAGATTGAATGTTTCAGGTGATGAAGTAGTCCAGGATCATTTTCCAGAAAAACATATGTTTGTAGTATCAACTCAACCTACATGGTTTTCTGATCTTGCAAATTATTTAACTACACGGAATTTTCCTGCCTATTTTACTCACAAAACTCAATGCAAATTAGTTAAAAATAGTGTAGCATATAAGTGGTGTAGTTTAATTTTATTCAAATGGTGTCTTGATATGGTTCTTCGCATGTGTGTTCAGGAGGATGAAGTATATGACATACTTGTGAGCTTGTCATGATGATCCTGGAGGAGGAAATTACTTAGTGAAGAGGAAAATTCACAAGGTCCTTGGAGTTGGGTACTATTAGCCTTCCCTTCACAAGTATGTAAAGAAGTATGTGTGGCAGTGTGATGCATGTCAAAGAATGGGGAAGCCTACACTATCCATGGAAATGCCTCTCAATCCTCAACTGGTCTTAGGACCATTTGAGAAATGGGGAATTGATTTCATTGGACCTTTTGATCCCCATATTTTGGGAAATCATACCTATTGGTGTGCACTGACTACGTCATGAAATGGGCCAAGGTTCAAGCACTGACATCTTCCACTGAGGACATTGTTGCTAACTTTCTATACAATTGCATAATGCTAATATTTGGTGCCCCTCGAGCACTTGTATCTGATCAGGGACCTCAATTTGTGTCTAACATGATTGAGGATTTTCAGAAATCTATCAAATCAAGCACCGAAAATCATCACCATACCACCCCCAATCCAATGGGCAGTGGAAGTCACCAACAAAGAACTTGAGAACATTTTGATGAAAGTGGTCAATGCGGATAGAAAAAATTGGGTACCAAAATTTCCAAAAGTGGTTTGGGCCTACAATACAACCTGGAAGACCACTACAAGTTTCTCCCCATATGAACTGGTGTATGGAAAGAAACCATTATTACCCATTGAATTTGAATTATAGACTTGGAGGACAACAATGGATGTTGGTATTGATTTGGATGAAGCACAACGTGAGAGGGTCATACACCTGAACGAGATAGATGAAATGTGGATGGAGGCCCAACAACAAACCAAGATTCTTCAAAATCAAAGAAATTTGTGGCATGATGCTCATATTAAACACAATACATTCAATGAGGGAGATTGGGTCTTAATTTTTGACTCAAAGTATCAACAATTTAAAGGCAATCTGAGGACACACTTTTGGTTGTGACCATATCATATCGACAAAGTGTTTGATAACGGCTCTGTGAGACTATTACCAATCAATGGTGACAGAAGGACTCTTCTTGTGAATGGACACAAACTCAGGATGTATCAACATCCTCTAGACAAGGAAACCTTCACCAATGACATCATGTTGAGCAAGGAAATGGATGCAGAGGAGGTGTTTAACCCCTCTTGTCAAGAGTAATTGTTGTTTTTCAATTTAAATAAAGGAGGATGATCACGAATTTGATCTTCTTCCCTTATTTATTTTTATTGTTTTCAATAAAAGTATAAATCTTCATTGTTTAAAAGGCCACTAATCACATTTTATCTCAGATCAAGTATATAGAAATCTACGGATATCAAAAGCTGAACTGGCATGAGTAAGTGCATTCTAATTCACTACAGGTATTTCCTTATGAAGCAATTTCCCATTGCATTTACTTATCATAATTACATACCTACACAATTTTCAATGCATTTATTGTGGATAGCATTCCAAATATTAAGATAAGGGGTGGGATGTAATGAGGCATAATTACCTAGGAAACCGCATGTGTCAAATTTCTACAAAAGGGACACATTGCTTTATCGGAGGGACATATGGCATGGTTATTTAAAATTATGGATATGTGTAATACCACACATTAAACCTTCCCATGCATGCTTGGTCCTATCAAATTTTCACGCCGCCAAATTTACGTCGACTTCAAGAAATTCAAGGATTTAGGTGCATTTCAAATTGATCCTTACTAACCACTTCCTGTCATTGCTTGGTGAATTTGAACACACCATTATCACTGCCATTACACTGTGGGTTCAAGCACGCCCTTGTTCTTGTTTCTCTACTGTTTGGATTCACCTTCACCATGGGACAAAAGAAAATTCAGAGCCAGATTCTCTGGACCCATTACTCAGAACATTGTGATTTCATAGGTATTTTATATTCAGTTAGCTTGAATTCATATGGAAATTCAAGGTTTTGATGAAAGTGTAGTGGATGAATTCCTAGTAAATTTTGAAGCTACTTGCTCATGCATTGGAGGAAAGAGAGTGGAAATTACCAGCCAGGTTGTTTCTAAACTATTTGGTTTATTGGATTTTGGTCTGAAAGTGATGATAAATTCTCCCTCAAGGACTTTCTTTCTCTATTTCATGAGGATGGTGAAGCATTTCCCGAGGTAATCCTTACCTCCCAAGGTGCTCAGAAAGGAGTTAAGAGGGAAAGTCTACCCGAAATTTAGAGAGAGGTGGATAAATGGGTTAACAAATACTTTATATGTGATGGCCAACCATCTGTGCTAGGTGGAGATTCACTCAAAATTATCATTCATTTAAAGAAAGGTTGCATCAACCCTACACTCAGGGTGAATTTACCGAATATTTGGCTAATGCAATTATCAAAGTAGGACAAAAATACAAGAATTGAGGTGGAAAGGCGAGTCTAAAGCACTCGATCTCATTCAATTACTTTAATCACATCAAGTTTTTTACAGGCCGAAGAGAAGGCTCGAGCAGATGAGTGTGGGGGAGGGTTCCAAGATGAAGCAACTCAAAAAGGGGCCATCTTCCATACCTTGACCCACTAACAAGTCAACCTCTCGCTCTCCACAAGAGAATGTGGAGGAACCTGATAGTTAATGGTAGGTGGAGGAACTTGGTACTCATGAGACGAAATAACTTCAGATCTCTTTACTACCAAGTTGGTATTTGAGGGAATACTTTGAGAATACTACTAAAATGTGTGGAGGACTTTGAAACTTATAGTCAGTAACACTTTGGGGTAGTAAGGTAGGCCTGTGATAGGAGGTGGGACACCTTGAGTTTACCATTAAAGAGAAGAGAGGTTATTTCACCTCAAAATTTGAGTTGGAGTATCAGACGAGGAGATGCACTCATCACCATAATTCATCAATTATCAGAAAATAATGATAAATAGTATAGTGAAAAATGGGTGGGACTGCAGGTAAGGCCACCTCTTCTCCTTATCCCAACTACAACTTGGAAGAATAATGTTGCCCAATCCAATGAGAGTTTCATAGCTTGGGTCGAAATAATTTCAAATACTCATGGATGTAAAGGTACCAGAGAAGCAATATGCTGACCAATTTGAAGAGTATGACATGGCCCAATAGCTTGGTCATAGGGTAAGGCGTAGATGAGCTACATTAGGACATGTAACGGGTAAAGTGCAAGGGAAATAATGAGTACATTATTTGGCTTATTTATATCATTCATATGATTGATAATTTGTCATTTAAACATGATTTGCTAATGCATGGGGATGTTTTGTATAGGTATATCTTAGTGAGTTTAATGCATTTTCCTTTCTTTTTCTCATGCAACCTGATTAACCATATAACTTCCTACTAATTTCCTTCGTGAGAGAAATGTGGTGATGTGTGCAGGAAAATAATGAACATTTATTGCCAATGCAATTAAGGAGCCCCGAGTTTGGAGTTGGAGTTCAGAAGTGGGAGAATTTTTCCATCTATCGACCTATAAGTATGGGTCTTGTTTCTAGTAGTCCTATAGGAATTTATGAGTCTTAATCAATATTATTAGTGGAAGACATTAGTGCCGGTAATTTTGTGTATTCTGTAACCACATGTGTCTATATAAAGACACCTCCTTGAAGAAATGTAGTAGTTGGTAATATTTATAATCTGATATAACTTGTTGCATTTAGTACTTTTCCTTTCTGCACTTTGAATATGTCATGGAACTTATTTGAATTAATATAAGGAGATATCATTTTGAGAATCTTGAGCTGTTAAGATTTCCTTTATCCCAAGGAAGAGCAAGGGCCCACTCGACCGAGGAGACATGAGGTTGTTTATGTTTATGTATGCATATGGTTTTCTGATAAGTCATAATCACTCAGTTCCTTTACTTGTAATTTCTATTTCAGTGTGTTTTATGTAATTCCTGTTCAAGTGTGTTTATTTTCCTTATTGAAATTTCCATTCAGAATGTGTGTTTCCTCTTATGAAAATTCTAGTTAGCATGTGCTTTTACTTTTACTGCAAGTTTTAATTATGAGTGTGCAATTTCAATTTTATTCTTTCAATTTTGCGTGTGTATTTCCATTTGAGTTAGAAGTATAGCTTACAGAATTCATTTTATCACAGTAAATTAATTCTCGTAGATTTACATTGAGTTTTTGTAGATTAGTAGAAAATTCAAAAGATCTAACAGAAACCCCCAATAAAATACCCAATAGTATAACTGGCTAAATAGGGCTCCATTGTATATAGCCTATGACATAGCTCTGGTTTGATAATGACACTAGTAGATTAATTTATTAGTTAAATGATTGGAAGAATACAACAACCCATCGGTATATAAAGGACAAAATTACGAAAGGGGGTATAGGATTTCAACGCAATTGGTGGATGTGTAGACACGTGTATATAAGGTAGTGATGATGAAGGGAATCATGTATGAGGTTCCGTAGATAAGGGTATGGAATATGTCAAGGGGACGATAGATGTCGATGGTGTAGAGGTCACTTGTGAAGTGGGTGGTTGTGATACGGGGTTGGTTAATACTATAGTAGTTTGGGTAGCTACGTTAGTGTTTTCCAATATGGAGGAGGTGGTAAAAAGAAGGGGCAAGGAAGTATACATCCCATGAGAGGTTGACTTGAGGAGTCACGGGTAGAAGAATTGGCGAGGTAGTATTGTAAGGCCTTGGTGTTGTGATCAAGGAATTAATTGAAATCCTCATCACCCTCAGGTATAATCACAGGTCCATTAGGGTCCATTGGCAAAGAAATAGAAGGTGGAAAAGGCGTAGTAGGTAGAGGTATGTAACTAGTAAGGAAGACAAGTGCTCATGTGCTGTTGCGAGTCCAAACCATAAGAAAAGGTGTAAAATGGGTAGTCTGAACTTTGTAAAGGTGAAAAAACTTAGAAATAGATGTCTGAAGATGTCTGGAAGGATAGAAATAGGTTATTACTTCTGATAAAAATAAAAAACATAGAGACTAATACCGGTCAGTAAACCGGTGCCGGTTAGGTAGAAAGACCGATGTCGACTACTGATCGATACCAGTTACTATGAAAATGAAGAAATTTGAAGATATGGGGAAGAAAAGTGGAAAACGGGTATTCTGGCTCTATTAAGGGTGATAGAAACTCAAAAATTGGTTAATCAAAAGAATTAAAAACACAGAAAGCTGGTATGTAAGAATAGATTGTTGTTTTGATAGAAAATTTAAAACACAGAGAGACCGATACCGATGCCAAGAAACTGCCCGTGCATGATGAAAAAAATTTATGCCATCAAGGTACCGATGTCGATTACAAATTAAAACTAGGGGGTGAAGAAATTAAGATTTTTGGGTAAATATTTAGTCACAATAAGCTCCAAAGAGGTTGTGTATAACAAATTTGAAGTAACACACTCAGGAAAAACTAGAATTAACCAGTTGTGATGGTTAAGTGTGGAAAAAATAAGAAAAAGTGGTGAATACATCCTCACAACTCAAACTCGTAGAAGACAAGAAAGAAAGGTGAAAATCAAACAAGCAAAAACTAAATAAACATGTTATCCTAGGATCATATTTTTAGTGTTTAGTTGGCTTATGCCTTAAGACTGATTGTGAATGATATAGAATGTTTGGATAATGAAGGTACCTAGAAATAAATCTATGGATGGTTTCAGTTTTTTTTGCAAAGGATCCCTCGATATACGTTGCATAAGTATGTGAGGTTTGAGTTCTTGTATGAAAAACTAGCCGAACACCGAGTGAGGCCAACCACTAATGAGTTTTTAAATCCTTGACAATTCTTCTTGGAAGGGAATGTTTAAGAAGTTTGTAGATTGTGTTAAGTGATTTGGATAAGGAGTGTGTGCACAAATGTGAACTACACTTTATTAATCAATCACAAATGGTCATGACCTTCATCGTATGATTGTTACTTAACTATGTGAGATAAATATGTAGACATACAGGATGAAATGCAAGTGTTTTAAGCCCCAAATCAAAATATGATATTCAATGTAAACAAGAGTGAATAGGAAGAAGGATGAATTTCACTAATGCAAGAACATAAGAAAGAAGAAGGATTCTTTTAAATGCACCAAAAGAAGTGTTTCATTTAGAACAATTAGAAAGAAGGAGAAGATTACCAAAGAAGAAGATTTAGTGAATAACGATTTAGAAAGGAAACACACAAGATGCAACCTATATGAATAGAATGAAACCCACAAATGAGGGTCCCACCAGTGCCAAAATGTTTCACCAAAATGTTGCGTATAAAAAAAATAAGGTAAAGGTGAGGTGAGGAGGAATACTTGTGAATTTGAAGAAGGTTGTGCACCATTGAGAAGACCAGTTGATCGTGAAGAGCTCCTTTTTGGCTAGGAAGGACTACCTGTAGAAGCACAACAATACCACCAAATAGAGTTAAATAGCATATGACAGTGGACTACCTAGCGTATGCTAGATCTGAGAAGTGTGATACTTCCTAGAAAGGTTGTCAATCCACTATTTAAAAACAACTTAATGTAAAGAAATGACAATAAAAGAAAGGTCCTATTGTAACGATACAATTTAGGTATCTCATATGCTAACAATAGACTAGATTTAAGCTAAATATTGAATATACAACTAAATCTAGAGAAGGAAAGGTGTTGTCAAGGCTGACAGGTGTGGCAGAGGTGTTTAGGAAGGTCTAGGTGAGATTGGGTGAGGTTTGGGAAGGTTTTGGGTAAGTTAGGAGCTCGTTGGTCTGAGATAAATCACCAGTCACAAAGACCGTATCGGTTGGGCAACCAATCCCAAGATGCCTTAGTAATAGCCGACGTTGGTTGGGTGACCGATGCCGGTAGGGGAAATTGGGTGCAAAGATTAAAATGAGGTGGTTTTGAGCTCTCTGTGATTGCATAGAGAGTTGGGGAGGCTTAGGTAAGGTGGTAGGATTTTATTAAAGACTCGGAGATGAAGAAATAGGCATTTGGGATGGGTACAAAGGTTAAATGGGCAAATGGTTGGGTGGAGGTGAGACGGAAGAGATCCAGGAAGGGTAGAAGGTGAAAGAAAGCAGATAAATGATTAATAACCAAAATATTGAAAGAAATGACAAGGTAGAAATCACTTACTTGCAGATTGGAAGTTGGTTGTAGAAAGAATAGTTATGGTTGAAGGAGAGACAAGTCCCAATCCCATGTAGCAGTAATAGAAGGATCTGGACTTCCCTATGAGTGATCCAATGCTCTCGAACACACTGTATATGCTTATTAGAGGTTGTGAATGCTTGGAATGATCATTAGTTCATCACGAGGTTGTTTGGATGCTCCAAGAATGCCCCAAAATCCTAAGAGTAGATTCAAAACCGGGTGAATGAGTTGGAATTATCTTTTTACTAGAACCGATGACGTTTATGATCGGCACCAATCGAGGAAAACCGCCAGTGTCGATGAAGGGAAAGATGGTTGTTTTTTCTAAAAATATCTAATTCTTTCCCTTTTCTAATGTGATTGAGAATGGTTCAGGTCAAGAAGACTAATTTTTCTTATAGTGGTGGTATTTTGATAGGAGCAAGTGGTTAGTCATTAATGAAAGGTCTAGAATAAGTCTTAGTTAGGTTTAGAATGAGTTATGGCTAGTTAAGACAATTTGTTAAGTTAGGGTTAGGTGGTTAGGGTTTTGGGAATGGGTCCAAGGTGAAGTGGAGAGGTGAGGTAGAAATTAATTTAATTTAGGTAATTAAATTAATAATTATGTGAGGTAATAATTAATTTAATATAAGTGATTAAATTAATTATAATGTGTGGAAGGGGCCATGATCGGGGATGTGTTGAATTAATTAATTAAAGGGGCTTAGAGGGTTACAACCCAATTTTGGGTGTCTACAAAATGTTCGTATAACATAAAAAAATATCCATAGTAATCAATATCATTCATATGTCCACAATACTTAGTATCACAATAAATATCATCATCCGAATAAGAATATGTCTCAATTTTCTTGTGAATGTTCTAAGTCCTCCAAGGCCATGTGTAATTGATAATGATCTATTGGTATGGTTTCCATTTTCATTTGCACAATATTAGGATATAATTCTTTCCTTGAGAGTGGCTCTTCCAAAGGATGTATTACTTTCATATATGAAGTTGTGTCATCTAGTATTGCATTATGCTTGTTTGGCATATATGTATCAACTTTAGGAAACCACTTAAGTTTAGGAAATTTAGATTACTACATAGGATATCAATTATAATATTGTGCATAAATTTTTTTAAACCCAATAGGGGATTCATAACCCCAATATTTACCAATCACGTGATTTCATATATGAGTTTTAAATATTACTCAAAATGGACCTAAATATTAATCAAAATGGACCTAATATATTTCTCCATATTAAGGGGTATAGGGAGTTAAAATATTTAGGTTTTAAAAAATATATTGGGGTTAGGGTATGTGGAACGATATGGAAGAGGGATTATTAGTTTTGGGGAAAATGAAGAAAGCCTAAATTTTGATCATTTACGTTATGTGTTTTCTCACATTAGTGGTATCTTTTTAGAGAGGAAACATGTATTTTTATAGTAATTGAACTACAAAACTCTCAATAGAGGGGACATCCTTCATATTATCATTATTTTTTCATGTTAAATGTATAGCATGTAAAATTTATAATTTTGGTCATGACAACTAAGCCCACACTTGAAAATTTCCTTTCTTAGTCATTGTAAACCCTTCCTCTAGCCATCTTGTCCATAGTGTTATCCTCATTCTAGATAAGAGGAATTTCCTAACATGATTATGAGGTTTTTTTCATCTGCAGGAAGTATACCTAGGTGTATTGAGGAATTTTTTGAGATCCAGGTAGAACAACTTTCTTCATATGAATAAAATGGCTATTTTTAGCCATTTTACAACTAAAGGATATCCTTCGGAAGGTGATATCAAGGGCATAACCCATCCGGAGGTTGTATATAGGTGTACTAAATGTATCCAAGGAATTTTGAAGGGATTATTTTGAGCCATATTATTTTGGGAATCAACCAAGTAAAACAAGGTCATTTCGAGCACCAGAATGCCACGCCTCGACATAGAAAGTAGAGTTCTCCTTAAGGTTATGGGAGTTCCAGGAGGAGTTAGAAACTAAAAATATGTAATGAAAATATCTTGGAATTATTCACATGGTGGAAACATCAATTTTGGCTCAAGACTTCAAAATCTTCCATGGTAACCTAAATCACTACGATTGCCCCTTTGAGCTAAAAGAGTGACTAGGCATAGAATTAAAATTACATGAATAATTAGCTCTTAGAAATTATTGGAATGGTTTCAACAAGTGTTTTTAATTAAAATTCATTGTAAATAGGGACGGAAGCCTGAATATTTTATTAATCATAATCAACCATTTACATAGGAAGGAGCTACAATACTTATAGGTATTGTACATCTGAATACAAACAAGAAACTAAGTTACACAGTGCAACCACATTCCAAATTACATAAGCTTCCAATAACATCCAGGAAGCACAAATGAATAATTACAAATATATTGTTAAAACAATATAACTACACCCGTATGCAGACATAAATACAATTAGATGGTTATGAAGAAATATAACCATATAACAACATTTATTAAATAATTTATTATATAATGCATAATTAATAATATTAGGTAAATAATTAACCTAACAATCATATAATATTTTCCTCTTAAACTCCATTTAACACTCACGGTCGAAAAAACACTCTCGGTGTTCTAATTTTGAGTTGGGATGATGACATATGCAAATGAAATAAGCTTGAGCGCACATTTGGAGACTATCTGTCCCTTTTCCATTTTCCCAATTTGAAAGGGGACAAGATGGATTGAAAATTCTTCCTCCTACGCATTTTCATGTTTCTTCACTCAAGTGACATATTATGTTATTAGGGAAGTTGCAAATGTAATTTACATTTTTCAAATTTGGCCACTCTCTTCATGTTGAGTTGACCCTTGGCACACTTTTGGAGCTTATGTGTTCCTTTTTCCTTATCCCTCGGTGAAAGGGGAAATGAGGGAAAATAAAATTGGGGAATGATCACTTGGGGTAGTAGATAAAGGTATGAATTTATCAAGATTGTCTTAAGATGTTGAAATATTCGCTTTAAGGTTTTTCCAATTCATGATTTCGGTGATAAGTGAATGTTTGTTCAAAATTCTTAAAAATGATTTTTTTGAAATTTTTGAAATATATGATTTGTTTTTAATTTTTGCGAGTTTTGAAAAAATTGAAATAGAAATGAAAAAATGTAAACAATCTGAATACATAAAAAAATGCAAAAAATCCATGGTTTATTTAATAAACCAGTGATCTATAGGGATCCAAAATGAATCTACTTCATCAAATTAGTCAGCACAAAGAACGAAAAATAATACACGAAGGTTCTATATTTTTAGTAATAGGATCACCACTCTATGCAGAGAGATGGTTACAAAACCTCCACCCAATCGGGGTGGAGGTCCTGGGACCGTCGGTCTACTTTGGGCGGTAGTCCTGGATCTTTCGGATAGAAAACAAAAATATGAAACGAATAGCCCAAAATTTGGAAGGTTGTTCGTGTCTCTTCTCCTCCATGACCTTTCCCATTCTCCAGTGCATGAGAGGACATGAGAAATGCTATAAATACATGTTTGTAGAAGGTAACAAGATCATCGAAGCATGAAAGAAAGTGAGCAAGAAGTTCTTAGTGCTGGAATTGTGTTTTATAGAAGAAAGGAGTGTTGAGACAGAGAAAGAAAGTATTTGGGAGGAAGTGTGAGATATTATCTACTTCTCTTTCATACTTATTGTAAATTTTGTACTTGTTATTTTGAATTGGCCAATAAAAGTGGGAAGAAAGAGAAATTTCCCTTCCCAACTGGTTTTTCCTCCTCTGAGGTTTCCAGGATAAATTTTTTTGGTGTTTATGAGCTTAAATTCTTCCTTTCCTACAATTGTGGATTCTAAGCACAAGCATAATTCATTCACTAACTATCTCTATCATTTTATAATAAAAATTAGAACAATGTTTATTTTTTGATTCTGTGGATAATTCCAAAGTTGAAGAGTTTACAGATCATTTTGGTATTAGAGCTAACAAGTATCCAAGACGTGGTCTTCGTTCTTGATTTGTATGACAGATGTGACGAGATCTAAAGGTGAAGAGGCTTTACCTTGTGATCTAAAAATTTCTACAAAGAAGTGGAAATAGAGAATTTAGGGACAAATGGAGGAAGAGAACTTGGTTCGTAGAATTGAGATGCTGGAGACCACGATGGATAGGATGTTAAGAAGGAAAGAAGAGATTTCTGATTTGTAGAAAACAACTTCAAAACAAGACTCCATGGACTCAGTTCTTCGGGGCTTAGCCAAAAAGTTTGGAATAGGAAGGAGCCACCATAACGAAATTTATGGGGAAGAGCATGAAGAAGAGACGTCAAATGCAAGAGAAAAGGTAAAATATGATCATACTCCTTTTAAAGTTGAGACAAAAGTTGATATTAAAAGCTTTAAAGGACAAGTAGATGCAGAGTTACTTGATAAATGGTTAAAACAGTTAGAAGTCTACTTTAGTGTCCATAATGTCACTAAGGCACGAGAGGATCACCTTTTCATGTCTCAAAATGGAGGGGCATGCTCGTTTGGTGGGAAACCCATCTAACCACTTGTGAAAATAATAAGCATCCTATTGTGAAATCTTAGCAAGAATTTAAAGAATTAATTAGAGCTAACTTTTATCCTATTGTCCATAAGACTGACCAAATGTTTAAATGGTAGTATTTTAGACAAGGCAATGGTCAAAGTGTGTAGGACTATACTACAGAGTTTCGGAGGCAGGCCATGTTGCTAAACATGGACTTGGAGGATGAGGATATTATGACTAACTACTTGGGAGGACTTCGCACTCACCTTCGAAGAAAAGTCATCTCCACCAAGCCTAAATATCTCAACAAGGTGTGTGTGCAAGAATACTACATAGATGATGAAAAGAAGCAAGGATAAACAAAGCCAAGGGTAAAACAGTTGACAAATTAGTAGAAAAAAGAGTATGGGAAAACAAGTAATAAGGGTAAGTGGAAAGGAAAAGGTAAACAAGCTGACACTACTTTAAATACTTGTAAAGATCCCAAGAATTTTTGCAATAACTGCAATATCAATGTTCATACTAATGCTACATGTTGGAAGTTACATCCGGAGTTAAATCCGAAGAACCGAACCAAGGACTACAAGAAGTCCATGACATCTATAAAAATAGAAGGGGAGGTGGAAATCAAAGATGACTCTAATGTAGACGAAAGGCTTGGATGCACGGCCACCAACATGGACAGCTAGGAAGAGGAGATGAGTAGACTATTCCATATCAAAATCCAGATAAAGATAACTAAGGTAAATGATTTGGTTGATACTTTGGTTCTCAATCTAACTTGATTTCTAAAGTAGTTGTAAATAAGCTTGGTCTTGAGACTTACGAGCATCCACACCCTTATCCTTTGGGTTAGGTGAAGAAGGGTGTTGAAATTTAGGTAACAAGAAGATGTAAGGTCAATTTTGGGATAAATTCCCAGTATATTGATGTTTTGGAAGCTAACATTATTCCACTTGATGCTTTTGATGTTGTATTTGGGAGTCCTTACTTATATATCGGGATGCTATATTTGTTAGAAGGAAAACCAGTAAATATGGGTCAAGGATAAGATCAACTACAACATCCGGAACACTAGCGTAAGACACGGGTTATTATGGTGAGTGCTAACAAAGAAAAATGACTTATTTAGGAAAATAATAATCAGTTTTGTTTAATTTTATTAAAGGATAAACAAGATGGGGTAGAAGTTTTAGATATTTCTAACTAGGGAAATCATGATTTGGATAGTATTATTCAGTCTTTTCATAAAGTATTTCAGGCTCCCAGTGGGTTACCACCAAAACAGAAGTAGAGCATGAGATTCAGCTATTGCCAGAGTCCCCTCTACCAAACATTGGGTTGTATAGGAAATCCTTTCTTGAGAGTACTGAAGTAAAGAAACAACTCTAAGAACTACTAGACTAAGGGGTGATACATCCGAGCACCTCACCATGTGGTTTGGCTATTGTGATGGTGCTAAAGAAAGATGGTTCTTGGAGAATGTGCATTGACGCTACGCTTTGAACAAGATCACCATAGAGAACAAATTTCCACTTCCCGCATAGATGATCTAGTGGACCAGCTTTAGCATGCTAAAATATTCACGAAGTTGGATCTCAAGTCTAGTTATCACCAAGTCGAAATGAAGGAGGAGGATATATAGAAGACTTCCTTAAAAAAAAACATAGTTTGTATGAATGGTTATTACTTCCTTTTGGGTTGTGCAATGAACCCGCTACATTTATGAGATTGATGAATGATGTATTGTGGGATTTCATAGATTCATGTGTCATTGTATATCTAGACGATATTATGATTATTAGTTCCACATAGGAAGAACATATAACTCATTTACAACAAGTCTTATAAGTTCTCAGGGAGAAACAACTACTTTGTAATATGAAGAAATGTGAATTTTCCAAATAATCACTTGTCTATCTTGGGCACTAGTTCAAGCAATTAAAAATGGAAGCATTATTTTTGGGTAAAGAAACTATTGTGCACACTGACCACAAACCTCTCCATTATTTTCAAGCATAGTCTAAATTGCAACAAGAAAGACACTGCAAATGGATGGGGTTCCTTCGATGTTCTATCTTGTGATCAAATACAAGAAGGGTAGTATAAACATGGTGGTAGACATGTTTTCTAGGCCACCCACATAGGATAAGTTTTCTTGTTTGGCCATTATCTCTCAGATCGATCCCTTCACGAAGGAAGCTTATGGAGAGGCATATGCTCAGGATAAAGACTTTGGGGTAACATTTAAGTAGTTGTAGTCCCAAGGACCGAAAGGACAGGATTTAAGATTATTATCTCAAGGATAGGCTACTTTATCGATGGGGGAAGCTTTACATGCCAAAAGAAGAAAGAATTCTATTAATGAGGGAAGCACATACCTCGAAAGTAGCGGGACATTTTGGTGTTGGTAAGACCTTAGCCCACTTGCAAAGGTACGTGTATTAGCTCAATATGCAAGAATAAGTATCAAAATTTATACGCGGATGTAAACTTTGTTGTACCAATAAGCCTAAGACTAGGAATGAAGGTTTGTATATGCCTTTTCCAAGACTACTCGTCGTGGGGATGACATTTCTATGGATTTTGTAGGAGGATTACCTATGTCTAAACATGGCCATGATTATCTATATGTTGTTGTTGATAGATTTAGTAAGATGTATATTCTTATGGCATGTAAAAAGACAATAAAAGCACATGAGGCAAAAGCTAGAGATATTTTCTTTGCTAATGTATGGGTGCACTTTGGTTTTCCAAAATCTATTATTTAATGGGATTCCGAGGTTCTTGGGGAATTTTTAGACTACTTTGTGGGACAAGATAGTTACTGGTTATAGAGGAGCACAACTTTCCATCCACATAAAGATGGAAAAAATAGGTGGTAAACACGACGCTTGGTACGAGTTGATTAGAGGGTATAACAACAAATATCCAAGGACTTGGGATGAGTCCTCACCTATGTTTAGCATTCCTATAATCAAGCGGTACACACATCCACTATGAATTCACTTTGTTTGAAGCATGCTACATAGTAGTTGGGCAAGAGGATGAGGAGGAGACATGAGACATAGAGGTGACTAGAGTAAAAAAATCATTGAGAGGATCCGGAAAATCCATCTTAAAGTCAAATAATAGCTAGAGAAATCTCAAGCCAAGTACAAAGCTAGGCACGATCAACATAGGAGGGAACATAAACTTCATGTTGGAGATATATTTTGGCTTTACTTGATAAAGTAGAGACTATAAGGTATAGCATGAAAGCTCAAGCCATTACGATATGGACCCTTCACCATATTGGAGCAGGGTTGGAGAAAATGCTTTTCGAATTGATTTTACATCATTTACGAGGATGTACTCTATAATAAACTATGAGAACTTGTACATATATGATCCATCCATGCTAGATGAAGATAAATTACTATAGTTGCTACCTTCCATTGAGGATTGCATCTTGGACTCACAAGTTGAATTGGAGGAGGATTTAGTGCTTTGCATGCAAAGGTCGAGAGACTAGGAGAGGTCCGCAGAGGAGTCTTGAAATATTGGACGAGAGGGAAGACACCAAGGCGGGCCGGTGGTACTCAAAGGAGCAAGTGAGGGAATTATTTCCTTATCTACTCCCCCACTAAGCTTTTGTGGGACCAAAAGCCTCCTAAGCAAGGGAGGTGTGATCATCATGACTCTACTTCATCAAATTAGTTAGCACGAATAAGGAAAATAATACAAGGAGGTTCTGTATTTTTAGTAATAAGACCACCGCTCTGTGTAGATCAGTGGTTATAGAACCACCAACCAACTAGGGTGGCGGTCCTAGGACCGCCGGTCTCGCTGGGTGGTGGTCTTGGCTCTTTCGAATAGAAAAAAAAATATGAAACGAACAACCCAAAATTTGGAAGGTTGTTCATGTCTCTTCTCCTCCATGAACTTTCCCATTCTCCAAAGCGGCACTGAGGACATGAGAAAGGATATAAATACATTTTGTAGAAGAGAACATGATCATCAAAGCAGAAAGCAAGTGAGAAAGAAGTTCTTAGTGTTGGAATTGTGTTTTGTAGAAGAAAGGAGTGTTGAGACAGAGTAAACAAGTATTTGGGAGGAAGTGTGAGATATTATCTACTTCTCTTTCATACTTATTGTAAATTCTATACTTGTTATTTTGAATTGGCCAATAAAAGTGGGAATAAAGAGCAATTTCCCTTCCCGACTGGTTTTTCCTCCTTTGGAGGTTTTCAAGATAAAATTTGTTAGTGTTTATGAGCTTAAATTCTTTCCTTTTCCTACAATTGTGGATTCTAAGCATAATCATAATTCATTCACTAGCTATCTCTGTCATTTTCTAATAGAAAGTAGAACAACAATGTTTATTTTGTGATTTTATGGATAATTCAAAAGTTGAAGAGTTTACAGATCACCGGGAGGAAAAATACGACACATGCAAGTAACAAAACCTTATATGAACATGAATAAACAACACCAAAGTTATATGTGAACTAAGATGCCAAAAAATTTCCTACAATTACTCTACAACAAAGGTAAACAAAGTACAAAACAATAACAAACTAAAATAATCAAAAGCATTGTCACAATGTTGATGAACCGCAACAAAGATAAAACACAATTTGCAATAAAGACATCTAATGACACTTTGAATGTGTTCCACATTGCATAATTAGACAGATATGAATTCCCATGAGTGATAGTTTAGAATGTGAGAGGATTGGTTCGTCTTTGAGAGTGGAGTGATTTTTGGAAACTCCAAAAGATACTCTCGTCGAGATCCCATTAAAGTTTGATCTATATTTAATTAAAATATGAAATCCAAATGGGTTCAAAGAAAATTTATATTGTGAAAGCATAAATTCTTTCTTCCCACAAACATAGATATACACCACGGGAAGAAAAATGATTGGAAAAATATGATCTAGAATGATCATGAGGAGAGCCGTCAAAAGGTGAAATTGTTGAACTATGTTACATAGTTGCTGAAATTTGGTCAAAAATTATTTGAATGTTTTGATTTTGACAATTTTATACTATATTTTTGTATTTTGGAACAATTTTATATTATTTTTGTGTTTTTGAACAATTTTAAATATTTTTTGAATTTTGTGAAACATATTGAATGTTTTTAAAAAATTAAGCTCGGTAAAGGGGTGCACTACTTGAACGCATGTGCAAACAATTGTAAGCATTTCATTCCATTGGCGCGTAATTGTAGATGGTAAAGTGATATTATGTTTCACACCACTCGTGACTCCATGCAACTAGGAAGATGTGAGGGAGCATCACTAAGAGCCAAGAAAGACGTGATAACAAGATGAATAGTGATATGAAAGTGAAGATGATGGATACAAAGACATAAAGTGCATTAATGATCCATACGAGAAAAAATAACTCATCTCCAGTCAAGATTATCGATCGATTCCAAGATGATTCCACTTTATAGTTTTTTGCTAGACTTAGATCCATAGATGGGCTAGTGATTGATAATATTTGGTTGAAGAAATTTTTGTCTTTCTTAACATAAGTAACTTGTTGGGATGTTTTTTGATGAAATACTTTTGATTAAGATTTCTAAAGGATTTATTGGTTAATTATTTTTTCCATTTTTAAAAGGGACCCCCTACATGTTGCCCCATGCCACTAGAAAGAGACAAGGGCTTATCACTGAAGACAAAATGTAGGCGAGTAAGGACATCTTACTTTGTTCCCAATCTCATACTACTAGTGAGAAGTATGGGCTCATCACCGAAGACTGTGAAGGATGAAAGGTGTAATTATTTTATATTTTTTTATATTTTTAGATTGATTTTTCCTTATATGTCAATAGTTTTCTTGTTGGGAATGAGCATTCTTCCCCCAAGTCTTAGCCTCAAGCACCTAGTAGAATGTAATGGTTCAACACCGTATATGAAATGGGTGGTCAAAAGGACCGGGTAAATAATTTTAAGATTTATGTTACAAAGATCTTATTTGAAAGGATGATTTTCCATTGGTAAGCTTCAAGACAAAATCATAGGTAAAAATATCTGAAATGGTAGAAATCATAATAGGGATGAGACAAACAATGCCCAATAGGAATAAGGTTAACATGTGTCGTGATATGTGAATAATGTTAAGATATGATAATGGTATGATTAAGATATTTGTCAATAGATGAAATACTTAATAATGAATGGTTTGATATGGAGTTTTATTCTCTTTTTACACTTTTTAATTTTTATGATTTTTTAGGATGAGTATTTGAAATGGACTCATCAAGAAAGAGGTCCATGTTTATTAAATTTGAATGGTCCTAACTTACGAGACTTGGGTGGACAAGATCCAAGTCAAGAGAGAGAATCAAAAGGTTTGATAGGTCCTGAAGTATGAGACTTGGGAAGACAAGATCCAAGTCAAAGGAGTGAAACAAATGATTTAATGAAAAATCAAGTATGAGACTTGGGTGGACAAGATCCAAGTCAAAGGATGTGTGATTAGATAATTATTCGATGGGATCGGAAGACCTATATGATGCTAGAAGATGATTGTTAATGCGAGGAATATATCGAGATTCATATTCATCCGTGAGTGTAAGAGTGTGAGGAAAGAAGAATTGATCTCTAGATGTATAGTCAAAGTTCCTTATAGGACGTAGATACAAGAATATTCCTCTATATACATTTCTCTAATTCCTTATAGAGTACATTGATCCATCATATAATTTTATTCATCCCCACAATCCGTAAGAGTGCGAGGAAAGAAGAATTGATCTCTATGATGAATAAAATGACTACACAACTTGTATCGTCATTACCCTATGATGCACTCTAATGCATAAAAAGGTTGTATAAGGATATTCCTTAGTATACATACCTCATAGAGAGTAGTCATATAGATGTGTTGACATGTAGGAATCATCATTGATGATATTCCCGCCAGATTGATCATGTGAGGTATAATAAACACAAAAGGTTGCATTTTTGCAATGCAATTGTCCAAATTTATTGTGGTTGTGTTTAGACAACAAGACTAGACATGCCGGGCATAGAAGCCATCGGTAAAATATGAGAATCAAGCTTGAAATTGCTTGATGATGGGCCCTCTTCTATAGTTTATATAGTTATTTCAATGGTTGAAAGGAGTCTTGAAGCAATTTCAAGCTCTCATTTGGTGTTAGAATATTATTGTTCAAAATAGGTTCAATGTCTATTTGGACAAATGAAAGAAAATATGTAGAAGAGATAGATTGTTTTGGAGGGAGAGATACTTGACCTTCATCGTGATCTCATTGAATTTTAGTATGTACAAAATTTTGGACAATGCACAACTCTTTTAGAAACCTGTGGAATTTAACGTGTCATCCGTTGCAAGAGCTTCATCGTCAAGATTTATGGAAATAGCTTCGTCGTTAATTAAGTCTTGAAAATAATGACGAAGAGGTGTACAATGATCATTAGAATGGCCTTCCATGTGGTGGTATTCAAAATATTCTGATGCATTATACCATGTAGGCTTTGGTTCCCCATTAGAAAATGGGCTCATGGGTGGATATTCAATCATGTTATCACTTTTTTGTTGAAAGACACTAGATAGAATCTCTCTAAGAGGTGTAAACTTATATTCAACTATGTGTGAAGTAACATCTATAATAAATGTTATGATGGATTTATAATCAATGTTGTTCAAGGATTCACCATGTTCGTTCAGAGTTTTTCCCTTTGTACCATGGTCTTTAACCACTATGTCTTCATTTTCAATGAGGTATTAGATGTAAATGTGAAGTTGTTTGCATATGTCCATTTGATGACCATTAATGTGATGAAAATTACAATATGTGTTAGTTCTATACCTATCTACCTTATTTTCTCCTTCAGGGAAGGGTTACGTGATAGGGTAAGTGACCATATTGGCACTTGTCAGCTATTGTAAGACACTTGAAAGAGATTCCCCCAAAGACGTATATTGTCATCATTTGTAGTCACGAGGAGGAGGATTTTCTCTTCTTGGAATGGTGACAGATGGTTTATACTTAGTCTGTTTAGATTGGTTTTTCTAAAATTTGTGCACGTTGTGAGTATCTATGACACTATCATTGACAATGTTACAAAATTTTAGTTGATGTACCTAGGTTTATCATGAAAAGTGTTAGGGTTATTGTTAGTATTGTCATTGTGCCCATTATATTTATGATTAGGCTTGATCAAGCCTTTACAAATGAGGTATTTTTTATTTGAGTTCCCTTTTCAATAACTTCCTCAAATTTCTTGAGGAAATGCATCTACATGTGAAAGGACAACTCCTCATTAAGGTTTTGGATGAAGATGCTAACCATCTATTTTTCAGGGATTGAACATGGGAATAGGTTTGCAATTACCCACCATCATTGTAAGAAATGTGCAATGCTCTTATGTGGTCGTTGTATGGAATTGCACAAATCCATCATTGGGATTTCACAATCAAGGTTGAAAGAGAAATTTTCAACGAAATTCTCTGAGATATCCGCGAAGGTAGTGATAGATCCCTTTGGAAGGTGTAAGAAGAATTCATTTTTAAACCACCTTTTGGAATGCCATGAATAATTCTTTGACATGCTCTCTAGGATCAGTTTTCCCTTATATTTATTAAATTTAGGTGTCTCTAAATATCATGGGAAGGGTATGCGTAAGATGTCCATGTTGAAAGGGTATGGACACAATTCATCAAAATTGAATTGTTTGTGTTGTTTTTGCATACCTAAAATTGTGTCCTTCATCATTTTCCACTCTTGAGCAAATGGTGAATTGGTTTGTGGGATAAATGATGAACTATCATTCTTATGATTTTTGTTCTCTTTATAAGTATCAACATGATTTTTCAAGGTGTCAACACTTTTCTTCATGTGTTCGGTACCTTTGGTATCATTTTTAGTGATTTGTAGAGGATAGGAGAGCCAATTGTTTCACCATTGCATTGATTTAATCGAGCAAGGATTGGTTGGGATTAGGGAATAAATCACTAGTTTTACCTTTATTATCGACACTTTTTTTTACTTGGTCCTACGTCATCATGTTTGTTTGACTCGAGTGGTTGACCCTTAGGGGATTTTGTTTTTCCTCATAGGGTTTTAATATCATCCTCATTAAATCCTCGAGAGAAAAATTTCTCCCATTGCAAGGAGACGAAGTGGGAATTGGTATTTGTTTTGTCATAAATTGGAATCTATGGAACAATTTTCAATTTGGTCTTCATCCTCTTATTCTAAACTAAATTATAAAGGGTTTCATTGCTTCCATCAAAGGGGACTATAATTGCAATGATGTCATGTTCACACCATTATTTGAAAGAGGGGGAAAAAGAAGATGTGTGATATAAAACTCAACACTTAGCAAATTGAATGCTAAGATGGAGGAGGGTAAAAAGATGAGAGAGAATTTCCCTAGCAAAATAAGTGCTAAGAGGGAGGAGGAAAAATATTGGAATGCTCGACTCTTAAAAAAATGAGAGTTAAGAGAAAATGGACTAAAAGGGGCTAGATACGCTTTACTATTTAAAATAAAAGAGACATAACAAGGTTAGTTATCAAACCTTAACAACATGAATGTGAAGAGAGAACAAAAGGTGTGAAAGGTTAATTCTTAACAAGATGGGTGTTAAGAGAAAAAAAAGGGGTGAAAGGTTAAATGTTCTTGAACTTAACAAAAATGAATGCTAAGGGAGAAGGGACTTAACAAGGTGAATGCGATCAACTCTTAACAAAATGAGTGATAAGAGTGATGAAAAGATGTGAAAAGTTTAACTCTTAACAAGATGAGTGTTAAGAGGAAACGAAAAGGGTGACTTCTCAACACTTTACAAAATGAATAGTGTTAAGGTAGAAGAAGGGATTGAAATGTTAGTTTAGAAGACTCTTAGAAAAATGAGTGCTAAGAAAGATGAAGATGTTTGAAAGGCTTCATGATCCTTTAAAAAGTGAATGTAAAGAGGGAAGAGGTGATTTTTATCAACTTGTGACGAAATGAAGGCTACAAGAGGAGACTTAGATACAATGAAAGATGCTTAACTCTTAACAAAAGGAGTGTTAAAGGAAGATACTCAAGAAATGTGAGGGAAATGCTCTATTCTTAACCAAATATCTATTAAGACAGAAGATACTTAGAAAGACGATGAAGGATGCAAACTCTTAACAAGAGTGTGGTAAAAGAGGAGACACAAGAAAGAAATGAGAGAGCTTAAAGAACGACAAAATGAATGTCAAAAAAAGAAGTGAAGAAATGAGATGAGAAGGTCCGAATCTCATGAAAGTGGAGATAAGAGACAAAGGGAATGTGATTGATGAAGGTCCTCAAGTTAGAAAAAGTGAATTCTTTAAAAGAGAGGAATGAAAAAATGTCAAGAATGTAATAAAGTGAAAGTGAAGTATGAAAAAGTAAGATGATGGAATGCTTAAAGTTCAACAAGATCATTTTAAACTTAAGACTTATGAAAATGAAATATCGAGGTGATCATGAGGGTTCTTTGCTTTGTGATAAGTGAGTATCACAATGTCAAGACTTAGATGAAAAGGATGAAAGTTCTCAAGTGTGGATGCGGATGTCCACAACTCAAGACTTAGACTTGTTTGCAAAGTGACAAGGTGGATGAGAGAGAAAACATGAATGACAAGAGTGAAACAAAAGTATGTAACACGTAAAAAATGAAAAATGATGTAGTGAAAGTTGGCCTCTACCTTAGATTGGCTTGGTCAAGGTGTGGCTTCCTAGGTGGTTCTCTCAACTATGTGTGAGCAAGATATCCAAAAGCACGGTGTTATTTCTAGATATCGACTTTACTTTAGCCTATTTGAAACAATGAGAAAAGATCTTGCTCAAATGAATTACACTGGGGTCACCACTAAGAATATACATGACTCTAATTTCACATGTGTGCCCTATCGGTTGGGACAAAAGGTACCCATTTTGTTAGCCATTTCCCTCAATTTTTTGACTACTTTGGGGTTCTCATGGTACTCCTCAAATGAGTTTTATGGCTTAAGTCAAAGCACTTCCCATAATTATAGTAGTTGATAAATACCTTTTCAACCACACCTACAAATACAATGTGAATTTTTCATTTTATCTTGTTTAAGGAGGTTCCATGCACATAAAGCATTAGTATTTTTCTTAGCTCATGATTAAGGCAACCTGCAGTTAGTAGTTTTGTTTTGGTCTTCGTAATATGATTTTGTAAACAAGTGTTAGTAGTTTTCCCAAGGTGAACAAAGAGAAAACAATGAAAAATAATAATTCACATTTCTGATTCTCAAGATCACTTGTAATAAGAATGATAGAAGAGCATATGCGTGAAGTGTTGCCACTAGCTTCACAAAAATGAAAAATTGACAATGAGATGCATGAAAAAACTACCACAAAACGGTAGTTATGTTGTGAAAATGATTAAACACGTACAAAATTTTCACAGTTAGTCTATTTTAGTGAAATTGACGAAAATAAATAAAGAAAGGTCCTAATTTAATTAATTAAAATAATTAATTAATGTTAAATAAACTAATTAATTAATGAAAAACTTAACTAGATTCATTTAATCGAGTTAATTTAAAAGTAATAAAAAAATATTAAAAGGAACTAAAATAAGATAAGGGTAAGCTTAGGTTAATAATTAATAAATAAATAAAATAAAAACTAAACCATAATTAAAACTATATGAAAACCTAATTGTATAAACATAAAGTTATAAACTAAAATGTAAACCTAAAAACCTATGCTTGTTGTTATGGTCCTGGTTTGGAAGTTTTGTATATAGGTTTGGGAAAACGAAACGCAGTTGGTGGGTAGATCTTTGTGCAAAGATGGAAAGGGATTAGTGGCTCAGGACTTTGCAATGCAATAGGGAACAATGGTTGATTTGAATGGTGGTGGAGGGAAGAACAACAACACATGTGGGGATGAGGTGAGTTCACGGGAGGTAAGAGATAGGGTGGGTCTACATAGAGCGGAGGGTTGGATCGAGAGGGGAGCATGGGGTAGGTTAACTCAATGAGTGGTGGGAAATATAGGGCTTGGAGGGGTAGGTTGGGTAGCCTCAAACAAGGTAAGTAGGTATCTCGGTTAGTAATGAGGATGGGATTGGGTAGATAGGGTCCGAGGGGTGAGGTCAACGTGGTATCGAAGTGAGTGGCTCGGTGAGCTAGCTTGCCAAGATGGGAGATAGAGGTGGGTGGTGAGGTTATCTTGGTAGGGAGGGAGCAAGCTCGACCGAGATGGGGGCCGAGTGGGCATGGTAGGGGGAGTGGAGGGGAAGCTAGGGTTTAGCAGGAGAGTTAGGATTTTTAGCAAGGATTTGCTGAAACTTTTTCAAGGTGTTGAATTTTTGCATGGTTTTAGAGGGAATTTAGGGAGTGAGATGGGGTAGTTAGGGAAATTTAGTATGGCTATTAATTGTAACTATAACTAAAACCACCTCTATATTTAGAGGAGAAACACCTATGTGTGCAAATTTTTTTATAGATTTGGTTCTTTTGTATTTTCTTCCAGATTTTATTATTATACGAATACAAAATTAGTAAAACAACAAAGAAACATTTTTTAATTTTTAAATCTTATTTTTCTTCCTAAAAGACACATGCAAACAAATATAAGAAGGTCACAAAAATAGCAAAACAACACAAAAACATTGTTTTTAAAATTTGATTTTCTCCTTGCAAACTGCTTTCAAGAATGCAAGAGAACATAATTGCATAAACATGAAAAAAAAAAAAATACCAAAAAAATGTTACCGTAAAAATCAATATGCTAACCAAATAAAAATTGCACTATGAAATAGAAACAAGTATGAAATCAAGAATAATAGTTGTAGTAGTTGGGCATGGAAAATCCAAGTAAAATGGAAGACAAACAAAACACATATGCAAACCTTACTCTTAATTCTTCCTTGCAAACCTCAATAAGATTTTACAAGCTTTAAGCTTGTGTAACCTTGTAGATTATGTATTTTGGATACTCTTTAAAGTGATATCCAAATGGGAATTTGACCATGTTATGAGAAAAAAATTGACTTGGATATAGCTTCCAAAATGTAGATATTGGATAGTAAAATTGACAGAGTTTTCTTACAACAATCCAAGAGATTCAAGAGGATTTTGAAAGGGATAAACATGCTCTTTTATAGAGGCTTAGTAGTGGTTAAATGTACATGCTAAAAATAGCACTTGAGGAAGGTTAAACAATTCAAATGAATTAATTCACATTTGAGGGGCTACAATTATTTGGTTGGCAAAAGTTGCATCTGGAAAGGTGTTTGTATGTGCAATTCAATTTCCCCCACCTTTTTAGGATTTCAGAAGTGCGGTTGACTGACTGGTGAAGTGGAGTCCAAGTGGAGTTGACTGGGAAGAGGAAGTAGAGTCCGGTGGGGTCCAAAGTGAACCTAAGTGGCGATTGACCAGGAAAATAGGTGTATTTTCATAATTAGATAACTAATTTAGCTATCTATACTGCAAGATAACTAATTAATCCTTTATTTAATAAATAGCAATTAAGATAGCTAAGGTTTATTAGAGATTAATTTAATTAATCCTAACAAGGTGAAATGATTAATTAATTGGATTAATCAATTATAAAGGGATATGAACTAGGATGTAATCTAAGATAAGATGGAAACAAGTGTGTAATTTTAGGGTGTCTACAACTGGTTTCATTCTAATCGACTCTAGATGTCTCCTTTCTAAAATAGTAAGTTGTGACAGTCCTGTTTTTCTAAAAATAGTAAGTTTTAGAAACAGGAAAATTTCATATCCTTGTCACCTCTTCGCAAGTTAAAAACTCTAAAACTGACAATTTTGGAAACTTACTAAAAATAGTCATCAAGAACATGACCTATTAAAAATAGAATGTGTTGGGATTAGCTCAAATCACTCATATCCATTCATAACTCTTGTTTCACTACTTTCCAATATCATGAAATTAAACTATTCGAGTCTAGAACCAATTTCCACTTTAACCACTGAATACCCCAATGTGGGTGGCAAGTGATGTAACTCACATGGACCTAGAATATTTTAAGGAAAAAATGTTGAATGAGCCTCGGGAACTTGTAAAGGAGAATATTTTATCAATTTGGATATATAGAGAAGGTGGTCACCCTCTATCATTTCAAAGAATTGAGCTAGTCCTAACTTGTGCACAACACTATGATCCCGATTTTATAACAATCTAGGCAAATGAAAATTTTCATTCTTGCATTCCTTACACTAAAAGGTATTTCTTAATTCTAGAAAATTCCTACCTGTAATAACATGGTTATCATCACCATGGATCTTTCTTCATATGAATGGGTGAGGAAAGACTCATACTTATAGAAACTTACGGTTAGATCATGGCTTAAACAAGGAAGGAATCTCTCTCGAATCCCCAAGTATTTTTCTCAAAGTGAGTGTCATGAAGCATACTCTAATGCTATTTTCCTACTAAATAGAGTGATGGGAGAGGAAGCAACAAAAGACTTACAAGATTAGATGGTTCAATTCATTATGGTGGTTATGGAAGGAGATCAAATGGTGGACTGGGGGAAAATCATAATTAACAACCTTCATTGGCAATTCTTGCAGCTTTCCCACCCGTAATAAGGTCATAATGACTTCATATCTAGTGTACGCCCTCGCTTTGACAAGGCCTTTCTAATGTCTCTTCACTTAATCTAATGTGCCATAGAATTCACTTACCTACGATAAATATCCAAAACTCACACATCGGAGAGTAACTCTGACTATTTTAGGGTAAATGATGTATTCACCATGTACATCATAAGGTTACTTAAAGGATATCCCGAGTAGAGAATGTCATCCTAGGTAATTGCATTGATTGATAAGTATGGAAGTCACTCAATCCAATTTTCCACCTTCACCTACATAAGGGTTAGAGGATTGTATCTTGCTCCTCATAGGCTACCGAGGTACCCAAGTGATAATATCATCATGTTTGAGTTATATAGACATTTTTCCCATTTCCATAGCAAGTGCAAGAAAGATAATAAGAAAGGTGTGTCATTTCATCTCTAAGAATATACGCATGCAAGAATATCATGGATGTGAAAAACATTGAAACATCCTTCATTGATCTCAAATTTTATTCCTACATATCTAGGTCTGATTTTTATTTTAGGAAGAACCAAGGACTTTCATCTTACCAAGATTGCATCATATTCCACAAATTGAGGATTATTGGATCAACCGCATGATGATGACTTCAGTGTCAAGAAACGAGATTAGATGATGATGAAAGGGAATCAAATGAGAGACTTCAATTTTGAATGGTTTGTGGATGGAATACAAGATGATGGGTTAAACATTTTGATCCTAAATATCAAGCGAGTGTAATATCCCCCTCTTCCTCCCACTCTATAGAACATTTAAGAGTCGTGATATCACATAAATAACCATGACAGTCATTCAAATGTCAAATGAAAGAGGGCTTCTTTCATTGATTCCAGTGGTCTTGTGTCTCCGTCTAAGAAAGTGCCTCACACTTCTTCTCTCAAGGCATCTGAAAAATCCAATGGATCTACTCATTCAAAGGAGTTTTCCAAGATAAATCTTGTGGAAACCGAGGTGATGATAAGACCAAATTAAGTCTTATCCATTACACAAAATACCATTATTTCTTCTCTTATACAATGGATTTATATGTAGTCTTAAGAACTGGATATATTATTTAAGATTAAATGTAGAATATATTTGATATATCTTTGAAAATTCCATTACAATCTGAATATTTTCATTTCCTAATATTTCTTATAAGTTGGAGTGCAGTATTGTGTATGAATAGGTCATTTGATCTCTTGAATGTATTACAGAAAGTTTAATACTCACATAGTTAAGATCACATGACTCAAAAATATAAAAACACTCATAAATATAGGAGCACAAGACTCACAAAGCTAAGAGCGCAAGACTCATAAAGAGCATAGGACTCATAATACATAGAGCACGTAACTCGTAAAACTAGTGCATGACTCACAAAACTAGCACAGAATCACGTAATCAGGACACAACTTGCTATAACTAAAATTTCACAACTCCAAATGTGATTCGAGAGAGTTTTTTTGTTCCTCTTATTATTGTGAGGAAAACCTCTCTTTTTTTACACAACAATAATATTTTTGAAGATATAAACATTTGAAGAAAAAGGTTTTAAGTGCGACTAGCGAACCAACACAAGAATCCCTTTAACTAAAATTACAAGGATCAAAAATGAGAATATGAGAGAGGTTTCTTTTCCTCTTATTTCTAGGAGGAAAAATATCTCTCCATTTTTACATAGCAATAATAGTTTTTAATATATCAGCATTTGAAGAAGAAGGTTTTTAAGCGCAGTACTAGCAGAACCAACACAAGAATCCCTCTAACTAAAATTGTAAAAATCCAAATGGGAATCTGAGAGATATTTTTTTCCTCTTATTTCTAGGAGGAAAAACATCGTTCTATTTTTTACACAATAATAATTATTTGGAATATATCATCATTTGAAGCAGAAGGTTTTCAAGTGCAAGACTCACACATGCAACATCAAATTCACTCTAGCTAAAGTTGAAGATCTCCAAATGAGAATTTGAGAGAGGTTTTGTTCCTCTTATTTTTAGGAGGAAAAACCTCTCTGTTTTTACATAGCAACAATAATTGAGGAGATATATTCATTTTAAGTTTCAGCAGAATAAGGTTGAAGGAAAGTAAATAAGATAAAAAAACATGTTCAGTAAAACTGTGATATCTCCTCATTTCTCAACAAAAATGAGAATTTCAAGATGTTTTAGAAATATTACAACAAGGATCACCAAACCCAAAAATATTTGAAAATATTATTCAAATTGAATTCATAGTAATGATCAGAAAATCAAGGATGGGAATATGGCGGGACAATTGTCCTATTGAAAGATTCAATCATGCAAGAGTAGACTTGGCAATTGGAAAGAAGTAGTTAACTACATGTGGAAGAGATAGTTTAATGTAGAGTTGTAATATTTGATTAATTATCTTCCATGATTGTCTCCTTGTCAAGTGGAAGAAGTAGTTGAGTGCAAGTGAAAGAAGGAGTTCAATCTAGAGTTGTAGTGTTTGAATAAATCTCTTCCACATTTGTCTCCTTGTCAAGTGGAAGAAGAAGTAGTTAAATCTAGAGTTGTATTGTTTGAATAAATTTCTTCCACATTTATCTCATTATAAAGTGGAAGATGAATTCAAGTCTTTCCCAAGATTATAGGTAGGTAGTTCTATAATCTTGGAGTATTGACCAAGTGATGAGTTATAAATATCTCTCCAAATCACTCAATGTAGTAATGGTAAGAGATGGATGATTTTTGTAACATAATTTTTTATTAATAAAATCCACAGTTCAAATTTCTTAACAACAACTTATTTTTAGTTTTGTTAACCCAACTCTAAGGGAAGAGCAAGGGCCCACTCTTACCCAAGGAGGAGGATGGTTTTTTTAGAATAGATCATTATTGTTTTACTTAGTTTGTTTAAATTTGCTTTGTTTGTTTTTTTTTTTTTTTTTGTGAAGCTTCATTTTTATTTGTTTACAATCATTTATTTGTTTTTAGTTATTCATTTCACTTTGATAGATCATATTTTTTTCTTTTATTATTTCAGTTTGTTAGATTAGATTCATTTTTCAGTTATTGGATTTTCTTTCAAACATTTTCAATTCTAGATAAAATTACTTTGTAAGATCATTGTTTCCTTTATCCCCTTTTGTAGATAGCTTTGGAAACCACCTGGTTTTGACATTCTTTGTGATTAAATGATGAGGACTGCAATGACCCTCATCACGAGGTACCTAAGTGATAAGATCATCATGTTTGATTTATACGATGGTTGTCCCATGTCCATACTAAGTGGAAGAAAGCTAATAAGAAAGGTGTGTCCTTTCATATCTCTATATGAATCTACACATGCAAGAATGTTGTGGATGTGAAAAAAATTGAAACATACTTTGTTGATCTCAATTTGTATTCCTACATAGCTCGGTCTGATTTTTATATTAGGAAGAACCCGAGACTTTCATCTTACCAAGATTTCATCATATTCCAAAAATTGATGATTATTAGATCAACTACACGATGACTTCAAGGTCGAAATGGGATTATGGGTAAGTGCACAAAGTTGGTGGACAATTCTGTGGACATAAAAACTTGAAATTCAGGAACTGCGATTGTGGTTCCTGACTTTTGGGTTTGGCAATAACCGAACCTAAAACTGTGATCGCGGTTTAGAACCGTGAGTGTGGTTATAAACCGCGATTGCGGAACTCTGAGACAAAAAAAGTAGTCCCGTGAGTCCTCATTTTCCCCATTTTTCATTTCAAACCACGATTTCTCCTAGACATTTTTCACTAGAGCTTTGAATACCACCTCAAAATTTCTCATCGGACTTCTGGATTGCGATAGATTTAACCATGCCGCTAAGGCAAGGAGATAAGCCCCCGATTTTAATCAATTTTTTTGCATTTTAGGTTTTTTTTTTAATTTTCATGGGTTTTTTGAAATGCTTGTTTATGTATACAATTTTCTTGTTTTTTCAGTTGGTCGACAAACTTAAAATCGTGTAAACCGTCAAAACATTCCTCAAAACCCTCCGAACATTCCTCAAAACCCTCCTCTAAACATAGATCCACCTCCTGTGGCTCCTTCTGTCCCCACTGAACTAGTAGGAACACAAGATAATATCATTGGAAGAATCCAAGAAAATAAAATTGTCATTGAGAACCTTATTCAGACTATAAGACAAAATCATGCCACAAATTTGTCCCGCATGACTTTAGCCAACACATTGCAAACATTGATTGGCGAAGTCGACTCTGCAACCAACCAAATACATAGATGGAATACCTTTAGAGGTGATTGTAGGTAGTGGTATGTGGATAAATTATCCCATGCGGCCATAAAAGACAAAAAAATTGGAAAAGACCTCATTTGTGCATTATTTACTAACTCGAGAACTAATGCCTCGCCCCACAACTACTTGCAAATGGTTCCCAATCCATTGGTGCCATGACGACCGAATCAAAAACATTTTTGGGATTGATGGTGGATGGTTTGTGATTATCCACCATGCAACAACAATGAGGTTCCTCTCTATTTTTTGAAGAAATTATATTGCGAGTTCGTGCTTAATGAGGTCCTGAATTGTTTTGACTTTTTGACTTTTCGGTCGAGGAGGTGGCTCTGCATGCAGTAGACCTAGTGCGCGTGTAGGTCAACCAAGGATCCCCCATGCCCCAAAACCCCCACTTCCTTCATTTATCCCTCCTACAGTGAAGGAGGTTGTGGAGATTAACACACTGCATGCATTAAGGGAGCTCAATGACACTCTGACCCAACATAGTGACCAGATTGCATCTGGTGATGTTGAGTGGAGCGCCAAACTCTAGCACACCACACCACTGTGGATCATGTGGTGTCGTATGCACTGCGGGCGAGACATCATTTGCTGGTTCACATGATTTATTTTCTATAGATGAGATGTTGGGGGATGTTTTTGGAACTAGTGCCACTGATATTAGTCTTTCACAGGTAAATTTCAAATAAATATAAATAATATATATATATACAATAGTTTAATTCATGTTTGAGATTTTAATATATATGTATTTGATTGTACATCATGTACATACATGTAAAAAAATAATTTTTTATTTTATTTTAAATAACAAGAGCCGGTGAAGGAAACATCCAGCATTGACATGCTTCATTATTGCGATTGGGTGTGTTTCAAACGTAAGTTTCAAGTTGTACAAACTTACATTTTTAATTTCATTTGATTGCACTAGATTATTATTATAATGTTTCACGTGTATGTTGTACATATTAATATGTTTGTCTTTTATACACAGGAGCTTGACATGTCATCATCTTCTCTGGGAACTAAGGCTACTGGCACGCCTCACATGATTTTTACACAGGTTAGTTTCTCTTTACACTTTGTTTCTAATTGTGGAAGTTCACGTGGATTACATGTTTTGGACCTCTGTTATGTGGTGCAATCATGTAGATTTTAATATTGATTTGTACATGTTTTTTGTATAGCTTATGACTTCTAGAGAGACTCCTCCATATATGCAAACTGTGGAGGTTGTAGATACTTTGCCATAACATCTGCAGATCCACTAACTAAGGTACAATTTTTCAAATTTGTTAAATTTTGGAGGTTCATTATTTCTTATTACTTAAATCTATAATATCAAATTTTATATGTATGTGAAATATTTAATTTGAAAATTAATTATTTGTATGTAGCTTACCCCTCGTGATTCTATTGTTGTCCTTGCGATGTGTCAACGACAAATTGATAGGGATCATGACATTGCGGTAAGATTTCACATGCATTTTAACTAAATTGTACAAGTTTCTAAATTTTGAATGTATTTTAAAATTTTGGGTGTTAAAAACTTGTTGTTTATGAATGTGCAAGTTAGGTTGCAGCTTAGAGACGCCTAGGACTACATGGATGAAATCCGTAATGGCATCTCCCTCCACTACATCCCCATGTCGTGGAAGTGCTACTTCTAGCAGAGAGAAGAGAGGGAAGATGTTTCATGAGTAGATTCATAGTCCCGAATGTACATAGATATTTATATGGGCCATCTTGTCATAGTGAACATGTTTCTTCATATAGTCCATTGTATATATATAGCCTTTTGCGACCACATGTGGTCCTATATGTATGACACACTTAGTTCGAGATGTACACATGTTATGAACTTACATATTTTCATAGACGTGCGTCTAGAGCACACTTTGTTTGATTCTTATATATCCATGTGTGTTGGTTTTCATAACGATATTACTTCTATATGTTTGATTCAATTTCATTGCATGTATGATATCCTTCTATGTATGTTTTCATAACCATTTATTAGTTCTAGATATGTATGTTTGATTTAAAATTAAAAAACCATGTCCTGGAGCACTACATGGTACAATTGTTAAGCAAACCTATTCCATTAAGCAAAACCATGCTAGGTGAACTACAAAAGGGCAATACGTAATTACTTTTTTTTATTTTAAAGCTAACACTCATCTGTTGCATATCAACTAATGCGAACATTGATAGAAATAAGCGAGGTAGAGTTCATCTTGAACTATATGAATATAACGTTACTTATGGTGCAACATTGCATGGTACAATTGTTAAGAAATTAAGGGAAGCATTTACATTGTTTTAGAGAAATTAAGGGAATCAATAGATGTACACACCTTATCTCTTTATAATTTGGTGCTATATGCCAATCAACTAAGAAGTTAAACATTCAATTTGATTATCATTTAAAGTAGATTCACTTCTCTCTTTCATTTTCATTGTTTGTCTCTTTCTTCTTGGACTTACCATCCTCTCTTTCCTTTTATTTGCTTGTATGTATTCAAGAATTCTTTCTGTCTCCTTCTTATTTTGCCATTGTTCACTTTTTTTTCTCTTGAATTTTCTCTTGTTGCTTTGAATACCATATCATAAATATCTCCTCAAGCCTTTGTATTTCCTCATGTACAACAAGTATTCACTCTCTCCTTCACTTTCTTCATTTATTAATCATGGCCATTACATTTTTGCCTCAAACTGAAATTTGAACTTTTCTCACCACTTTCCTCTTGTTTCCCATTTCATATTGAATGAGTACCTATTTATTCTCTAAGCATTTCATTTTGCACTTCCTTTCTCCTCCATTATTCTTCTTTCATGCTATGTTCTCCATTATGAGAATTATTTTCTCTTCTTCATGTTTCTCATGCATGGAAACTATTTTCCTCTTATTCCTTCATAGGCTCTCACTTATTTGTTTCCTTCACTTCTTTTAGCATGCTTCATAAGTGACTTGATTGGCCACTTCACTCTCCTTCTAAAATTCCATCCAAATATGCAAACTTGAAGCTACTTGCCTTAGCATTTTATTGATAATCTTATTCATATGTTCACATTCTCACCATACTATTAGAAACAATGAATAAATGCATTTCATTCCTTTAACATGACTTACCTTTACTCACCACTTTTCACTAGTTCTTGCTTCACTAGCAATTATGGCTCATTTAATTTCAACTCCATTTAGTATTCTTGACCTATATTCAAATACTTAATCCACTATTAGAATAACAAGGGAATGATTTATTCTTGTGAATCTTCAAAGCATGATAATTAGGGTATTAGATACCCATTAAGGGATGAAAAGTATGTAAAAAGTTTCAAGGTAGCCAAGAGCATGACCATATTACAATGCAAACATAATGAGTATGTAAGCACATAGTTGGGGAAGCACAGGATGGAGAGAAATCACCAAAACAACATAGCTCAAGAGAGAAAAGAAAGGAAAGTGATGAAGCACCTAAGAGGACAGAGGAAAGTCCAAAGAGAACAAGAGAGATGGAAGGTAAACAAGTGACATTGAATGTTTTGAGTCTGTTGGTCGTCAGATAGGACTTTTAAGAAGAGCAACAGTCAGGGGACAAGAAGTCCCTCCTCTTTAATGGGAGAGGTTCCCTTATTCAGAAACGAACTTATTTACAAATGTACAAAACATGATTTGTTGGTTAAACTTGGATATCACGAAAGTGTTTTCTATGAAGATCATCAATTACAAAAGGACTGAGGAAATGAGAGTACGGGAAAGAGCAGAAAGGCAACATGCAGAATTATAGATATCAGAGTAATTCTTTATGTATGCGAAAGTCACAGTGAATTGAAACAAGATCATTCGTATCGAATGAATAAGATGGAATTTAAAGACACAAAGTTTCTTAACATAACACAGATTCATTAATCAAGGAAACAAAGTTCCTTCTTGGTTATACAAGATCACCGTGCTTGCAAAGTTGAAGAGTATGCAATCGGTAAGACTAACGAATTTGAGACAAATGATCTTCACAAAGAAAATAAATGAAAGCTTAGAAATAACAGAGATCAGATAGACAAAGAATGGAAAAGTCCTTCTGTATTGATTTCTTTATAATCTATTTACACTTTCAGAAAATATGCCAAGTTCTTCCTCTTTTTGTTGAATGGCGTGAAGAAGGCCATTATATAACTTACAAATCAGTTACTCTTCGTAACCGTTTCTTTAACCAAGAACAGTTAAAGACTGCCTATCGCAGTACCTCAACCCGTTACAAAGAAAACGGCAAAAGAAATGGAAGAAGAGAAAAGAATGAGGAGAAGAAGACAGGTGGCCAGTCACTTGGAGGGACCCACTGACTTCAGAATCCGCTGCCTGAAATTCTTTTGACACCTCAGCTATGTCTCTGCCACGAGGGACTGACATGTTGGCCGTAGACTGTGTCCAAAATCCAAGACATTTCTCCAGCTCTTTATCAAACTCGACATGAGTATGATAATCTTTGTTTGGCTTCTTCAATGGCAGACTCGAGCGGTGAAATTTGTTCCTGTTCCTGAAACTTGATCTTCATATTGATAGCAACAGAGCTGCAACCTAAATTCGGGGAGGAATTACAGAGAAAAGGGATACATGCGTAGGGAATTAGGTTGCAAGGGTTCGAGCAAGGGTAGCATGGAAACAATGTAAGAATTGCAAAGGTGGCTTGCTCATTATATAGCCGTTGAGGAGAGAGAAGGGTGATCAATACGCATTACATTCATATCTATCAGTTTGAAAAAAAGCATATTCGGGTAGAGCGGGAAAAACTAAGTATGAATGGCATTTGGTTCATTAGGGACATGTGAGACGCGGATGCGTGAAACACGCGGCTCGGCCGATTTGGGCGAAACAAGGAGAAGATGCACAAATGCATTTTGGGACATTTGGGACAAAAACGCGCGAAGTACGCGGTTCGGGTGTTTCGGCCGAAAATGGAACAACTTGCACTTTTTGACTTGGGACATTTGGGACATGAAAGAGTGAAGTACGCGGTTCGAGATGTTTCGGCCGAAAATGGAACAGAGTCGCACTTTTGAAATTGGGACAAAAATCTCTGAAGTCACGCGACTCTGGGCGGTTCGGCTGAAAATGGAACAGCTTGCACTTTTTGACTTGGGACATTTGGGACATGAAAGAGCGAAGTACGCGGTTCGGGTGTTTCGGCCGAAAATGGAACAAAAGGCCCGTTTGAACTTGGGACATTTGGGACGAAAAGTTCCGGAGTACGCGGTTCGGGCGGTTCGGCCGAAAATGGAACAGCTCGCACGGAAAGTTTGGGACACTTGGAACATAAAAGAGTGAAGTACGCGGTTCGGGGATTTCGGCCGATCGGGGAACAGAGCACACTTTTGAACTTGGGACAGGCGGGACAAAAATGTCCGACAGGCCCGAAAATGGAACAACTTCGGGGATTTCGGCCGATCGGGGAACAGAGCGCACTTTTGAACTTGGGACAAAGGGGGGACAAAATGTCCTGATAGGCTCGAAATACATACAAAATGACCCAAAACATAGATTTTTTCAATTTCATGACTTTTCTCCTACTACCAGCTTGACAGAAAAGACACTTAAACTCGAAATTTCGAAAGTTCACCTTCTTCAGAGCAGGGGGAATTTTGAGTGTACAACAGTTGGCTCCTTTTGGGGATGACTTGACATGAATTCAAGGAATGAGGCAAGGCAAGAACTTAGACAAACTCAGGGGAAGCAGACCAGTACCTTATCCATTGGGCAACGGAGTCAAAAAGTAGATCAATACAGAGGACAACACACCAAAACAAAAAGGAAGACAAGCAAAAACGCTGTACAGAATATACAAGGGACTTCCTAATCACCTAGGACTTGAACAACTTGAGATACTGCCCACTGTAAGGAAGTGGTAGAGAAGAACCATCCATGTAATCAAGATAGAAAGAATTCTCACCAACAAAGTGCCTGATCTTGAAGGGTCCGAGCCACAGGGAATCAAACTTTCCATGGCTGCCACGAGGTTCATGTCTTTTGTCCCATAACAGCACGGTGTCTCCAACTTGGAAATCTCTGAACCTGGCTTTCTTGTCAAACAGGACCTTTACCTTCTGCTGGTGAACAGATATCCGATCAGCAACCTCCAATCTGTCCTCATTCAGTTTGTGCAGGTACATAATTCTCTTGTCCAAAGCATCTCTGAAACTAGTATCCTCAATGGCCTTCATTAGGTGCAAGGCTGGCAGTTCCACTGTCACTGGCAATTGAGCTTCAACTCCATACACCACTTGAAAAGGAGACATTCCAATAGCTCTCTTTGGTGTAATCCTGTCTGCCCAAAGAGCATCATAGAGCTTCTTGTGCCAGTTTCGTTGAGACTCATTGACCAACTTCCTTATGATAGTCACCAGATTTTTGTTAGTGGATTCTGCTTGCCCATTGCCCTGAGGGTAGTAATCTGAAGAGTGAGCCAAAGAAATGCCATATCCATAGCAGAAGTCCATTATCTCAGCTGAAGAGAAATTCGAGGCATTATCTCATTACGATCTTGTTAGGTACACCATACCTTACCAAGATGTTCTCTTTGAGGAAGCTGCATACCACTTCAGAAGTAGTGCTCTTGACTGGAATAGCTTCCACCCATTTGGTGAAGTAGTCCGTGGCAGTTAGTACATGAGTGTGACCAGCACTAGAAGCAGGATTAAGTGTACCAATGAAGTCCAAACCCCACTGTTGAAATGGTTCCTCAATCACAACTGGCTTGAGAGGCAAAGAGGCCAATTTAGGTCTTCCCACAAAAGTCTGACAAGCCTCACATTTATCCACCCACTTGGATGCATCTCTGAACAAGGAAGGCCAGTAGTATCCTCCATGGAGTATCTTATGAGCTGTAACCATTGATGAATAGTGCCCTCCACATGCCTGATCGTGAAAAGCTGAGAGCAACTTTCTCTGCTGTTCCTTGTCCACACACTTCAAAAATCTCCCATCTAACCCACGCTTGAACAAAGCATTTTCCCATAATACATATTGCACTGACCTCAATTTAACAGTCCTCTTTTCTTTGGCAGTTAAATGAGAGGGGCATTCCCCATAGGTGAGAAAATGGGTGATGTCAGCATACCATTCGTCAACTGAACTAAGGAACAGAACGGTAGGAAGGCCAACTTTGTTCTCCAATACTTCATGCTTAGCTCCTTCAGCAATGAGCTCACAAAGGCCTTTTCCACGAACCAGCTTGGTCGGCTTGATGTCAATGTCATACTCTTGGACCTTAGCAACCCAGTTCCCTCTCTTGGATCCAAATTCTTGCTGTGTGAGGATTGACTTAACAGTTGTATCCGGGACCAATACCATGGAATGAGAGTTGAGGATGTAAAAGTGAAACTGCTTGACAGCTTTGACCACTGCAAAAGCATGCTTCTCCATCATGGTGTACTTCAACTCGTGATCTTTCAGAATATAGCTCATGAACGCGATTGGTAGCTCATGCTCATTAGAGTCTTCTTGAGTTAACACAGCAGCCAAGGTATTATCTGTAGCATAGCAATAGATGATGAAATCTTTGTTGAAATCAGGACAGGCTAAAACAGGAGTTTTAGCGATAGCTCTCTTGATACCTTCAAAGGATTCCTTTCCTTCAGAAGACCAACCAAATGTTTGCTTCCCTTTCATCATCTGAGAAATATTCAAAGTTAATTCTGCAAAATCAGGGATGAATCTCCTCAAGAAATTTATCTTACCAAAGAAGGAGTGCACGCCCTTTTTACTGGTTGGGAGAGGAATTTGTCGGATGGCTTGAACTCGTTCAGGATCAATCTTAATACCATCCTTGGAAATGATGTGCCCTAATAACTTTCCCTCTGTGACACAAAAGATAGATTTTTTAGGGTTCAGAGAGATCCCATGCTCCCTGCATCTCAGCAGAACTGTCTCTAGGTGATCAAAATGATCCGCTCTTGTCTTGGAAAACACTGTCAGGTCATCAAGATATATGACAATACACTTCCCTTTCAAGCTTCCAAAAGCCAGATCCATGGCTCTCTGAAAAGTGGCACCAGCGTTAATGAGCCCAAAAGGCATCCTCTTGTAAGCAAAGGTGCCCCAAGGAGTAGTGAAAGTTGTCTTGTGTTGATCTGCAGTATCAACCTCTACCTGATTGTATCCCGAGAATCCATCGAGCATGGATAACATTTCAGACCCTGTAACTGCTTGCAAGACCTGATCCATCATAGGCAAAGGATAATTATCTTTCAAAGACGCCTGATTCAGGTTCCTGAAATCAACACAGATGCGGATCTCACCATTCTTCTTCCTAACAGGCACAATATTTGCAATCCATGTTGAATGGTGAATGGGAAAGATGATTTTAGCCTTCAACAACTTCTGAATTTCCTGAAAGATTGTGTCAGCTATTTTGGGATTGTATTGCCTCTGTTTCTGCTTGAAAGGCTTAATTCCGGGCGTAAGAGGAATAGAATGCTGCATATCTTTTGGCTCGAAGGCTTTTAGATCCTCATCGAGAATAAGCAAGAACATCCTTATACCTTTTTAAAAGATCAATTGCTTTCTTCCTCTCATCCGCTGTGCAGCATTTTCCAATGTTCACCAGCTTAGGGTCATTAGGACTCCCAATATTGATTTTGTCACACTCAGCTGATTGTTGAGGTCCGGTAGAAGCCCTAGACTTCACATACCTGTCATGTTTGTCAAACAGTTCCTCTAAGCTTACCAATCCTTTAGGAATCTTATTCCCCTTGAGATTGATGCATCCATCTTGATCTGTTTCTTCCCCTTGGGTGACTGCTTGGTCAAAGGACACACTTTCACGAGGCAGGTTGTCACTTCCCTCAAAATACAGTTGTTCAAAATTACCCTTGAGTTCCAGGAAGGAAAGCAAATGTTGATCATCATTGAAAACTTGCCAGTTATTGGTATTGTCAGGTACACTAGGCCGATGGACCATTTCAATAGTGAAATTGTCCTGAGAGAAATCAGGATGAGGGATCAGTAGTGACCCTGAGATAGCTAGTGAATCAGCCCTGCTGTTCTTTTCCCTAGGTACTGCTTCGATAGAGAAAGCATCAAGGAATTCAATGGAATCCCAAACCTGATTCCGGTAATGTTTCAGCCTTCCATTTTTCACTTGAAAAAGGTTTCTGACCTGCTTTACTATCAACTCTGCATCACCACGAGCCAGAAGATTCTTTACACCTTGTTCTTTGGCCACTTGCAATCTGAGAATGAGTGCCTCATACTCGTTTGTGTTATTAGTATTCTCGAACTGCAACTTAAATGAAAAGGGGTGTAGGCTTCCTTCAGGTGACACCAGCAGGACACCAGCTCCGGAACCAGCTGAGGAACAACTTCCATCAAACTCTAAAATCCAAACCCCATTAGGATCTTTAGGAGACACTTTGGGGGGTCGATTTCATCAGGGGACATAATCATGTAGTTACCATGCCCCATATCCTCGTAGAGTATTTGTGCTCTAGGATCATCCGTTTTCTGCACAATATACTCAGACTGCTTCTCAGGCAGCAACTTCTTCATTTGTCCATTGACAGGCATGAGTGCATGTGACCAGTCCATTTGGATTTCCCCACCCACGTCCTTACAGAAGTTCCTACTTAGCAACATCCCGTATGAAGGGGGAATATCTGCCACTAAGATGGTAGCCAACACTTTCTTCTCGGGCAAAGCAGCAAAAGCCACTTGTGCATCTTTAATTCTCCCGACCAGGGGCACTTCTTTACTTTCCATGGAGTAACAAGATCCATAAGTGCGCGTGAGAGTTAGGCCTAAAGCATGAGCCACTTTAGCAGGCATCACATTATCTGAAGCTCCGGAATCTATGACACAATTACTCAGCCTATGACCAGCTATAAGAAGTGTTACATAAAAAGGCTTGATTTTGTCAATAGGCGAAGTGACAGCGGCTACCAGACTAGGCTGTGGTGCAGAAGGAGGAGTGGGCAAAAGGCCTTTAGAGGTGGTCTTAGAGTGGGAATTGACAAAGTGGATCATTTTGGCAAAAGCTTTGGGATGGGTTTGATAATACTCAGCTTCTGAGATTTGGACCTTGGTCTTTTTCAGGTGATCAACAATATCAAAGGATCCAGAAGTGGACGGGCCATCATCATTCGGTACTCTAGGCTTATCAACTTTAGGAGAAAAAGAAGAAGCAACTTTGGTAGCAGGATTGATAGGACTCACCTTTGGTGCAGACGAAGTAGGGATAGGAGATCCTCTTTTTGCAATCACGGGAATAGTTGTCGACTGCTCCTTAGATTTCTTGGTAGGCTGTGTCACTTTCTCCCTCTCGACTTGTCTGCTCTCGAGTCATGACAGCGAATGATTCGCTATTCATGTCTGCTACCACTTCATCATAATCATCTCCATCATCAATGCCCTCAGTGGTGAAGAAATTTACTCTAGATCCCTCAAATTCGCCTGCTTCATCATCAACTTCTCTCGCAAACTCCTCACAAGCTTCATTATCCTCATCATCATCTGGCTCTTCAACTTCACAGGTTGCATTCACAGGAACCTTAACAGGAGGTCCTTCAAGTGCTAGTCTTGTTTGAGAAGCAGGCAAACGATTCCTGGGCTGAAAATTTCTCCTTGGAACATCTGCATAAGGAGCATGCTGAGCTAATTGTTTCTTTATGGCAATAAGATCATTTGCAAGTTTCGGACTAATGGATCCAGTATTAGGTCCAGGGGTGGAAGAGGAAGAAGCAGCAGACTTAGATTTGGGAGGGTCTCTTCTCAACTTCCCTGACATGATCAAGTCATCCTCGATACTAACAGCGAGAGTTTGATCCTCGACCAATGTTGCGAGATTAGCCCTTCTTAGTGCATAACTAACTTTGGGCGATTGAGCATTTAGGAAGAAACATTTTTGAATTTGATCAACAGGTCGGGTAGGCTGCGGAATTTTATTGATCAATTTGTTGAACCGGGCCACAAATTCTCTCATGGGTTCTGATGAATCTTTCTTTATCTGAGAAATTTGGGCAAGCAAGGCATGCACATCTTCTGCTGGTTTGAAACGGTTTTCAAACTGAGTTCTCATTGTGCCCCAATCGGTGATAGTGCCAGGAAGGTGGTAGAACTAATCAAAGAAAGATTATCTTGTAACGTCTCAACAAATGAGAGTTTGATCCTCGACCAATGTTGCGAGATTAGCCCTTCTTAGTGCATAACTAACTTTGGGCGATTGAGCATTTAGGAAGAAACATTTTTGAATTTGATCAACAAGTCGTAGGTTGCGGAATTTTATTGATCAATTTGTTGAACCGGGCCACAAATTCTCTCATGGGTTCTGATGAATCTTTCTTTATCTGAGAAATTTGGACAAGCAAGGCATGCACATCTTCTGCTGGATTGAAACGGTTCTCAAACTGAGTTCTCATTGTGCCCAGTCGGTGATAGTGCCAGCCGGAAGGTGGTAGAACTAATCGCAGCATTATCTTGTAACGTCTCAACGAGCAGTCTCATGGAGACGTCTTCGTGCTCAACTCCCAGGACTCCACATGCAACAATGAAGGCTGCGATGTGTTCGTCAGGATGCACTTTGCCATCACCTTTGAATTTGGGGAAGTTCTTCCGGTTACCTCTGGGTAAATCATGCAAAGGCTGAGGAAGAGCAAGGGGCCCGACATGATAATCTTATCAAACGACAACAGGCCTGTCGTATAGCCCACAAAAGTAAAGGACAAAGATGCGCACTGAGAAAAGTAGAGCGCACTAAGGAAAGTAGAGCGCACTAAGGACTGTCATATCGGACAGATGGTCCGGGAGCATCTTCGTCGGATGATGATGAAGTGCTATCATTTCTGTCTGGCGCCTTTTCAAGATTCCTTTCTTCTTGTTCAAGCCAAACTCTGGATACGTGTGCTGTTCCGTCATTATTGGGTTGCAAGTGATGTCTCGTCGGAACAAGTAATGATCAAGGATCTTTAGATCCTGTCCTGGAGCTGGTGGTCTTATCACCATTGTATGGTGTAGCAGGACTCTCCTCCACAAGTGTTGCATTAGGCCTTTCAACCATGTTCCTGTTATGATTAATTTTGACATAATAGTGCACCTTGACAAACCAAGGTATCTTGCACTGAATTAGTACATTTCTTGCCATATCAGGATGTACATTAACAAGTGGAGAATCAGACAATTTAGTATGGTACAGATGTCCTGGTATATCTGGATCGAAGAATCTACATTCAGTTTCAGACATTGCAAATTCTTGTGTAGATATGAGATCTCTAGATAAAAGAAGCGTTTGAGCTTCATGGGACATCCTGTTATCATTTCTGACCAGACTGTCAATCTGAGCTTTAGCATGCCTGTGATCCCAAATGGTTCCATGAGGTTCATGGAAAACCTGCGTAACATTTACTGCTTTTGATGAGTTCAGTTCTCTGCTGGTGAAATCTGCCAGAGCATTATTTTCCCGAAATGTGTTCTACAGTGAACTCAAAGTTGTCGAACCACAGACCCCATCTTTGGAGTCTATTAAAGGCTGTCTTATTGGCAGGGTCGCCTCCATTCAATCTTTTCTTGAAATCCTTAAGATCAGATCTAAGAATGAATGCTTCATTTTGAACAAAAAATAAGAAAGCTTTAATTGCTTTCTTTGCTGCCAATAATTCTTTATGTGAAGAATGGTAATTAACTTCAGAACCTTGAAATGCTCCTGAAGCAAATCTACATACCTTTTCTTTTCCATCTTCACCTTTCTCTTTTAGAACAGCTCCCCAGAATTGGTCGCTTGCGTCACATTCTATGATCTTTGTACCAGGTCCTGGTAGTGACATGGCTGGGAGCTCACGGACTTGTTTCTTTATCCTTTGTACTGCTTGAGTCATCTCCTGCGTCCAGCTAGGAGCTTCTTTCTTTAGTCTTTTATTTAGCAGTACTCAGTCAGCAGCTATATTCTGGTAGAAACCAGCAATGTAGTTAACGCAACCAAGAAAACGTTGCGGTTGCTGCTTATCCAGTATTTGATCTGGAAAATTCTGGATGTTACTGATAACATGCTTCTTTGCTGCATAGTTATTGTTCCAGAACTGATTCTTATACCGAGGAAATCTATTTCCTCTTTGAAGACTTCAATCTTTGTTGGGGACAGACAGATTCCATTTTTATACACAACTTCATAGAATTTTTCAAGATGAGTTATATGCTCTTTAGGAGACTTAGAAAAGATCAGAATATCATCAATATAGATGATCAGGAAGTCTGATAACTCACCAAAGATTCTATCCATAATCTTTTGGAATATGGATGGGGCTGTCTTTAATCCGAATGGAAGAACCTTCCATTCATACTGTCCACCTGGCACAATGAATGCCGTTTTATACATGTCTTCATTCTTCAGAAAAATCTGCCAAAAACCGCTTTTAAGATCAAATTTACTATAAACTTTTGATCCCTTAATTCTACTGAGAATATCGTCTTTGGCAGGTATGGGATGTTGCAGCAGCAATAAACTTATTGAGTGGTTTATAGTCAACCACTAATCTCTTTTTGTTCCTTATCTGTTCACTCCTTTTATTGACATAAAAGGCAGTGCATGACCATGGCGAAGTAGATTCTTGTATGAATCCAGCTTTCAACAATTTCTGGATTTCGCCATGGCATTCTTTTCTCTCTGCTGGAGGCATTCCTCTGTGATGTGCCTTGAATCTGGGCACAACTTCATTTCCTTCAGCATCTCTGACAAGCTGCAGATCTAAAGAACAATAATGCTTTTTTCTGTTAACAAATGCATGAGGATCATCACTGCATACATTCTGCTTTATTTTAGATACAATTTCTTCAATGCTAACAGAACAGTTAGATATGGACTTATGAATCCATGTATTGTTAACATTCTTGACCTTTTGAGGCAAAGGTACTATGGATTGGAAGGAATATCTTCTGGGTATTTTGACTTGAGATTCAAACAGAAGTATATGATCTTGGGATATACTAAAAGTATGACATTTCTGTAAGAAATCTATACCCAATAAACAGTCATAGTTTTCCATGTTATGTTGATAGAATTCAATAACCATGGAAATTCCTTCTATATCAATTTTAACTTTAGCCATATACTGACAGACAACTTCTCTTTTGTCAAATCTGATCTTAGTATGGGTATTTACCCAACAGTCAGAGGGAAGTGCATATTGTCTGATTAAACTTATTTCTGTGCCTGTATCTATCATGGCGTCTAGCACATATGGCTTTATATGCGGTATGCATATAGTTATAGCAATGAAAGGGTTCTGTGTGCAACTTAAAGTACATACCTCTGAGTGATCTTTTTGAGAAGCTATGTGTTGGTATGTATCTTCTAGATTATCTTCAGAATCCTTTTTCTCTTTCTTCTTCTGCTAGTAGCCTGGTGTATTCTTCTGTAGCATTGGCTATCACTTTCTCTAGCAGTTCAAGCCTGGATTTTCTCCAGTTTTGTAAACTTCTTTTGAAGCTGGATCTGTAGAGGACTGTCCTGGTTCATATGAAGAGTATACAGGAGGACTGGTTCCTCTGCCACGACCTCTCCATGATCCTGATCTTCCTCTGGTAGGAAGTTGTCTCTGTCGGATCCTCTGCTGAAATGGAGGTCTGATTGGAAAAGCTTCAAACGGCTCATCAGACTGTTCTTCTGCTTGACTCTGCAGGCATTCTGCTCAAGCTCTTTCTGCCTGATGTAACGATCTTGTATATCTCTGAGTTTCTTACTCAGAGCCATCTTTCTTGCAGTGTCCCATGGGGGACAACTGTCATACTCGGACTGAAAGCATTCCATCTGCTTTCTCAGGAGTTCTGCACTTGGTGGTATCATAGGGTGCACAAAATTTGAAACCATGTTAATAGCGAAATTAGCAAAAGAGGGAACAGTGCTATACCCGCTATCATCAGTACTGTCATCATCTGATATTTGCTGAATCAGATTACAGTGCTCACCATCTAATGATACATAAGATATGTCTGATGAAAAACTATCAGAATCAGAAATTAAAGCATATTCTTCATCATTTATACCTTTGGCTGATAAGGCATTAATCTTTGCCTTACCTTTAGCAGAATCTCTTTGAGGACACTTATTGGCATAGTGATCCTCTTTACAGATATAGCATGTAGGCTTAAATCTCTTTGGCTTACCTAGATGCTTGTACCTTCGGAATTTGAATTTCTTTCTGGGCTGTCTGTCTTTGAACTTATCTTTGAATCTAGATCTTTTGAAGGAATACCACCCGTAGGACTTCTATCTTGAACAGGTGGAGTGCTTGTCAAACGAGTTCTTCTATTTCTTGTTAAAGGGAAAGGAAAACCCTGCTGCTCCAAAATCTGGAACTGAGAATCTTCAATACCAAGGGTCCTTCTCCCTCGAGTAAAACGTGGAGTCGCCAGATCAAAAGATGATCGAAAAATTACAGAACTGGAATGTGATTTTCCCAAGCGGAGTCGCCAAAAACTGTTGGTCGTTAGATAGGACTTTTAAGAAGAGCAACAGTCAGGGGACAAGAAGTCCCTCCTCTTTAATGGGAGAGGTTCCCTTATTCAGAAACGAACTTATTTACAAATGTACAAAACATGATTTGTTGGTTAAACTTGGATATCATGAAAGTGTTTTCTATGAAGATCATCAATTACAAAAGGACTGAGGAAATGAGAGTACGGGAAAGAGCAGAAAGGCAACATGCAGAATTATAGATATCAGAGTAATTCTTTATGTATGCGAAAGTCACGGTGAATTGAAACAAGATCATTCATATCGAATGAATAAGATGGAATTTAAAGACACAAAGTTACGTAAATAACATCTGCTTAGAACACAAAGTTTCTTAACGTAACACGATTCATTAATCAAGGAAACAAAGTTCCTTCTTGGTTATACAAGATCAACTGTGCTTGCAAAGTTGAGGAGTATGCAATCGGTAAGACTAACGAATTTGAGACAAATGATCTTCACAAAGAAAATAAATGAAAGCTTAGAAATAACGAGAGATCGGATAGACAAAGAATGGAAAAGTCATACCGTATTGATTTCTTTATAATCTATTTACACTTTCGAAAAATATGCCAAGTTCTTCCTCTTTTTGCTGAATGGCGTGAAGAAGGCCATTATATAACTTACAAATCAGTTACTCTTCATAACCATTTCTTTAACCAAGAACAGTTAAAGACCGCCTATCGCAGTACCTCAACCCGTTACAAAGAAAACAACAAAAGAAATGGAAGAAGAGAAAAGAATGAGGAGAAGAAGACAGGTGGCCAGTCACTTGGAGGGACCCACTGACTTCAGAATCCGCTGCCTGAAATTCTTTTGACGCCTCAGCTATGTCTCTGCCACGAGGACCGCGTGTTGGCCATAGGCGTGTCCAAAATCCAAGACATTTCTCCAGCTCTTTATCAAACTCGACATGAGTATGATGATCTTGTTTGGCTTCTTGATAGCGACTCGAGCGGCAAAATTTGTTCCTGTTCTGAAACTTGATCTTCATATTGATAGCAACAACAGTAGCTGACCTAAATTTGGGGAGGAATTACGAGAGAAAAGGGATACATGCGCAAAGAATTATGTTGCAGGGTTCGAGCAAGGGTAGCATGGAAACAATGTAAGAATTGTAAAGGTGGCTTGCTCGTTATATAGCCGTTGAGGAGAGAGAAGGGTGATCAATGCGCATTACATTCATATCTATCAGTTTGAAAAAATAGCATATTCGGGTAGAGCGGGAAAAACTAAGTATGAATGGCATTTGGTTCATTAGGGACATGTGAGATGCGGATGCGCGAAACACGCGGCTCGGCCGATTTGGGCGAAACAAGGAGAAGACGCACAAATACATTTTGGGACATTTGGGACGAAACGTGCGGCGAATACGCGGTTCGGTGTTTCGCCGAAAATGGAACAACTTGCACTTTTGACTTGGGACATTTGGGACATGAAAGAGCGAAATCTGTGTTTCGGATGTTTTGGCCGAAAATGGAGAGTGCACTTTTGAAATTGGGACAAAAAGCTCTGAAGTACGTGACTCGGGCGGTTCGGCCGAAAATGGAACAACTTGCACTTTTGACTTGGGACATTTGGGACATGAAAGAGCGAAGTACGCGGTTTGGGTGTTTCGGCCGAAAATGGAACAAAAGGCCCGTTTGAACTTGGGACATTTGGGATGAAAAATTCCGAGTACGCGGTTAAGGCGGTTCGTAGAAAATGGAACAACTCGCACGAAAAGTTTGGGACACTTGGAACATAAAAGAGTGAAGTACACGGTTCGGGATTTCAGCCGATCGGGGAACAGAGTGCACTTTTGAACTTGGGACAGGCAGGACAAAAATGTCCGAAGCAGGCCCGAAAATGGAACAACTTCGGGATTTCGCCGATCGGGAAACAGAGCGCACTTTTGAACTTGGGACGGGGGGGACAAAATGTCCGACAGGGCCGAAATACATACAAAATGACCCAAAACATAGATTTTTTCAATTTCATGACTTTTCTCCTACTACCAGCTTGACAGAAAAGACACTTAAACTCGAAATTTTGAAATTTCACCTTCTTCGAGTAGGGGAATTTTGAGTGTACAACTGTGAGTCCTAGGAAATGAATGGAGGTGAGGAGTGAGAATTCATGCCTCAAGACGTCATGGCACCGAACCGACTACGCTGAAAAATTCGGGTGGGTAGGTGAACACTAGATGAGGTGGTGTTTCGGTGCGTGACAAGGTCGTTGCTTCCAGCTACTTCATTCGGGCGTAGTCCCTTAAGAGCCCTGAGACCAAAATGTCATTCAACTTTGATGGTTGACTACTCAGAATCCGTGGCACCTAGAGATGTCTCGTCTGATCCAACACCTTGGCATAGGGACCCTTTACAATAGTCTCTCTCAGTTTTTTCCTTCCCAGATCAGTGCTCTCGCTGCCATATTGTTTGCAAACGTGCGAAATAGTGTAGTTTGAGCCAGTATAAGATTGTCAAATGCTATATTTTGCAAACGGTGGGTCGTGGTACCGAAATGAATGTACTTGACACATCCGAGAAGCTAGGTGAATTCTAGAGGAGGGATTTTTTTGGTGCATGACAAGGTCTTTACTTCCGGGCTACTTCATTCGAGTGTAGTCCCTTAAGAGCCCTGAGACCAAAATATCGTTCAACTTCGACGAGTGACTACTTAGACTGTGGCACCTAGAGACATCTAATTTAATCTGACACCTCGGCATATGGACCCTCTACAATATCCTCTCTCAATTTTTCCTTCCCAGATCGGTGCTCTCGCTGCCCTATTGTTTGCAAACACGTGAAATAGTGTAGTTTGAGCCAGTGTAAGGTTGTCAAATGCTATATTTTGCAAACGGTGGGTCATGGCACCAAACCGACTATGTCAAAACATCCGAGTGGCTAGGTGAACACTAGAGGAGGTGGTGTTTTAGTGCACGACAAGGTCATTGCTTTTGGGCTACTTCGTTCGGGCGTAGTCCCTTAAGAGCCCTGAGACCAAAATATCGTTCAACTTCGACGGGTGACTACTTGAACTCCGTGGCACCTAGAGATGTCTCATTTAATCTAAAACCTTGGTGTAGGGACCCTATACAATAGCCTCTCTTAGTTTTTTCCTTCCCAGATTGATGTTCTCGCTGCTCTATTGTTTGTAAACACGTGAAATAGTGCAGTTTGAGCTAGTTTAAGGTTGTCGAATGCTTTGTATTTTGCAAACAGTGGGTTGTGGCACAAAGCCGACTACTGCACCGACACATCAAGTGGCCAGTGAATGCTAGAGGAGGTAGTTTTTAGTGTGAGAAAGGTCACCGCTTCTAGGCTACTTCATTCGGGTGTAGTCCCTTAAGAGCCCTGAGACCAAAATATCATTCAACTTCGACGGGTGACTAATCGGACTCCGTGGCACCAAGAGATGTCTCATCTAATCTGACACCTTGGTATAAGGACCCTATACAATAGTCTCTCTCACTTTTTTCCTTCCCAAATTGGTGCTCTTTCTGCCCTATTATTTGCAAACGCGTGAAATAGTGTAGTTTGAGCCAATGTAAGGTTGTCAAACACTATATTTTGCAAACGGTGGGTCATGGCCTTTGAACCTACTATGTCGACATGTCCGGTGGCTAGGTGAATGATAAATGAGGTGGTGTTTTGGTGCGCGACAAGGTCGTTCCTTCCAGGATACTTCGTTCGGGCGTAGTCCCTTAAGAGCCCTGAGACCAAAATATCATTCAACTTCGATGGGTGACTACTCGAACTCCATGGCATCTAGAGACGTCTTGTCTAATATGACACCTCAACATAGGGACCCTCTACAATATATTCTCTCAGTTTTTTCCTTCCTAGATCGGTGCTCTCGCTGCCCTATTGTTTGCAAATGCATGAAATAGTGCAGTTTGAGCCATCGTAAGGTTGTCAAACTCTATATTTTACAAATCGTCGGTTGTGGCACCAAACCCAATGTCTTGACATGTCCAGGTGGCTAGGCGAATTCTAGATGAGGTGGTGTTTCAATGCGCAACAAGGTCATTGCTTCCGGGCTACTTCATTCGGGTATAGTCCCTTAAGAGCCCTGAGACCAAAATATCGTTCAACTTCGACGGGTGACTACTCGGACTCTGTGGCACCTAGAGACATCTCGTCGATCTAAAACCTCGGCATAGGTACCCTCTACAATAGTATCTCTCTAGGTTTTTTCCTTCCCAGATTGATGCTCTTGTTGCCCTATTGTTTGTAAAAGTGTGAAATAGTGCAGTTTGAGCCAGTGTAAGGTTGTCAAATGCTATATTTTGCAAACGGTTGGTTGTGGCACAAAACCAAATGCTCCAAAATGTCTAGGTGGCTAGGTGAATGCTATAGGAGGTAGTTTTTAGTGTGAGACAAGGTCGTTCTTTCCAAACTACTTCATTCGGGCGTAGTCCCTTAAGAGCCCTGAGACCAAAATATTGTTCAACTTCGACTGGTGACTACTCGGACTTCGTGGCACCTAGAGACATCTCATTTGATCCAACACCTTGGCGTGGGGACCCTCTATAATAACCTCTCTCAATTTTTACTTCCCATATCGGTGCTCTCGCTGCCCTATTGTTTGCAAACGCGTGAAATAGTGCAGTTTGAGCCAATGTAAGGTTGTCAAACGCTATATTTTGTAAATGGTGGGTCATGGCATCGAACCAATCTGCCTGACACATCCGGGTGGCAGATGAATGCTAGAGGAGGTGTTGTTTTTTTTGCGCGAAAAGGTCATTACTTCCGGACTACTTCATTCGGGCGTAGTCCCTTAAGAGCCCTGAGACCAAACTATTGTTCAACTTCGACGGTGATTACTCGGACTCAAGTGGTACCTAGAGACATCTTGTATGATCCAACACCTCAACATAGGGACCCTCTACAATAGCCTCTCTCATTTTTTTCCTTCCTAGATCGTGTTCTTGCTGCCCTATTATTTGCAAACGCATGAAATAGTGCAGTTTGAGCCAATGTAAGGTTGTCAAACGCTATATTTTACAAACGGTGGGTCATGGCACCAAACTGATTATGCACATGCATAGGTATGGTCTTATAAACACTTGGGAGGAGTCATTTTGGTTCTCTAAGCACCAGGTGCTTCTGGGCTACCTCCTCCGGAGCCAAGAACCCCCTCCACGGTACATAAATCATTGTTAATTGCTTCTCTTTTCTTGTAAAACAATGAAAGCTTCTCTTAGCTTCGAGAATTTAAAATTCTCTACTAACAATGCCAACCACATGAAGGTGGAAGATTTTCTGGCACCACTAACTTGAACATAAAAGTGTTAGTCAAAGAAATTTAAGTTTCAAATCAAAACCATACTAGATATATACAAAATACACAAATTTAAAATAAAATATATGAACTTAAATCTATCTAACTAACAAATTTATATATATCAAATAAATTATATATACCAGACATGAGCATTGTAAATTCATTCTAATGAACCATCAGGATCGGATCTAATCTGAATAGCGGACAAGATTGCTTCATGATCTCGACTCTAGAAGCTTCCAAAGAATCTTGTTATTAGGCCTTCCTCGATATCTATATAGTTGAATATTTGTTGCTAGAACTAGATGCGAATATAAGAGTATTTTCTTGTGTGTCTCAAAGTCTTCAAACACCCAAAAAAAGGTGTTTTTAATGGATACCATCAAAGCCAAGTTCCAGTAACTACCACTAACCCTGTAGGATACTCAATATCTTCACCATCTATAATAGGAGAAGTCAACTTCTTTCTTTCCTTGATGCAACGACATAAGAAATAGTCTGTTCCTTCTTCATTGTCTTCTATCGCAATAACTGCAAACACATGTCCTACAAAAAAAAAAGGTTGAACAACTCAAATTTAAATTACATATTAAAATTTCAATGGACATAACTCAATACAAAAATTAAATAAATAACCATAAATACCTTATCACACAAAAATTGAAATTTCATGAAGTCCTTGGATGTTGCAACTTCATCTGTAGAAACAAGTCGTAATGCTTGTGGAGGTTGATAACTAGGAAGTGGAGTTAGAGGCCTACAAATCCATCCATCCACCCATTCTTGTGAATCACACTCAGCAGTGACAAATTCGATACAAGATGCACAAAAACATGTCAACTTTCTTATCCATACGGCCCACGAAGTAACATCTAAGCTACAAAATAAGTGCATATCACTGGACCTAGTGAGTGTCATACAATCCTCATAGTTAACAATTTGTTGTTCCTCTATCAACCAAAAATATCTGCAAAGTGTGGAATTTTCTTGAGAACCTCGGGCCATGTTGTCAATACACCATTCCACTATGCTCTTTACATATTTTAATTTAGCACCATCTTTGTACTTCAACTCTTCTCTTGCAACAACTCTTTTCACACATGCCCCTGCACCGTCATGTTCTCCTTTTCCATGTCCAGCCTCAGTGAAACTCCAAATATGTTGCACACCCATCTTGATGTGCATTCTACTCATCGATAAAATATTCATGCATTCTTAAACTGAGGCGTGAAATTATCTCGACCATATATAATGTTGTTTGAAGTAGATGTCCCTATTAAACAAGTTTCCATAAAATAACTAGAAACACCCTTGCACAAATTTAGTAGAATGAGAATGATCATCAACGATATAAAAGTGGTACTCTCTTAAAAAATTTGATCATTCTCTCGTACTATCGGAGAATGTAGAAATTCTATATACACAAAAATGCCAACTTGTGTTGAGTTGTAATATTGCGATTGAACCTCCATTTGTGGTTGCAATGCGTAATTCTCTGTAAAATCGACCACCGAAAACAATAATACCAATAGGAAATGTGTCCTTGCATATCTTGAATTGTTCATCCAACCATCGAGTTCTATGTGTATGCTGGCATACTCATAAACAATTTCATCCTTAAATTTTCTCAAAAATTGGAAAAGCAGACATTTATTCTATAACTAGGTCACAACATTTAGACTCTTTTCCATCTTTCAACTGGTATGCAACTGATTTATATTTATCAAACTAAACTAAATTATGTCCTATTGCACCTTCAATTTTCTCATGGATGTAACTTTCCAATTTAGGTAATCCGCCACATGTACTACAACTTCCATCTAAACAATCCCGACTATAAAAAAATTGTGCAACTTCTTTTTCACAAAATATAGTAGGAAAGAAATCCTGGAATATATTGTTAGAACTTGAACACCAAATTCGATAACATAGTTTGAAATGAAAAATAGAACGAATACGTAAAAATTTAGCATAATGCATCTCAAATTCAACATGTTGCCTACAACAAAAAGTGGTGCGAGCGTGGTTGATTTTCACATAGAATGGTTTCAACATTTCAAAAAATGTTGACTAATTTTAATTTCTAGATTCTCTTGTTCAAACTTATGAAAAAATTGAGTTTGATTCATATCTAATAAATGCTTTGGATGTGGTTCACGATTAGTAGAACCAACTCTCTATTTTATAACATCTCTTGTATTAGGTGAAACTCTAGTGTTATCATGCCAAAATTGAATAACAACTTCTCTTATAGCATCGAATTATTTTTGTCCTTACGTGGTGCTCTAGCAGAAAATGCCCAAAAATTGGCGTTATTGAGTGATTGAAGGATATTACGTCTTTCAATTGCTTTCATTAGATTTTTTCGATTAACTTGCAACATTCAACTTGTTTGCGTAATCAAATGTTGTTTTTTTATTGATTCACTTACAACACTAGTAGCAAGTACACGACGCACAATATTACTATCCCTAGTGCATCTCTTGACACCAACAGTGTGATATGCATCATGAAGGTTTTCAACAATTGTAGAGGTTTGACCACGTATATTAGATGTTGTCAATCCTAAGGTGTTTAATGTAGGTCTCATTTTAATCAATTTCATCAAACTAACCAACAACTGACATCTTTAGGAATCATTTAAAATTTCAAAATGATTATCCCAAATTTCAATGGCTTTTCTTCTAATTTTTCGTTTAGAAAGTTTGTCAAACATTGGTTTCAAAAAAATTTCATTAATTTCAATAAAAAATTAGGTTTCTTACGTAAAATCCTAGGAGGTGTTTTTGTCAAAATTTTCCACAATCTCTACGCTTTCAACATGAATTTCCTTATTTACATTTTCATTATCTCCTTGATTTCAACATTTGCTACGTCATGAGTATTTAATTCTTCTTCAACATTAATAGTAAGAACATCTTCATCATGAGTATTTAATTCAACTTCAACATTGATGCGACAAATATTACAGGTTCTTCATTGCTTACAATAGTTGGGGTTAAATATGAACCTCTTCTTGATTCACAAAGATTTCGCATTCACTAAGCATTTTGAATTTTGTTGGCCTCTAATTTGTTTAGTTTTTTTACTTAATGAATTCCTTTTTTGACTTCGTTTCTTGTCTCCCATGATGTTTTGTTTCCGGTGATAAAAAACGTGCGAAAAAGATAGAATTTCACAAATAATTCATACGGTAAGGTCGAGAGTAAAAATCACATGGTAATTCGGACATTAGGATGTGTGTAAATATTATTTATTAACCGTGAACGTTCTTTGTAAACCAGGATCATGGTTTCTAAAGCGCGCTCATGGTTTGTGTTAAAAAACCGTGATCGCTCTTTATAAACCATGATCTCGGATCTATCTGCTGACCTAATCCTCGGAAATCTTTGTTTTTCCCCAAGAAAAGCTATGAAAGGTCATTATGAAGTGTAAAAGGTCAAAAACCTCAAATTTTCTCTTCAAAGACTTGAACCATGCTAAAAAACTAATTTTTTTCACAAAAATGGTTCCATCGTGTAGGGAGACTGTTAGCTTCGTAGAAATATTGATTTTAAAGTGAATAGAATAAGATAAATATCATTTTATAATTTTTTATTAACAATAGGTTTTTAAGACATATTTTCCCGTGAATGTTCATGTCTACGTTTAAGACTGTAAATTTTGTTTCACTTATCAAAATGTGATAAAACTTATACCATCCCAAGTGTGGACAAATTCTATACACGTTAAAAAATAAAATTATTTCGATATTTTTGATATAGTTATGGCGGGCAAATGGAAAGCGCTCCGTTTTCTAAATATTTTCAGACCACTTTCATGGAAAAAATCATTAAAAAAATTGCTTGAAAAATACAAAATAAAATCCATCCCAAGATAAACAACTACATCTAACTTTTCACCAAATGAAAAAAAAATAACAAGATTTCGTCATCCAAATCGCGGGCAAATGGACTACAATCTTATAAGTTTTTTTCAAAAAAAAAACCAAGTCATATAATTTTAAGTGTTTAATATAGCTAAACTTGTCCATTTTTTTAAAAAAATAGTATTTTAGAAACTAGATTCCGGATGCTATGATTCATATTTATATTTTTTTTTCAATTTTGAATGCGCGTATTGCTAATAATCCCTACAAGTTGAGATTTTGTTGTTTTTTGCAATATGACGTCCACGGATGACCCCATTTTTGTCCATCAACTTCCTGCACTTACCCTTATATGAGAATGATAGTGAATCAAATGAGAGAATTCAATTTTGACTACTTTTTGTATGGAATAAAAGATGATGGGTTAAACCTTTTTTATCCTAAATATCAATCGGTCTGAATATTCCCCTCTTCCTACCACTCCATGGAACATCTAAGAGTCGGGTGATATCAAAGAAAGAACCATGATATTCATTCAAAGGTCAAATGATTGGCTCAAATGAAAGAGGTATTATTTCATTGAGTCCAGTGGTCTTGTGTCTCCATCTAGGCAAGTTCCCCACCTTCTTCTCTCAAGGCATATGAGAAAGCCACAGGATCTACGCATTCGGAGGAGTCTTCCAAGAGAAACGTTTATGGAAACATTTAGAATTTTATTCATAGAGATCAAGTCTTCTAGGATAGAGTACATTGATCCATCATAGAATTTTATTTATCCCCACAATCCAAGTGTTTCCTCCTTGGCAACTAAATCACCTCATCTTGGGCAGGTTGTGATTCCTTATCAAGCACCTAAAAATTATCCTATGTGTGACTTTGTTTCCACCTTGGAAGACACCTTCCCTTGGGTACAAGAATTACTTGGAGGTGAATCAAGAAAGGTGTAGTGGGCCACATGACCTAATTTTTAGGCCATCTAAAAATATATCAAGACCAAGTGAACCAAGAAAGGAAAAATAACTTCATGTTTCTTCACTGGAGATTTTAGATCTTAGTATGTGGAAGTTACATGAACAAAAGTTGTAAAACCCATGGAAGAAATGACATGAGATGACTATGAGCAAACAAAGGTTTCCTTAGGATAGTCTACACATGAATTATATGTGCACATATCTAAAAATTATGATGCCCACTTGGTTTCTAAACAAAGAGAACAAACAAACTACGAAGCAAGCGGAAGAGCATGCGATAACCCTCACTTCCTATGTGTAATCCTTCTTATAGCTTAATGTGGTACCACTTCCTCTGGTATAATATATCTCTCCCATCAATAGTTTTGATCCTCAAATGATCAAGAGAGCTCAAGGATACACCATCTAAGGAGAGATAATGACAAATGGGTGGAAAAGATTCTGGAAAAGGAAAGGTACTACTACATGAGGTTATCTCTTTATTCAAATTTTCTCTTGCCACTTTTTCAAAGGTCAAAATGACAAAGGAAGAGATTGAGAAAGGAAAATCTCATTAGGATAATGTGTTCCCACTGGTGTCTAAAATAAGTTTTCTTGACTCTCACAGTCTTGTGAGAAATAATTTATTCACCTTTTTTCGACAATTTGTCTCTTGTATGGTCTCACACAATGAGTGTTAGATGTGATATGATAAATAATGTTCTCTCTAAACCTGAGTCTTGTGGGGAACATGCATATGATATTGTGGGTGATGTCGTCAATATTATGTAGAATCTTGGGTCACCTTCACTCAATGAACATTCATCTTTGGAAGAAATCTTTATCTCTTTCCAAGAATTGGTCAAGAAAGAGGTAGGTGATCCTTTCTCTTTCAATGAAGACACTTTAGAATCCCTTGCAGAAATTAGAGGATCAATCTTCAATACTACAAAATATTGTCAAGTTTGTTTTAATTGGTGCAAGACCATTAGTGGAATTCACGAGACTTGGATTAGTGATTTGGGTTGAATTTTCATTCCATAGGTAGAGAAGGTATCACTCACAATAGCTTATTTCAATAATGAAGTGAAGGGTGAGGAGTTCATCCCATGAGAATTTTCTCAAATTTCTCCAAGAGATGGATCTTTAGCATTAGAACATTCTTCACCTTTATATCAGTCACTTTATTCTTCCATCTCTCTTTATGTTCTTTTTGTCATGTTAAATGTCTAACATGCAAAATACAAAAAAATTGACTTGACAACCAAGGCCCCACTTGAAAATTCCTCTCCCAATCATTATAAACCCTTCCTCTAGCCATTATATCCTCAATTTCACCCTCATTCTAACTCAAAGGAATGAGATAAAAATATTTTTAAGTGTGTGTAATTTAAATGGATGTATGCATAAGGTTATTAAAGAATTAATTGAGTTTCAAGGAGAAACAACTATCTTCAAAGGCCTAGAAAGGGTCATTTTTGCCATTTTACAATTGGTGAACACCCTTTAGAAGCTAACAGGGAAGATTAAAACCATATAAGATTTTTATAGGAGATCAATGAGGTCATATAAGTTAGTTTAGGGAAGAATTTTGGAAGAAATTGAAGTCGGTAACAACTTGAGCAAGGAAGGGTCATTTTAGGTGCAATAAATACTATACTCCAACAAAGGTGAAAGTTATCTTGTCCATATGAGTCTAGGATGATTTGGGAAGAAAACAAGTATTTATTGTAAATTTATTAGAATCATATACATGATGGAAACATGAATTTTGACTAAGTCTTTATTAGCTCCTATGATATCTCAAGTCATTATTGTTGCTCTATCGTCTGAAAGAGTGAATGGTGCAAAAATTCAAATTTCAAGAATATTTTTCTCTTGATAATTGTTGGTATGATCTAAACATTTTATTTGGAGTCAAAACCATATAATTTTTGACCACAAAACACTCTTCCATACTCCAAAGGTGGAAAAAGCACTCTTGGTGTCCTCCAATGCACTCGACAGGTGACATCAACATTTCCAAAATGCTTGGACAGAATTTTTCACCCTTGGTGTCCCCTTGGATTTTCAGAAATGTTAAAAAGGGATAATGGGGACACAAAATTTCTCTCCCACAAATTTTTTTATGTTTCATCACTTTAAAAAATGAGTTGAGATGTTAAGAGGAGCATATGGAAGAATCGAGTTGCAGGCCCACTTTTCACAATACATAGACCTCGTGGCACATTATTAAGCACATGTGGTCCCAATTTATTTTCCTCAAGGTTAAAATGGTACAATAAGTACACCAATATTCACTCCCCCATGTGGTAAAACTTCTCGCAACTTGCTCATCACATCCTTTGCACCTAGAAAGCTCCAAACTTGCAAATCACTTAACTTCATACCCCCGCCTCATGATAAGACCCCATAGTGAATTTTCAATCTAGTGGTGTCTCCTTGGATTACACCTGGTGCAAATGGGATAAGGGTGGAATAAAATTTCACCCCCATACTTCCATTCATCTCTTAGTCACACGAAAACCCATTTTTAGCACCCTGAAGCCATTTTTCAACCCTTGCATCTCATCCAAAAGGAACCACAAGGTGACACTTTTCTAGATATGGTGAAAATTGAACTTGGGAATCCCTTGTGTCCCTTTTTTCCCTCTTTCACGGGTTCAAATCCATGCCAAAAATCCCCCAACCATGTTTAAGTTGTCGGTTTAAGTGGTGAGTTGAAATTTTACAAATGATTTTTTTCCAACTCCTCCTCACAAGAACTTGGTCATTTTTAAAATTCAAAAAGCTATTTTTTTCCTCAAATACTCCATTTTTGTATAGGTATGCTTCTATTTTTTCCTAGAACATCAAGCTCTCAAAACTAATAATTGTTCATAACTCATAAACCGTGCACCTGATTTCCATAAAAAAATTCATGTAATCATTTCAAAAACGCATTCAAGCTAACTATAAAAGCAATGTCATTAATTTTATGTATAATTTACAACATCCATTTAAAATTTTCAGCCTAGGAAGTTTCATTTTCAGTTTTATGGAGTTTTGGCACAAGAAAAACCTAAAAACTAGAGCATAATCTCTTGAACAAAAACATGAACTTATGAGACCGGTTTCATCCAATATGACACCCAAAAGACCTCCATATAAAAATAGTAAGTTTTCAAGGCTTCATATATAAAAATATAGTAAGTTTCAAAAAAAAAAAAATCTTAAAACCCATGATACTCCAAACAAGTAAAAACTATCAAAAGGTGAAAATTATGAAAACTTAATAAAAAGAGATATCCTAGATAGGGCCTACCAAAAATAGTAGGTAATGCAATTATGCTCAAATCACTTATATCAATTCACATTCCACCTCTCTCATTTATTTTTTCCATAATTATAAGGCTAGAAAATGGTTGTATGGTTAAAATAGGAGAGAAATCCCTCACAAGCTCCCAAAACATTAATCTCAAGGTGAATTTTGTATGGCACAATTTGGTGCAAGAATATGGATGATTCAACTCATCCTAATTTTCACAAAAAGGAATCATCATGGTTGAATCATTTGGGAATTTTTGACGGAGGTAAATTTTTAGGTTCAAATGAATCACAAGGAGGAATGTGATTATCACCATATTTCAACTCTGACCTTTGTGTTCAATTCTCTTTCCAAGAGGAGGAAAACATGTGAATCACATCATGATAGGGAACATGTTATATTGAACCAATGTGTGTAAAATATTTCAAATTTAATTTCATGCTATTAAGGCACTCAAGGTAAACATGTTTGCAAAATCGGGTAGTCAACCTTAGTCCACACAGTGTAATGTCTCACAACAATGTTTCTGAACACTCATTCAATGCCCTGGAGTGTGTCCACATCTCACAGAAGAAGGATATTATGATTACAATGTTTTAGTCCAATAAGAGGTTAGAAGCAAAGGATCATATTTAAAGAGAAATCCTTATATATGGAGGAGAAGACATATTTAATTGAGGATCGGATGAGAAAGAAGGTGTCCATACATCCAAAGTTGATTCCATTCAAAAGGTGGCATCTTTGTCACAAAGGTGAATTTTGAAGCTAGGTGACAATCTCCATGTTTTGAATCCAAATTTGTGTTCAAAAGTATCATCATCTTTCCATGATTGGGAAACCACCTTGATTTCACATGGTGCACTTCACTTAATATAATTCTTGAACAATCATTCAATACCTTGAAGTGTGTTCACACCTCACAAGAGGAAGCATTTACAATCAAAGTGTTTTATTTCAATGGGTGATCAAAAGAAAATAATTTCATTCAAAGAGTAATCCTTCTATCTAGAGGAGAAGGCCTTTTTCAATGAGTAATAGACAAACAAGAACATGTTTGAGCATCTTGAATTTGATTGCATTCATAAAGGAGACATATTTTTCACTGAGGTGAATTTTGAGGCCATGATGAATAAGGTAGTGACCTCCATGTCCTGAGTCATATCTTGTGATCAAATAAGGATATATTATTCCTATCTCACTAGAAATCTCATAACGATGCTTTTGAACACTTATTCAATACCCTGAAGGTTTTTATGTATCACGGAAGAAATATTTTGTAATCTCCATGTTTTAGTTCAACATGTAGTAAATGGAAAGGAAATGCATTCATAGTCCATAAAAAGTAGATTCTTCATCAGCAGGAGCTTCCTGTCTCCGGATCACCACTTTTCTCTCTTCTCTCTCTCTCTAACATTCTATTCCTTCATTGAGAATGTATTTTTGCAATCTTTCATCTTATTCACTTAAGTTAATTAATATTACATTATACAAGTCCCTTTTCAAAAATAAGAAAAGGGCTTAGTTTCAATACTAGGTAATTTGAAAATTCACATGGTGGTGAGATGAAAATTCACATGGGGAGAGGAAGAAACAATTTGTAATCTATAAATTGGAATGGATTATCCATTGCAAAGGGTTAGAATTTTTATTATTTTTAGTTGTTGGGATTTGTATCACTACTACTGCAAGCAATAAAGCTACATTTCTTCTATTTCCTTACCTATGTTCTTCTACTCTCTCTCTACTTTCCAACTTTGTAAGCATTGTAATCTTGTATAGCCAAGAAAGAACTTTGTGTATTTGATTAATTAATTCATAGAACTTTGTGTCTCCAAATTTTTATTCGTATTATTGATTACATGGTTGAATTATTCCAATTGAATGTGGACCTACTCTGACTAATGTATGCGAATTTTATAATTCTACTCAAAACATTAACCCCTTCTCTCTATTTCTTGTACTCCCCTCTACCTCTTTCCCAATAAAATTCCTCCCTTGTACATTGTACAATAACTTTACCACGGATTTAGTGGATTTTTCATGTTTGATCCCCACCTAATGGCCTCCCATATTTTTATCTAGTTTACATTTAATAATGGGAGCCTCCTCATACCTAAGGAGGGGCTTAGCTCTGTGATCATTGGTGAACACCAATAATCTACACTACAACAAATTATTTTACCAACAGATTTTAGGTGACTCTCTTTGGGAATATTTACCCTTGTGTACCCTATAAAGATATCTAAAATCTTGATTTAAAAATATAGAATTTGTTAAACCCTAATTGTAGAGTCATGTATGATAAAAAAATGCTAAGAAACTACTAGAATATAGATGACACAAGTAATAAGCAAGTAAAATAGGAAACCCTAAGTGTGAAAGAGAGATAAAAAGACTTAGATGGTTTATGCCTAATGTCAAGACTATGTAGACTGGATAAAGTAATAAATATGATGAGCATATTGCCACGACCGAGAGCACACAAAATCCTAAAACCACCGGATGAGATGGGACTAGGGCACCTAGACTAGGGAAACAACACCTAGGCACTAAAGACCTCTGTTGGGCGCATGTGACTACGAAGGAGCTCATAAATTGATCTTTCTAGTGTCATGAGGTAGTCATTGATAGTCATTGTTAGTCACTTGTATGTTGTTAAATGATCACCACAATCACCTGTAACCTACAAAGATAAGATGACCTGAAAAAACCTCAAAATACATCAAATCCCAAAAAAATGCAATATGGGGAGTCAAAGCCTGACCCCAAAAATCACCCGACTATGTGAACTTATGACCAAGCACCGCACTACATCTCATACTCTACGTACTTCTTGTGTGTGTGTGATAGAAGCGTTCCTTAGGAAGCCCTTATGCAGTGCATGTGATAGTGGGTAATAGCTAGAGGTACCAATGTAAATAGATGTTTGGATGGAAAAATGAACTTCCCCCTATGCGTGTATGCATAAAATTCAATCCCTTTTCCATTTCATGAGTGCTATATGGATTATTTTGATTCTCTTAAATTCATTTGGATGCAACCTAAGGTGATGATAATATATGCTTAGATCTTGGTCCCTTATTTTGGTCACATAGCTTTGTATTTATATGATTCCCTTGTTTGGATTTTGTAATTGACAATTGGAAGGTTGACCCATAAGAAAATAAGATTCCCAAAATATAAAATAGGCCTAATAGGAGTGAATAAGATAGAAGGAGGTAGGGGTGCCCATATGGTATGAGGGCATTTCGATCTGGCATCCTCGTTGAATGATATTGGTTGAAGTGATAAAATATAGGAAGTAGATTATTGACTAGGATATAGGGTGTAAAAGACTAGAAAGAAGACCAGAGACAAAGAAAAGAGGCCAAAGATAGTTTTCAATTACTAGTTTTCTCGCTTAGGAATCATATGAATGCAAGTATGTGTTTATGGACCTAGAAATGTACCCAAGTGCGTGATTTTGTGTCTACATTTGTACCCACTTTATGTTGTTTATTGGATAATTAATAACATAAAGTAGATAAGATATGCGTACCTAATAACCATATAGAGTATGATGGCGATAGCATGCCGAAGAGACAAGTGAAAGCGTGGAGTGATAATAAATGAAGCATGGAAGCTAAGAAAGAGGAAGTGACCCTAGGGGTGAAGCGTATTATGTTGTACCAATTTTTACTTCTTGTTGTGTTTATGTTTGCTAATGTGGGGCTGCTTCTTGTTGCATATTAAGGATGGACCTGCAAAAGAAGAGAAAAAGAAGTAGTCAAATATGTGTATATGAAAACTCTGTAAAAGCGTGTAGAAGTATGTAAATGTGTGTAAAAGTATATAAAAGGAAATTGTGCACTTGATCCGTGGAGGGTAAAAAGGATAAAAAATGTCTTGAACTATTGTCGAGGAGTGATTTTTTTGGCAATCTCATGCCAAAAGTGATTTTTGGGGAAATCTCACACACAAGAACGATTTTTTTGGGTGATCTCATGCCAAGTGTGAGTTTTTTGGAGATCTCACACCAAGTGAGATTTTTTTGCATGATCTAATGCCACGGAAGAAGAGTGTTAGGGAAATAGGTCTAGTGTTACTCTCCCTTAATGACTTCTTCCCGAATTGTTACACCACTACAATTGGTGTGATCCATGTTTAGTTCCATGTTTTTCCATGTAGAAAAAGGAGATAGAATGCATTCTGATTACTGGAGGATTGTGTCTATCTTTGTGAAAATTGCTCCATGAACTACTGAAAATTGTGTTGATCTAAGAAAGATATTCTAACTACCCCTAGTCATAGAAACCCAAGAAGTGTTAGGAGCACCCAAGAACTAGTGTATGTATATGGGCGCTCGTGTTTGTGCTAAACTAAGGACCCAAGTCAGATTCTGGGCCATTTTTGTAACTGTAGATTGTTTTGTTCCTCTACTGTGTAGGCCTAATTCACCCAATTTATGCCTTTCTCATTTGGGGTGCATATGACATCACTAGGAGGATGTGGCCTAAAGGAGAGGATCAGATACTAATTTGAAACTATTACCCAATAGGGGGAGGTAATGTGAATGGTAGAAACCAATGCACAAGAAAAAAAAAGTTGCTAGAAACATGTGTTAGTAGAAAATATGACAAGCAAGCTATGGAAGACATTGTAAACAAGAAATAGTGTAGAAAAAGTAGACCACAAAAAGTGGGTTTCAAACATGGGACATCACTCCTAATTCCACAAGACAATCGAGCCAAAGAATCCAAAATCATACAAGAAATGATCAAGAAATACATATGGCATATCCCACAAACAATGACATATAATGGAAAACAATGACAAATAGTATCAAATAAAATATCAAACAACCATGGTGAAAAATAGTTCATGCAAGGTAAATGTTGCACATGAATCACTCGTTATTATGTTAGAAAGATAAAGAGTGTGTCAAAGTGTGTATGGATCAATGGAAAGTAGTGTGCTAGTAAGATTAAGAAGTAAATAATGAAACAATAACACGTGTAATGTGTGAGAAATTAGATACCACAGGGATCCTCGATGGGAATGGGTAAGAGGTACAATGTCAAGCATCATTATTGCATGTAACGACCTGTAGGAAGTCTACATTCACAACTAAGAATAAGTGAACATGCATGTGTTTATAGAAAATATAATTACATACTAAGTATTCGGATACATAGGAAACAAAGTGTGCATGTAAGTATAAGCAAGTAAGAATAGATGTGACCAAGATATGTAATATATTATGAATGAGTGAGATGGAATGGTATGCAATGTGAATATGATAGGAGAAATATTCCCCCAAGAAAATGTGGATAGAATAAGATGAGGTTCATTTATGAATTCCCCCTTGACAATCAAGAATGAAACATATAACAAGAGTGCGTCATTGAGAAATGGTTTGAAAATGTACTGTAGATAGATAGATCAATGAAGCATAGAGCATAAAGAGTGTCAATGTGGTGTGGTTCATTTCATATTTAGACCCTCGGTATTCGATTATAAACCTATATCAACCATGGAACTAGAGTGCATCATAGGGTATTGACGATACAAGTTGTGTATCATTGTGTGTAGGATGAGTGAGAAAGAATAAATGTGAAGCACACATCATAAGAGTAGAAATGTTATACACCTGATAATTCTAGGAGGGGGAGCAAACATGATTCCCCCAAGTGTATGATGTAGAGAAGAATCAAGTAACATCATCTAAAATATCATCATGTTCATGGTCGAAGCCAAACGAATAAGCGTCAAAGACTTGGTAAGAAATAGTATGGGGTTGATCGGATAAAGAGTCATTACATCATGAATTATACATGTCCATTAGGTATTCTTTATCGAGTTAAAGGTAGTAGTGGACATCCATGTGCATACCAATGAGTAATATTTTGTGTATATCCAAGAAATGAGTCATTCCAAATAGAACATGGTCGAAAGGCATGGGAAATGTGATATCAATATGATTAGGATCCAAAGCGCCACCAATGTAGTCAAGCCAAGACTGCCCAAGAGTAAGTGGAGAAGTGTGAGAAGTACTTGTGGAAAATACTGATAGATGGAAGGCGTCAAGGCCATAAGTACAAAGATAATGTGAACATATCTCGTGAGGAGAATGAGGTGGAGGGATGATATCAGCAAGTGTGAATCCTATCCGAGCCAAGCCATCATATGTGCAAATAGTGTCAAAGCAAGTAGAATCAAATGAAATGTGGGGCCAGTAAGAATTATTTATGAAAAGAGTGCATGTGAAAGGAGGAAGGGTCGATGCGGGGTGAGCATGCAAAAATGAGGTAGATGGTATAGTGTCTAACGCATAAATATTACCCTCGAGAGGAGGAAAGGTGGCGATGGAAATGGGATGTTCTATGAGTTGACCATCATCAATGGCATGTGTAGGAGAGGTAGTAAGTGGAGTAGGTAACATATTGATTTGGTCTAGGTGATAATATTTTAATGGGCCACATTCAACAATGATAGGATTATCAAATCCATCATGTAGGAATTTAACACATCGGTGAATTGTAGAAGGCATTTCCTACATAGCATGAGTTCATGACCTACCGAGTAAGCAATTGTAGTGAACGTTGGCACTAATAACAAATAATATTGTAGGAAGAGTTATTGGACCGATTGTAAAAGGTAAAGTGATGGTGCCTATGTACAAATGTGTAGAATAATCATATGCACGAAGAGATATGGATAAGGGGATAACATTTGCGGAGGAAAGGAAATATTTTCGAAGGAATGATAAAGTACATAGATTTATCTTAGATCTAATATCGACTATTGTCCACTTGATACCCATGTTATAGATGTGATTTGGTATATAGAGGGAAGGATCATTGTCATAAATGAAACAAGAGCAGCTATATCAAATGGAATAGTAATTTGTTCCGAAAATACATCTATGAATAACGATATATAAGGTCTGGATCAGTATTGGAAGTAATACAAGTATTAGCAAAGAGAGAATTGATTTTAATGTTATAATCGGATGGGCTTACAAGAAATCATGAATGGAAATGTCCATGATGAGAGGATCCTAAGATGAAGAAAGTAGGAGAAAGTGTTTATCCAAGAGTATTTTAATGAGATAGGTTCACCAAATGATTTAAAAATATAGAATTTTTAAGACCCTAATATTATAGAGTCATGTCGATAAACAAATGATAAGCAAATTGCTAGAATATATAGATGACACAACAAATAAACAAGTAATATAGGAAACCCTAAGTGTGAAAGAAAGAAAAAGACTTAGCTGATTTACGCTTGATGTCGAGATTATGCAGACTAGAGAAAGTAATAAACAGGAAGGGCATATTGTCATAACTAAGCACGAAAAATTCTATAACTACCGGATGATCTCGGGACTAGGGTGAAGGTGTTTAGTCTCAAGAGACCTCTGTTGGGCACTTATGGTGACTCAAGGGAGCTCAAAAATTGATATTTCTAGTTTTGCAGGTATAGTCGTTAATAGTCATTGTTATTCATCGTATTTTGCTTTGGATGATCACCGAATTCACTTGTAACTTGTAAAGATAAGATGACTTGCAAAACCCACAAACTACATAGAATCCAAAAAAAAAGATGCAATTTGGGAAGTCGACTAACTCCAACGGCCACCCGACTAAGTGAACTTACGACCGAGTGTTGCACTACATCTCAGACTCCATGGGGTGATAGTTATATATACCAATGTAAATAGATGTGTGTATGGAAAAATTAACTTCCTCTCCTATGCGTGTATGTGAAAAATTCAGTCCCTTGTCCCTTGTATGAGTGCTAGATGAATGCCTTTGATGCTCTTAGATTCCTTTGGATGCAAAATTAGGTGATGATAATATATGCTTAGATTTTACTCCCTTATTTTAGTCACATAGCTTTGTATCTATATGATTCCCTTGTTTTAATTTTTTTAATTGACAACCGGAAGGCAAACCCATAAGAAAATAAGATGCCCAAAATATAAAATAGGCCCAAAAGGAGCGAGTAACATAGAAGGAGGTTGGGGAACCCGGAGGGACGAGGGCGCCTAGTTGTTGGTGTCCTAGCTGGATGCTAGTGTCTGAAGTGATAAAATATAGGAAAGTAAAGTATTGGCTAGGTTGTAGGGTGTAAAAAAATGGAAAGAAGACCACAGACAAAGAAAAGAGGCAAAAATAGTTCTCAATTACTAGTTTTATCGCTTAGGAATCATATGAATGCAAATATGTGTTTATGGACCTAGAAATATACCCAAGTGCATGATTGTGTGTCTACAAATTCAAAAAAATATTCCAAAATAATTTAAAATATAAAGGTGAATCTATTAAGGAATGAATCCATGTCACGTTCGTTTCTGCATCACGATGATGAAGTTTCATGATTGGTGTTCAACATCAATAAGTGACAACAACAATGAAGAAGAAGATGACCATCAAAACATCTATATATCAGATCAACCATCATTTTAGACCAGCTCTTATAAAAGTATGAATTATAACATAGTGAAGATATCTCTTGCTTCAACTAAAAATATGCAATCAGAAAAATAAAATAAGTTTAGTGACATTCATACACAAGTTATGGAAAGGATATCTAGAATGGATAAAAAATTTGCATATGAAGATCCGATTATCAAATCCTTTTGGCTTCAATTCAAACAGTGTTGCTAGAGGAAGGAGATGGGGATTGTCTTTGGATAATAATTAAGATTCCAAGAACCTAATGGGAAGAGTACATAAAAATATATGAAATGTTGTATGAATAGTATGAGAATGAATCTATAGATTAAGTAAGAAAAGAGGAATCTCGTGAAGGTATTGTTTTAAATTCTACATTGTTGGTTACAAAAATCAAAACATTGTCTTTTGTTTCTCTCCCTTTGGATGATTTTCTTGCTTATGGAGAGGAAGAAATGAAAACCCTGAAAAAGGAGTATGTGTAAATAATTCAAGAGATTTTCCGAAGGAATTTGCAACCCTCAAACCAATCTTGAAATTTTGAACTATATTATGGATACGAAAGAAAAGTGAGTAGCTTGAGGCACTCCATAGTGAGGAGGAGAAGAACTACCTTCCGGAGGTGGATTCTAATGAGTCTTCATACTATGAATTGTTTATCCTAGGAAGGATTTTTAGTGCCTCTCATGAATTTCCTCTTCTTGAGCATTCCAATGAAATTCAACTCAACACCTTGATAGATAATGAAGAAAGCATAAAAGTTGATTCTCCATCGATATTTGCACTTTGTCCTAAAACAAAATCCCTCGAAGAAGTAATGTGCATTGGAGATGAGAATTCTTGTCTCATAATAGATGATCTAATGCTTTTTGAGATTTCCACCGACCATGAAGACATTCAAGAGATGAATCTTCCTTCTCCACCACAGGTTCTTCAAGAGGATGATTTTGAGGTAATTATTGATGATTTCCTTTCTAATTTTGGCTCTTCATTTGATGCACAAATGCCCAATAATGAAATAGAGAAAATTAAATATTTCAATTTCCCTCTTGAGGCATTCATTGATGAGAAAATATTACATGAACTCTCCAATGAGTTGGTTTCCATGCCATCTGCATGAGAGTGTGATAGCTACCATAACTTTAATTATGGATTTTTCTATTTTTCCTACAAAGAAGAGGACTTTCTAGGAGATGTTTGGGATAGAATAAATGACTATTCCCATGTTGCAACTCTAACATTGTGTCTTTTCTCTCTTCATGAGGATGATGCATCATGTGAACCTTACCACACTAAGGATGAACCGGTGTTGGACCCCTAAAAGATACCAAGTACAAGTGGCCTATGAAGGATTTTGACGTGTAGGATTTAAGTGTGAGGGCACGTGTAGGATTATTATAAACAATGCTTAGAGTCTTGCGCCTGGGCCTATTAGATTCAAGACTTATCCACATTTTTGTAGAACTGGAAGATGAATGGTTGGAGTGGTGGCTAAGGAAGTTTTTGGAGATAAGAATAGAACATAAAGACTTGCAGTTCAAGAAAATTCCATTTCAAGGTAGATCTCATGTCGGGAAGTTAAGACAAAATGTAAGGTTTTGGATATTAATAGGATTAGATATACGGTTCATATTAGAATATAATCTATTATTAGTGAGCTTACATGCTCTTGTAGTGATTTGTGGTACACGCATGGCTATTTCTAGCATGTGGGATATTTTTGGAGTGTGCATGAGTAGTAAAGGGAAAGTCCCCACTACTTATAAATATTTATTTGCACGGTTTAGAGAGGATGATCCATATTTTGTAATAGAGTTATGTTGTTGTTTTATGAGCGTGCATGACTTATGGTGACATTACTATGTATGTATGCAACTTCTATATTTTACAAAAATTAATATAATGAATCTTTGTGGCTTGATAATGGTTGTTAACATGTCTATGACTGATTCTTGCAAGGTAAAGTTAATCTTTATTCTTGTATGTACAAATCTTGAATATGGTGAAGTTCTAGATCTAGTTCATGTTATGCTTAATTCTTGAATGGATATTATGGATCTGGAATATTTTTTTGATCATGCTAGCTCCTTGAAAAATCTATCATAAAAGAAGGACATCGTACCTTTGTGTGCTTGGTGGGCACTCGGTTTTGGGTGAGTGATGTGCCAACATGCCTTGGGTTGTTGCTGAAATAATAAGACTACATTTTGGTTCCATTGTCAAGACCTCTTTTCAGCTTGTTTTCGGATGTTGCACAATGAAGACATACCATTTGACTTTGGCCAGTATTGAGGATTGGTTAGATAATTTAGAGGAAGAGTATGCTCACGATTTAATATTGGATATGAATTTGATGCACGTGTGTAGGTTGAACAAAATTTATACCATGAAATTTATGATATGTTCTTTTCTTGTTTTCCTGTAGAGTTGTATGAGTGGCTAGTAGTATACGCATTGAAGAGAAATTGGAATTATAGAGCACTTGTTTGGACACAAGAATATTTCTAGAATTTACATGAATAAAACTTGATGTGGGCACGTTTTGTAGATCATTGGTGGAGTGGTGTTTTGAATAGCTACATTTTAGAATACATAGTTTCTACTTATTCCTATCTAGAGGTTGTTGAGTTTCAGTTCTTGTGTGAACCTAGAGGATCTTATCTATGCATTGTCCCTTTAGAAATTAAGATCTTGCTTAGCGGACCCTATGGCTAGCTAAATTTCACCTCATGTGGGGACAAGAGAAGGTGTGGTGAAAAATGGTGGACTCCGGTGGCATAAATCAAGAGAGAAGAAAGGCAGCTTAATTTTAATGAAGCACATGAGAGGGACTTGAAAAAGTAGCATGAGATTGCATAATAAATGGTGTTATGGAGAGAGATGGCTCATGAAGGATTTAGACCTCACATGGAAGACGTGGAGCCATATAATTTGGAACTCCCCTATTTAGGAAAACATGGTAGATAACCCTCTTCGGTTTCAGATGAAACCATGTCTAAGGAAAGACTAAGAACCATAGACATACATCGATACCACCTTGCAACCTAGCCCTTGTGCTTGGTGTTCCAATTCCTAAGGCGCTTATTGAGAATCGACTAGTATAGGTGCTTCGGTGTCAACAGTGTAGATTCTACTTTCCAATAATTTTAGGAGTCAATCAGGTAGCCGATTCATCTATGGCAGCACAATCATCATATGTGTTATTTGGAGGTCTGGTGTGAGGTATATTTTCTGGTGCATCATCGGTATAGAACATAGGCACATAGAAAGTTGGTATAACATCCGGAAGTAGTACAAATTCGCAGACCGTGGGAGTACAATTTAGTATAACTGTTGGAACACAAGGAAGTGCATCCTCTGGTCTATTTCCCACTATAGGGGGAGGATCAGGAGGGTCAGGTGGTTTGAGATCTAGCAGATATGGTGGTTCTAGAGGAGGAAATACAAGAGGTAATACATGTTTTGGATCTAGTGGGCACGGTCCACACCAACCCCAGCAAGTCTATTTGGAGATGTCTCTACGTCTCTTATAATACATTGGAATTGAATTTTTAGTAGAGCATGTGTGTATGTGTGAAATACTATAGCGCACTAAGGGCATTACATCTCCAGGCATAAGGTAAGTTAGTTTGCTACCACTTTACAAGGGCACACACATAGTTGGTATAGGAAATATGATCTGAACCACACTTGTATGCAGATTATACTACACTACGTGATGCTTTCCTAACATATTTTCATATACCTGAGTTTGAGTAGAAGAGCATCAACACGTTAAAGTACATCAATTAGGGCATGGTTGAGAGTGTAAGGGAGTATAATGCCTACTTTAAAAATTTATTATCAAATCTATCTTATGATATTCACCTGAGTCATCATGCTCAATGGTTTGTTGGAGGGTTGATCACACCTTTCAGAAGGACATTCTCACACAAGACTTATACAGGCCCGCGTGAGGTGCTTGAGGCAGCTCTGCACGTTGAGGTAGTCGTGAATGTAGATACTGGAGTTAGCCCATTTTTAGAGGTTTAGATTGTAGCTATGGAAAAATATTTGAAAAAATTGTCATCTAATTTAGCTCATGAGACGTGCAGTGGTATTTGGTACACAAATTGTGAAGTAGAAGGACATACTAAGGAATGTTATCCTCGTAAGTCGGTGCATGCCATGTTAGTGGACTATGAGATTTTCACTTGGATCATGATTCAAGTAGGTGCCCATTGTTGTAACGTGTGATAAGGAAGAACGTATCCTGTTCTTCGTAAGATTTGTAGATCTACCACTCATGATATAGATAATTATAGGTTGATTAATCATATCTATGATGCCATTGATACTCATGTACATCAAACCATTATTGCAAAACAATTACAAGGAGAAAGGCGAGCATCATGATCATGGTTATGATGAAGGGTGCTCTAATGGTGGTGGTAGAGGTAGATGTCGAGGATACCATGGAGGATTCGGAGGCCTTAGGTCGTGGTGGTGGTAGAAGTGATTTCCCCCATGAAACATGTTATACATGCGAGATCCCCGATCATTATAAGCGCGAGTACCCTTAGAATATATTTTTATCCTTTTTTAGAAATAACCACAATTATGAAGAGTACCGAAATTTTTATGAGCACCTAAGAAAGAAGCATAAAGCGGGATAAGGGCGTGTGAATGGTTAGAGTACGGTGCGTTGTAGAAGAATAGTGGCTATCAAAGTTATCGTCGATCCTGAGATATTGCTTGTGTTGGTCACTACATGAGCAGAGGTTCTACTCACCAATGAAGTTCCAAATTAGGAGCCTATTATTACAAAAGATGGGGTATTGAATGCAAAGTACCCATACCGTACTCATCAGAAATAATTTTATCAAGAAACCATGGAAGTTATTAGAAACTTGTAGGGTGAGATATAATGCTTAAAAGAGCAATTGCAAAAAAGTTGGGTGGGAAAAATTAGTTGAGATTATTCGAGAAGGATGTTGATGACTGGAAGGAGGTTTTTAAGATGTTGTGCCAAGAAAATATCATTCATTTATTAGGGGAATGGCTAAGGGGGAAGATGTTGCACGCTAGGGTTGAGCGCGAGAGACAAATTTTACATGCTAACTTACCTCCTCGTGGTCTTGATTATGAAAAGAAAATCACTCTAAATGTTGTTATTAATAGATGGCTGTTGAGTAACATTTTGATTGCTACAGTGCGAGAAGTGAATGTGATCGCCTTGGGCGTGTGGAATCAAATGGGGAGGCCACCATTACAACAATATTCAAATGTGTTGTTTATGGAAAATAGGACTAAATCCATGCCCATTGGACTCTTAAAGGATTCTACTATTATGATACAAGGGACCAATTTTATTTGGGACTTCGAGGTATTGGTGCTTGCAGAGGAATATAGTTTTCCATAATTTCTTGGGTTCCCTTCATGTTATGCGAACAATGTTGATTTTTTCTTTAATAAGGAATATATAATTTTTAGAACAATAAAGAGTGCGTCATCATTCCTTTGGCGAGATGGAAAATCTGCACCTTATGTGGAACCTTTGAGTGAAGATGATTTGAATAGAATTTATGTGTACACCATTAGAGATCCCAAGTGTTTGAGCCATCAAAGGAAGGAGTTATTCAATGGGATGATGCACATATATGAGTGATACTACCCATGTTTCTTGTGACAAGTGGGATCATGGGACCTATGCAATGATTGGGAAAGAGATGAAAATTACACTCACGTGCATAAGTAAGTCACACTTTGTTAGGAATTTGGGCGTGTCGGTTACCAAGCTATACAGTGAGGGAAATCTTGAATTATTTTTGCACGTTATGGAAGCCTAGTGGACAAACCAAGTGGACATAAGGAATATGCTAGTATATACCTGTGTGGGATATCTACGTTATGGTGGATGGTACACAAAGATAATATTATAGAGTAGAGAGAAGTGAGAATCGCCTTATCTACTAGATTTATTCAAGGCAATGCACCTACCAAGACATGTGAACTCCATGGGAAGGATTATGCTTCACATCATGTTTAGAAGTGTTAGAGACTCTGACAGAGGGGTGGGATGCTTTACCATATTCACTTTGTGGGTGAAAAAGTTCTACTTCACTTTTTGAGGTTGCATGCACGCATGGTATGTTTATGTAGATTTGAATAGAGAAACATGGAATTGGCAAGAACTGACTATAGGTATGATTCATACCTTTGACTATTTTTCCACTAAACCTCTAGTAAATGAGGTGTTACAGGGTATGAAGCACTTAACTATGGGATATAGTGCAAAGGTTGAGGAACTTATTCAGGAGTTACTACATGAGTCGAGCTAGAGGCACACTTTGAAGAAGAACAAACATATGTAGACTAACTTGGGTGTGTCTACCTAGAAAAAGAAAAGGGTAAGATGGTCTATGTAATTGATGATGAAGAAGTGGAGAATCTAAATGTTGAGCATACTAAGGGTATGCGCAGGTATTAAATAGAGAAGATGAGAGGTGTGTGCATATCATGAGCCTATAAAAATGAAGAAGGTCAACATTGGGACAAATGTTGAACCTAAGGAGGCCATCATTGGATATTATTAGTTTGACTCTGAGGTTTACAAAGATAATTGAGTTACTTATCAACTTCTAGGATTTATTTCTTAGAGGATATCATAAATTAAAATAGGTACATCACTCTTTGGGTGAGATGAGGATTAAGCTAAAGGAAGGTGCATGCTTTGTTAGGAAGAGGCCTTACAGGATGAATCCTAATCTATGCGAAAAAGTAAAGGAAGAAATTGAAAAAAATTGAGGAGTTCGAGTGGGTTAGCACTATGGTGATAAGTATTAAGAAAGATGGGAGGATAAGAACTTGTGTGGATTATAGGGATTTGAATGTTGCATGTGTAATCGATAATTTTCCCACACTATTTCTTGAAGAGATCACGGAGGTCATTGCGGGCGCGATATCTACTCCTTCACTTATGGATTTTTAGATATCATTAGGTGAGGATTGCTAAGGAGGATCAAGATAATAAAACCTTTACCACTTTGAATGGGGAATTTTTTCATACACATGATTATGCCTTTTGGATTGAAGAATGTGCCTATATTCTTTTCACGCATTGTTGTACAAGCATTCCAAGATTTTATTCACAAGTTTTACAAGTGTACTTGGATGATTGGACAGCGGTTTATGGGCTAGTGAAATATCATTGTGATAATTTAAGAATTATTTTTGAAAGGTTTTAAAAGTTGAGATTATCCTTAAACATTAAGAAGAAGTGTGTTTTTGCTACACACTTTGGGACGTTGTTGGGGCACATTATCTGTAAATAAGGATTGTTAGTGGATCCTGCTAAGGTTTTTATTTTGGGCTTAGAGGAACATATTAACCAGAGTGAGGTGTATGGATTCTTGGGGCACATAGGATATTACTAGAACTTTATCAAAGGGTATGCTAGGATTTTCACATCCTTGGAAGAATTGTTAAAGAGTAAAGGAAAGTTCCATTGGGGTGAAGCGCAACAATGCACATTTGAAACATTGAAGGAAAGGCTTACTACAATGCCTATTCTGACACTTTCCTTCATGGACCAAACCTTTTCATGTGCATGTGGACGCCTCTAGCATGGCCATTAGTGTGGTATTAGCCCATCCTGGAGAAGGTATTGTTGATCATCCCATTTTTTTGTAAGTAGGAAGTTGACCCTATCTCGAGCATAATTATACCACTATAGAGCATGAGGCCTTATCTATGATCTACATGTTGCATAAGTTTAGGCAATACTTGTTGGAAAAACATTTTATTTTCTATACTGAGATCACATGGAATTTAAGTACTTGGTGAACAAGCCCATTTTGCAGAGGTCAATATTCCACTAGATGTTTTTACAAGAATTTGACTTTACAAAGTGGTAGTTAAGCCAAACAAGAGTAATTATAGATCAGATCATTTATCAAGAATTAACTTATGTGAAGATGCGTAGAGAATTGAGGATACAATTTCAAATTCCCATCTATTCATATTGAACCACACGCTCTTTGAATTAGAAGATATTGATGATTTTTGTAAAGCTGGTGTGGTGCTTGAAGGGATGAAGAGTTTAGAGAAGAAACAACTTTCCATATGTGACGCGCCTTATATGTTGATTTGTGGAGATTTATACAAAATAGGTGGGGATGAACTTTTATGCTGGTGTGTACTTGAGCATGAGCATAAATAAATTATGGAGGAAGCTCATGGTGGAATTGTAGGTAGACATTATGAAGGAGATGTCACAGCGCATAAGATTTTGTTGGTTCACCTATGGTGGGAAACACGTATAAGGATTGTAATGAATATTGTAAGGCATGTGACCATTTTTAGTGCCTTGGAAAGCACGGACATTGAGGTCTATTGCTAGTGTAGAACCTTTTGAAAAGTGGGAAATTGATTTTGTGGGTCCTATTTTCCCACTGCGCCTGAAGCTCGGATCGCACTACATTATAACTTGTATAGATTATCTTACAAGGTGGGTAAAAGTAGTGCCTACAAAGGATTGCATGCATAGCAGCTATGACAACAAGGTTTATGTGGGAGAACATTATCAGTAGGTATGGATGCCCATTGAGTTTGACAAGTGATAGGGGTACTCATTTTCTTAATGAGACTATCAGGATATTATTGGTAGAATTTATGGTGGCACACCATAAAACAACACCCTATCACCCACAAGAAAATGGAATTGCTGAGGCTTTCAACAAGATATTGGGACATACATTGACTAAGATTTTGATGTTAGAAGGAAATACTGGGATGATAAATTCTTTGTTGTAATTTGGGCATACAATACAACTTATTAAATATTGAACAAAGCCACACCCTTTCAATTGGTGTTTGGCACAAAGGTTTTTTTACCGTGGAATTCATGTTAACTTCTCTTTGGATTGTGCGCATAGGAGGTTTGGTCGATGAGAAATCACTTGAAGGGAACATTGATAAATTGATGCGGTTGGATGAAAAGTGCACCATTTCCGGATGGATTCGAGAATATAGAAAAGGCTAGGCGAAGGCATGGCATGAAATGCATATTAAGGATAAAAATATTGAGGTGGATAAACGGTTCTTCCGTATGATTCAAAGTTATTGTGCCACCACTGAAACTTCCAATGAAATTTTTGGGATAATATGTTGTGACCTACATATTTGATTCAATCACTTGCTAGTTATAGGCCTGGATGGGACACGATTTCCCAGTTACTTCAACAGGAGTTGGTTAAATCTCTACTATAAATAAGTGTTCTTAGTGTTTGTAATAAGCTAGTATTGCCACTAGATTGATTTCCTTTAATGCATTTCCATTATATGTGTTTCCTTTCATTGTTTCTATTCTTTGTCAATTTATTTTAGTGTTTTGTGTAATAAGTGCACTTTCGCACTTTGAAGTTGATTTAATTTCTAGTAATTTCACGCGCATGGGATTGCGCATACCCTTAGTGGTGCGATATTGTTGGCACTCCTTGATATAGGTTTGTGGATTTAGAAATTCCACCTAGAAACGTGGACATGAAAGGATATGAGGTGGTATATGTGTTATGGTAAAGGTGTTCTGGGGAAGGTTTAGATGACTGAAGAGAACGTAGGGAAAGTGATTTCACGATGTAATGTGAGGTAGGAAGTAACATGAGAAACTACTTGGGATATGGTGCAAAGGTTTTGTACTTTGGCATAGTGAGGTGCATAGAGGAGGTCCGTGGCGGAAAGTAGTATTAGTGCACTAGAAGGTTATGGCTGTATCGCGTGAGGTAAAGTCAAGAAAGTTGTTATAAATGGAAAAGGAACTTTATGGAAAAATTAACTTAAAATCATGGGTTAGAAGTAAAAATATGACCATTGGAGGGTCATGAAAAAGTATAAATAGGGGTTATGGTAGTCATTTGGCTACCTTTCTTTCGATTTCCTCTTGAGCAGTTTAGAGAGTGACATAGAGTTTAGAAGCAACGTGAAGTATTTGTAAACCAGGATTACTTGTGTGTTGTCCAAGGATCCTTGCGTAGAGGTGAGTTGGAATTAGCAACATAGAAGTGAATGATTGTATACGTTTTTAGCAATTAGAAGTTGTCTAGCTCGGGTAGAGAAGGGTCAAAGTATAGAACACCTAGGGCACACAAAGAGAAGTGAAATGACACAAAAACCTAGGAAGTTATGAAAAAATAGGCCCGAGGTTGTGGTGGAGGAGACCTTAGAAGAAATATATTCTGAAATGTAATACCCTCCTGGTGTTGTGCAGGTGGAGTTGTGGAAATTGAAGCTCACTAGCTCTAAAATTAGCGAGTTTAACCACCACATGGAGGAGAATTAAAATAAGATGAGGGCAGACTTGAAAAAAACACTCCCAAGTGTGTACAAGGCTGGAAACCCTTGAATTGATGACTCTATGTAGAGAGAGTTGCGAAAAATGGGCATTTTACAGTTATGGGAGATTCCATTCTTCACAGAACCCACACATTGGTTTAAGTGGTTGATGGCACAAGTACATGAAGACTTCTTCTACTTTTCATGTAAAAGGGTGCACCTCACGAGTCAATTGATCGAATGAGTTATATTGATAAGAATAATAGGGGAGGATGTATCCTTGGATTTGAAGGCCACAACTAAAATTGAGGAGCTTGCCAAGAAACTAAACTATGAGAAGGGAGGTAGGGCACAAACCATTGTGGATTTGAATGATCGGCACTTAGGGTCAATTCTGACTCATGAGTTTCAAGTTGGGCATGTTAGAGCACTATATAAACATAAACAAGAGGTTTTCTATACGTAGCTTATAGAATCTCAAAGAGGGTGCATTACAACCTAATAGAGTATATTGTACACAGCATCATAGAGGAGGTACATTTGCAAAATTAAGAAGGAGAAAAAATCACATGGGGTTCCATCCTTATTTTGATCATATTTTTGGGAGGTAGGCATCCCAAATGGACCTAATGGGAATGTGTGGGTTTACCCACCAGTAGATCCATCACCTGTGTGTGCAATTTTTTGGGATTCACTTATAATGGAAACATTTCAAACACATATAAGGCACACATTTATAAATGGTATGAAAGAATGCGTTAGGACTTTGAGAATGAATGGATCATTCGTTTGTTCTACGAGCTCCCTATAGTGGTTAGGGACCAATTAAAGTTTGTTTTAATGCAACACTTCATCTTGCAAGATTCAAACAGGTGAATAGGAGATGGGGCCATAGTGTAAACTCCCATTTGCATTCACCGAAAAGTATCTGAAGTGCTCCATCAACAGGCTAAAGGATGCACAAAAATTGACTTATGATGTGGATAAGGTAGATTCTGATGTACACACTCTTCGTGCCACTTACAGGTATGACTCCAGGCCTACATACCTCGAATTATTGGAGCCTAACTTCTTGGATTTACACCCACGAGATCAATGTTGCCATCAAGGATTCATCCATAGAGAATTTTTATAGTTTTTCCCTAAGACACAAGGGGATTTGAGGTAGAAGTCACATATTCCAATTTCCCTAAGCCCTGGAGAAGCACAAATACCTCCCATAAAGGTAGTACAAGCGGAGGTAGTAGATGAAGAGGAGAAATAAAAAAGTGAAGGAAAATTGGATACTTCTCATAAGAGAAAGTATTACATGCATAGAGGTAGCACTTGAGGGTGCGGGAACTTCACAAAAGGTAGCAGAAGAAGAAATAGGAGAAGTTCCTAAGTTACAAGAAGTCTCTAGCACGAGAAAAAGGCCGGGACTAAAGGAGAATAGGACTATGTTTCCTTCAGGAAGAACTTGAGCAAGAGTTTTAGGAACATGTTAATAGAAGATCCGAAGAGAAATCAAAGGTATATGACATGACACACAAGAAAGGTAAAGTGTCGAGTTTTGATGAGCTAAAGTAAATTCTAGTGCATAATTCACCCGATCTGACTGCCGAGCTAGGTGAGAAGGACAAGGGTTACTCCTTTGTGATCATAGAGGACAAAGGATTGGGAATGGGTACCCGTACCCCTATCCCAAAGAAGTAGAGAACAAATATGAAGGTGTAAAGAAAGTGGTGGACTCTAAGGTTGCCGAATATGGATTTTATAGATGATTCTACAAAAGTGTTGCATGCATACTTCCATAGTTCCCTACCTACAAAGAAGTTACATGCTTGGGAGCTACTAGATCCAGAAGGAGGAGCGTCCCAGACAAAAACGATGTTGAGTTGGAATCTATATTCCCATGCGAGAGGAGCTAGAATTCAAATTTTCTAGATAGTTGGGATAAATTGGTAATGGTTGTTAGTAATATAATGAATGCTTCTAAAGGTTTTAAATTTGATGATGTGGTTAGTGTAATCCTTAATGAGGAAATATGTAGGAAAATCTCAAGAGAAGCATCATCCGGAAACACTTTTACTTGTAGAAAGAAGGGGAAGATCTAAAGAGATATCATCAAAGAGCAATAATAATGGGAGATCAAAGTCAAGACATGGCAGATCTAGATCCAAGTACAGAGATTTACTTTGTTGGAATTGTGGAAAGAGAGGACACGTAAAGGAGTGTTGGTCCAAGGAAAAAAAAGAAATTACATAAGAAAAAGGTAAATAGGAAAATGTTGTAAGTGAGGTAAAGAAATATGCCCTTATTCTCTCCTTGGATAATAAATTAGAATCTTGGGTTTTATATTTTGGAGCTTCTTTCCATGCTACCCCTAATAAGGGTTATTTCAAAAATTATGTTCAAGGTGATTTTGGACAAGTTTTTTTAGGATATGATGAGCCATGCAATATTACTGGTAAAGGTGATGTTCATCTAAAGTTTCTAAATGGAAATCCATGGGTATTAAAGGATGTGAGGCATGTGTCAAGCCTCAAGAGAAATCTAATATCTACATGGAAACTAAGTGAATCTAGATGCATGGTTACATTCACATCCAACTCTTGGAATGTTACCAAGGGATCTCTTGTTGTGGCAAGAGGTAAGAAGGTAGGAACTTTATATCTGTCTACATGTGTTACTAATTCTTTTTCTTGCTATCTACTATAGATTAAAATGCAACCATGTGGCCTAATCAGCTAGGCTATATGAGTGAAAAAGGAATGCACATCTTAAAGGCTAAGGGTAAGCTATCAGATTATAAACAATTAGATCTTAAATTTTGTGAGCATTGCATATTTAGAAAGAGAAAGAGAGTGATATTTCTCAAGGTTGGGTCAACAAAGAAGGAGTAGAAATTGGAACGTGTACACTCATATCTGTGGGGACCAGCTCATGTACCTTCTATTAGAGGATCCCAATATTATGTGAATTTCATTGATGATGCCACAAGGAAGGTATGGATCTATTGTATTAAGCATAAATATGATGTTTTTGAGACTTTTAAAAGGTGGAAATACCTTGTGGAAAATGAAACAAACTTAAAATTAAAGTGCCTTAGATCTGACAATGGTGGAGAGTATTGTAACAAGGATTTCAATGATTATTGTTTAGTGAATTGAATATGAAGAGAAAGAACGGTTCCTAAAACTCCATAGAATAATGGAGTTGCAGAAAGAATGAATAGGACAATCATGGAACATGTTAGAAGCATGAGGATACATGTCAGCTTCCCTTTGAAGTTTTGGGCAGACGGTGGATATAATAGTGTACTTGATCAATCGTGGAACTTTAACAACACTGAATGGTGGAATACTCGAAGAAAATTGGTCTGGAAAAGAGGTAGATTTTTCTTTTCTTAAAGTTTTTGGCTCAAAATATTTTGTGCATGTTGATAGGAAAAGTAGGAAAAAGTTGGATGCTAAATCTAAGAAATGCACTTTCATTGGTTATGGCTTTGGTGATTTCGGATATCGATTTTGGGATTTAGAAGATTCTAAGATTATTAGGAGTCATGAAATTGATTGGAATGAAAAAGAATGTATAGGGATTAGGTTTTGGTGCCTAAACATGAGTGAGTTGATGAGATTTTAAAGGAAAATCAACTTTCAGACCTAAATCAGACATCCACAGACACTAACGTTGGTTCTACAGAGAAACCGATGTCGGTCGAGCTAACCGACATCGAATGACAAGATCGAGGCTCAAAATAGACAACCGGTGGAACCAACGTCAGGTACTCCTTGAACCGATGGTAGTAAAGGGAACCATATTTGGTTGTGAGAAAAAAGGAACCACGGTCGGTTACAGGTGACTGATGTTGGTCACTGACAAATATTGACATGAATGTGCAATAGGCATAGAATGAGCCCCAGACACCCCAAATCTCAATGAGAAGGTCACAAAGGGTAAGTAGACCTCCAGAGATATTTTCACCTTCCTTTTCTTATTTATTATTGACTGATAGTGGTGAACTAGAAATATTTGAAGAAGCAATGCATGTAGATACCCATGAGCAGTGGGAGCATGACATGGATGAGGAGATGGACTCCTTGGAACAAAATCAGACATGGGATTTGGTCAAGTTACTAGCAGGTAAGAAAAAAAAGAGGGTATCGAGACATGGATTTATGCTATGGAGGGTTAGATATTTCTTTATGTGGATACTCCTCTATTTGGAAAGAAGAACTATATCTAGTCCTTTGAGGCGGAGTTTGTGTTGAAAACCGGTTAGTTGAATAGTTGTCACCCCATGCTGAGAGCGAGGGTGATGGCTATCTATTCAGTTGATCATAATATGCTTCAAGACCTAGGAGAGGTCTACCATATGCATCGAATCCCGACATATTCAAGGGGTATATGAATACCCGCAGAATAATGGGAAAGAGCGAAGGTGGATGAAAGAATAAAAAGTGGAAAACTAGTTAGTTTCACGTCAGTTTCACCAATTTTGTTGGTGAAGCTGATGCGAAGGCTAACAAGGTGGAAAAGATGAAAAATTGTTTGTTTCACGTTGGGTTCACCAATTTTGTATGATGGAAAAGTGACAAGAGAGCATGGGAATCTACAAGTAACTCTTCCTCACACTGACCTCCGAGAGGTCATGTCGAGACAAATGGGTGGGGATAGAATATATGTGGGGTATAGACAAACTAATTAGGAAATCTTATGTCTTCGAAGTGCACTAATGGAATCATGAATCTAAGGAAAAGAAGGCTCTCCTAACACAAACTGGTGTGATAGATCGGTCGGCGAGGATGACTGCTCAAAGGCTCCAATCAATATCGAGCTCTGGCGTGATCCGATCTATAGGTTGTGGGATACATGGAAGATAGCCTGTGGGCGCTTCATATGTCTCCCGAAAGGGTCATGAAAATGGATGATGGATATATAGTGGATTCTATGGGTGATTCTTTGGTCTAGTCCAGAAATCCTTAGTTAGATTAGCTATTATGTCTAGTGAGGATAATTATGCGATAATGGTTGGTGGAAGTGGAGAGGACCTAAATACTAATGCACGTAAACTAGTATCAATGTCTGATTGACCTGTGGACTCATTGGGTTGTGGGATCTGTGAATCATAGCCGTAAGTTCATGGTCGTTGTGGACCTCCTATGGTCATGTGTGGAATCAATCCTAATCCCTACTATCCAGTAGTCGTATGCCTTTTCGGCCTCTATATTTAGAACTAAAAGTTGTGCAACCTTCTCAGAGTACCTTACAGGCATTCTGGCAACCTGAATTCTTAAACTAGTGTCTATGTCAATGAAGATATCTCCTGCGTTTGGCTGTGGGACCAAAGGATCACAACCGAATGTTTTCTCTCTTTCAAGCCCTTCTACAGTCATGCGGGTATCTATTTAGGGTAATCTGTAGTTTGGCTGGTTTGTCCAAAATGTATGTGCTCTGTCATCTTCTATGTTTAACCCTCTTAACTGTGGGCTGATTTCTTGTAAGTCCGTTGTTTTTCGGAATACTTAGATTCTAAGATTCTAGTCTATATCAGTTATTGTTGCAACAAGATTGGGTTGGGGCACTATTGGCTCGAATATGTATTCTATGGGATCTTTAGGTCCCATGATTATCATACAAAAGGAAATAAATATAACTAAAGTAAAGTAGACTAATTATGCAAAGTATATCTACAGCGTATATATATCTAAATCTAATCGAAAGAGCAATTATTTAATATATCTAGAAAGTGACAACTAAACTAATAACAAAATTAAAACAAACAAAGCAGTCGAGTATAGCTACTTGCATGTGTAGTTGTAAATCTATTCTAAATAACCAGATAACTGATCTAATCTATTTGAAAGACCCCCGATCTTACCTCAGAAGTGGGGAATGAATCATAGTTTCTCAGAAACTATCAATCCCCACAGCTTCCCCAGCAATATTGAAAGTGAGATTAACTGAAATGAAATGATTGACTACTCTATTTGATATGTTTTAACTAAAACTTTGATAGCTTGAACCTGGATTTTGCAGAACAGTGGTGAATCTGGTTGTGTGTGGCTTTGTCCCCTCAGTGTGGTCTCCTCATTCCTTTGTGCTCATGTGAATCTAGAAAAGCGTGTAATGCTAGCATCAGCAGTAGGTATTGGAAAAATGGCAGCTTTGGATGTAGATTGAATACAATGCGAGTAGGAGAGGGATAACGCAAGAGAACAGATCTTGGATTATGCAATTCCTAGCGGGATTTATTGCGAGTCATGCAACAAAAAACATCCAGAACCTCAAACTATCCTTCTTGATGAATAAAACCTGCAACTCTAATGGCTTCAGACTGAAAACAAAACTATCCTATTTTAATTGATTGCATGAAACAGTAACAACACTAGCACAAGAAGATCATGTGGCTTCTAAACAATAAAACAACACTAACTATGCATGTAACAAATGAAAACTATATGAATTCCTAAATAAGAACCGAAGGACTAAACTATTGAAATGAGAAGATGAGAGGAAATTTTGAGGGGCCACTTGCTTGAGCACAAACCAGCTATTTATAGAATTCCCATTTACCCAAAGGTGAAATCCAACTTGAACTCTTTATAATAAACAATGGAGAAACACTATTCTAGGGAACCAAAATCATAAATACAAGCCAAGGCGGTGGAAAAAGATGGTAAAATTTTAAAATTACATGAGTCACGATTAAAAGCACATTCTGGAAAATGCGTGAAGGACCGCTGCCTCTACACAGGTGGCGGTTTCATAACTGAAGACCAAAACACAAAGGAAAAGAGGGGAAAAGAGCAAAATAAAGCATGTGGAGGCTAAGCGGGACATGCGGGATGTTAATGCATACTTGGAGAGATTTTTCGGATCCCGAACACCTTGCAAGGAGACCTATATCATCATTGGGGCACGTGTAACATTGTTACGGCCAGTGCGATACCCTATAATTTTGGGTACGTCGAGATACCATCATCAAGACAGACCAAAGTACTACGATGGAAATTTGGTATATAAAAACACACTAAAAAATGACATAGAGAGTGTATGAGTGCTCAATTTATGTGAATTTACTTTCTTTTTCTAACCAAATTGGTTGTATCGGTGGTTGATGTCGTGAGTTCATGAATATTACTTTTATTTTGTAGGAAGGAGGATGCACATTCTGCACATATGACTAATAGGGTTATAGGTTTGCGCAGATTTAGGCTGGTAAATAAAGAAATACTTGGAAGATGATGCATTAGTAGAGGCCATTTTTGTTGCTTTTAAATATCGAGAGGGTGGTTGTGCAATGGACATAGTAAATATTAGCGACCTAGTTTTGAGAGTTTCTACACACCCGTCCACCGTAAGTTAGGTGCATCGAGAGATATGGACCCAAATAAATAAGAAGTGGCTCCATGTTGCATAAAATATGGCAAGTAAGAAAACATACAACATCGAGACAGGTTCATCGTTGAAGGTATCATTGAGGAAGTGTGCATGCATTTTGTCAAAGGGGAAAAGATTACTTTGGTTGTCATTCTTATCCTTATTGTTTTCTCGAGATAGGGGTACCTAACAGGTATGGAGATAAAGTTTGAAAATTTCCAATGGAGAAAAAGTATCCCACACGAGAGGTTTACAAAATATAATTCGATGCCATAAAAAGGCCTATAACTTTGAATAGATATTTGGTATATGTAGATGCACAAAGCATTCGAGCATGAATGACGAGTGCTAAGGGAGTTTCCTTTGGTCTTGGAAAGTAAGGCATAGTTTGCATTGTTTCTACACTTTTTCCTTGGGAATTTTAATATGAAGATTGGTGACAAGAGCCCATGGTGCAAGCTTCCATTCACCTTCATTGAAAGGAATTTCAAGAATTGGTCAATAGAATATTTTATGCATGCAGTTGAAGTTCAATGCGAGACAAGGTAGATGCCAACTATCACACATTGTAGACTACCTATTTATACCATGGAAAATCAGCCTATATGGAATCAATAGAGTCGGATAACATCGATATCACTCCAAAGACTCGTAGTGGGCAAGGAAGCATTAAAAATATATATCTATTTGAGACCAAAATTGAAGGAAGGATGGTGTGTAGATGAGGAAGACCTTCCAATACTAAGAGCACCAAATGGGAAGTAGATGATGGGTACTAAGAGGACATGCAATAATACCCCTCCCATGAAGATTAAGGTGATGAAGGGGAGGTGGAAGGTGAAAAGGATATGAACCCTAACTAGAGTGTAAGAGAGGAGAGATAAGAAGAGCACATAGAGTCGGGATAAGGCATGGTTACCTCTGGAGTAATGAATAACTCACCAAAGAATCCATGTCGTAAATAAAATACACCCATGAAGGAAAAACCCAAAGTGGTTTCGAGCAAATAAATAAAGGACGTATAGAAGTCACGGTAGAAAAGAGATACCACAGAGTCCCCAGGTCATCCACAATGTAGAATATAGAGATGAAGAGGAGTGTAAAGTTCATGAAGAATAAGGGCTAAGGAAGGATGATAAGGAGGAAGAAGGCCATGACAATCCCTTCATAGAAAACATAGGTAGAGGCCGGAGCTTGAAGAAGAGCGTGACACTTGAGCACGAGGAGGAAAAAGAAATAAATAAGGACACAAATGCGGGGAGATAACATGGGTATGGAAAAATCAATTGGTAAAATCCATTCTATTACATAAAGTGTACCAAAATGGCATAAAGGAAAGGGAATAAAACATAAGCATGTCCCACATGACCTCCTATTGTAATATAATAATGATCTTGTAAAATTCCTTTGGGCACGGTCCAAAGCTCGGTGGCCTTCAAGATATCTTCTATTGGTCATTATTTGATACGAATTAAACCATCCCACGCATAGGAATATGATCTCTTGGTAATTCGACTCACACATGGAAGAGACGATGCTTAAAGTGAATGCAAAATCTTTGTAAGGGACTCGACTTAACTTAAGTCTATTCTGGAGAGGCCTTCCCCATAGTTAACTCACAAATGAAAAAGCATTCAATGTGCTTAACAAATTGGTGACAAAAGTTGGGGTAATAATTTTTGACAAGGATGCCACTATAAAAAGGATGTAGGAAGAGGCTCAAGAAAAGGATCAAAAGATTGAGCAGCACAAATAGGAGCTAAGGGAAGAGAAGGTTAGAATGCACACGACATACAAGAAAGTGGAGTGTATTGTAGATATTATCACTACCGCGTACCCAAGCCTTGTTACACATGCCAAGGATTAGAATGAGACAATGCTACATTATTTGGAGGACTTGACATGGGTTCTCTCGCATGAGATAATAAAGGGTGCATGGTGACAACCAAGGTGATAAATGTTTAGAAGAAATATGACAGGGAAAAAATAGAGGCACATCTTGTGTACTATGAGGTGTTTGATATAGAGGCTAAAGAGGTTGCGTGAATGGAAAAAATTGTTTTTGAAAAATGCCAAGATTTTGACCAGGTTGTGAGAATTCTTACTGCAAATGATGAGGAAAATTTGAAATAAATTCAGGCCAAAATTAAGAATAACATGTCGAGATGGAGAGGATGTTGGCTAAAGTAGAGAAAAAAGAGAAGTTTGATAATAGATATAAAGGACATACTCAAAGATATACTTAAATAACTCTTTTCCTTGGTCATATGCAGAATGGATGCATTTGATGATGTGGATTCATAGCTGGAGAAATTGATCATGGAGCTCAAGGGGAAGACTGATGAGTTAACTCCTGCAGAGGTACCTGATATCATTGATGTTGTGTCAGTCAAGGAAACTAAAGATCTGTAAGGGTGGAGGGAGTTCGAGAAGGTTTTGGACAAGGAATTTACGTGGATCCTTACTGCCTAAAAATTCATGAGTTTTGATTCTTTGATTATTTTAGTACAAGCGATATTTATATTCATTGATTTATTATTCAGTGAAGGCATTCTTTAATTCAATATCGCTAAGGATGGATAATATCCCTAGTATGGGGTAAGGTTGGTTGGAAGAATTTATACATACTAAGTAAACACAAAGGCTATACGAAAAGGAACAAATGTGCTAGGATCATATCAGCACACGGGGAACACACATTAGGAGGAATGGTTAGCATGCAAGTTTACACACAAGAGCGGGGATTTAGCCATTTTTCTAGGATTCAAAGCTAAAAATAGGAAAGAAGGGTTTGAGTGTTGATCAAGAAAAGGTCTAAGAATAAAGAAAAGTAAGATGGCTTGGCGGCCAAGAAAGGGCTATAAGTGGAAAAAAGCACACACTGAACAAAGATAATGAAAGCATATGAGGACTCCTAATAATAGGATTAAAGTATGGTGTATATTTAGGATAGTATATTATTAGTTATATTTGTAAAAGCATGTAGGCTATTTTTGTACACGTGGCTATTATTAGGAAAATGCATGAGTGGTAAAGGAATTCCCCACCCTATTTATATTGATGATGTGCTACTATTTTAGGATTCTAGTGGAGAGTCTAAGGTTGTAGTGATCAAGATATGTTATTCGAGTACGGTTAGAGTCTCTGTGAGTGCACGCATGGTCCAACGCATGGATGTATTAAGATATATTATAATCAACTACCTATTTATGCATTTTATATGGTATTTTGAAATGGTTAAGTAATGGTGATTTGTTGATATGTGTTTGGACTTCTTGATTAGTCAAGGTTGTTGTACTTATGATGTTAATCTAAGTGTTATTTCCATGTTGGTTTGTTTCCTTATTATATATGTTTCTAGCTACCATGTTTATGATGATTATTATACATGAATGAATTTCTCGGTTATGAATGTGGCAACTATGCATGCTAAACTTCTTATGGGAACAACAAAGGAGGGACTTGGTAGCTACGTTCACTTTGAGTGAGAAATCGATCTTTCTGGATGAAGTGCATGCACACATATCTCTAGAGTGGGTAAACAAAGACTACAACCCTAAAATAAACAAAACATACCTTAATTCTAAAACTCTAAGGTAGAAGAATCAAACCCTAGCTTGAGTTACTATGATAAAGGATTGGATCATCGGGATGTGTTATAGAAAATAGATTTTGTGCATAATCTACGAACACAAATAATAATAGCTCATAACCAATAAAGGGAAATACTAAATAGTACTAATTTATTGTAAATATTGAATATTATGTATTATGCTACCCACTATTTGAAAATAAGTGAAATTATGTTAGGATATGGAAAGGAATTATAAAAACATGTATAAAAAGGTAAGAAAAAGTTCTTAGAATGTGTATAGAAGAGTAATTTGTAGGACCTAGAAATGTTCTATAAATGTATTCCGGCTTGTTGTTAGATTACCTACCATTTTTGGAATTATCATGGAGGGATAAGAACCTATCCTCTGGAATTTTGTACTCTCAATTTCTATGAAGGTTCATCTACACCCATACGTATTTTTTTATCTAGAATTTTTGTTGAATAATGCTAAATCAAATATTGTCTTTTCTTTCTTCAAACTCTAGCTTGATGCCCTTGACCTGAAAATGGGGTTTTTATTATTTGATTAGATGGTACCAAAATACCTCTACTAATGTGATAAGAATTTCCTAAATACCACTGCTTTAAAGAGGAATAAACCACATGTAAATCTCCCATCTGAGTGAAGCATAAAGTAGAATTTGGTTGAAATTGTCTTTCTATAAATAAGGGATTGGTTCCTTAATATTTTGTTTTGGGGTCGTTATAATGTTCCCTTATTAAAATTAATGGACATTAATAATATTTCTAAGTTGGGCCCATCGAATCAACTATCTAGGGAAACTTATTGATATTATTATAAGAATAAAATGACTTTTTTAAAATACTAAGAGGTAGAATAGCCCCTTCTAGCCTATTTTCCATTGTATCGATCCATGGCTAAAGGGATAATAAAGGAGGAACTAATAATCTAATTTTAGTACTAAAGTAATTCTTATTAATGTTACTTTAATTAATTATTAAAGGTTGGTGGAAAATTAAAGTAATATTAAAATAGAAAATAAATGTGATTTATTAATCCCACATGGAGCGCACCACTTGAAAAATAAAGGCATAAAAGTATAAAAGGAGGTGAAGAGGGTTTCAATTGGCATCTTTGGTCATTTATCTAATTTCACTTTGGAGAGTTGAATGTATTTTCTTTCACTTTCAGCCATAGAGGACATAAACCCTCCTTGGTATCCTATTGAGGATGAAACCCAACAATAAAATTCATATTTAAGTATGAAAACCCTCAACATTTATTAGGTGACTTCATTCGGAGGTCAAATTTGGATGCAAAGACAAATTTTCAGAGATATGGCACATTTTTTAGAATTTTTTTCTTCATTTCTCACTTTAGATCTACATTTCAAGTGAATAAATTCATTTAGTGGAGAGACATCTACCAATACTTCAAGCAAGGATAACTAGGGCACAATTTACATTCATATCTAGGGTTATTTATACCATTTTCGGTGAATTTTGGTCCATTCTAGGGCACGACTATTCTAGATCTCATCATCATTTGCTTTGTCATAATTTTAGAGGCCATGTTCAGATTTGTTTTGGATAATTTGGTCTTGGTTCACTTCTTTCGCCATTTTTGTAAGTTGTATTTTTGTAGACAAACAAATTTCTATCTCTTGTTTTGGGTTCCTAAAATTTAGTATTTTGGTGTTATTGCATTCCTAAATTATTTAAATATTTTGGCATAAGATTTACAAATTTTGAGATCAAATCCAAGGTATTTTATGGCTCTTTTCTCCATAATATTTCACCATACCTAGGGTTTGTTTCAAGTTTGGTAAAATTTTGGAAAAGTTTCGGGTTGTTGAATTTGATAAATGAGGCCAAAATATGGATGAAAAGATATGGTTTTGATGAGAAACATGTATTTTAACTCGGATAGAGTATTTCCTTTTTCTAAACTTGGATAGACTTTCACCTTGTGAGGTCTTATGAAAAAAACAAGTTTCAAGTTTAGAATAGTAACATATTTTGTTATTTATAATCACAATTTTGAGAAAGAAGTCAAGCAAATGATGACCTATCCCTAATTTTTGGCCATCTAAATATGATAAACAACTTTATAGGGTTTCCTCGATATACCTTTCAGTACGTGAGGCACAAGTCTATGAAATTAGGAAATGTTGTCTAAGACATGGTTCAAAGGGTCAAATCCCCCTCCCCTTCACTCCAAAATATTTCAGTGGAGCTTGGTCAAAACCAAAAGATGTTTCTGTGGGGTCCACTCTAGGGCATGGTTATTGGAGAAAAATGAACCCCTCACTTCAAAGGAGCCACCTAAAAATGAAACCTTTTTAGCAAGAAATGACTGGTCTTCCCATGAATTTATATAGCCCACTAGCACATGGGCTTTATCCAAATGATTAGGTAATGACGTCCTAACCAAAAACCCTACTAAAATAGAAAATCATCTAAAATAAATATGACTTCCAAGATCACCTTTGGTACATGGAAATATAATTCACAGATTAAGAAGAGTTACAACAAAGAAGAAAAATATTTCAAGGGAAATAAACACCCTTATAAAATGGTTTAAAGCAAGGTTAATCCAATATATAATGCGTTAACAAGAAGCCTAGATGGTTAAGGAAAATATTAACCCAAAATTTTTAACCTTTTTCAAGAATCCTAATTGTTTACACAAATGATCAATCCAATATTACGATGTCAATCATGAATGAAAATGTGATTTCATAAACAAAAAGAAGCCAAAGCGTGAAATTATGTAAAATGATGTGCACATAAGTTAGTCTTTTGTTAAATTGGTTTGTTTGGTTTGAGAAATTTATCATTATAAATAGAATATGGAAATATACACACAAAAATTAGTAGTTTCATTAAAATAAAAGCAATGAAAAAGTGAGACAAACCGAATAGCTAATCTCTTTTTCGTGAGGCCGTTGACACAAACAAAGTGAGGATGCTCTTTACCGAGTTTAATTTTTATAAATAGCAAGGTCACCGCAAGTTATCATGAGGACGCTAATTTTTTGGTGAGGCTACTACTATGCATGATAAATCTGTTTGATACAAGCGAGGCCTCCAACCTATAGAGTGAGGCTACTAAAATTGAGCAAGACCGCTAATGCATAGTGCGGAACTAATGAACAAAATTGAAGTTTTACTATTTAGGAAATTTCCTTAATTTTATGCTCCAAATATGATATACGATGAAATGTTTTCTCTTTCCATCTAGTTACAAAACCCTTCCATATCAATAAATGTTTTACAATAATACCTTCAAGCCAAAAGCATGTAATAAGTACACATAGTTTGATCAAAAAGTGTATATAAATGCATGCATGTGTGAATTTTTGACAAAAATTGAAATACTCAGATTTAAGCTAGAAAATACTGGCATTAAAATAGAAAAGGACTGGAAAACATAAAAATTTGGGAAAATGATAAGTCCTTTTAAATATGGTAAGGCTGCCACAAAGTATGTCAAAGTTATTGTTTGTGTCGAGGCCACTACGAAGTTCAAAAACTACCGATAATATAAAATTCACCACAATAGACGATGAAAATGCAAAAAAAAAATCAAAAATGTTATTAACAAAATCAAAAATATCAAACATTTTAGAAAAGTACACAAGTCAAGGTCGTTAAAAACTACCATCCAAAGTTTTTCTATAACATATCTTCTCCAACATTTAAAATGGTTGTGAATCACGTTTTTTATCCTAACCCTAGGGCTGGAAAGGATGGATTCGACATTGGAATGGAGGTCGATGCTTTGACATGAAGGATTCATAGGCTCAAACCATGGGGATCGGTTGCTCTAAGAAAGGTTCTCGTTGTTGACCGTGCTCGTAATCATGACAAATCTCCTTCCCCTGAATCTGGCAGTTTTAGGAGCCTGTGTTGTTAAATCCGGCTGCAAATAAGGAAATCAACCCTATCTCAAAGGGGGAAAAACTGAGTTTCACGGCTATTGCTAGATCTACCCCTTCTAAGCCTATGGCTTTTGCAAAGAATCCTCTTGTTGTACGCTTTGGTGTAGAGGTTCTGAAATCCAAGACTTATTTCAAGCAAAATGGATTGATATGTAGATTTAATAATTTACCCTGGCTCCCGACATTGCATGATTGGATCTCAACTCACTAGAGGCCTCTCATGTCAGGTAAATTGGACATTTACCCTCAATCCAAAGGTTTCTTCATTATTTTTTTTATTGAAACCCCTGATAAGGATGATATTTTTGGTAAATTTTGGGATTTTCAATCCCATTTTTGTTGATGAAACCTTGGTTCCCTCTCTTTAACCCGATGACTGAAACTTTCTATGTTAAGCCTGTTTGGGTCTGTTTACAAATTTTCCCTCCAGTTTTGGAGTGAGAACTATTTTTATCAATTGGGAATACTCTGGGTAAATGTCTGGCTATTGACCCAAGGACTTCGGCCTACGACTACACCTCATATGCTGTATATTGGTGGAATTGAATATTTCTGTTGATTTCCCTACATCAATTGAGCTCAAAGTGGAGGACAAGATTTGGATTCAGAATTTAGACTATGAAGGGTTTCCCTTTAGATGTAGAACTTGTTTCTCTCTCAGACACTTAGCTTCAAATTGTCAGGTTGTGAGGAAACCTGTCAAGAGTAGAACCTCGTGGTGGAAGAATTCTGACCCTTGTCAGTTGGTTGTTAAAGGTCCATTGGATAGTGATTCAGAGGTGGATCCAGAGAGTGAGGATGATTCAGTCTCTAACGAGGAGCATGCTCCTCATATTTCTTCTACTTCACTTGATGGAAACTCTCCAACTTTAGTTTCAATAGATCTCCAAGTTCTTGTGGAGAAAGAGGACTTTGAAATACCGGTTCATAGAAATGAAAATGAAGATCCGAATATTGAAAAGGGCTGGACTACAATGAGTCAAAAGAAGAAAGGGAAAATTGTAAACGATGCCTTTAAAAGGAAGTTAAGATCCCATGGGAAGGGATCTCTTGGTTAAGTTTTTTTTTTTTTGTTATTTGTTTCCTTGTTGTGCACTGGAAGAGGCTGGATCTACTTGTTTCTTTAGTGTAATATCTTTATCTCCATATGTATTGGGGTAGGGTCCCCTTAACCCTTTTTACCTTTTATCCAAAAAAACTAGGGCAAGGTCGCTAAATGCTTCCAAAAAGTGTGATTTTTCTTGGTAATATAAAATTTTGCGAACTTTACCTCTTTAATGCTTGCAATCAAGACTCAACACTATCAAATACCAACAAACATCAATAAGAACATGGTAAATTTCAATAAATTTAAATAACTTGATGAAAAGAGGTGTCTAAAACTAAAAATATGCATGATACAAAGGGATGTCACATAGGGCATTCCATATGTATGCATGTTAAACAATCTAGGGTAAATAACATAGAATTAACTCCAAGTAAATCATATCCTAATTCCTTACACAAATACATCAATATAAAGCATGAAAATAATCTAAGTAACTTACGAGAAAATGTTAAAAATAATAATACAAATCTCCCTTAATTGAGTGGATGTGCTTTTAATGTGTAGATATTTCCTTTTAATATGAACACAAGCCACACACTATTCAGATGCTTGATAAAGGATGATATCTCCTCAAAATGGCACAAAAGCTATGTTTGAATCTTCTCTTACTACTTTAAGCAAGTAATGGGGTTTCTCAATTTGGAAAACATTCTTATAATAGAAATGTTCTCTTGAGTAATGGGTATCAATGTCTTACAAGGACATGGTGTAGTTTGGTAAGAAGGTACTAGGTTGCTTATATAGCTTTCCAATTTGGGAGAAGCCTACATCCTAGTGAATGTGGGATAATAGAGATGTAGAATTAAGAGTGGATAAGCATGTTTAGAAGATATTAATTAGAGAATTAATGACCCATGGGAGTTAGGGAAGGTTTAATTAATCAATTGAGATTAATTAATAGGCCATGTTTAGCTTGTAGAAGTTATTTGGAGGAAATGTAGAGGGAAATTAGTAGAATTAGAGGGATTTGAGATAAAGATTTAATTAATAAGATGGTTTATTAATAAAATAAAATATTTTGAAAGGGGGATTAATTAATTAAAAGGGTAATTAATTAATTAAAAGGGGATTTTAACTAATGAAGTGACATTAATTAGCATCTAAAATGGGGATAATTTAGCTAATTAGCGGAAGGTCACTAATTATAGTGTGATGATGGGAAGAAGACAATTAGTGCAATTTTAGTATTAAAATTGTGTGGTGGAAATTAGATTTCTACAAATACAGATTATCTTATGTTTTTATTTCTCATAATGATTATATATCTAAAATTTAGCATCTTTAGACTTGAACATGGATTATAGTAAATTAGAAGGAATTTGTAGACTAAATATGGTAAGAGGAATAACAAAATTTCATATTTTTAAGGTTTTTGTGAAGGTTTTGTTTTAGGAGAACACACAATTGAGATCCATTTGAGTTAATAAAATAATGGTGAAATAATTTATTTATCCTTCATTTTTGGTTTCGGTATCTTCTCACCTCTATTTATGATTAGAGTATATAAGTACGAGTTTATTTTCTTGAAAGGAAAAGTGAAATATTTTAAGTTTTTCATAAGTTGAAGGCATTGATTGAAAACAAGAGTGGTAAGAAAATTAAATGATTAAAGATGTATACTAGGGGTGAATATTGAAATCATCTATAACAATTTTAATGAAAATTATAGTATCGAGTGTAAATACATCTTCCATATACCCCTCCAAAATGGAGTGATTGAGAAAATCAATAAAATTATTTTAGAAATGGATTGTTTTATGTTACATTTCAAAAGTTTTCACATCACATTTTAATGATTGGTTGTTTCTTATGTTATGTATATATTATGAATATATTGTCAATGCATCTCTTACAAATGTAACCCATAAAGAAGCTTAGAGTGGAATAAACCCTCATATTGTGTATTTTAAAGTATTTGGGTGTATTTATTGGAAACAAATCCCTAATTAAAAGTGGAAAAAGTTAGAACTTAAAATTCATAAGTGTTTTTATAGTTATAGTGAAGACTCAAAGGCTTATATAGGTTGTATGATTTAGTGACAAAAGAGGTCTTTATTATTAGAGATTTAAAATTTGATGAATGCTCACATGTTGTATCCACTTATTATCACTAAATAATAATGAAAGCATCCAAAATTCTAAATATTTTATAAGAAAATGGAGACTATGTTAATGCTTTGAAGAGTTTTGCATAGCTTAAAGCATGAACAATGAAGATGGTCCCACTAAAACTGAAACAACTAATTCTTGTGATGATCCCTTTTTATAGGTAATGATGATGATGAAGAAGAATTTTCATCAAGTGACATAAGACAAGGAATATTGAAGAGATATGTAGTAAATGATAAGAATTCCAAGGAAATAATAGAAGTGATATCATGTCCAAAGTATTATAGATTAATTATCCAATATCATATGATAATTCTTAAGGGAAGCAAGAATGGGAGCAATCTATGAAAGAAAAATGATACAGTGATGAAGAACCAAACTTGGGATCATGTGCCTCTCCGAAAGGATAAGAATAGTAATGGATGTAAATGGGTTTATAAAACAAAATTTAAATCATATTGTGCTATACAAAAATTCAAAGTTAGATTGGTTGTTAAAATATTTAATAAAAGGAAGGAAATTGATTATGAAGAAATAGTTGATCCTTTCACTAAAATGAATACGCTTAGAATTCTTACTTCTTTGACTATTAGTATTGGGTGGTATATTCATCAAATGGATGTTAAAAATGCATTCTTAAATAAATATTTACATAAAGAAATATGCATGGATCAAATACCTAGTTTTGTGGATAAAAATATCCTAACCTTCTTTGTCACGGTTAAAGAAGTCATTTTACAACCTTAAACAAGTGCCAAGAGAATCAAATGAGAATATTAGTATGTATTTGAAACTTCATTGGTTTCAGAAATGTAAATTAGTTTTGTATCTTTATATAAAGATAACCAACGAGGATATTATTCTTTTTACAATTTCTAGGGATGATTTACTAATTGCTTAGAAAAATTTTAGGCTAATCCATGATTTGAAATTGAAACTTAAAAGGGAATTTAATATGATTTATTTATGCCACCCAATATTTTGGAGAGGAATTTGGAGAAATTCTTGAAGGAATCATGCTTTGGTGCATTCATGGTGGCTCCTTCGGCTCCCCTATTACGGAAAAAAATGGGTAGATAAGTTGTTTGGTGATGCTCATCGAGAGCCTTTAAAAAAATTTCCCTCATGGTGTGAAGATGTTCCACATCTAGATATTTCGAAGCCATTGTTAATCGGGCTAATAATAGATTCAAATATGTGATTGTTGGAAGTTTTGCAATCAAGACTAAATATTTATTTCATGAGAGATTGGTGCAATATGAAATGGGCCTACAATCCAGGACGTTAGGGAACTTGCAAGTAGGGGATTGATTACTTTTATGATCCAAGAAGAGTTGGAATTGTAAAAAGTGCTTCTAGGTACACTATGGTTTTATGGGAAATAAAATCTTAGCTTATTTTGCTAGAGGTTTGGGTTGTCATATGAGTTCACATTCGAGAACTCCATGTCTAGATTTTTCTCCCATCTATTCCTTGGATTTTTGGGAACTGAAGTTTTTTTGGGATTGTAAGATCTATGGGGGTATTTATCACTATTGATCCTACTACAAAAGAATAATCTAGGTTGGTCTTTTCTCGGATGTGTATCAACATTCTGTGGGATCCAAAGTTCCAAAAAAATTATTTGAATCTTTATATGAAAAATGCGAACAAGTGATTGACATTGAGAGCTCACTGATTATCTCAGTAAAAATATAGCATGGTTGGCTATGAGACTAAGACGTGCTACCAAGGTGATTTGTTGACCCAAATAGAGAATGAAATTAGTTGCAACCATCAGCTACCTATTTCTCAAGTTGATGATGATTCGGGGAGGAGGAATTGGTTCTTTAAAAGAAGAAAACGTGGAGGAGGATGGCAAGATAGTGGTGTGTAAATTGGGTACTTCAAATCCTATGAATAATGAGGACGTGGAGTAGAGCAGGTGGTGTTGCACTGCTGTTGGCGAGGTGGGTTTTGGTGCCAATGTGGTGGAGGTGGTATTGTGCGACACTAGTGACCGTTTCAATGGTGAAAAAATGGGCGGGATCAATGGATGAGAGGATCTCATGGAAACTTAAAATTATGGAATTAATGAAGTAGGTAGAGCCGTATCATATTCAAACTCTTCTCTCGACAACATGAATTATACAACGACAGGTAGTAGTAGTTAAAAAGGGTCGGTGGTTGATGGGTGACTTGGAGGTGGTCCTCGGGATGAATGAAGGGATGTGTCATGATAGCGATTTGATGGGGATTTTGGATGATGTGGTTGGTTAGAATATGGTCCTCCCTAAGAAAATAAGTTTGTGATGTCGATCATGTGATGCGGAGCCGTATTCGTGTGACTTCCAATGTCGGGTCTTGTTGTTTAGTTCTCGTTGTCTTGGGTCAAGTCTCTTTTCCATGGATGTCATTGTAGCTACATTGGTTTATTTTCGAGTTATTATCCTAGTTCCCTTCTTTGGTCACTTGTCACCTAAATTCTCTTATTGTACAAGTTTTTTTAATCCCTACAAAGTCAAACCTTTTTACCTAATAAAAAATATGATTTATTTGTGTGAGATAAATTATTTTATTGGTACAAAATTTTGTAAGCTACATGATAGATTATTCATTTCATAATAAAAAATATGCATTACATCCCTTAGAAAATCTCAAAATTGTTTATTACAAGCATACCTCTACTCCCTTTCACTCTAGAGTCAATATTACTAAGAAATTTTCTTATAAGAATATAGATCCCACTTTATATTTTCAATTGGCATCTTGTTCTACTTACCACACACTAAACTAGACATATGTTTTACAAACAATTTAGTGTCTAGATTTACAAAATCCATTGAATTGCAACCGAAATAATTTTACAATGCATTTGTGGAATATTTCACTTTGGCATCTATTTGGCCTATAAATATCAAGTTTCTTTAGTAGTTTATAGGAATTTGTTGGTGAGAAAAATTTTCGGTATAGAAAATTAGGTGTCTCTAACAACGTTCACGAGGCTAAGCAGCTCCCATTATTGAATGTAACTAATTTAATCATAATATAAATGTTGTGGGTTGGCCAAAAGGTTAGGGATCACACAGGACACTCCACTGAACCTATGGAAAGATGCTTGTACAAGGGTACAAGGGAGGAAATTACAATGATGTAGGGAGAAAGGAGGGAAATTAGGAAAGGAAAGTTATTTTCGTGAGTAGGCTAATTATAGAGTTCACACCCAATAACCAAAGTAGTTCAAACATTAAATATAGAACAATAAAAACTTTGTTACAAACATCAAGACAAGGTGAGATTATGAGAAAAAGGTCTTATCAATCTCCTTATGAAGAAAAGACACAAAATATTTTCTTATGTATTGACATTTATAGAGTTATATAATGAGATAAACAAAAGAACATATGAGAAAGGGAAATAAGATAAGTGTAGCTTTTATTTCTTTTGATTTGACACAAAATTCAACAACTACAATACACAATTGTTACAGAGCGGAAGTTTTCAAAATCTATGATCCTTTGGAATGGAGAAGCCATCCCAATTTATAGAAATCTGAATTGATCTCTCACCTCCCTCATATGACTCTTCGTGTTCCATATTATACTTGTGACCTTTTCTTTTTATGAATTAAGTATTTATCTTATAATTTTGAGAAAATACTTTTACAATTTTAAAAAAGGTCACTCAAGTGAATAGGATGAAAAACAATGATGAAACCTAACAAAGAATTAGAGAGGAGACAGAAAGGATATGGGTAGAAAGATAAGAAGAGAAGGGGATGATATTTTTGATGAAGTGGATTCCTCATCGAAGGACTTTGTACATTAAACACCCCAATAAGAATACTATATAATGGGGACCTTTTCCTTTAATTATTTTCCTTTTGAAAATCTCATAATAATGAACCTCTACACCTTGCTAAATGATCATGATCCACCCCTTTGTATGATTTACGGACACCATTTACTTGAGTGTTTAGAAACATTATTGAAATATTACTTTGATGATCATGGGCATTGCTCATGACGATCTCCTATGAAGAGATTGAAGCTTAAAACCAATCCTACCATGAATCTCTACAACATTTCCATGTTCCAAAGACATAAATTTCTCCTGAGATGATGCATTTGCAAGCCATGAAGTGTCATCATTCTATCGTTCTTCTGGTTACACATTTGGATGAGAAACCGAATAATTACTCAAGCATTGTAACCATGATGATCCTATCAACTTGAACACATTAATGACTGAAACTGAGACTGATTTGGCACTCACAAACTTGAACTTCATCTTTGACATGGGCACTATTCTGCACATAAAAAGGGGGATTACCATTTTTAGTAATTTGAAATTTCCACCCTTTTTGTCTCTGACCAGTGAAATTAGCTTTCCAAATAACCCTATGTACTTACTTCCATCTAGGTTTCTCTTTGATATGACTTACTAATAATAGCAGATGACCATGTAGGAAACTTACTATTTTTAGTAAGTGACAAGTTTCACCCTTTCCGACCCCGACCACTGAGATTGGCTTTTTGGGTGTCCTTGGTAAACAGTTTCTTTGCCACAACCGCTTTTGGTTATGCCTTAACAAAAATAACAAGTACATGTGTAGGAGGCCTACTATTTTTGGAAAGTAGAATTTTGGACCTTTGTTTGCAAAGAAACAAACTTCTTTGATATGAGTTTTTCTCTTGAATGCAGCTCGAAATTTCACTTATACCTAATGTCTAGAATCGAGATTTTAATTTTTTAATTTTTCATCATGGGAAATAGGGTTTATTCACTGTGAAAAAATATGGAGTGTGCATGTAAAAATTTCTTCTTGTATTCCCATGGCCTCTGAAAAACTAGCATATCACTAAAAACGGAATGTTGATTCGTTCACCATCAGTTTTAGATATGAGAAAATCTCCTTCACGGGCTTCAAAGTCTCTTCAGGAAAAAATATTTGTTTTCATTCTTCAAAAATCCATATTTTCTTGCATTTTCAATTCTTTAAATCATATAAAAAATTCAAAAAATGATAGAGCTTGAAAATGGTGGAGGGAGATTCGATACACATTTCGGGCAAAGACGAGGAACATGTGGGGAGAAATGAGCAAAAATGGCTAAGTGTTTGGATTTATAGATTTTGATTTCAAAGAGAGGGGGAGAGGTGAATTTTTTTCACCATTTACACATTTGGTTTAGAAAAATGGGTGAAAAAAAGTGTGCCTTATCCATATGATGACACTTGGTGCACATGCGTTCATTTAGAGGATTGGAGGAGGGGGCTACATTTGAGCTCCTGGGGGTCGGAAAGAGGTCATATGAAGAACTTGGAGGATAAAGAGGGGGAGGTTACAATTTTTACACCATTTTCACATTTAATTTGGTGCAATGGGGAAGAAAATTGTGCCTCAGTACAGGGCTACCACATGTCCCTTTGCAAATTTGACTAAGTATTAAATAGCATACCTTGGCGGGCGATTTGAAAAGGTCATAACTTGAGCTCTCAGATGAGTTTATGGGAACTTATTTATATTATTTTGTATGAAAGTGAAATTTTTAAAAGAATTAGATGATTCCCATGGCTTGATTCGGACTGAAACAAAGATACTTTTTCTCGGGATCGCTTTGTAGTGCATGGAAAGAATGAGCTACCCGGAAAAATTCCTGATGTTTGAATTTGATATTTTTTTCCCTCCATGTGGAGGGTTGAAAATAATTTCCAATGGTATGTTTTTGGGCTTGGAAATCACTACAGAGCTCATGGAATCAATATTTTAAGCTCAGTCTCCCTTCGCGGCGCAAGCTCCTTTAGGCTCAAAAACCCGCTTTCAGTGAATTGGCTCCAAAACCTCCGAAACTTCCCAAAATATTCCAAAATCAGTCACAAAATGATTTAGGATTATGAATACACATCCATGATGAGTATGATTCTTTGGAACTACTCCAATGATGGTACGCTTTGCTCAAAAAGGATGATGAAAGCCCTTTCTAATATTGTTTGAAAACCCGCCTTGAGAAGTACTACTCCAAAGGCACTTGAATGATTTTGATTTTTCCTAAATCACCTAGGGGGACTGATGACACTTACAGATAGATCAATAGGGGCACATGATAGGAATTGACACTGAGGGATAGGTTGATTTGGGGGTGTCTGGAAAGGTATGCCATAGAAAATTTTAACACTAGGGCTATAGTTGTCTTGTTTTTAGGTGTTTTTTTCCCATCCGAAAACACATGACAACAATTGGCTCTAGCTTTGGTACATGTTGTGGATCAAGCACAACGAGGACATAACATGAGAATCCCAAAATCTCAATTTGCTTCATGGACTAGTGCCTTATCCATTGGGATTTATGGAGTCATTAGAAAGATATATTACACAACATTCCTTATTAAACATGTACACACACACACACACACACACGACAAGAAAAAAACAAAACAAATGGAAACACATAGCGAGAAAGGAAACACACAACAATAATAAGGAAAAACCTAAATCACCTATGTACATGTAAGGGACAACCCATTTTCATTGAAGCACAAACTGAATTGAGTTCTTACCCATAAACAGTGTCTCTGAATGCCATTCTTCTGCAAATCCATTAATAGGTTCACTAAAGTATGAACCTCTTCTTAGCCTCTTGAGAAATCTGGATTGATTGCTAGTGAAATTGATGATTTTCTTCTTCATTCCACCACCTTTGTTGTTTTGACACATTTTTCTTGGCTTCTCATTGCTCCTCAGGTTCATTCCACTTGTCGATTTCTTGTTGTTTTCATGAATATATTTCTTGATTGTACTTGACTTACCATTTTCATCATAAGACATTTTTTTCTCATTATGCATCTGCTTCATTACCACCACTTTCATGGGTTGATTCTTGGCAGATGTCTCAAAAAATTTGGCATCATTATCCACCTCTTGATGTTCTATATTTTTTTAATTGTTTTATAGATTTTTCCTTCTCATGCTCCGTATATTTTTCTATACGCCACCCTATACAATGTGGTACTTGCATTGGATTACCCTCTTAGAAATATAAAAAACTTTGAATTAGACACACAACATGGAAATTATTATCTTATTTCTTTCCTTGACCATTTTGGGCTTCATCGTTTATTATTATGTCGAGGGCATCAATATCTTGAGTGAGGTGAGCACTAAAAGGTTGAAGTTTATTAAGAAGGTTTCCATTTTGATAAAAATCAACCTTAGGACCAAGCAACAATTTTTTTCTCCATTTTTCACTAAGAATGTTTCCATCCTTATGAAAAGGAAATGAGCACAACATTGGAGAGGAAATGTTTTAGTCATCATCTTCCCATTCTTGATCACCGAGAACTAAGAAGTCCATTTTCGTAATGAAATAATCTTCTTGGGTATGACCCTTTTCAGAGCCGGGGGCATGCTACAAATATTACTTTTCTTTCCTTCTTCTTCCAGTGAGAAAGAGAAACTTTCAAGCTCACTAACATACTCATCATATGGAAAATCATTTTGATTCTCGAGAACATGATCAAAAATATTGAAGTTATCTGTCAAGAAGGTGTTGAGCATCGTTACATTTTTTTATCCGCATATCTCATCACTTCAAGATTTCTCTGTTACCAAATATCTCATCACCAACATCAATATCCACTAGAGAAACTTTGTTTATACCCTCATCCCATGAAAATTACACCTTTTCAAACTCGGATTTCATCAACTCTTCATTATGCTCTTTGACCAGCTCTGTGATGCTTGGACATTCCTCCACCAACAAAGGCAGCTCAAGATCCTCCTTGAAGGTCATGAAGAAGTTACCAAATTTGGAATTTTGGCATGGGATGTCTGTCATTGGGTCGTTTGGCCATTGAACAATATACTTCATTTTTCGATGGGAAGTAGCTTATTTGTTTTACCATTGACTGAGATGGTGGCATGTGACCAATTCAATTGCATATCTCCTCTAACATCTTGGTAGAAGCTTCGGCCCAACAACATGTCGTATGAGGTAGGCATGTCTGCTACAAGGATTCTCATTATGATTTTATTGTCGAAAAATCTTCCAATGCTACCTCGGCATCTTTGACTTGTCCAACGAGAGGAAATCGTTTCATTTCCATGGAGAGACATTTACCAAAGGTAGAGGCAAGGGAGATATCGATATATTTAACAACGTTTTTGGGCATGAAGTTATCCGAGGCACTAGAGTCAATAATGAAATTGTTTAGTTTATATCCATTGACAAGAAAGACTATGTAGAAAGGTTCTACATTCCTAGAGGTGGAGGGTAAAAAGGCAAGATAGTTTATGGATGAAGTAGATTGAGAGGCACGTGGTGGTTCATTAGTGGAGGCATATTTAGAAACAAAGCTACTTCCTTTGATATGTTGAATGCGTTTATCCAATTTTTTGGGATGAATTCTTAAGTATTCAAATGTAGACATTTGGATCTTGCATTTTTGAAATTGTCAATGATATCTAAGGATGAAGAGGTGGTGGGAAAATCATGGGTTATGGTAGCATTAACATGGATGTTTTTAGAAGATAAATTTCCTAGAGAAGTAGAAGAGGGATTACTTGAAGAGTCGAAATGATTTTTAGTTGAGGTGGCCTCGTGCTTCTTCTTAATTGACCTTGTTGGAGAAGAATTCGATGATCCTCCTTTCATTTCTACTTTTCTCTAAATATCCATTTGAGGATTCAATTTCTCTACTTGGGAAGTGGAAGAAGAGCCTTCTTTATCCTTTTGGAATTATGTGAATATTGTATAGCAATAAATCTAATTGGATTCTTCACCATCAAATGTGCATTCAAAAACCCGGCCTTAGCACATCCACCTTCTCCTCTATCCTTGGATTCCAAAATTTCTTCTTCTTCATCTTCATAGTTCTCACACATTGCATTGAAAACCAGAGCATCCAGGGAAAGCTTCTAGGGTGCTCATTTGATCTGAGAATGTTTCTTACTCATGGAAATCATATCATTATCCATTTTTTGAATCACTGAATCATAGGGTATAGAACCCAAACTTTGACCTTTATGTTTACCATTGGGATTCTTTACCTTACTAGACAAGATTATATCATCTTCTTTTCAATAGCATAATCTTGTGCTTATTTTAAATCTCTAGGTTGTGATCTTTTGAGGAAGAATCCAACTTCAGGTTGTAAAGCATTGATAAAGAATCTCTTTAGGTTATTGTCTGAAGGCAAGGCATCTTCTAGGATTCTTCTAATTAACCAATCATATTTAGCTACGAATTCTCTCATAGATTCCATAGAATGCTTCATTTGTATCGCTTAAACTAAGAGATCCTAAAATATTATGTAGATTTAAATCTAGCTTCAAATTTGGTTCTTATATCGTCCCAACAAGTGATAGACCTTGCTAGTAAGAGATAAAACCATTCAAATTCCTTTTCTTGTAATGAATCCATGAACAATCTAACAGATCATGTCTTCATGTTCAACGCCCAACACACCACATGCGGTGATGAAATTTGTTACGTGCTCTTTAGGGAGTTGGTAACCATCTCCTCTAAACTTAGTAAAATGTTTATTGGAAAACGTTAGTAAATCATGAAGAGGAGGTGAAAGAGCAAGTGGACTTGTATTCCTTCCATATGGAATAATGAGTTGAGTTTTTTCTCTTTCTTCATCTACCATGGTCTCTTCCGCTTTAGTTGATTCTTCTTCAATTCTTGAAAAGTGCATATTTCTCAATTAGGATTGCAAAGAGGATTTTAATCATTCAATTACTTTTTTTTTGTATTTTTTAATTTTTGGAAAAATATATTTTTAGGTGCCCTTGGGAAAATCTCTCACCAATGGAGTCGCCAAAAACTGTTGGTGAGAAAATTTGTCAATATGGAAAATTAAATGTCTCCACCAACATTCACTGGGCTAAGCCCCTCTACATTGAATGGTTTAGCTCCCATTATTGAATGTAACTATTCTAATCCTAATCTAAATGGTGTGGGTTGGCCAAAAGATCTGGGATCACATAGGGACACTGTTACACCCTTAGTTCCATAGCTTATATTGATATGTAATGCCAACCCATGGCCTACACAATCTCTCTTCTTGTCATATGTTATTCATTTATTCTTTCATATATTTAGTAGGTGATTCTTGGTGTTTTCCATAGCATATGATTGGTATATATAGGTGCTAGTGAGGAGTATTTAATCATCATATTGAGAATTTGAGTCTTATTGTGTGGTTTGGAGTTTTCTCCCTCAAAGTGGCTAAGCTATTCTACTTGCATATTGAGATAATTTATATACAATATTGTGTTCTTTGTTGTTCTATTGCTACTAATAATCATATTTATACAAGTAATTTCATAACAAGTGGTATCAAAGCTTGATCTTGGCTAGCTTTGTGTCAAACCCTAATAAAGCCTTATCTTGGCTAGCTTTGTGTCAAACCCTAATTGTGAAGGTTTGGCTATATCTCAAATTTGGTAGCAAATTTTTCTACATTTTTTTTGGTGGTATGAAAAAATCAATCAAGTAAGATCCTCTCCAAATTTCAAGATTTTATAATTGGTTTACAAAATTATAGCGGTTTTATGTTTTTTCATAATTCAGATACGAGGGTGCAATTTTTGGAATTTTTCTAAGTTTCTTATATTTTTAGAAATCTTTCTAAAAATAGCTAGGGTTTCTTCTTTAATAATTCCTCTATTTGGCCAGTAAATTTATGAAACCCCAAACCCTAAATGTTTTCCCTAGTCTATCTACCATGAGTCCCAAAACCAACATCACAAATAAGAGATCAACTTGAGTCCAAGGGATAGGTCAAGAAACTCTAGGAATGATCCCAAATAAAGAAGATATGGATTTAGAATATTTTGGTTCGGGAGTATTTGAGGTTGTCATCCAACTTCATGAAAGGGTAAATAATATGGTAAGGATGACCTCAATAATAAGCTTCTTCATCTGAAAGGTAGCCTTAGGGGTTAAATTTAGATGGATTTTCAATCAATGAAGAAGGATCTATTTCTCACTATTTCAAACACAAATCCCAATCCCAGTCATATGGGTTTTTCTAGCAATACTCACACAGGTCCAAATCACTCCAATCAAGGAGGATCCTTTACACATTCAGTGGATCTCCTCACCAATGGTGGGGAATTATTCCAAAAGTGGAAATGTGTAAATTTGATGGAAAGGATCATCTTAATTGGATTACATAAATGTAGAATTTATTTGATCTCCATTAGATTCCATTAACCATGGAATCCTTATTTCTAGAACCTGACCAATTTTTCTAGTATCATTGGTTATGTTATCAAAGGAGAAGAATGGTCTAAGTGTCACATGGAAAATTTTCATTGAAGAGCTTCAATTACACTATATTTCTAGTGTTTCAGAGAATTACTTCAACCAAATAGTGAAGCTATGACAAATAGGTTCAGTAAAGGAGTACTTCCATCAATTCCAAAATATTTCCTTGCATGTGGAGGATATTATAGAAGAGTATCTGAATGACCAATTTTTGGGGGTCTTAAGGACCACATTGAGCCTCGAGGTGTGTATGTTCAATCTAATCAAGGTTTCTGATTCTATTATCATGGTGCTTAAGGTAGAGGAAAAATTTCTTTCCAGTAGAAAGTCCTTCACTAACATAAAATATCATAGCACTTTACCTCCATCATACCCTCAACCAGTTCAGCTGACACCTCAACAAATTGAATATAAAAGAGAAAAAGGGTTATGTTTTAACTATGAAAACAAATATGGACCAAGTCATAAATGTGTTGAGAAAAAAATGTTTTACATTGAAGGGATTAGTGATGAGGAAGAATATGAGGAAACACCAGTGAGGAAATGGAAAAAGTAGAGGAAGAATCTGAAAATCCCTAGCATAATTTCTTATGGCATGCTCTATTGAGTATTAGTACTCCACAAACCCTTCAGTTGTGGGTTATCTTAAGAAGAAGAAGGTGATAATATTGATTGATTTGGGGAGCACACATAATTTCATCAATCATAAGCTAGCAAAGAAAGCTAAATTGTTTCATCTACCTAACACTTGAATTTCGAGTAATTATCTCAAATGATGGAACTGTCCAATGTTTAGGTAAGTGTCATAAAATCATACTTATGATAGTTGATTACACATTGGAATCTGTGATGTTTATTATTCCCATGGGTGGAGCTGATATTGGCTTAGGTTTTCAGTGGCTCACAACATTGGGCACCAAAGATAAATTTCTAGGAATTATTCATGCACTTTCATTTTGAGGGTAAACAGCTTTGAACTTTACTGACTACGCTTAAAAACTCTTGAGGTTATTAGTTCTCACCAAATGTAGAAGATTATTAAAAAGGGGGTTGAAGGTTTTGTAGCACGATTTTTCTCTATGGAAGTTCAACCACTAATGCTTTGGTAGTGCATCCCGATCTTAAAATGTTATTGATCAACATATAGTTGTCTTTAACAATCCTAGAGGATTACCTCCTAAAAGATATCATTCCATTCCATTTCATTAATTCTAGGAAGCCAACCCCCAACATCGGCCTTATAGATACCTGTATGTGCAAAAGAGTGAGATCGAGAAGATGGTGGAGGAAATTTTAGAAATGGGCATTATTTGTCACAATCAAAGTTCTTATTCTACTCCAATGGTGATGATGCACTCTTTGCAAGGATGGAAGATGACACATGCATCTAGACTATAGAGAACTAAAAAAGTACACTATCAAAGATAACTTTCATAATCCTATCATTTCGATTTATTAGATTATTTTCATGGTGCAATTTACTTTACAAAATTATATCTACATTCTTGGTATCAAATAATTAGAGTAAAGAAATAATATATTCATAATACAACCTTCAAAACTCATCAAGGGCATTATGAATTATTGGTGATGCCTTTTGGTCTTACTAATGCACCATCCTTATTTCAAAGTTTGATGAATTTAGTATTTAGACCATTCCTACGGAAGTTTGTATTGGTATTTTTTGATGATATCCTCATCTACAACAAATCCCGGGAGAAACATTTACACCATGTCAATACAAAGATTGGAAACCCTAAAGAAACATCATCTATATGCCAAATCTTCAAAGTATTCTTTTAGGGTACATGAAGTGGAATACTTTGGCCATAATGTCTATAATGAAGGTGTTAAGGTGTACCCTAACAAGATCTAGGCCATAGTGGAATGGGAAGTCCCAAGAACCCTCAAGCATTTATGAGGTTTATTAGCTCTCACAGGGTACTACCATAGATTTGCAAAAAATATGGCAAAGATAGCAACACCTTTACAAAATTATTGAAGAAAGACACCTTTAATTGGAATGAGGAAGCTTCTAGGTCATATGAAAAATTAAAGGTCTCAATGTGAACCACTATAATATTGGCAACTCCGGATTTCTCCAAGACCTTCATAGTTGAATGTGATGATTCAAAGAATTAGGATCGGTAGTAGTACGTGTGAAAGAATGACATCCCATATTTCCATAGCATTCGAGAGTTAGAAAATAAAAGGAAAGAATTTTTAAATCCCACCTATCGAAGGAAATGATGGAAATATTACTTGCAGTGAAACAATGGAAACCATACTCGATGGGTAGACACTTCAAAGTAAAAATGATCATGATAGTTTGAAATACTTCTTAGAGCAATCACTATCTTTAGAAGAGCAACAAAAATGGGTCACTAATATGTTGGGGTATGACTTTGAGATTATTTATAAGAAAGGGAATGAAAATGTGGTCGTTGATGCTCTATCTAGGAGGGATGAGTCCGCAGAAGAATTGTTATGTTCCATCTCTAGACTAAAGGTAGATTGGGTAGATCAAGTAAGGCAAGAATGGAAGAAATATGCAAAAACTAATACTCTCATTCGAGAATCTCCAGACAGATCCAACCATATCAAAATAATTTATAATAAAAGGAGATACATTATGGTATAAATATAGGTTATATTTGTGTAATAAGTCCGCACTTAAACACCGTGTTATTTTAGAGCTCTATTCTTCTCCACTCGGTGGTCATTTTGGGTTTTGAAAACTTATCATAGAGTTAAGAAGGGTGTATTTTGGGAGGGGTTGAAAGCATATGTTCAAAAAATTATGGTAGAGTGTTTGGTGTGTCAATGTAATAAGGGTGAGACCATTGACTCACCAGTCTTCTCCAACCTCTGTTTATTCCTAGCGAGAGATGGGAAGAGACGTCGATGAATTTCATCATAGGATTTCCTAAATCAGAAGGGAAATGTGCCATCATGGTCGTGGTGGATAGACTTACCAAGTATGCTCATCTTTGTGTCATGGTTCATCCTTTCACAACTATTATAGTTTCCATCTCATTTATGGATAGTTCAAAATCTCCGTGGCACGCCCAAAATTATAGTAAGTGATCATGATCTGATATTTACAAGAAATATTTGGACTGATTTGTTCTCTTAGTTGGGTACCCAACAAGACTAGAGTTCATCTTATCATCCTCGATCAAATGGGGAAATTGAAGTGGTAAATAAATTTTTGGAGGGATATCTTTGATGTTTTACTTCAGATAAACAAGAATGTTAGGTGCAATGGTTGTCACTTCCAGCATGGTTGTATAATACTTCATTTCATACCTCCTCCAAAATGTCTCCATTTCTAGCACTTTACGGGTACCATCCTCCATCACTCATCTATAGCTTGAAGGTCAAACCGAAGGTGATAGAAATCGATGACCACATTCAAGCACCAACACAAGTTACTCTATAGTCTTAGAGATAATTTGGAAAGGGCACACAACCACATAAAGAAACTGGTTGATCAACATCGTAGTGAGTGAAACATTGAAGAGGGTGAATTTATTTTTGTCCGGTTGCAGCCATATAAGTAGTTATCATTAAAAAAAAAAAAGGTAATAAGCTTGCTCCTAAATATTACGTTCCTTACCAATTTTTCGTAAAATTAGTAGTGTGGCATATAAGTTGGAGCTCCCTCCATGAAGTAAAATACATCTAGTATTCCATGTTTCTTGCTTGAAGAAATTTATTGGGCAACACATTTCCACCCATTCAATACTTCCTGGACTAGATGAGGAAGGAAGAATCATATTGTAACTTGAAGGTATTCTTCAAACAAGAACTGAAATATTGAGGACCAAATTCATCATTGACTACTTGATCAAGTGGAAGAATATGAATATTGAGGATGTATCATGAGAGGATGAAGAATTTGTGCACCAACATCCAGGGCTTCCCAACATTGGGGACAATGTTTCTTTGAAGGGGAGAGGCATGTTACACCCTTATTCCTATAGCTTATATTGGATATGTAATGTTGAATTATGGCCTACATAATCTCTCTTCTTGTCATTTATGCTTTCATATGTTTAGTAGGCTAGCCTTGGTATTGGCCATAACATATGATTGGTATAAATAGATGGTAGTGAGGAGTAGTTAATCATATTATTGAGCATTTAAGTCTTATTGTATGGTTTGAAGGTTTCCCCCTCAAAGTGAATAAGTTATTCTACTTACATATTGAGATCATTTATTTGCAATATTGTGTTCTTTGGTGTTCTATTACTGCTAATAATAAGGTTTATACAAGTAATTTTGTTACGAAACTCCACTTAACCTATGCTAATATGATTTTACAAGGGTACAAGGGAGGAAATTACAACGATGTAGGGAGAAAGGAGGGAAATTAGTAAAATAAAGTTATTGTCGTGAGTAGGCTAATTGCAGAGTTTAAACCCAATAAACAGAGCAGCTTCAAACATTCAATATAGAAGAATAAAAAAATTGTTACAAATATCAAGACAAAATGAGATTATGAGCACAAAGTCTTATTGATCTCCTCATCAAGAAAATCCACAAACTCTTTTCTTATTTATCGACATTCACAGAGTTGTATAATGAGATAAATAGAAGAACATATGAGAAAGGGGAATAAAATAAATGTATATTTTATTTCTTGTACTTTGACATAAAGTTCAACAACAACAATCCACAATTTCTACAGAGTATAAGTTCTCAAAATATAGGATCCTTTGAAATGGATAATCCATCCCAATTTATAGAAATCAATTGACCTCTCGCCTCCCTCATATGAATCTTCGTGTTCCATAATCTACTTGTGACCTTTTTTTTCCATGAATTTAGCATTTACCTTATAATTTTGAGAAAATATCACATAGCTTTTAAAATAGGTCACTTAAGTGAATAAGATGAAAAACAATGATGAATCCCAATGAAGAATTAGAAAGGAGAGGGGGAGAGAGAGAAGAAGAGAAGGGGATGATATTTTTGAATAAACAACTTTGTCGTCAAAGTAATTTGTAAATTAAACACCCTGATGAGAATCCTCTGGAATGGGCACCTTTTCCTTGAATTATTTTCCTTTTGAAACTCTCGGAACAATTAACTTATACACCTTACTGAATGATCATGATCTACCCCTTTGTATGATCCACAAACACCATTAACTGAGTGTTTAGAAACACTATTAAAATATTACTTTGATGATCACATGTGTTACTCATGATGATCTCCTCTGAAGAGATTCAATCTTGAAACCAATCTGCGATGACTCTCTACAACATTACCATCTTCTAAAGACACAGATTTCTCCTGAGATGATTCATTACAAGTCATGAAGTTTCATCATTCTATTGTTCTTCTAGTTACACATTTGGATGAGAAACCAAAATAATTTCTCGCATTATAATTATGATGATCTTATCAAATTGAACACACTAATGACCAAACTAAGACTAATTTCAAAATCACAAACTTGAACTTCATCTTTGACCCAGGCACTATTTTGCACCTAAAAGGGGGGATTACCATTTTTAGTAAGTGGAAATTTCCACCCTTTTCGGCTCTGACTAGTGAAATTAGCTTTCTAGATAACCCTGTGTACCTTGCTTCTGCCTAAACTACTCTTTGATATGAATTACTAATAATAGCAAATGACCGTGTAGGAAAATTACTATTTTTAGTAAGTGAAAATTTTCACCCTTTCCGGCCCTAACCACTAAGATTGGCTTTCGAGGTGTTCTTGGTGCACACCATCTTTTCCGAAACTTCCTTCGATGATGACTTACCAAAATAGCAAGTTCCTATGTAGGAGGTTTTCTATTTTTGGAAAGTAGGGTTCTGGGCCTTGATCTGCGATGAAACAAAATTTTCTGATATGGTTTTTTTATCTTTAGGGAACCTCTAAAATTTCAAGTCTACTCGGTGTCTAGAAATGGAGATTTTAATTTTCAAAGTTTTCACCATGGGAAACCGGGGTTTCTTCACTTGGAAAAATTTGGATTATGCGATGCAAAAATTTCTTCTTGGATTTCCATGGCCTCTAAAAAACTAGAAGATGGGTCAAAACACAATACTCTATCCCACTTGGTGTTCCAAAAATGTGAGTAGGAGGTTAGGCAGTTCGGAATTAATGGGTGTTCATGCAAAAAATCCCTTCGTGTGAACACACTTTGCCAAAACCGCCACGTAAGCCACGTAATGGTGATCATGTGAACACCCTTCGCATGAAACCCTATTTTATATATTTTTAGTGGCACGGAGGTTCTTACTTTTCCTCTACCCCACATGTCTTTGCATGAAGTTAGATCGCCCAAACACCCGTGAACAATAATTGAGCCCCGTGAAGTTAGATCGCCTACACTAGGTATGTACACTATTTGTTTTGTAAAACTTACACACCCATTTTGTTTTTATACTTTTTTTTGTAAAAATTGTTCTTCCCTACAAAAATGAAACCCTAGCTACCGTCAATCCTCAACTACTGTCATTTTGTACTTGACAAAATTAATACAATAATCAACTACAAAAACATTTTTATACTAGTTCAATCCTCCAACCAGGTGGAAGTTCATCACAAGATTAATATTGGACCTACATTTATGCTTTTCCATGTCCACATGACATGGGATCATGTAAGCAAAACATTTAAAGAGAACACAAACCCAATTATTCTTTTCATTTATCTCGTAATTATTCTTTCCATTTATCTATAAGCATAATATTCTTTTCATTGATCTGTAATTATATCTACAATTAGGTTTATCTTGGTCTGAACTACACACGATGCTCTCCGTCCAATGTAGCAAAACTTATATCAACACGATCTTACTTGATGTCATTTAATACAACTATTTTTCTTATGGAACCTTATACAATTAGAGAAGGCAACAACATAAGAGTGTATTACTAATTTTATCAGAAGTGAATTGATTTAGCTTTGAAAAAAACATTCCTTTTGGGAAAGTAGAAAAGGAACAAAATGCCCAAAAGCCAATTTTTCCCCTTCAAAAATAAATTCGAGCACACTTTTATCTGTTTTAATGGTTTCAAGTGGACTGAATTAATATGAAAAAATATGGGATGTTAAAGGGAAATTGGTCATTGTTTACTTGAAAATCATCTCATCCGTTGAGAAAAGTAGACCCATTACTCTGTCACAGTTTTCAATAAACCATTACAATCTCCTATAAACCATTATTTTAAGGAATTTTGTTTCAACAAAGGAAAAGTATATGTTTTAATTTTTTTCAAAAATAAATTTAAATTTATGTGAAATTTTATCAATTTAGGGTTTACGGTTTCAAAAAAGTATTCTAAATTGAATTTTAATTTCATTTTTTATAGTTATGGCTTCTTCCTCTGCTAATTTGTTTGAGAGGATTGACTTAGAGATAACAAAACTATCATCTATTCTTGATCTTTCATCTACATTTGGGCCATACAAAACACATTGTGAAAATATATTGAAAGATCTTTAAAAAATTCAAACAAACTTGAAAACATACAACCCTTTCGAGCTCCGAGTCACTTAAAAAATTATGGATGAATTAAAATCAAGTGTGACATGTGATGTGGGATATAATGAGGTTGTAATTAGACTTCCTGATAAGGAATCCATTAAGAGATTGTGTTGGTCAAGTTATGTAGGCCAAAAGAAAATCAGGGCATATTATGTAAACAAATGTTCATGTCGCCTTTGTGCACCATTGATTTATCCTAGATTTGTGGCCTCTCAAGGCCAATTTCCTAATAATGACCAGTTACCATTATATTTCATATTAATGGTACACACTAAGGTTTACATAAAAGGTGAACCATGTAGACATCCCCGGTTATTTTAGGTAGGGGTGTAGCCACATTAGTAACATTCCTACATATCGAATGGAAGTATCTCCTCTTGTTCTTGACTTGCAGAGAACTTATAGAGAGGCCGAATTTTTCTTATCTAGATTTCATGATGTCGTTTCACCTATCATTATGAGTGCCAAAGAGGGTGCTATAGAGGCTCTTTGGAGCATTTCTCACGAGAAAAGATCTATCTCTTTTGACCATGTGGGTCAGTTCCTTGAGAGACGTGGTACTAGCAGTGGATGAGCTAGTACCAACAGTGATGCACGTAGCGAGTTATACGCTCGTGCACATTTGATATCACCCAAGAATTTTAGGGAGTTGTAAATGTTACTCGATGTGTCAACTAGGATGCATCATTGCTTCCGAATTTTTGTGTGCATATGAGATGATTTCACGGAAGTGCGACATTCCACTATTAGGGGTTTTGATTTTATGGACCAAAATACTGTTCGCGGTAGTGTATCTTCTATTTAGGGTACTACTGCAGCTGCTACAATTGGACCTCCTCTTGCTGGGATCCTAACACCCGATGTTCAACACTTTTATGTTCTCAGGGTGTCAAAATTAAACCTTAACTTAATTAAAAAAATTATTTCTTTACAATTTATTAATATTTAAATAGATATATAAGATCTAGTGTTGACATATAATATTGAATGTTTACTTGTGTGTTTAGGCTTCTGCTCCAGGTTCATGTTGGTGAGTATTGTGGTGCTTCACAACCCACATCATATCCACATATGACATATACACAACTCTTGAATGAGCCCAACCATGATCTATCACTTGATGTTGAGGGCCTGAGTTAGCTTGGATCATTTGGCTCATTATTTGCTGGTGTTGAGGTCATGGGTTAGCCACAAACAATTGTTGGTGGTGGTCCCATAGATTTGGAGACACATTCCACGGAGGTATATATGTAGAGATATATCTATTTTTATTGTGTTTTAGATTTAATATTTAATCTAAATTGAAATTTGTGAAATTAATGTTTTATTGAAAAAACTTGTTTATCAACTTCTTACATTTAATTTATTTTGTTTCATAGGGATCTATAGGACAAATATCTACACATAGTGTAGATACTCCCAACATCCACCCACATAGATAGATACTAAGGTATTCAATTACATCTCTGTTATATGATTTATTCAATTAATCAAGAAATTTTTGTATAATTTCACTTATAAATTTTAATATGCTATGTTATATATAGTTTCTAATGTGTATATTTATTTTTATAAATACAAGGTGCAACAGATCCTAGTGAGGGATCTGGTACTCGCCCTACTACAGTGAGATTATCTAGTTGATACATTGTACTCGTTTTCATCATGTACATGTATATAGTGTTTACATGAGATTTTGATATATGACTTAGACATGATTTTTATATATGACTTAGAGATTTTGATATATTTCACTTTTAATAATATTACCTATTACAAACTTACATTGATATAGAAATATAACCATGTCTTAATGAAGTGAGGATTCAAAATCATATAATAACATATGTTGGCATATTAAATCCCAAAACATTGTTATTCCACCATTCAAAATTGAATCAATGCTAAACACACCATTATTAGTAGAGGTTAATGGAATATCTCATATGGACTTGCTAATGTGAGTGAATCTACATTTGATTACATATGCAGTAATGAAGAATGAAAATAAAAGACACAATATAAGATATCCACATAAACAAAGGTAAAATAAATTGATATTTTTATTAAATGATAATTCAAGATACAATCTTAAGGCTGAGAGGACATAGAGCTAAAAATAGTATAATGAAAAACAACCCATGTTTTACCTCTTGTCTTTCCATATTTCTTTAAAGTGATGATCTTATATCTTATAATATGGCTCTTCACCTTATATTCCCTTCATGTTCTTCATAATACAAGTCAAATTCAATTACACCTTAGAAAAATTCTAGGAGCATGTAACCTAGGAAAATATGAGTGTAAGCACGTTGGACTATGCATTGAAAGAGTCATGAACAACATGGTGGGTTGTGCATAGAAGGGAGAATATTGGTTGGATTGAAGTAATGAGTATCATGCTTGCAATATTTACACTAGTTTTAGATTGAATAATGCATGGTCAAGTTATTTTGTAATCCATTTTCCATAAATTCATATTCAAGGATGCCATGATATAAGGAAACTATAAATAATTGGGCCACAAGGGTGGATTTACATTTTTCTTAAAACAATGACTCTAGTGCCAAGGGAAAGGTACAAACACCAAGAGAGAAGAAGGAAATACATAATTAAAGGTAGGTACAAGAAGGTTTTATTCACACATTCAATTTTGAGGATGATAATACTATGTTTAATGTAGCCTTATAAAAGATCAAACATTCATGTAGATTCCAAAAGTGGAGTTGAGTTAAAAACCTTGAAAGAAAAATACTATGTGATGTGTAGCGATGACCAACAATGTTAGAATAGAGCAAAAAATATTGATAAGGTAATAAATTTGCATCGAACTAAAGGAGGGGGAAAATCCTATTAAAAGTATTTGTAAAGACTAAATCAAAATATGAAGGATAAATTCAAAGAGGAGGTGGAAATAATTATAGTAGGATTGATATAGAAGTGCATCTGTATCTGGGAGAAATTTGCATCGAACTAAAGGAGGGGGAAAATCCTATTAAAAAGTATATGTATAGACTAAATCACAATATGAAGGATAAATTCAAAGAGGAGGTGGAAATAATTATAGAAGTAGGATTGATATACCCAATAGATAAATCTAGTATGGTAATATTACTCAACCAAAATAAACAAGAGAAACAAGACTTTTTGGAGACAACACGACACTAAATTATTCTTGCATGAATGATCCTTTTCTTACTTCATTTATAAACATGATTGTAGAGGTAGTAGAAGAATATGGGTTATATTGCTTCATAGATAGATTTAGTGGTTATCACTAGATCCAAATTACATAGGAAGATCAATCAAAAATTATTTAGACATGATTTTGATATATGAATTTAATACTATATATATATATATATATATATATATATATATATATATATATATATATATATATATATATATATATATATATATATAACAAGTTCACATTAACCCCGTGTTTGAAATAGCCAACATCATTAACTCCTTTAAATTTAAGTATAATTACAGTCTATATTATGAAGAGGAAAAATAACACTTCATTACTAGTGTTTACACATTACCAACATTATTATCTATTAGATGAAGAAGTCTTTATCTAGCCCAAACATCTATGGTAAACAATACTCAATGATTTTTGATATCTTGGGTTGGGTCTAAGGACATCATTTTATAAGGAAAATATTAACTTCATAACATAAAATTTTGCACAATAATGACCAAAAAAATTTCCTACTCCATCATGACCAATTTACATTAAACACATTCTTTTACAACCAAGAATGAGTTCCTTCAACTTTGAATATCATTCCTAGCTATCATTTATCAAGAAAATCCTACAATACCAAAAGATATGCCACACTCATATGGTGGGTAAACTTGATCCCTCTAAGTCAGTAGTTGTCATATTGGCCCTACTTTTCCATCTATTAGGAGGATGAAAAGAGGGAGCTCACACAATTATTCCATTCACAAAAAAACTAGATGCAACCAAATCTATCAAATAATGTAATACATAATGAAACACACATTCAAGCAACAACCTAGTGTAACAATCTATATATCTCTCAACCCACTAGTTACAAAATCCATTTAAGGGTAGGGTATAATACCCATAATGCAATTAGGAATATAAGGACAAGATAAACCTTCTACTATCAATATGCAATACAAATACTAAAAACCTAACTAAATACTAAAAACACTAAAATGTACATAAGTTTAAAAACATAGCTCATGTGATACTAGTTAAATGCCATACATGTATTACAATCACCCCTACTAATAATCATAACCCCATAGTATAAGCTTAAATTCATAGAAATAAATTTTAATCCATAACATATATAAGAGGAGGATATAATTTTTAATTCATAGCAAGAAATTTGTCAAATATATATGCCAAAGTGAAAAATAAAATAGAGAAAATATTCCATTTAGAAGACATCAATATATAATATTATAGGTCCTTCTATATAATACCAAGTGGCTCATCTCATTGTTTAATGACCTATAAATTTTTTCATGATCTTCTACATGTATTCTCAATTTTTTGTGTGGACCACGTGCATTCTTCACCTGATGCAATTATAACCCGGTAGAAACTATGTGATGGGTGTAATGATATACCTTCTTGTCCAGTTCATAATCAACAAAGTGAATCCCACTTTGGATGGATTTCACTTTCTATAAATATGTTCCCTGCACTACAACCGAGCCAATATAAAATGTTGTCTCCTCACTTGTTATTTCACTTGTTAGCTTTGTTCTCTCTTATGTGAAATGCAACAAGTAGTACTCCACTTTCTCAATATTTTCTTCTTCTGTAATGATTACAAATACATCACCTATAACAAAATCATTGTACAAACAAGTTTTTGTGTTATAATTAAATGAAAAGAAATATTAAATGATTTGTATACTATAAATTATATATATTAATTCAATGATCAAATACAATCCTTTTAAACAAAAAAATAACCTTGTTTAACAAGTCTAGATATGTGGTCATAATCAGGTGAAATCAAGGGCACATATTCAAAACTATCATCATGATCTGATCCATATGAGTCATCCACAACTAAAGAAACTTGCTTCCACTCACCTACATACCCATGTTTTTACTATTTCACTCTAAATATGATTTTTTCATGCATTCATAACAAAAACAAGAATAATCTCTTATACATATTGTCTAGTTATTACTATCCATAGTCATCACAGAGTGCAAAGACCTAGAATTAGGAATCCTTTCACATCCATGTTTTGTCCTTCGATCAATACCTGATTAATCATGTACAAAATCAATAAAGTTTAACAAACATCAAAATTAAGAAAAATAAATTTGTACATGTACGTAAGTTTATGTGTAACTTGTAATCAATTTCACATCAAGATACATATGTTTTAAATGTGCGTACTTGTTATCTCCCAAAACACTCTGTGTGGGGGCATGACACTCTCATGTGAGGTTGAAGCCATTGAGATTGAATCCTGAACTACAAAATGTTTCTTACACCATTCAACAATGGTGTGGGCATCAATCAATCGATCTTCCTCATAATCAAATCTTTGTTTCTTTAGAGAACATTTGATGCGTGTAATCATACCATCGTGTTCTCCCTTCCCATGACCACTCTAAAAAAATACATAAATGAGGTATTTTGTGATAACAATGATAATGAATCAATGCAAAGAAAGGGCGAGATGATTTGAATTGTGATGTGCAACCATTCGAACCAAACAAAATGTTGATCTATTTATACTCCTCATTGATGAAGATATCAAAAAAATAAATCAAAACAATGATGTAAAAGTGGGTGTCATGCTCCTTGTCATCACTTATATAGAAGTGATACTCCATATTAATCAATTGCTTCACATATGTACTTTAAAACCCATCCAAATCCAATTTTGCATGCCTATAAAATATGTGAACCATTATGGTAACTTGATCAGTATGATAATATTGCGTTTGAATCTCTTTTTGGTGAGAAAATAAGTAATTCTCGGTAAAATCAACCACAGAAAATATGGAACCAATATAGAATGTGTCTCTATTGGTCTTGAATTGCATATCCTGCCACTTTGTATAGTTAGAATGCTTGATGTACGGACTAATCAAACTTCGAAACTTTTCATGAATGCAGCAATGGGGATTTCCTCTTCTACCAAGTCCAACTTGGTTGCATTCTTTCCAAGTCATGTTGAATATTTTATGTATTTGAACCTACAAAATCAATACATAATGGACAACTTGTTATATTCATTTGCAATAAACATAAAAATCAAAATAAAATATGTACATCCAAATTTAAAATTAATTATATTTTCTTTATTTAATAATCACCTCTTACAAGTCACCATTTGAACTATGTCCAAGTCTTCATTTGTTTCTGGAAATAATTTCAAGTCCCCACACTTGTCACAAACACCTTTGATGTAAGCCATAGGACCATCCACATGATCATTAAATATTGTGCAAAGAATATAAGCTATGAATTCACTCACACGTGTAGGGGGGCATTTTATGGACCATTTGATGCTTCTCATAACTTTCTATACACCTGAAAAAACATAGATTTTGAAATACATAAATTAAATCACATCTCATAAAACAAAATTTAATCAAATTTCTAATAAGCCTATAAATGAAAGCACACCTCAATATATGTAATATAATTTTTTGTGTACCTGATAGTGATAATAAAACTCAATGTGATAGTGGAAAACAATATGTTTTAATGAATTTATCAGCTCGCACATACCAAGGCTTCAAATTCTCAAACATTCATTTTCCAATCTTAACATCTGGATGTTCTTCGTAAACTTGATGTACATCTCATGTTGAGTTATTTCAAGCCAATGTTTTTATATGTTCATCATAGTGATTGTGAGATATCCTTTGTTTTAAAAAATACCTCGCATTTGGAGAAGGATGATTCATCTTAGTCAAAAAATCAGAAACTATCTTCACAATAATATCCTCAATTTTATCATAACGTGGATTTCTACACATTAGTTCCCAATTTTCTTCTATGGTATAATTATACAATGTTTTCCTCCTCTTTGCATACCTATTGATTTTCTTTCTAGAAACACATAATTTCTTAGCAAAGAGCAAAGTAACATGATGATTATTTTTTGTATCTTCACTTATAATTGAAGTTAATATTGTTGTACGAGAAATACTCTTATCCACACCTAGTTTTTGTACCCAAGGAACTTATTCCTTTAGACAAATTCACAACAAATTCTTCTTCCATATGTTGTGACTTTTCCCATCCAAAATCCACACCCAAAAATTCTAATGTTTCCTTCATATCAACATGATTCAAGAATGTAACCAACAAATGTGCTCTAACAACTGTAGTCAAATTAACAAATTCACCATATATTCTCTCTACACTTTTTGTTGTTTTCTTTCTTGATAGTGGTTCTTGTTGGGAAAATTCTTTTAATTTTTGAAATCCATCTTCACCAAGTGTTTGAAATTTTTCTTGGGAATTAATTCCATAACTTTTGTTATCAAATCAACATATTGTTGTGCATCATGATCTGTGTCCATAAACACAATTTGCAAAAAAATTAACATACATGTGATTACACCATTCATGAATGATATATATATATATATATATATATATATATATATATATATATATATATATATATATATATATATAAGATCTTGTTTAGGAACATTGATTAATTTTATCTTTAGTATATTCTTATTGTCACATACATGCATATATCCTTTAGGAGCAATCTAATCTACACTCTAATTTTTTAATGATGAAAATATTTATGAATCAAATACTTTCATGTTCAAGAAATAAATGAAACATGCACTCATAAAGTTGGAATTAGCTTTGAGATAGGGGATAGTTTGTATATATTTATTATATAAAGTGTGCAGTAGTTCCTAAAGTGCTAAGATGGATAATAGTAGTGACCTAGTACATATGAAAAATATTTTGGTACTACTAGTAGAAATAAACCCTAGAAAGATTTCATGAGGAGTACGTAAAGTAAAATAAACTAAGGATTATAATTGAGAAGTGTGAGAAAAATATTTATGAAAATAAAATGTACGAAAATAAAGGGTAGTATGAGGACATGTGGACAAAGACAAAATAGGTGGATGAATTTAGAAAATATCAAGTGAGAAAAAAATCTAGTAGAAATAAACCCTAATGATTTCATGAGGAGTATGTAAAGCATGAATATAAAAGATTTTAAGTTGATAAATAGTACTAGAGAAGATAAAAATGTGAATTTAGTAAAATATTTACAAATCATGTCACAAGGAGTATATTATCTTTTATATGTGTAAAACAACATGCCAAAAGATCTAGGAATAAATAAATGACCTAAAATTATATCTAAAGGATGTTGTAAGTAGTATGTAAATTGTAAATAATATGTAAAGGCATATTCAACATGTGTGATCATCTAAATAAAATATGAAATATAAGTAGATAATGTCATATTTTAAGGGGTAGTGAAGATAATTAGACTAACCATCTTGTCTAAACTATAGATTATAACATGGGTAGCTAGAAAATGAGGTAAATTGATTTGTATAACCTATATAGATGTTAGGGGTAGCCAAATTATTAGACAAGATGACCTTTCTAGATTAAATATGTAAGGAGAAGATAAAATAACATACTAATTGGGCTATCTAAACTAAGGATTATAATTGACAAGTGTGAGAAAAATAATTATGAAGATAAAATGTATGAAAATAAAGGGTAGTATTCATGTAACACTTGTATAGTCAAGATGAGGTCCAATTTATTTCTCATGTAAGTGAGAGAGGAGGAGTGACTACTTGTTGATGTAGAAGAAACATGTGTATGTATAAGGTATGGAGAAGGGATGTGTAGGTACAAGGTATGGAGAAGGGATTCCACATATTGTGGTTCCACATTAGTAGGGATCATGATTTATTGCAATGCTACACATATTCCATCTTTACATGTAGGGGACCACTTTTAACTAAGTTAAAAGGAAATAAAAATTTTAATGGGTAGTATAAGCCATGAAAGGAAAAATCCAAGAACTAGGAAAATGATCATGTACCAAGGCATAAATAAAAAACCTAAGGTAATTAGGGTTCAAACTAGGATAAGGATTAGATCAGCTAACTTGGTATCACTAAAAGATTTAACCCAAAAATTAAACAAAATGTGTTTGTGTTTCTTATCTCATTTTGAATTAAGGGTTAAAATAGTATATATTCAAGGATTTTAGGAGAAGAGAAGACAATTTATATTGCATTTATCAAAACAAACGCAACAACCAAATTTATACATGCTCAAAGATAATTAACGGAACTCTCGAGACGGTTAGGAAGCTGCCACAAAGGAAAACCAAAATGTATTAAAAATTATGCTAACATTCCCCTTCAATACATTTTTTTACAAATGTACCCCCAAAATAGTTCAAATTTCACCTTGCTAAGAGACTTGGTGAGTATATATGCAATCTAAGCATCTAGTCAGGCAATATTGGAGCTGGATGTGGTGGTTCAAGACTTGTTCTTGAATGTAGTGACATTCAACCTCAATGTGCTTTGTTCTCTCATGGAAAACTAGATTTTCACAAGCTTCAACACACCTTGATTGTCACAGTGAATGATGGGAGGATTTTCTTCAAGAATTCCCATATTTACAAAAATGCAACATAATCAAATCACTTCACACACACCCTCATGTGGTGCGATACTCTACCTCAATAGATGAGATAGAAAAACAATTTTCTTCTTACTTATCCACAAGATAGGTCCAGACCCAAGATGAAAAATATAACCTGAAGTTGATTTCCTGTCATCAACGGATCCAACATAGTTTGAGTTTGTATATCCCTATAAGAAGAATTGAGAGTTCTTTTGATACTCCATACCATAGTCAACTATACCTTGGACATATCTCAACACATGCTTCACTGCTACCCAGTGACATTTATTTGGCTCCTGCATGAATCTGGAAAGATAGCTCACAACAAAGAAAATATCTAGTTTGGTATACATCAAGTAAATGAGACTCCCAACAAGTTGTTTATAGATAGTACCATATACTTGAGGTGAATCCTAGAATCTCAAAGTTGCAAACCTTTTTCCATAGGAGTGGACATAGGTTTACAATCAAACATGCCATACTTTTCCAAGAGTGTCTTGGCGTATTTCATCTGGGAGAAAAAAATATGATTCTTCTTCTACCATATCTCCAAGCCAAGAAAATAGTGAAGTAGCCCCAACACTGTTATGTCGAAGGCTTTATTTAAATCATTCTTCACATCTTCGATGAGATTATCAAAACTCCCTATGATCACAAGGTCATCTATATAAAAAAACCAAGATGATAATCTCTCTTATTATCTTTTTGATATAAAAATCTGAATAAGAGGGGTTACGAGTGAATCCATGCTGCAATAGGTGATCATCTATTTTTATGTACCATGCCTTAGGTGCCTATTTAAGTCCATAAAGAGACTTAATTAGATGACATAACTTCTGAAAATGTTACTCATTGAAAAATCCTTCTGGATGGGTCATGTATACCTCTTCTTTGATCCTTCTCGAGATCTTTCCAAAAAGGTATTGTAATCGAAAATCCAACGGTCAAATTAAAAGTTATGATCATGTGAAGTTGTCTACCAATTTGAATAAAAATTAAAAATATATCTTTGTGGGGGTTACATTTTTATAAGAATCTATGGGAGGTTACATTTATAGAAGTTTCTTAGGGGTTACATTTTCCGAAGGTTCTAGGGAAGTTAGGTGTTCCATATAAGGAAGAAAAAGGGGTTTCGAGAGAGGGAAAAGTGGATGGTGGCTCTAATATTGTAATTTCATTCCTATTGTAGTGATAATAGAAATATTGGCTTCCTTCTAGAATTTTGTTTTTGTAATTCTTTGTTGTTGTTGTTGATTTCAAATTGTAAGGGAGTACCCTTCATCACTAGTGCACATATAACTCGATGGTTTTGATCTTCGCAATGGGTGCAAAGGTCTCATCATAGTCAATTCCTTCCTATTGAGCATAACCCTTTACAACTAGTCATGCTTTATACTTGTCAATAGATCTATTTGCCCTCTATTTTGTTTTGAAAATCCACTTTCAACCAATGGAATTTTTGTTCATGTATAAATTAATATGTTATTAAAAAGAAGCTAAAACATATAACTTCTAATCATGAATCTAATCCAAACTAAACCATCATGATAAGAGCTAAGCCAGAGAAATTATATCATTGTATGAACTTAGATTAACTCTAAACTAACATACATATGCTACTCTTTACTATTTAGATCACTAATCAAGAATTGAACCTAAGGAGATCAACTTAGCAATCAAAGGGTTGATTTGTTGTTTACTTCAAAGAGGTGAATGAATCTCACTAAAATGGCTACAAGGACAAGTTTAGATATTTCATTACTAACCTATGAAGAAATGGAGGATTATGAAGCTCTTTCAATGGAGGAAGGTAAGCTTTAGATCAAAGTTCTAATTATCTTAAAGCTAATACAAATGAGATCTTAGCTTTCTTAGGATTTTTAGATATAAAGTTGTGTAAAGTTATAAAGGTGTAAGGTTAAATGGGAAGGCCTAGCCTTGTATTTGTAGTTTTATATTTGTAAGAGATTTGAAAGTTTGGTGCATGTGGGACAAAATCTAATCCAAAATCACTTTATGATTAGGAGTGATAAACATGATTTGGACTAGTTAAGCTAGGTTTAGGCTAGTTAAACTTGATTAGTAAGTGATTAGAGACTCATTGAGAGTTGAGGGGAGTCTGATTAACCAGATATGATTGATAGATAGCCTAGGAAGCCTATAGAAGTGATCTAGAAGGAAATAGGAATATTTTTAGCTAATAAAATGGGATTTATTAACCAAATAGGTTGAATATATGAGGAATAAAACCAAGAAGGTGTCGTAAATGGGAATCGAGAATGAAGCGAAGTGTAGCTAATTGACAAAGTGTCATCAATCAATCGGTTGAATTGAAGGAAATGCTAGCTCAGTAAGCATATTTTAGGTGTCAAAATTTTCATCTCTTTGGGGTGGCGTAAGTGACGTCACTTCAAATCTAGTAGACAAACATAAACAAGTAAATTTTTTGAAGGGGTATGGGAAAAATTAATAGAATGAAGGATGCCCCCTCGGATGAAAGAGGTAAATCGACGATTGAAAAGATGAAGGAAATAGATAAAAGATGAAGGGAAGAAAGGGAATATAGAAGAAAATGAGGATGAGGAAGGGGGAATGAGCTAACATCCATCCAGTGCCTTGTAAACAACTTATTTTTCATCATATTGCTAATGATCTTCATCATCGGTCCTTATTAAAAAAGAATGAAAAAAGTGTAGTATGACATGAAAAGCCATATACGAACAAATTTCCATTGCTAAAAACACCAACTCCATGCAACATAAAAATGCAATGCAATACGAGAAAGTAAAAGATGCCTAACTCCATGCAACATACATAATGCAATGTAATACGAGAAAGTAAAAAAGCTAACCAAATAGAGAAGCATAAGGTAATGTTTTTGTTATCAAACTTCAGTTCCAACCTATGTGAATTAACAATAAGGGTTGACGATGGTGCCCCAAGTAAGGATACATGGAAAGGAACAAACAAAGGACACTTGGGTTCGATGAAAAGTAATCATGCACTACTAAAAAATTACCCGAAAACTTGTTATGCCCTAGAGTACAAACATAGTTAGCAAACCAGATTTGTTAATGGAGGTAGATCCAGATGATCCGCAATTCATGCATATGAATAGGCGAGAACCAAAGAGTGACATTTTGTAGGATGATTTTTATTTTTAGAAAAATTTTGAAACATATTTGAATGTTTTGATTTTTCTAACATATTTTAATGTTTTTGTGATTTTGAAAGTTTTACAAAGCTATGTACAGAAGAAAATAATTATGGATGACCCCAACGATGTGGGAATATACAAAGGTAGAATGACACACACGCATGCGCAAGAAAGTGAAGATGAATTTTTTTCCAACGTTAGGCGGGATTATTCAAAGGAAAAATCTTCACATGCGGAGAGGTTGGATCAAGGCCAATATGGATAGGTTTAATGTGATGATGAACACAAACCAATGACGTTTTAGGAAGGAGAAATGATTTCCCAGCAGTAAACTAGCCAAGAAACACATGATAGAAAGGAAGTAGAAGATTTTTTATTGAAATAAGGAAAATTTTCACTTTAACACTGTCAAAAATGTACTTATAAGAATATCTTATATGTACGGATGTTCTAAATGAATTAGAGGAACAATATGGATGCTATGTATGGATATGGAAAATGTAGCTATAAGTTTGGAGATGAAAAGGTGATTAGCCTAAGACACAAATCGTGAGACAAGATATGGACCAAAGCAAGAGTTTGAACAAGGTAAAAAAAAGACACTTGGTAACATACTAATCATGTTTTCTCATCAAGATCCAGTGCATACACATGGAAATTAATTACCTATTGAAGGGAAGATTTGATAAATAACAAGTGAATACACGCTAGCCAATTTGTAGGAATGATTGATTTTCAAAATGGATTTGTTAATGGAGGGAGGAAGGAGAGTCGTACATTTCTCCACTACCAGTCATGCTCCTATAGCCCCAAAGGAGATGTATTTGATTCTCATCGTAAAATTTCTCTACTTCCAATCAGTGTCCATAGCCCCGGTAGAAATTATTGGAAATACCCCAAGAGATATTTATATATAAATTTGTTTTTACTTTGTAGCTTTTAGCTTTTTTATTTTTGATTGATTTTGATTCTTTTGTTTCCTAAAAAAATTATTTCAGCTCTCTTGTTTAATAAGGGGTTAAGAACCACTTGATGGTTTGATGAAAGGATGTCAAAGTGATTGTGATGATGACATTGGCTAGTTTCAACAAATACATCTAAAATGTCTTCACAACAAGTTTAGATGTTGAGTGTGATAGGATCTCTAAGAAGTCGAGTCATTCTTTAATTTACCGGGGTGATAAAAGACCAAGTTCAAATAGATGCCATAGAGATAAATGTCATAAAATGTGTGTGAATAGGATAACCAAAATATCACCAAAGAGATGAAAATGGTAGGAATACTTGTAGAAGAATGGAAAGAAAGGGAAGAAAGAACATTCATGTGTATGCAATACCTTATTGCAATGTTTGATCTTTGTACCTTTGATTTTGTTTTTATATGTTTTCTCATTTTTTGTATTTTTGAAATTGTTTTGATTTTTAAATTTTTGATATTTTTGGAAAGTTGGGACTAACAAATTCACTCTGTGTGATATGATCCAACAATAATGTTTAGAATTTCCTTGATAAGGGAGATTAAGTGTGTTTTCTTATCAAGGGCCATATTATCTCCTATCTCAATGATCGTGGTGAGATCATACTCAATAAATTACTGTGACTTATCTTAAAACATGGATTTTATAAGTAGGAGCTTGAGTTCCCTATCCAGAGGTCTATGCACTTTGCGCCATACTTGATGGGTGTGTTAGTGTGCATTTGATTTATGACTTTGAGATTGTTCGAGTTGTTAACAGATTTTGGTGCTCTTTGGAGTTTTGATCTTAGCTTGATAATGAACATGTTTGGGTTTCTTATAAGTGACTATATGACCTTTCTGATCCTAAGAAGTAGGAGAAGGGTGTGAGCATTTATGATTGATGAGAGGAAAATGATATGGTCCAAGAATTGAAGAGGACGGGCTACAAGAGGAGGTGAGCTACGAATGAAAGATGAAAGGATAATAGGGTGTGACCCCAAGATGGAAGAACAAGGGATACCCAGAGGTGAACCAAAAATAGAGGTCAAAGGTGGGCTACAACGACGTGGCCCGAGTATAGAATAAAATGAGCTTCTAGGAGGTGACCCAAGAACACAAGATGATGGGATACTCAACGGAATACTAAGAATAGAGGATGATGGGCTACTGTCCCACAGCATAATACTGAATGGGAGCTTGTGATTGAGTAATGATGATAGGAAATGAGGGATGTGAAGATGGGTGAATAAGAAGAGGATCAAGTTCCATGGTCTTAGGATTGTCTTGTATTTTCGACAAAAGGAATCAGTCTCTACCTCCTAATATGCAAGTGTATCGAAGTAAAAGATTGAATCCTTGATTGTAATCCTCTAGAGGAATAACTTCATTACGTGACTCCAAAACTTGGTGATCGCTTCTTCTTCATTCTAAAGTGAATCAATCGGCATGGTTATTTATTCTTTGACCATGGGAATTTGACTAAAAGAAACGGGTCCAACCGGGTGTGGAAGATTGATCTGATTGATGACACAAGAGATGAAGTAGATTTAGATCTAGATGTCTCGCAAGTAGAAGAAGATGGCATGATCTTACCTATAAGATGATATAGTGTTGGTATACCAATATGATTGTGCATCTAGTTAGTGGTTTGCGATGTAGATTCGACTTAGAAGGGTGCAACGTGGGATTCATTTTAGAATAATGTGACATAGGAGTCAAATTAGAAGATTGACTAGAAGAACTTTGAGTCTCACGAATCTTGAATGGAGTAAGAGGTCATTGAAGCAATGGATAAAGGGGGTCCTGCGAAGGAAGGGAGGGTTGTAACATAGGATTTTCTTTAGATGTTTGATGAAGAAGGTCCTACGAAGGAAGGGAGGACCGTGACATAGGAGTCACATCTAAATAATAGTTTATATCAAAATCAAAAGATGAGTGGGGGAACCCGAATAATAATTTGGATCAGAAGCGTCCAAACCATACCACCGACTATGAGATGAAGGTGGGGAACAGGGGCCCAATGGGTTCTCTAGCACAAATAACTAAATGAGGTTTAGTTGTGATGGACATCCTTTGATGTGAATTTCTAAACCTAGGTTCCGTATTGTTGTAAGTGTGAGGAACCGTGTGATAGTCATTCATTGTTGGAATCATTTAGGTATAAATGCCTAGACCTAGATAGTGTGATGGAACTCCTTCAAAGGGAATGAAGTAAAATATTGATTCGGGAGGCATAATGATACCCAACTAGAAATTTTGAAAATATGGGATGTGCCTACAAAGGTTTTGTCAAATGTGATTAAAGATACCACAAACCTAAGTGTAGCATGTGCCAATCATGCAAGTTTTGGCAAACCAATCAGCCAATATGAAATCACACCCTATGCTAATGCTTCAAATATAGGTGTAACTATAAATAGTGACAACAAAATATCACTATATATGTTAGGTCTAATAATAGACAATACCTATGTACTAAGAAAGTGTTGATGCAATCCCCCAACAAGGTATACTAAAACTAGTTTTAGATACGAACAAATTCCAAGTTTTTGAAAATGGAAGTTACAAGTGCAAGCAATGTAACAACACTATTTTTCAACATGTTAACCAAGCTTTGAGTCTAGACGTGGGTATCAAGACAAAGCTATCAAGATGTGATGTCAACGCCCATGCGACAAACACTTTCAATTTTTACCATCCAGGTCTCAAGAAAGAATGAATGTAAATGGGTGAAAATGTGGTGGAATTGATCTGTTGATAGCACATGTATGATGCTCCTCTTTTGATCAAAAATATCAACAAGACAACAAATGAGTAGATCAAATGGTGGTGAAACAAGATAACACAACTTTGGAAAAGTTTCACCTTGCCTTAAGGTAAGTGAAGAACTAAGAAAAAGTGGTACGTTGCAAGTTTCATGATGAATATCACGGGATCTCCCTTGTTCATCTAACAAGGTTTTGACCCCAAATAAGTTAGCATTTCGTGATGGATCTTGACTCGATGATGGACTAGAAAAGTGGGCTCCAAGACAATATGGCTTCCCTAAGTGTTTTGCTCATCTAGGTGTCACAATTTTATCTATTACGAGCTCAATTTTCCAAGAAAGTCACAATGAATAATCTTGGTTTATCTCATATTTACTTTACCCCCTTCAAATATGATGAGCAATGAATGTGTTCACATGTATTCTCATTGGGGTCACAATATGGATAAATTTGACTCTAACTCACAAAAGGAAAATCTAGTCAAGTGGGTGTGCGGAGCACTTCCTATTTCGTCCATGAGGTTACTCAATGGTGGACTACTTTAGGGTTCCTAGAACCACCCCCATTGTTGTAGCTTAAGGCGTTATGCCAAAGGGGTTACGTTCTAGTTGAGCGGATAGGGATGTACCCTTTTCCAAACCTACAAATACAATGTGTTGAATGTGGTGTATTTTTATCTTTTTAATCTTAGTGAGGTTTTGAACACCATTGAAACCTACATCAAACATGTTAGTATTGTTTAGCCTCCGATTCTTTGACACACAATTTTGGTCCTACACACCAAGATTAGTAATTTTCCAATAACATCATATAAAGGGGATAAGATGTTGCTTTTGATTTCCCAGATCATCCTAGGACACAAGGAAAGAGCATACACAACAAAATATCTCACTCAATCTTTGCAAAAATGGAAAACACTTAAGTAAATTACAAAAATGAGTTCTTTTTAGCAAACGTTGAAGTTCTTTCATGTTTTAAAAACTTAATTGAAGTGTTTAGAAATCATAAAGAAGGTATTTGAAACATTTTTTATTCCCAAGATCACCTAGAAGGTGTGAGGGAAGAGCATACGCATTTCAAAAAACCTCTACTAATGAAAATGCAACACTTAACTAAGTTAGCACAAAAATATGATCAAAAGAACCTGCAAACTACTATTAGAAACCTACAAGAATGTCATAAAAACAAAAATATCAATTATGCAACTGCAACAAAGATTAAATTTTGACAATTGATTCTTGTGTGCCCTTTTGATGTGTACATGTGGATTTGGGTATGTATGCACCCTTTATGGTAAGTACGTGGGTTTGTGAAAAATGACAGAGGGTATTTATGCCTACGTATGCAAAATGATACATACGTGGGATTTTAAACATGTACACACCATAGAAGATGTATATGTGTCTCGAATAAAAAGTCAAATAACACAGAGGATGGATTTATAGGTACATGTCTAGAATGGTGTGTACGTGGGTTTTTCAATGCATGCGCACAGGTTTGGACAAGTACGTGGATCTGGTTCAATCAACAGGGTCAAGGACACTTTTTGGACATGGCTAAGCGTAATGAGTATGTGCCCTTTTTGATGTGTGAGCAGAAGTTTGAATAATTATGTGTCCTTTTTCGTGTGTACATGCCCCTCTCTGATGCCTACGCATGGCCTTGAAAAATCACAAAAATCACGAGATCCAAAATTTTAGAAATGCAAATAGGTTTGATTTCTACCCTTTAAATCAATTTTCAACCTAAACCCACTAACTTTGCATGAAAAAGGGACATTTACCCCACCCAAAGCTAGAAAACCAATCAAAGCTAAGCTATTTAACCCTAAAAAGCATGAAGAAAGGTTAGAAATTGAAAGAAAGCTTGAAAACTTCTAAAAAGACCATGGAAAAGGTCCCACCGGGCGTGCCAAATGTGTTCATGTATAAATTAGTATGCTATTGAAAAGAAGCTAAAACATATAGCTTCAAAGCATGAGTCTAATCTACACTAAACCATCATGATAAGAGCTAACCAAGAGAACTTATATCATTGTATGAACTTAGATTAACTCTAAACTAACATACATATGCTACTCTCTACTCTTTAGATCACTAATTAAGCATTGAACCTAAGGAGATCAACTTAGCAATCAAAGGGGTTGATTTGTTGTTTACTTCAAAGAGGTGAATGAATCTCACTAAAATGGCTACAAGGCCAAGTTTAGCTATTTCATTACTAACCTATGAAGAAATGGAGGATTATGAAGCTCTTTCAATGGAGGAAGGTAAGCTTTAGATCAAATGTCTAATTAGCTTAAAGCTAATACAAATGAGATCTTAGCTTTCTTAGGATTTTTAGATATAAAGTTGTGTAAAGTTGTAAAGGTGTAAGGTTAAATGGGAAGGCCTAGCCTTGTATTTATATTTTTATCTTTGTAAGAGATTTAAAAATTTGGTCCATGTGGGACAAAATCTAATCTAAAAGCACTTTATGATTAGGAGTGATAAACATGATTTAGACTAGTTAAACAAGGTTTAGGCTAGTTAAACTTGATTAATAAGTGATTAGGGACTCATTGAGAGTTAAGGGGAGTCTGATTAACTAGATGTGATTGATAGATAGCCTAATAAGCCTATAGAAGTGATCTAGAGGGAAATAGGAAGATGTTTAGCTAATAAAAGGGGGTTTATTAACCAAATGGGTTGAATATATGAGGAATACAACCAAGAAGGTGTCGTAAATGGGCATCCAAGAATGGAGCTAAGTGTAGCTAATTGACAAAGTGTTGTCAATAATTTAAATTGGAGGAAATGCTAAGTGTATGCATATTTTATGTGTCTACAAAATTCTTACCTGTAGACAAATCAAAAAGTTCACATGTCTTATTTTGTATTAAGGAGTCATATTCTGCATCCATGGCCATTTTCCACTCTGGCTGATTGAGTGCCTCATGAACTGAATCAGGTTCGGTGATATCAACCATTGAACTCATAAGTGTGAGATTCACCTCATTTCTCACGTTTTTTCTTTCAAACTCCTGATGAAGTGTTTGGAAGAGAGTTCAGGTGGGATTCTCTCATGGTGCTTTGGACCCACTTCGGACACTGACAATGCTACTGATGTGAAGAATTGTTTTCCAAATTCCCAAGATCAACGAACAATTATCCTTGCAGCTCATCTTTCTTCTCTGAAGAATCCTCATGCTCATCATCTAGATGTGTGAGCAATCTATGAGAGGAGGTTGGTGTTGAATCTTCCTTTTGTGGAAATGAGTCAAATGATGACTCATCACAAACAACATCTCTGCTCTCATATATCTTCTTTGTCTTAGGATCCATGAGACGATATGCTTTTGAGGTATAATTGTACCCCAAAAATATGCACTGGTGTGTTTTTACATCAAGCTTCTTCCTCTTCTTATCTGAAACATGCATATATGCAGTACATCCAAATAATCTCAAATGATAAATAAAAGGTTTATGATTACTCCATACCTCTTCTAGTGTCTTGTCCTTCAAGATATTTATAGGTGTTCGAGTTTAGAAGATATACAACAATCTGGACCGCTTGCCCAAAATTTGTTCTCCAACTTCGTAGTGGAAATCATGCAACGAGGCATCTCCATGACACTCTGGTTATGATTTTCTAGAATTCCATTCTGTTGGGGAGTATATGGGAAATCAAGTGCTATGTGATGCTAAGATCCTTCAAGAACACCAAGAATTTCTTCTATCTACGTGAATTCCCCCTCAATCTCAGTGGAGGACAAGAAGGGGATTCTGATCTGTGAACAACTCTCCTATAGAAGGTTTGGAAATGTGCAAAATCTTCACTCTTCTTTTAGAGAAAGAACACCCAAGTCTTGCGGGAATAATCATCAACGAACAACCTGAAATTAATGAAACCCATTAAATGAGGTAGGGAAGGGTCCGTCTGCAAATATCTTTATATATGACCTTGAGATGGTTCTTGGCACGGAAAGTACTTAACTCGAATGGATCTTGATGTTGTTTTCTTAAGAAATCTAGGACAAAGAGGTAATGACTGAGAGAGAGGAGGAGGCCTTGTCCCAGTGCTTGAACAAAGATGATAGAGGAGCCACTAGAAACATTTCCATATGGATAATGCAAGAGTGTAGTGGATTCCACTTTGTGGAGGTAGATAATGCAACTACGGATGATGAAACCGCATCTAATAAAAATAAACAATAACAGATCGAGTCTTATTTGACGTTAATATGGAGAAGAGTTGTCAATCTTGTAGAAGGATACGATGTAGATGAAGAATGCAAGATCAAATTCCCTCAGGCACATTCGTGTCGCATCGCACAAGCATCGAAGTTCACTTCTTCATCCATTTATTTTTACAAATGAGAGCACATCATCACGAGAGATTCAAGAAATCTAGACAAATTCCTTGCTTTGTAAGAAGTAGATAGGACACATCGCGGGGTCAAAGCATATATCTGTGTCCCACTTTTTTTATTTTTTATACTTTCGAAAAACTATGTCTGACAACCAAAACATGACCAAACATATATAAAATTACCAAACATGCATTTTTAAGAGGCTATAAATACCAAGGTGCGGGCATCCAGAATTTACTGATTTTTTAAATTTTAATAGTATTTTTAATTATTTATTTACCAGTCATATTTTAAAATATTTATGGCCATAAAGTGGGACACACTTGTATGCTTTGACATCGTGACGTAACAAGATGATGAATCCATAAAAGATGATGATAATTATTTCGGGTTAATTTTATAAAAACAATGGAATAAGGGGGCAATGTTGGAGTATTCCATTAAACTATACACCTTCCTGTATAGGTTTGTCAACCTTCCAGCAATCTATTTTTCTATTCGAGATCCTTCTTATGAAACAAATGTATATATGTACACCTATGATCATTTAATGATCATCCAATGTAATATAACCTTCTTCATTTATATACATTATCGTACCTTCTTTAGTTATCGAGACAAGTTTTGATGTCATTATGAACAAGGAACTCCACCTTGATCTTATGATTCAATAGTTGAGATACGAGATAGGAGATTTGTGGTCAAGCCATGGACATAGATTACCTTTGTGAGATTACATCTTCTCATCCCCGAGAGCTTGCATTTTGAGGTTTGCCAAATAGGTTGAAGCAGGTCGAGAAAATTGTAGAGGAATTCGGGAAATAATGAAACTCCGAAAGTCTGAAATTTTAGATTTCGGAGGTAGAGCCGTTCGGAGGTAGGCTAGGGTCAAATTCAGGGATTGGGTGGAAAGAAGCACTTAAAGTCTGAAACCCTAAAGTCCAAAATTCAAACTTCAGGATTTCGAGGTTTAGAGGTTTCAGTGAGTGCGAGTAGGTGAATAGTGCAAAAATCCCCAAAATCCCAAAAGTCCAAAACCCGAAGTCTGAATTTCAGACTTTAGGATTTTGGAAGTTTGGAGTTGGAAGCAGGGTCGAACATCAATAGGTGAAAACCTCAAAGTCTCAAAACCCAAGCCCCAAATTCCCAAAATCCAAAGTCCTAATTTTAGACTTCGGGGTTTCGGCATTTCGGAACCTTCAACCCCCCAGTTTGAAAAAATCGAAACTTGAAGTCTGAAACCCAAAGTCTGAATTTCAAACTTCAAGGTTTCAGAGTTTGTTTTTTTGACTCAATATGAATGAACAGTAACATCAACATCCGAATCTGAAGTCAAAATTCCCAAAAGTCTAAATTTTTAGACTTCGAAGGTTCTGAAAGGCAATTTCAGATTCTCAAAGGAGAATATTAACAACCCGCATTTATTGCAAAATGGCACCCCCGTCTTCATATGGCCATAAATTTTATTTGGGAACTCAAATTTGCACAAAACCAAACTTTTTGGAAAGATCTAAGTGACCTCTGCACAAATATGACTTTTTTATTAATTTAAGCGAGACTAAGTATTTCAAAATGAATAAATATAGTTTTTCATTTTAGGGGGTGTTTCCAGATTTCTCACCTACCCAAATGATGAAGGTATGGGCTTCCTTTCTTTCCCAACAAGGCATAATACATGGAGGTATGGGTTTTGTAGTGGCACCCATCATTGTTGTAGGTGAATTCAATGCATTTTAGGGTGGTTGAAGCAATATTTCAAGTTTCTTCCCTCTCTCCCTTCTCTCATTCTTCCTATATATTGTAAGGAGGGGAATTTTTCTAATGTTGGATAATTTTGCTTTGCACCCTCCCTTATTCTCTTTCCTGTAAGTGAATTTTTGGAGTCCAAACCTCCCATTCAAGTTGTAATGCAAGTTTGTGCCTCTTGGCCATTATAATGCATTGTATCAAATATGTGGAGCAATAATATAAGTATGTGGATGAATTTCAACCCTCTCTTATGTTCATTGATTTTTTTTGATCTCTCATTGTAATCTTGGTTATCTGATGCATGGTTATTGTATTACATGTTTAATGGTTTGTGTTTAATGGTTAGTGGATTCTCATCAGTGGATTGATCTATGGTGTATTTTCATCCTTCTTAATTTGATTGTGGTTTCCATCTCCATGCAAAACAGTGTTCAACATTCCTTTTGGTGCATCACCTCTATTAGTTTAGGTTTAATTTCTTGTAATCTTCTTAACCCTATCTCCTTGGAAAGTTAGAGTAGATTTTAGAGTATATCCTCTACAATTTAGATGTGTGCATCAGAATAGAGGAATAGGAACTAGCCTTCATCCGGAGGGTTATCCTAATTACAAAGTCCCACACTTTGGGATAACTCCATGTTTGACGAATCACACTAACTGCCTCAACCATCCACTTGCAAGAAATCAGGGGTGTTGTGATTTTGCCATAACAATGGTCACATTCGCTATTCCTTTTGCTACATACTCCTTATTTTCTACAATTCGGACTCAGTCTCCAGTGGGTCGATCATTCAATGAATCAAACATATCTCTATTACCCGGCATATGCTTGTTGGCACCTAAATCTATCAACCAAAAATTATTTGATAGCTACGATGTTTGGGATACAAGAAAAAAATCATCTTCATGTGCACCGTAATGTGTTGATTTTGGAACATCTTCATCTGTGTCATCATCTGGCTGGGCTTTGACATGTCCTTTCCACTTCTTTTCGTGAGGACACCACTTGGATTTCTTTGATTCACCTTGGCCAGATGTGCTTTATTCTCCATAATTGTGTTGTGTGCGAACATTATACCAACAGATTCACAATATCATGTGTGTTTTTGGTGAAGATGTGACACCATTGATTTACCTTTTGAGACTACTACTTGATTGAGGCTTCGTGTATGCTTCTCTTGTTGTCCCTTGCGAGGCTTCTGACTCTTCTTCTTCCTTGAGATTAATGCTTTGTCCTCAAACTCTTCTTACACTGTCTGAATGGCTTCTTCATGTTATATAAAATTCACCAGTTTGGAAAATATCACCTTTTTTTGTGTGATGGTCAATGTGGTGATGAATTTCCAGAACTGGGAAGGAAGAGCTCATAGTATGAATGGGACAAACAAATTATCGTTGAACTCTTCTCTGAGTGCAACAATATCTCGCTCATAAATCTGCCACTCAATGTAATAATTCTTCCACCTTCTCACCTTCATTCATACTCATGGTATGAAGCTTTGACTGGAAATTCAAAAAATAATTCAAATTCTTTACTTCATAAATCGTGCACAAAGTATCTCGGGCCTTCTTTGACGTTATCACATTCCGAATGTGTCTTCACCTCATCATATATGATCAGAGTGATCAACATCAAGGATTTTGCATCGGCCTTGTCATACTTTGTTTTCTCATTTACTTTGGTGGGATGAATGAGTGTGTCAGTTACAATCTCATAGAGATCTTTAAAGAGGAGAATGGTTCTCATATTTGTCTTCCATGCAGCAAAATTTGTCCCTTTCAAGAGTTGGGCATCGGATAGCAATATTTTGGGGCCGACATGATGTCAAAAACAAAATTTTATTATTATTATTTGTTCAAAAAGTACAATGCCTTACTGATGAACAATAGAATGAAGGTGGGCTTGATACACTCTTGCAGTGAGACATAGACAATTGTGTGGTGTTTTATCTCATGTTCACCATTTGCTTCATAGCCTTTTTGAGCTCTACAAAACCTTCTTGGTTTGACACCGTCGTCAAACCGAACCACTCTGTAGTCCTTAACGTGTCAAGCTCGTTAGATTACATATTTCCACTATTGTGAAGGGAATCCATTAATGTGAATACAATTTGATGTTTTTTTCTTGGCCTCTTAATGGTGATTCATTTCACGGATTGGTCATAGAACTTCTCTCAACATCTAGAACGCGTGACATATGTTTCTTGTTCCTTCATGTTTTACAAAGAGTCTTCTCGGTGCTCCAATCTTTCACACAGGAAACTTCCAAGTTACCACACTTACACAACCAGGTCTCCATGCCAAGATCATTAAAAAACTAGTCATTTTTCTTGTTGCTGTCATGTCCAAGGAGAATAAAAAAATGTTCTATGCACTTTTTCAAAGCATAGGTTTCTAAACTTAAACACCGAAAATGCTTTCACCTGTGCCATATGAAGAGTGCTCTAGAACATATTCGAGGTTGATATAGTTTCTCTATTTATGATATTTCTCTAAAATGTAATGATGATCTTCTTGTAGGAAAAAGACAAAGAATATTTTTTTCTTTTCTTCCAACGCTTGAAAGCCTAGGTCTCCATGACACTTTTCAAAATAATTCTAAACAAGTCCATGCTCCTTTTCTTTCAATGTTTTCAATGTTGTAGGTCACCAAGTAAGTCTCCACACATTTTCACATTCAATATTACTCCAAATAACACACCAAGGAAAGATAGATCGCTCTAATACCAATGAAGGATTTTTCACGAGAAGACAAGACAATTTGTATTGCATTGATCAAAACAAATGCAACACCAAATTTATACATGCTCAAAGACAGCTTAAAATGGAATTGTCGATGGTTAGAAAGTTTCCATGAAGGAAAAACATAATGTATTAAAAAAATGCTAATATATATATTTACATTAATTACCTTCGCATATATATATATATATATATATATATATATATATATATATATATATATATATATATATATATATATATATATATATATATATATATATATATATATACCTATTTAGAAATTTCCAAGATAGAATGATCAAAACAAGTGTAAATAAAATAAGACATAAAAAGGGAGATGTACTTAGCTATCCTACAAGTAAAGAAACTAATATGGTAGTGGAAGAAGGGTGAAAATACTCAAAATGATGTGAAAGTGCTTCATTTCTAATTCTAAGCATGTAGGATAAGTAGGTATGGAACTTTTAGATGTGTACGAATTTTTTTGGTAGTTTCATACCTATTTGGTGGTTTAAATTGTGAATTTATGGTGTTTTTACCTATATAAGACTTGAAAATATGCTTAATCATGAAACCACAGGGTATCATGAAACCCTTTTTATGACCCAAAATAGCTTCAAAACTGAACCATAGGTAAGAGTCCACGCAAAAAGGTTTGTGTTTTGGTTAGAGTGTATTATGTACTCTACCTATATGTTAGTACTGCTATGAATGGGGATTAAAATACATGTAGACATGTGATATCTATGTAGTTGTAACTAGATTTGGAAATTATTGGAGTATTCCATTAAACTATTCACCTTCCTCTACGGGTATGTTGACCTTCCAGTTGTCTATTTGTCTCTTGAGATCCTTCTTCTGAAATGAATGTATATATGTACACCTCTGATAATTTAATGATCATCCAATGTAATATAACATTATTCATTTATTAACATTGGTATTAGATCTATTCAGTTAATTGGATTGCGTGAAGTTCTTCCCAGACGTAGTAGCGTGAAGGTGACCTGCAAAGCTTAGCATGGAACATCAAGACCAGTGAAAGGATTCTTGTATGCAAATTTTCAGATGGAAAATTGAAACGTGGATTTGGTTGTTTTCATTTTCTTTTGTCTTCAGCAACCTGTTATCTTTTTTATGTGTATGAAGGTTTTATTCAAAGAAAGCCTGCGTGGAGAAAACAAACGACCTGTTCTGGAAATTAGACCTGCGTTGAGAGCTGTTTTGTCTTACGAAATACTAGAGACTTGCTAACTATGTGTTGGATGAGCCAATATATCTTGCTCACCATTGGAGAATCCAATTTATTTAACCAATATACGCCACGCCCCATTGGACATTTCAATGTCAACTGAGCTCAATTAATAAAGTGACCCAGGAACGATTCGACTATGCCAAGTCCCACGAGGATATTACATAGCTCACAGGAGTACCAAGTGGTCCAAGTCACATCACCAAATTCAATGTGGAAAGAACAAAACACATGAACATAGTGGTTATGAGGTAGAGATAATAGAGCTACCTATTCAAGAATCCAAAGGAATGACTCTGAAACCGAAAGGTAGTAGTGGAGCACTATCAAATAAATATGCTTCAATAGGATTTCAAAACAACCCCAACTTCATAAATTTCAAATAAATCTATCAAATATGAGTGTGAACAACTAGCCTATATCCTATGCAGCATCCGAGAGCATGAAAATCATGCCCAAAGATGTTAGTAACATTGCAAGCAACCACAAAGATGTGTAGCATTGGAGAGATCCGGTTAAGCCAACAGAGCGCGTGGTATCTACTCCTCTCCAATCTCCAAAACTTGCAATTATAGGACATAACGAACTGAGTCTTATTTGACGTTAAGATGGAGAAGAGTTTTCAAGCTTGTAGAAGGCTACGATGCATATGACGAATGTGAGATCAAATCCCCTTAGGCACATCCATGTCACATCATATGAGCATTTGAGCTCACTTCTTCATCCATTTCTTTTTTTTACAAACAAGAGCACATTTGTTGCAGAGATTTGAAGAAATCCAAATAAATTCCTTGCCACAGAATCAAATAGGACACATCACGATGTAATAAGATGATGATAATTATTTCGGGGTTACTTTTATAAAAATAATGGAATAAGGGGAGAAATGTTGGAGTATTCCATTAAACTATTCACCTTCCTCTACAGTCTATTGACCTTCCAGGTTGTCTATTTTTCTCTTGAGCTCCTTCTTGATATGAATGTATATATGTACACCTATGATCATTTAACGATCATCGAATGTAATATAACATTCTTCATTTATTAACAAAAATTTATCACTTGATAATATAGATAATTTGGTTTGGTGTGATTTGCACTTAAATTAGATTGAAAATACTTTTCTCGGTAAAATTGACTCTAGGACCAAGGTTAGAGTTCTTTAGACCTATGTAGGGGCTTCTTCTATTATTTGTGATTGTTTGAAGGTAATTTAGGAGATAATTGAGTGTTTTTAACTGATAATTTTATCATAGGGATTTTGAAAGTACCAGTGAGTAGGTGAGTGCATTTAAATTTCTTATATATAGCTTCATATATATAATTTTGTATAAAATTCAACCTGTGAGGAAATTACTGACCCATAAAAAGATATACAAGTGAAAAATCATGCGGTAAGGGTATTTTGGATATTTTACACTAGATGGGGTTTCCATATATAGTATTAGAATCAAGTTTGGCAAGAATCCTCACTTTATAAGGTTAAAATATGTACCTTACATTGTAATTCATATACCGGATGCATGAGAGAAATGTGTTTAGACACATTTTAATAGTAATGGATTCTTATGGAATGCACAAACATAAAAAAGTAATGTAAGGTTTGTTACATGGTTTATTCTAACTAATCAACTTCAAACATTAATTGTACAACATCATAATAACACATTAATACTTGCAACTAGTGAATACAATCTCAAATACATAAGAGGAAAATAAACTTAGCTATACATGAGTGTACAAGAGAGATAGGTGCATAAGCTAGGAACGGATATGCTTCACTTATGTTATTGTGACATGAAAATTCCTTGATGTAAGACAGTCTAATGTGGTCAAGATATGTAATTTTATCTTTCCCTTTATATATGGTCTTAAAAACCTTCACAATTGATTTTTGTACCTTTTTGGTTCTTTAATGGCCTAAAAATTTATTTCATTGTCAAACCGAGATGTCACAGAATCCCAAAACCATTTGTAATTAGTTGAATCACACCAAAACCCTAACCATTGGTAAGAGTCCCTACATCAAGGATAGTGTTTAGGTTGAAGTGTAATATGTGCACCACCTACATCAGCACTACTCCAAATATTCCTCTAACCCCACATATTTATACACCTATTATATAACATTTATATGAATATAGGCAATTGGAAACTTGAACCACTTTGACCATGCTTGGTATAATTGTGCTCTTGTTAGGACTTTGCAGTGGCAAAATTGATCTATTTTTTAAATGAGGGAAGTTAGAATCATTGACTTTGTAGAGTGATTTATAATTGTAGTAGTGGTTTCTCTAATAAATGTGCATCAGCTTTAGGAATCCTTGAGTGCATTTTGTGAGTGTTGCGAAATAAGTGTGTCAATAGAATGTCATGTGATTTATAGCTGAGTAAATGAGGTGATGTTAACTTACTTATATATGATTCTAAAGGTAAATTATCATGATAAATCCAACCTAGAAAGATGAAAATACCCAAAAACTATATTACATTGAAAGAAAAGTTGAAAAATGTATCAATGCGGGACCGTATAGGTTGGTTAGGACCAGATTATACAAATTGACAAAATTATCAAGTTTTGGAAAGGGAAAAGGTAAGTGAAATTTGAAAGTTACATCATAGAAAGTAAAGTTTGATTATTGGTCTTATGTATTAATTCAAAAAAATTGACACATAAGTGTATGAAAATAAGCATGTTAGGAAAGAGATAGCAAACATTCACTGTGTGGGAGTAGGATGTGGGTGATTTTTTATCCAAGAAGCACAATTTAAATAAGTAGTATCAAAGGGTGAATTTCCAAATGTTATTGTCTACATTTACACCCCCTTTAAGTATAAAATAAATTATACATGCTTAAAGGAAAATATACCTAAATGTGTAGACACACTTTATCTTTGTTTGGATATTTTTATTGTCCATATGTGTTGGTATTAGCACATTCCATGATGAAACCTACAACACAAAGTGTATTCAATGTGCATAGTATAAATTAAATGGTATCTCAATTGTAAATATAGAATTAAAGTTTTTACAAAGTGAAATGAAGAGATGTAAAACATGGAATGAGTACACATGTTTGTTTTGTGGAGAAAATAACTTCTCATTCCTTTCTTGTAGTTGAATATTTGTGTTTTTTGTTTAATTTTGTTGAATGATTGGAGGTGATCAATCCCTAATTGTTTCGAATGGAAGGTAGAGAAATAAGAATAAATATGTACTAATGTACCTTTTGAAGGAATAATACAAAGTGTATCAAATGTTTTTGTAACTCTAATATCTTCCCCTTTACTAATGAGGATAAGAAATATTTCCTAATAATAACTTAACCATTTTTATACTTTCCATAACCCCACGGACCACACCATTATAAACATATCTAGGCCCAATGTCTATATATATAGACACAATGTATAAAATAGAATGAGTTCTTCCATGATCTTATTTTGTGTCTTACTATTGAATAATAATATGTAGCATGATGACATATCAAAGGATATGGAGTCACATGCCCCTAAAACACCTGTATTTTATAACTGGAACTGATTGTTAGAGTGGATGAGTGAAATATACATGTCCCATATTAGCTTATCTGAACTATGTCCATTGAGTCTATGATTGTGCCAAAAACCTATATCCATGATGAGAAATATGAAATTGTAGAAAAAATTGGTGTTTCTTCACCTAGGGCAAAAATGTATTGTATGGTAACGAAATTTCATATGGTTCAAAACCTTTTATATGGTTTTGAGAATGTGTGTTTTCTACAAAAACTTGATTTCTAAAGTTGTTTCTAAGTAGTTGTTCTTGGTTAAAAGCAACACTTGAGCCTTAATTCGGCCTATAAGTGTATAGTATATCTCTATGAATTCCCCCTCTATTAATATGCATTTGAAAAACCATTTGAGTGTGTTATTGAAAAGAATATATGTGTTCTCATGCAATCGTATGTATGAGAATATATAGGATATTGTAGAATCGTTAAGAGGTGGCCATCTTGTAGAACACTACAAAAGGGGTTGTGCATGGTAGACACCATACCCTGGAAAAAGAAAAACAACCATATAAATAATATAAAAATTAGGAGTGATAGGAATAAGAATAGAAGTACTATCAAAAACACAAATTTAATAGGACTAGAATAGAGACAAAACAAAAATAAGAACATGTAAAAAGAGACATCAAGGAATAGAGCCAAAAAAATGTTACATTTATGATGTCATAAGATAATTAAGGAACTTAGGCTATATAAAATATAATCAATTTCATACAATAAATGTCTAGAACTAAAAATATGGGATATCCACTATGTCACAATTAATTAAGGCACTCAAGCCACATACAATTAAGGAGACAAGTAGTAACATAAACAACTAGAAAACACGATGTAACAAGTAGTAATTTCAAATATTTATAAAATCAATAAGAAATAAGAGGGCATATGAAGCAAGATATGGCAATGCTACATATGACACATATCTTAGTCCTGTTATTTTGAAAAATAACGTATAGAATATATCTGTAATCAAGCATATTGAGGAAGTAGAAATGAACTATAATGCAATAATAACACCTATTTAGTGTGGAGGTATTCCCCCAAGATGTGTAATGTAAGGAACCAAATTATATCATATTAGAATGTAATGATCTATGTGCCATATCTCAAACTCAATATTCCTCATGAATGGATGTGTGTAAAGAGTAGAAATGGTATTCTATCAATCAAACCATAATGAATAAAAACATATATAATATAAAGTACTAACAATGCAGGGTATGTGTACGGGTCCTAGTATTGTATTTTTGTAAATATAGGAATGTGGTTGTATTATTGAATATAAATTTGTATATGGATATTGGTATCACAATATCTAATCAATGATGGCCTCTGAGGAGTTGAAGCTAAGCTAGGATAAACAAGAGGCATTGGCCTTAGATGTGAAAAAGAGGAATGCTCATATGTGAGTGGTGTAGAAGTATTATCTTGTGTCATAGAAACCTTGGGAAGATAGCAAGGTGGACTAGATCCAGAAGAATAATTTTATATGGTGTATGTTTATGGGGAGGATTTGAAGAGTGAGAGCCATCGGAGATTATATGTTCACTATAAGAATTATGAGGAATCATTGGACGCTAAGAGCCATTATATGTAACATATGTTTGAGAACGCCTATTAATATGCTTAAGGGGATCAAGATAATATATATAACATGTGTTCTTGAAGGACTATCAAGATACTTGGGAGAAGGAACTATAAAAACATGGAGAGATATCATGGGAAAAGAATCCTCATAATGAATTCCTTTAATTGTGATAACTTGTTTTTTGTGAATGAACTCAACACATTAGTGTAAAAATATGGGACATCCTTAAGAGCATGTAACCAAGGAGACCTAAATGTATATCACCTAAAATAAGAATGGAAGTAACTATTAATAGGAATTGTGTAGTAATGTAACCAACAATGATGGGTAGAATTATATGTCAATAAGTAGAATTAGAATTATGTGTAATGTGCCTTTTAGAATACATGAGGGAGTGAAGAAGCTTTAGAGTACATATATTATCCTTGTTATGTCGATCAAAAAGAACACTATGGATAGGGACTTGTTCAATAAATTTATAAATATACAAACTATCCGAGAGACAAGAGTATCATCAATATCAAATTCATCAAAATTAATAACTAGTGTAGAAGGTGGCATAGGGCCAATAGTACCAATCATTGCATCTAATGGGTGATCATAAGAAGGTGGAGGTGGTATTGCACAATAAGTAATATGTAATTAAAGAGTACATTTTTCAATGTCATGATTAGGCAATATATCATTAAATATTTTCATCCTTGAATTATCATTAGTAGTCCTAGAGAATTCAATGGGAACTATAGACACCTAATTTCAACCACACAAATATAATACTAAAAGTGTGCTAATTTTCTTCTTCCTCATCATTTAGTTATAATTATTGATTTCTATCTAATTAGATAATATTCCCCATCATCTCAATTCATTAAAACAACATTTCGTTAATTAATTAGCATTTTCCCTCATCTTTGATGTCAATTAACATCACTTTGTTATTTGAAATATTCTTTTAATTAATTAATTAACCTTTCACAATCTCATATTTAAATAATAAACCCTATTTTTAGTTCAATATCCCCTCAAACCCTTTAAATTCTAGTAATTTCCCACCAAATGATCTCCAAATGGATTTTATAAGTTAAACATAGCCTAGTAATTAATCCTAATTGATTAATTAAACCTTCCCAAACTCTCATGGGTCACTAATATCTAATTAATCTCTTATAATCATGTTTATCCACTCCTAATTATACATCTCTTTTATCCCACATTCACTAGGTTGTATACTTCTCCCAAATTAGAAAGCTATATAAGAATCCTACTATCTTCCTACACCTTTTTACACCTTTTCCTTATAAGACATTTTATATATCAAGAGAGCATTTCCATCATAAGAAAGCTTGCCAAATTGAGAAACCTATTTTTTAAAGTTAGTAGGAGAAGATTCAAAAATGGAACTCAAGCCATGTTGATGACATCTCTTCCACTTTATTGAAACCCTTGATCATATGTAACTTGCATTCAGATCACATAAGGAAGTATCTACATATTAGAGCATATCCCAACATCAAAAGAGAGGTTTGGATTTAGTGTTAGATCTACATTTTGTGTAATTTAATTACACTTATCCTTTTTAACTCAATCTTGATTTAGTTGATTTAAAAACTAATTTAGGATTTTACTTGGTGTTAAATCCCTTCCACTAACTTAGTTACTTTGACATGCACACATATGGAATGCCCAAAGTGGGACACCCCTTTGTCTCATGCACTTTTCGTTTTTCTTAGTTTATCTTCAATTACCATTTTCATGTATGTTGGTATTTGGTAGTGTTGAGTCTTCTTTGTAGGTATAAAAGAGGCAAAGTTCTATCAAAATATGATCTTGAAAGGAAAATTTCAATAATTTTGTTGTTTTTTTCCATGTTTTGACATTTTCTTGTGTAGGTATAGGTAAAATACATTTATGATATTGTGAATACGTTTGTGTGACTTTAGGAACATTTTTGTTGTCATTTGTACGCTAATATATCACATGTTTTGCACTAACAACTTGCACATGTTCCTTCATGCTCAACCCTACATTTTTGTTATTGTGGATGTGTCTCAGTGTGACTTTAGGCACATTTCTATTGTCATTCGTGTACTATAGTATCACTTGTTTTGCGATGTCATCTTACACTTACGTCTCCATTCTCAACCTTGTATTTTTCTTACTATGAATGCGTATACGTGACTTTAGGAACATTTTTATTATCATTTGTGCACTAGAATTTCTCTTATTTTCTATCTATTATATAGATATGTGCTACAATGACACAATCTATGTAAGGTCATGACTCAATCTGCACTATTGTGACTCAATCTATGCTTCCATTATGTTGAATGTGCTATTGTGCTCCTACATGAATTTTTGTAACATTTACTTGTATTTTTTAATTTTACATTTCATTTATTCATTATTTTGTTTACATCTAACTCCTCGCATCAACATTTCTTTATTTGTGCCGTGTCACTTTTGTTACATTAACATAGATAGCTTGTGTATTTTTATTTTTATTTATTTTTTCTTTAGCGAAGAATAACAGAGTACATCTTCATTCATCTTCATGTGCTAAAGCATGGTCTATAACTATGTTTGTGTCATTCCATATCACAGGGGGTTCACTTAGTAAAAGTATGGTATAGCATGTGTGTTTGAAGGGTATTAAATAATACCCTTAATTCTAGTTTTTACCTCTAATTGATAATACCCTCACCTGTTATATTATTAGAATGAAAATACCCCTATTTTTTCCATGTACCTTACTTACCCATTTTTCAATTACAATTTTATTTACCCCTTTTTATTTCTACCCTAATATATTAAACAAAAAATATATCATATTTCTCACTCAATTTTTTTAATATGCATTTCCTCTCGAAAGATAGTTTGAAGCCATTGAAGACCTATTACAAATCACCTTATAAATGTTAAGATTTAATCATTTATCAATAGTTCTTCAAATAATTAAGATGGTGAAATAATATCACTTGCATTGAAAAGCATACTCAATCCTAGTTTTCTACCATCTTATTATTTCTTGGTTAAGAATCTCTTAATTGAGATTTCTTTATTCAAAAAGAGATTATAATTTAACTTTATGAACACACTCCTTTTGCAATTTTAAGGTATTTACTTTTAAAAACTAGGGTTCAAATGTTTTAGTTTTATATTAAAATTAAACCTCCCTTTCCTTTGGCCCACCTCTCTAACCTACCCCTAATACCCGATTCAAAATATTAATAAATTAAACCCTTTCACCCCCTCATGTCTATTGAATTTAATTTTATTAATTTTAATTACCTCAATATGAACTCATGTGCTAGGATATTGCCTAGCTAATGAGCCCCCATGTAAAAATCATCATTTTCAACATGTGGACAAAGACAAAATAGGTGTAGAGGGTGAGAGGGTAGGGATTAAAAAAAGAGGTATATATACCTAAAGGGTTTGAAAGTAAGGATTTGGTACCTTATCTAGTAAAAAATGAGGTTAAGAATTGTTATAATAATATGAGGATAGTATAATTATACATGCAAGCTAGATTTGTTAGTAGGAGGATAGGTTTATAGCCAAAATTTTCTAAGGGATACCAAGCTTAGAGTTAAATACACAATACTAATCATAGACTGTATTAAAAAACACACAATACAAAAGCACAATACATATAGTTTGCACAATACTAATCATTCTATTATATTTATAATATAATATTCTTCTATCTAGAAGGTGTGTTAAAGCTAAAACTTCATATTTAGCCTAGACAGAAAAATAAAATTATGATCTATCAATAGTTTCAAGTACGTGTATACCGGTTTTGCAGTTCTTCTCTCTCTCTCTATTTGTTTCTTTGTACAAATTGATCTTTCAGTACTCTCCTCTATTTTCTTTTCCTTGCTTGTATTTTTCGTTTAGCATTCTTTTGATTTCCCATGATTCCTCCACTTCAATAATTTTCACCTACACACACAAATTGAGCTAGATCTAGATCTAAGAATAAATTCAATAGAAAACTATACACATGTAACTCTTATTATATATAAATCTCAATAGAAATTAGGTTATTTTTAATTACACACTTTTCTAACTTTAAAACTACTTTTCTAATTTTAAAACAATTTAAATCTAATATACAATTATTTAATTTTGTAATCTCTTTTAATAAAATTAACTATGTTTTAAAGTTAATTTTATTATATATAAATAATAGAATGTTTTTTATTTTTATTTTTAAAAATAAATTAAAAATATAATATACTTTTGATTTAAAACAAACAAAAATAATATGAAAAAGTATATTTTAAAATTAAAATCATTGAACCTAAAAAGTAAAATAAAAACAATAATATTACAAAAAAATTGCTTTAAAACTATTTTGATTAAAAATTATGTTTTAAAACTAAATTTACACTACATAAAGTTTAAATATGAATTTCTAGTTGGTAGCACTCGAGTGGTAGGTTTGGGGTTTGGGGGTTCACACGAACACCCCTTCGTGTGATCACTCCTATGTGGCACATTTTGGCTCCAAATCCATTTGGAGGATAATTATTGGCCAAAATGTGTCACATAGGTGCCACGTATTTAGGGTAAATTAATTAGTTAAATTACAAAAATTTACACCAAAATATAGTTTTTATTACCTTTCTAAAAATATAATTTTTATTTTTTAAAAATTTGTTTTACTATTTATTTTTATTTTGTTTCCAACTTATGGTATTTTACAACAATCAAGAGTACACTTTCAACAAAATTTGAAAAATAGTAAAATATATCAAAATTTTTGAAAAATATAAACTTACTATTTGTTGAAGTCTTCTTTATAGCTATGAAAAAAAATCAATTTCGATATAAATCTTAAAATATATTGGCATAAACATATGTACACCCTTAATATGAAAATATCTTCACTAAAAAAATTAATTAATTATATGTGTGTGTGTGTGTGTGTGTGTGTGTGTGTGTGTGTGTGTGTGAAAATTTGACAGAATGCAATATTTGAATCTAGAACATATATCTAAAATTTCATGGTGAAAAAATAAGTTTTCATTTAAAAACACCACGTCAGACAGTCATTCCTCTATTATAAAATAAGAAACAATGTATGAATATAATTAAGAAAAAGACAAAAAAATCTTTAAAAAAATTACATGTATTCTACACTCTAAACACAACATTTCGTTAGTTCGTGGAATTTCATGAATGTGTACGGTTTTGTGGCTATTACATTTGGAAAGTCAATTGAAACTAAATATTCATGTTTATGTCACACCCCGCATGAAGCTATTTTATATTTCGGATGGATAAATTATTAATTAGTGTTTTAGTGATTGATTATTTCAATTTCATTTGAAATAAATATAATCGATTTTATAACACATCATGGGTGAATGATATAAGGACTAAGCTGTAATATGTTATATTTGCTTAAGGTTTTTAAGCATCAAGTTGATAGGTCCTATAATTGACCTCATCGCATATTAAGGAATGATTATGATAAGGACTTATGATCATACTCCTTAACAAAGGTTATATAGTTGGGTTTTGTGGTGTCACCCATTAATCATATTCTCCTTGCAAGGTTGGTTGCCGTTAATATGCTTTATTATACCTGGGTTCAACCGCTAACAACAAGTACAAGCAGAGCTAATATATATAAGGGTAGTAATAGTATGGTTCCAATGCAATAAGACCAAGTTTATTCAATAATGCCACCTTGGGCCTATGTTGTGTAACTAAGGTGAAGTACTAATGTTTTGGATCTTATGATCGAAGATGTGTTTAAAGCTAGCAAATTGGGCTAAGGATGAGTCCTCCGATCTAAACTCTAAACTCTAAACACCGATGGGCATGAACATTAAGGCATTACTCGGCATGTTATTGATGTTCAGTTTAACCTATAGTCCTAAAGCTAAAGTGTGGGCATTACCGTATTCTAAGGGTTGAAATTGTTTTCTAATTATTAAGTGGTTACACCATGCAATGATATTCTTTATAGTGATGTGGACCATGCATATTTGAAAAGGTTGAATTAACCGACCAAGCTAAGGTTGTATTTTCTTAGTCTCGTAAATTAGGTGGCTATCATTGTTTAGTTATTATCATGAATAAGAAGGTCAAAATTTACCCCATAAGCATAAACACCTAGCTGTAATGATAGCTCCAACCTTTGGGCAATTAACCATGCATGGATAAAAGTGGAACTATGGTGCAAATTAATCAAATCCAGTTAAATTTGGAGTGATATTTGGCAGAAATGGTAATGGCAGTGGTGGTGGTTTCTAAACCACAATGTGGCCCTAACACATTTAATGGCATTTAATTTTTGATCCATAGATTTCGGGGCATGAGAAGGGTAGTTTGTGAACTTAGAGTTGTTTGTGGTTTTAATTTTTTTACTCGATGGTTTTGAGCTATGAATATTTGCATGGGAGGGTTTATACTTTTGATGGTTTTGTGGTGTTTCGGCTTAAATTTAGAGTTTGCCTTTGTAAATCTCTACATGTGAAGTATTGTTTAAAATATTATATATATCTTTGTGATGTTATAAACTAAGGAGAAACTAAAAATAAGGGTTTTACTCCATAGAAATTGTGGGTTGTGTGGGTTGTGTGGGAAGATTGGAAATGGAAAAAGGAAACCAAGCTTCTATCACAAGCATGATTAGCTCTTTATCCTTCATAATAGCTTATGGAATTTTGCATTTGCATAGAAAATCTTCTCGCAATATTATTATGTGGGCTGAAATGAGTTTTTGCATGGAATTATTCTCGACTTTACTTATGTAGTACCAACCGAGTGTGATTATGTTCTTGAGACTTATTGTACTGCTTGAATTGTTGATTTTTTCTACTTATGGTTCATTTTGGGCTTCTATATACATCATTATTTCGAATAACCAATTTAAATACTAGCCTCTACAATTATTAATTCCCTAAACCAAGGGTTGAGTAAGGGATCTTCTCATTTATTGCAAAATATCGTGTTCTTCCTTGTGTGGTTGAACTGTGAAGAGCTTAAGGTTTCATAAATCTTGATTTAGTTTGTAGAAGTCGTAAACTACTACACCATTGGAAGATGGTAATCCTTATTTTAGGTTTTAGGTTACTTCTATTTTAGTGGATACTTAATTTATTTTGGTTTCACCTTGATTCATATGATATGACTTCTTTTAGTTTTACCACCATTTATTGGTGTGAACTTTGTCACAACATAGGAATGTGGTTTGTCACTTTGTCCATTTCAAAAGAGGGGTTTCTATTTTTACTTATTTAAGTGCACCTTCTAGTTCGAAATTAATTTAAATGGCTGGTTGTAAAACAGTGAGACCAACTTACCCTCAATGGTTTGCGTAAAATTATATATATTTTAAGATACTAAGTACCTCTCTGTTTCCCCTTTTTTGTTTTATCTGTATCAATTTTTATCAGCTAACCTATGTGTTCGATCTATGTAATTGTGGGTTTGTTTAAATATGTCTAAAGGTCTTGCGAGCTCTTAATGTATTAATCTTGCGCCTGATTATTACAGGCTCCCCGTAAGACACAATAAAGGAACTTAAGATCATTGACAAGAACCACCATGAGGTAACAATTCAAAATCATGCTACATAGTTTCTAGACTTGAATGGTCAAAGGTGTCTCAGAGATTTTTATCTCCAAGTCGATTAAGGTGAAATAGAATCTGCCCATTAAACTGCCGAATCTATAAGGGGTTAAGAAGTTTTGTCTATTTCTATGATCATGAATCTTACCCTAGCGCCTTCTCTCGAGAATTGTTATCATAACGAGATACCTTTATGTTTCGAGCATGATGGCTTCGAGTGCTTTATCCTTAGTCTATAGACATAGATGTTTTGTGTTGGTTCCATGGTTAGAAATAATGATATGGATTCAATATTTTGAAAGGAACTTCGCTGATTTGGAAATCCTCATATTAAAAATGGAATCATGGTTACCTTAACCTTGTCAAAAAGGTATAATGATTATTTTCTAAAAGAATTCAATGTTATTAAGGATTCCCTTTAGTTGGTCATAGTTATGTGGTTGGGCCTTGTGTAAGGCAAGGGAATCATGTTTGATCGCTCTTGAATGTTTCCTTCCAATGTTTGCATATATATATATTTGAAAGGCTAATTGGGTTTTGATTACGAAGGGTATCCTTAAGTTATATAATTGGTTATTTATATAAGTCCTACATAAAATAAATAACACAAACACAATGATTAAACTTAAGACCGACATTTAGAATGAATGGATATGTAAGTGTATATATATACCCGAAATTGAAGCAATATGATAAGTTTGAATTATACAAATGTGTTTATATTTAGATATACATATATATGAGTTGAATGCAATGAGTTAGGTTTGAATTATTTTGCATATATATATATATATATATATATATATATATATATATATATATATATATATATTATATATATCTTAATGTCTTACTCTTGCACCTAGATTATGGCAGGCTCCTTATAAGATGCAATAGAGGAACTTAAGAGCATTGATAAGAACCACCATGAGGTAACAATTCAAATCATGCTACCCAGTTTACTGACTTGAATGTTCAAATGTATCTCAGAGATTTTTTTATCTCCAAGTCGATTAAGGTGAAATAGAATCCACCCCTTGAACCGTCGAACTGTAAGGGGAGTTGAGAAGTTTTTTCTATTTCGTGATCGTGAATCTTACCAGTAGTGCCTTCTCTCAAAATTGTTATCATAACACATACCTCGTGTTTTAAGCATGATGGCTCCGAGTGCTTTACCCTTAGTCTATAGATGTAGTTTTTTTGTGTTGGTTCCATGGTTGGAAATAATGATATGGATTTAGGATTTTGAAAGGAACTTCGTGGATTTGGAAATCCTCATATTAAAAATGGAATCATGGTTACCTTAACCTTGTCGAAAGGTAGAATGATTATTTTCTAAAGGAATTTGATGTTATGAAGGATTCCCTTTACTTGGTCATAGTTACGTGGTTGGGCCTTGTGTAAGGCAAGGGAATCATGTTTGACTACCCTTGAATGTTTCCTTCCAATGTTTGAATATATATATTGAGGAAAGGCTAATTGGGTTGATTACACGAAAGGTATCCTTAAGTTATATAATTGGTTATTTATATAAGTTCTCCATAAACTAAATAACACAGACACCATGGTTAAACTTAATATTGGCATTTAGATTGAATGGATATGTAAGTGTATATATATACTAGAACTTGAGGCAATATGATAAGTTTGAATTATACAAAGATGTTTATATTTAGATATACATATATATAAGTTGAATGCAATGAGTTAGGTTTGAATTATTTTGCATATATATATATATATAGTTGAAGGCAATGGGTTGAAAATAAAAGGGATTATTATATGCTATTATGATTTCTATTCTCTCGAATTCAACCATTAAGGCACCACTGGATGTTAAGGAATGATAAGATCAACTAAGAATGCAAAGTGATTTATCTTTGAATATTATAATTGGAAATCGGTAATCACATGTTGATATTTGTTTAATATTGATGCTCTTATTTTATTCAAATATTTAATGAAATAAGTGGTTAGGCGGGATATAGGACTTCTCATGCTAGTTCACTGAACTCGACCATGTCAATGGAATATTTTCCATGCGGGTTGATTATAAAGAAAGACGTGACTTACACCTTTTCTCACTGCTATGTCTTTTGATGAAATCTATAAAGTTGTTCTTGATGTGAAAATATGAAAAGAATTGTATTTTAGTAAGGCATGATGCTTGAAACAAGATGTGATTATTTTAATAATTAGTTATGGACTTGTATTAGTACTATCTATTGATGATGTTGTACTAAATTGAGAAATGCAATTAATTGTATTTTATTTTACTAAGAAGCAAAAGTTATACTTCGTTGTGATATTAAAGACAAAAGGCAGTTTACCGGTCATTAATAAAGCATTACCTTTGAGAATACATATTATATTAATAATGAATGGAATGAATTGCATGGTTGTGCTTTTAAAAGAATAAAGTATGTAATTAGATTATGGATTGTTGCAAATGTTTGGAATTAATCCTATTAAGTATAATATTATACTTAACACTTTATTTGAGCAAAAGGATTAAATTATGATATAAGTACTACTCTTGACATGATGCATTGCTAGTGTTAATAAGTAAAATATGAATAAGGGATTTAATGTGGAATGTTGAATTAAATATACAACTGGCAAGTGTAATGATCATGATGGAATGTCTCTAAGCATGCCATTGGAATGCGTGAAACCTTCGCTTAGATCCGTAGGTTCAAATTCCATAGTAGCTAGAGTTTTTCTGAAATCGGCTATTGATATGTCGTAACTCATTCGGATAACCTTAATAACCATAAGATATGACGTTCTTATTTAGTGGAACTTGACCACCTACTCGACATACGCCTAGTCTTATACCTATTTAATGATTAAGGTCATTATTTGGTTACAACGAGGCAACTGCTATGTTGATTTATCTTGTCAAGATCCCCTAAATGAGAAGGTCGTAATGCACTAAGATGTAAGTAACTTCTTAGGTACGAGTACGGATTGAACTGCATGGTTAAGTACCCAATGTCATCTTATGATGACTATGGGAAAGGGAGTGACCCATAATGATGCAAATCATTGCAGAGACGCTTACTCTCCCTTAGTCATCCTAAGCCGACATTGTGGCATTTGCCAATGCAGGTTGATCCGAATTGGTACCTTGTACGCAACTTGAAATAATTTAGTCCTAATCCAAATAACAAAAATTAATAAGGTGATGGACAAGTTCCTAACAACGAGTGTGCCATCATGGAACCGAGCATGACATACATGTCTCTGAAACTTTGGCCAAAGTAGTGTAAGCTATTGATTACACTGTCCTAGAGTCACCAAGGATCTAAGTGTAGGATGTTAGATGGGATTCAATGACAGATACCTATGTAGACACTTAGAATGTAATATTTGATTATCTTTGATAGATGAAGAAACCATTAGTATACTTTGTATACACAAAACCAAATGATACACTTGGTGTAATCACTCGTAAAGAGTGTTGAGGGGGATCGAGTAGGATCTGTATACTCTCATGCAATTGCACATGGTTTATGAATATTATAGGATGGATTGACTAAGATGATGTTAGTTCTAAATCATAAGAATTTATAATACGGAAACATGAGATATGAACTTAAGATTTATGTTGGGTTTAAATATATGGGTATTTAAATCATTTAAACATAAAGTAAGATAAAAAAACAATTCCCTATTGAGAAGTGTAATAAAGTGGTTGTTACAGTTTATAAAAGTACAACGAATATAAAAAAGTGGGACATATTATTTTTCTTTCACCCAGTCTATCGCAAAAAACAACATGTTGATTTGTTCACCGGTTTGTTAGATATGAGCAAATATCCTTCGTGGGCTTTGAAGTCCCTTGGCAAAAAAATTTGTTTTAGTTCTTCACAAATCCGGATTTTCTTGCATTTGCAAAGATATGTTAATCTTAGTATGGATATGTTTGTATTAGTGGAGGATCTTCAAATTGATCAAATTGTGCCACTCCAACTCTCTATGATGAGAAGAGCGTCCTCAAGATGATGAAGGAATGCGGAACTATTTTATGAGGAAATCGTGCTAAACGTTGAACCATTTTTTAAAGTAAGTCGTGGAAATGCCGGAGCTATTTTATAGATAAATCGTGCTAATCGCGGAATTGTTTTTTAAAGTAAATCGTACTAATCGTGGAACTGATATTTTTTTTATTATAACTAAATCGCTAGTAGAAACAAGGCAGCATTGAAATTGGTTATTTAAAGAGATGATGATGATAATAATTTCAGAGGATTTGAAGCAGAGAACGAGTAGTGCAATATTAATGGATCCTGCGGTGGTATTAGAGCACCTACATGTTAAGGCGTTGGAAGCAGAATTGGTGCCTCCTTCGCTCCCTACACCGAATGAAATCCTCCATCTCTCCAACGTGGACGACCAGTACTCTCTGAGATTCATGCTCGATATGTTGCTCGTTTATACGGCCAGGAATGAGAATTTCAACATTTCTTCAACTTCAGCTCGCGAGCCTGCAAAAGTAATAAGAGAGGCTCTGTCGAAGGTGCTGGTGTATTATTATCCACTCGCAGGGCGGCTGAGAAACAGGGTGCAAGATGGTAAGCTTCAAGTGGAGTGCACTGGTGAGGGTGCCGTCTTCGTTGAGGCCTCCTCGCCCAACACCCTCTCTCTACTTGGAGATCTGGAGGAGCTTAAACCATCATTCCAACAACTCCTTTTTCAGTCTCCTCCCAATACTCCCCTCGAAGACATTCATCCCTTGATTCTTCAGGTAACACTTTTAGATTCTTGTTATAATTTTTTGTTGTTTTTGTTGGATTTTATTAGTGTTAATGCTCTTTAGTTTTCGTCCTTGTTTGCCTGTCTGTTTTCTATCTTCAGTTCTGTTTTGTTGTCTCTTCCCTCTCTCGCCTACCCTCCCTCCCCTGATTTGTCTCCAACCTGTTTTTCTGATGATCGCGGTCTTTAACTCATCAGACCTGTGTTTTAGTCATACTCATTAAAGAGTGTTACGGTATTGATGCCTATTTGAATGTAAGAGTTACCTAATCTAGTGTGAAAATGGGACTTCCATTTGCCTCATTGAAGGTAGGCAATCACTGCCCACATCATTATTTGAACCTAAATAAGAACCTTTGAACACTGCCAATACAATTTTTATTTTATTTTGATGAAATATTAACAGTCATATTACCAAAAATAAAATAGTAAAACTATTCACGAAAAAAGTTGGTGGTATGGAACAATGCCACAGGATGCCAGATAAGCCCGAGGGTGTAGCAACTGTCAAACTATCATGAGGCACAAGAATATATTACAAAAATATCAACACATGGTCATTTAGGTAGCTACCGTGAAGAGAGCACAAGTAAGGTCTTTGTGGTTGGGCTTGCCTCAACCACCTTGAAGGTCTTGCTTGTCGGAATGGGTCCCAACCAATGGGCATTTTCAATGGCTTCAATAGTGCCTTCATTATGTTATTGTTGGCCCCTAGCCATATAAATCACTAAGGCCAACCGAGGGTTCTTGTCCGCCACATGAGGAGAAGCCCACTTGTTGTGTCATCGTGGCGACGAGCCCCATCCCCACACTAAGGCTATAGAAAAGAGTGACATAATTTTGAACATTAATTTTGTGTAGAATTTCCTAAGAGATACCATCCACAATTTCTTGGAAGGATTCATAGTCATTGTTGGCCAACGAGAACTTAAAATTTTTACCCTTGGCCAGAAAGTAAATTCTTGGTTTGGTTGTAAACACGTTCTATATTGTGAGTGTCTCTCGTCTAAAAAGCTTGACGGCATACACCTAGGGCACGTACATGAGAGGAAAATTCATTAAATTAATGATTGTCAACCACCAAACAGAGTGAGAATTTATACATAGGCCATTTCGAACCCATCCCCATCCCACAAAAGCCAAGGTTTGATTTTACGCCCATCCTTCCAAATGCATTTGACAATGTGTGAGTGAACCAATTTCACCAAGGCTTCGATGATAAGAAGATTTTCAAATCAAAGCCATTGTCAAGTCTTGTGCCCCCGCATAGTTCCTTTAGAGATATGCAATTTTGTAACAAAATCTTCCAAGCTTCTTGCTCTTGAATGGGAAAATGACCTACTTTACACAGAGTGCAATGACATGACATCTAATGTCCAAGAATGTCGAGGCCCCCTAATTCCTTTGGGAGGCAACAAAATTCCCAACTAACCCTATGAAATCCTTTTTCAAGTTTAGAGTTGGCCCAAAGTAAATCTTTGAGAAACTTTTCAATTAGCTTTTTGTATGAGGCTTGAGAAGGATCCCAAAAAGAGGAAAGATATGAGAGTTTCTTTTCCATCTTGTCAATGACATACTACCAAAAGTGGGAAGGGTTGATGGGAATGCAAAAAAATACATAGAAATGTTGAATCTACTTCCATTGAAAGTTATCTAGCCGAGAAGGATTGCTTCTAGCATGAGGTTTTCCTCCATTAAATGATCAATCCAAAGATTAAACAATAGACATTAAACAATTCATGCCAAACATCTATATGATCTACTTTGCTTAGCAAGAATAACTAGATAAAAAGGCCATAAGATGAACATAATTATAATTTTATATTATACAAAACACACATTTTATTCATTTGTGCGAATATAATTCAATAACACAAATTTAGTAAACAACTTTGCATGTACAATCAATCGATGAACACATTACAATGCATAAGCTCTTTCCTCTCTATAATATGCTCCGGCTGAATTTCACCCATCCCAATGGGGCTTATGGTGCAAGTGCAAGTGTTAGTATGGGGATAACTTTGTTAGGATCTAGTCCTAACATGGGTGCATCATTGAATATTAATTATTAATTTAGTATGTAGTGCTTATTGGTTAAATAATGTGAGTGAGTTGTGAAAATAACTCACCTAGGTTTTAGGGGAGTGTTTTTAGGACGGTTGAGGAAAGATAGAAGGGAGATAATTAAGGTGGTTAAACAATCCATCTACATTTAGTCTGAGAGGTTGGCGGAGTTATAGGAGTTTGAGATCCTCTCCTATTTATATGTAACTCATATTATTCAATATATGTTGAATTGAATTTTTTTATTGACTGTATGCTCTTTCTTCATATATGGGGTAAAACCCACAAACTTTAGATTTCTTTATCCTGGCAGATTTTGAAAAAGGTTTTAAAAAAAACAGTATTTTTATGAATGTAATTTAGTGTAGTTATTTCCCTACTTATTCTAATTTTTTATATGTACTTTATTTCCATATTCAAAATGCACGGTAAACAACAGTTGATACAAAAATTGGTGGGTTTAAAACATTCCATATGCTCCCATTAATGCAGGTGACTCATTTCATTTGCGGGGGCTTTGTTGTGGGAATGAGTTTTCACCACAGTATATGCGACAGAAGAGGAGCAACTCAGTTTCTTAAGACGTTGGCAGAGATGGCGAGGGGACATGTTGTGTTATCGGTGATAAAGTCGGTGTGGGACAGAGAGCTACTCAAGCCTAGGTACCCACCACAAGTCGAGTTTGAGCACTTGGACATCATTGAACACCTGCCTACGCCCCCACTTTCACCATCTGAATAATTTGTTCAGACCTGTTTTATTTTAAATTCCAGGGCTGTACAGTACTTAAAGCAACGCCTGATGAAAGAAAGCAAACAAGTTATCTCCACATTCGAAGTAGTGGCGGCCTTGGGTTGGAGAGCGAGGACAAAGGCTCTTCAAATTCCACAGAATGATTATGTGAAGCTGCTGTTTGCAGTGGATATGAGGACAAAACTGAAGCCCCACTGCCTCTTGGATTCTACGGCAATGCCATCTGTAGTGCGTGTGCCTTCACTACCGCCCAACACCTGCTCAACAGCTCTGTTTTGGATGCCATCAACATTATAAGGAAATCAAACATGCTGTTAGATGATAAGTTTATGAGATCAAATATTGACTTGATGGAGAGTCAGCGAGATGCAGTGGATGTTTACTTGAGCTGTAGAAATATGTATATGAGTGACTGGAGGCAGCTGGGTTTGCATCAAGTGGGTTTTGGGTGGGGTGAAGCAGTAAGTGTAAGTCCCCAACTTGCTTGGTCTTCACCAATCCATAACAATTTGTTTCTACTCCTCACGTCCAGTAAAAGTAATCCCCAAGGAATAAAGATATTGGTGTACATGACCAAGTCGGCATTGAGATCATTTAAAGCAGAAATGGAAAAGGGTATCATCACGGGACGTACTGTTCCAAATAAAATTTCCAGCTCGCGACTCTGAACTTTCAACTGAGTGTCATCAATTGGCGTTGGTATTTTATAGCAACGAATTGTATGTTGCTTGTTTTATGTGTAGGGGAAAAGAGTAGTATGTGAACACTTCCTAATACTTAACACTATTTTGCATTTAAAATATCCAATACTTGATGGAAAAAAAACTAAAATTGTGAGTGTTGAAGTTTAAAAAATTGTTTATTTATAAACCATTTGTGAATGGGGTCAACATCTCACTATTAATTAGTACACAATAAATAATATTAATTCGTACTTTCATTTTCTACAATAAAAGACTCATTTGTTCAAAGTATAAGTACAACATATCAATTGACAAACCCATCATATCTATTTAATGGGTTGAGTATTTCACTATCCAATGCATCCCTTTCCATATTCCAAGAATGTATGTTCAACCACCGATCTTTCATATCCAAACTTTAATACATACCTGCACAAAAAAAGCACACCTTCTTCTCGAGATTCAAATTCATCCATTAAAAACACCAATAAAATTGTACACTTGAAGGTAAAAAGTAAATATGAATTTCAAATCAAATAATTTCAGCCACAAGATCATCTCAAAATCAATTTCAACCTTTGATTAAAAAGACCCTCCACCTTGATCCATGTCTTACATTTTGATTGGATACTCTCTCCCCGTGTTGGTAATATATATTCACTTTCCTAGATTTGGTTATTGCTGATTTTGTTCAATAGGGTGCATGATTATAGTCAATTTTATATCAAGAGATTATTTCTATTAAGTTTTGAAAGGAAAGGTCGTTGAATCAAAAATTGCAGGTTAGTTTTCATACCTACTGCTTATAATTTCAAATTTCCTGCATATTCTCATACAACAATTGGCTGCATATTCTCCTTAAATGTAACATTTGCAGTCTACATATTCTCATTGTTATCTTTTAAAGCTCAGATTGATTACAGTTAGTTTTTAAAGATGAATTCAATTCATATTGAAACCTGAAAATCATGAATTCTGTGTATTTTATAAAGATTAAATGCTTCCATGGTGTGCTGTTTTTTTATGAATTACTGTCCAGCAAATGAAATATTGCTTATTTTTCTCAACCTTCCTAACTTTCTTCTCAAGTCCAGTAAATGAATTATTTGATCCTCATTGTCATCCTGCACAATGGTGCTTCTCTGCAAAAGCTGCCATGAAATACATGCATCATATTCCTCCCTCACTTCCTCAATGGAAAATTGCTTATCATTCTTACCAGACCCAATAGTATACCATGAAAACCAGTTCACCATGAATATCAAAACAAATTTGAACAATCCCAGAAACAAAGTCATGTGAACACTTCCCAATACTTAAAATTGTTTTTTGCAATGGAAATATCCATTAATTGATCAAATAAAATCCATAATTTTGCATACAGATAAGACATGCATTGCAGATAAGACCCCAATTAATGCTCACACACCAACACACCAGATTAGATGGAAGCAAATAATATTAAAATAAGTTTCCAAACTAAAGAGATAAGATAAAGAAATGTTTATTTATAGGTAGCTGTAAAATTGACAACCCTACATGACAAGGAATTGGCCCGATGGACCCATGAACTTAGGGTGTTCACATAATGGCACTACTCCCAGAAATTCTATTTTCAAATTGCTATGATTACAACTTTGAGGCACTGAAATTCTTGCCCTCTAACCCACTTTGTAGAGGCATTCAACAAACATAAAAAAATTGGCCTGAATGAAAGATTTATTCTTCTCCCTACTTAAAATCAAGCACAAAGTAGCTGCCAAGAATGCAATATATCATTGACAGTAGTCAATGATTGTCATTGAAATTCGACATTCCAAAGATTACTTGCATTTGCCGCCACCATAACAACATATGTAGTCAAGCTATTACAATTACGATTCTTACATGCATTCACTTCTGAAGATGATTTGATGTCATAAAACATTACATTAACAAGACCTGCATCAATTGATCAATATCAATTACAATGTCCAAAGGGGTGATTGCATGTTCGAGTGAAACATTGTAATTGATATTGATCAATTAGAAACGCAAATGATGAATGTAGTGTTATTTGATAACACCTCATCTTTAGAAGTGTTTATATATGTAATCAACAACCCAACTTATAAATTTTGTCTTTATCAAATAATATGAAATTAATAAAACATGTATTAATTCATCGTTAATGGTGCCCAAAGGGGTAATCACAAGTTTACCTACAAGTTTATAATTCATACTGTCTTGTATCATAAGCTTGCTAAAAATTTCCTATTGTAGATGATCTTATTGATATATTAATACATTTATTACTAATTTTATATTGATAATTTAATACCGTGTAGCATTTCGAGAAGATGAAGAGAAAGAGGATTTTGAAGTGAGGACAACGTATGCCCAAAAAAGCGAGATGTACAATTTGAAATTGAAACATCTAACCATGAAGCAGATCAACATGATGCTACAATAATAGTGAAGAGGATGGTGCAACAACAAATCAAGGAGATACAAACACAACCGATGATCATCGGCTAGAACTCCGTTGGATGTCAAGTAAATAGGCATGAAATACGAGAAACTATGGTTGTTAGAGGCAACACTTCGACCAAGAAGGTTAGAATTTTATCTAATTGGTCAAAAGAAGATATGTTAAAGGCCATAGATGATATTGAATTCAACAATTATTCAATTAGAACTGCTGCACTCAAATATAATTTACCTCCTACGCCCTGCTCATTAGTGGTGAATGGTCTCACCCATACAAAAAGGAAGGGCCTCGCACTGTTTTGAGTGAAGTAGAGAAGAAAGAGATAGTTGAATGGTGTAAGAAAATGGCAAATTTAGGGCATGGAGTGGGATTTATGCAACTCAGGGCATGTGTTGCGAAATTTTTGAAACTAGAGAGACTCCATTTCGAGAAGGATTACCTGGAAAATATTGGTGTGAAGGATTTAGAAAAAAACACCCGGACATATAGTCATACTGGATTCTTTGAAGGTCTAGAAAGAGATCGTGCAATAGGTTTATGTCCAGAGGTGGTTTAGCAAGTTTTATGAAAAACTAGCTAAAATTTATATCAATTCCTATGGTGCAAGAAAAATATGGAATTGTGATGAGACAGGAATCCAAGCAGGGGGAAATTGTGGTATGAGGGTGCTTGCCACCAAGGGTTGCAAGAATGTTCCCAAAATCATTCCTCGTAGCAGAGAATGGATGATAATTCTATGTTGTGTAAATGTTGTAGGGCAATGTATCTCTAACTTTTACTTATTTAAAGGTCGAAAGTTTCACAAAATTACATCAAGGGATGTGAGCCAGGTGCTTGCATGACTGCTCATCCAAGTGCTTGGATGACTAGAGAGCTCTTTATAATTTGGTTGTATCATTTCATAAGTCTCGTACCTAGAGGAGTGTGCCTGAAAATAGGCATGTACTTATATTTGATGGTCATGGAACCCATGTGGCATTGTCAACTATAGAAGAGGCTAGGCGATTGGGGATTGATTTATTGACACTTTCTTTAGCACATACTACACATAGGTTGCAACTCGATGGACGCCATTTAAGAAGATATATGTATATTGCTATTGCTCTATAAATGAATACAATGCACGCCATTAAATAGGCCGATAGGAGGAGAGCCGAGAGGTAGACGGTTATTCAACTGTCGGATAACAAATACTAACTAATGTATTAACTTGCTAACATTCCCCCCCTTAATACATTGCTTTTACAAATGTACCCCCTAAACAAATCAAACTTCACCTTGCCGAGAGGCTTGGTGAGAATATCTCTATGAACCCGAGAATCGGTAGAGGCGATCTTGGAGCTGAATTTGGTGGTTCAAGACCTGTTCACGAATGTAGTGACATTCGACCTCAATATGCTTTGTTCGTTCATGGAAAACAGGATTCTTCACAAGCTTCAACACACCTTGATTGTCGCAGTGAATGATGGGAGGTTTCTCTTCAGGAATCCCTATATCTGCAAGAATGCGACGTAACCAAATTGCTTCGCACACAGCTCCTCGTGCAGCGCGGTATTCAGCCTCAGTGGATGAGAGAGCAACAACAGTTTGCTTCTTGCTGATCCACGAGATAGGTCCAGACCCGAGATGAAAAACATATCCTGAAGTGGATTTCCTGTCATCAACGGATCCTGCATAGTCCGAGTCTGTATATCCCTGTAAGAAGAACTGAGTGTTCTTCTGATACTCCAGACCAAAGTCAACTGTACCTCGGACATATCTCAACACATGCTTTGCTGCTATCCAATGACATTTCTTTGGCTCCTGCATAAATCTGGAGAGATAGCTCACCGCAAAGCAAAGATCTGGTCTGGTATAAGTCAAGTAAATGAGACTCCCCACAAGCTGCCTGTAGTGAGTGCCATCTACCTGTGGTGAATCCTGGAATCTAGATAATTGCAAACCTTTTTCCATAGGTGTGGACATTGGTTTACAATCTGACATCCCATACTTTTCCAGGAGTGTCTTGGCATATTTCATCTGGGAGACGAAGATATGATTCTTCTTCTGCCATATCTCTAAGCCAAGACAATAGTGAAGTAGCCCCAAATCAGTCATGTCGAAGGATTTCTTCAGATCATTCTTTACATCATCAACAAGATTGTCAGAACTTCCTGTGATCACAAGATCATCTACATACAAAACCAGAATGACAATCTCTGTTCCTACCTTCTTGATATACAAATTTGTATCTGAGGGGCTACGAGTGAATCCATGCTGCAATAGGTGATCATCAATTTTTATATACCATGCCCTAGGTGCTTGTTTAAGTCCATAAAGAGACTTTATCAGACGACATACCTTGTGTGGTTGATGCTCGTCTACAAACCCTTCAGGTTGGGCCATGTACACTTCTTCTTGTAGATCACCATTTAGAAAAGCACTCTTGACATCCATCTGCTGAAGTTTCCATCCATTTTGTGTTGCCAGTGCACATACAACTCTGATGGTTTTGATCTTCGCAGTGGGTGCAAAGGTCTCGTCATAGTCAATTCCTTCTTGCTGAGCATAACCCTTTGCAACAAGTCGTGCTTTGTGTTTGTCGATTGAACCATCTGCCTTATATTTTGTTTTGAAAATCCATTTGCAGCCAATGGATTTCTTACCTGGAGGCAGATCGACAAGTTCCCACGTCCGATTCTGAATTAGGGAATCATATTCAGCATCCATAGCTTGTTTCCACTGTGGTTGGTCTAATGCCTCACGAACAGTGTCAGGTTCGGTGCTCTCAACAACTGAACTCATGAGTGCAAAATTTACCTCATGTCTTGCTTGACTTCGTGTTCTAACTCCCGTAGAAGTACCAGGAAGTGAGTTCAGGTGTGCATCCCTGATAGTACTCTGGACCCATTTCGGACGTTGGCGCTGCTGATGTGAAGATGTGTTTTCCAGTGTGCCAAGATCAACGAACAAATCTCCACTCAGCTCTTCTTCTCTCTGAGAAGAATCATCTTGCTCATCATCTGGATGTGTGAGCAATCTATGTGACGAGGTCGGTACTGGATCTCCATTGTGTGGCAAGGAGTCAAAGGACGACTCATCACATACCACATCTTGACTCTCGTAGATCTTCTTCGTCTCAGGATCCATGAGACGATATGCCTTTGAGGTAGTACTATACCCCAAGAAAAGACATGGCAGTGTCTTTGGATCGATCTTCTTCCTTCTTTTATCTGGAACATGCATATATGCAGTACAACCAAAAACTCTTAAATGATGAATAGAAGGTTTACGACCAGTCCATACCTCTTCCGGTGTCTTGTTCTGCAAGATCTTCGTGGGTGCCCGGTTGAGTAAATACACTGCTGTCTGGACTGCTTCTGCCCAAAACTGATCCTCCAACTTGGCGGTCGAGAGCATACAACGAGCCATCTCCATGACAGTCCTGTTGTGGCGCTCGGAAATCCCGTTCTGTTGGGGCGTATAGGGAGCAGTCAAATGTTGTTGAATGCCATGCTGCTTCAGGTATGCTAAGAACTTCTTTGACACAAATTCCCCCCCTCGATCTGAGCGGAGGAGAAGAAGAGGCTTCCTGCATCGCTTTGGTGGCTTCTTTGGTAGAAGGTTTGGAAATTTGCAAGTGCCTCACTCTTCTTCCGAAGGAAATATACCCACATTTTCCGTGAGTAATCATCAATGATGAGCTGAAAGTACACAAAACCTTGAAAGCTAGCTGGCAGGGGTCCGCACAGATCGGTGTGAACGACCTGAAGATGCTCTGTAGAATGATAAGAGCTCTGTTTGAATGGACCTCTATGTTGTTTGCCCGCAAGACATCCTGAGCAAACAGGTAAGGAATGGGAGAGTGGAGGAAGCCCTCTTACCATTTCCTTCGCACTGAGTTGATGCAGAGCCCCGGCAGAAAGATGACCATATCTAAAGTGCCAAAGTGCAGTGGACTCTGCCGTTGATGCAGAGAGAGCAATGCTAGATGAAGTGACCACATCCAGTGTAAATAGACGGCCCTTCAGAAATGCTTGAGCAATGACTGACTCTCCCTGGGAAATGATGCAGGACTTGACCCCTTTTTCAACAAAGAATTCAACCTGCATTCTATGGTTAAGAAGTTGACTTACAGACAAAAGATTTGAAGTCAAACCTGGAACATAGAGCACCTTTGTCAGTGTACATCTTCGTGTTCCAAGAGGAATGATGACATCACCAATCCTGCTGCAGTATACTCTTGATTGTCTGCAATGGTGATCCGATCTCCAGTGGGCCGGTCACTCAGAGTATGGAACAACTTCTTGTTGCCAGTCATGTGTTTGCTGGCACCTGAATCAATCAACCAGACATCTTCTGACGGCTGCGAAGTCTGTGAGACTAGAACAATGTCAGAATGAGTTGTATCTGGTACCTCTTCATCTGAGGTGGCTTCTTGCTGAGCAGCAATGTGGCCCTTCTGCCTCTGATTACGAGCATGCCATCGGGATTTCTTAGAATATCCGCGGCCAGAAGTGCTCTCTTCGCCAGAATTTCCATACTTGCGACCGTTGTAATAACAGTTCGCAGTCGTGTGCGTATCCGTGGAGCAAATGTGGCACCACCGATCCGCCTTGTGATTATGCTGCTTCTGGGGTGGCTGCTGTGGTGGCCGCTGTGATGATGGCTGCTGAGCATGCTGCTTCTGATTTTGGGCTGATTGCCCTTTCCGAGGCTTATGTTTTTGCCTCGTGATGAGAGCCTTGTCTTCGAAGGCTTCTTGTACATTTTGCATGGCTTCTTCCTGTTGGAGATAATTCACCAGGGTTGCAAAACTCACCTCCTGTTGAGTAATTGTCAACGTGGTGATCAGTGTCCGAAACCGTGACGGAAGAGCTCGCAGGGTGAGTGGGACAAGCAACTTGTCGTCCACTGGTTCTCCAAGTGCAGAGAGTTCTGCACGTAACTCAGCTACACGCCGCAAGAAGGCTTCTACTGATTCGCCTTCATGCATACTCATCGTATGAAGCTTTGTCTGAAGTTGCAACTTTGTCGTCAGATTCTTAGCTTCGTAGATGGTACACAATGTGCTCCAAGCTTGAGAAGAAGCAGTTGCTTCTCGAATGTATGGCTGCACCTCATCAGAGAGACTGAGGGTGATGAGCATGAGTGCTTTCGCATCAGCCTTTTCATATTTTTCCAACAGATCATCGTCTGCGGAGGGGCGTCTTTGCCAGAGACAATCCCCCAAAGATCTTCGAATTGAAGAATCGTCCGCATTTTGGTTTTCCATGCGGCGAAATTTGGCCCTTTCAAGAGTTGGGCATCGAGATAGCAATATTTTTGGAGCAGACATTTTTGCAATTTGCCGACTTTGCTTACACGTAGCAGTCACAAGCACGGATCTTGCTTAGCAATGTCTCCTTTCGTGAGTAGAGGACGGACAGTTGCTCCAGCAATGAGTCTCTTCTCTGAATCTCCACGTACAGCACAAACGGGACAGTTTCAGTCTCCACAGCTCGCACGCACAGCAATTGGGTGGTCTCAGTCTCCACAACAAAGAAATGGTGGTCTCAGTCTCCTCGCAAACGCGGGACAGGCACACTCCTCCTTCACGCAGGGACAGGCTCAGTCTCCTCTCAGCAAAAGAAATGGCAACTGGCTCAGTTTTCTTCTCCTTCAGGCACGGCCTTCACGCAGGGACAGGCAACTTCCTTCACACACAGCGCACCAGACTTTGCTCCAGTCTCCACGCACGCACAGGACAGTCTTCGTGAGCGGGACAGGCACTTCCTTCACGCACAGCAGCAAAGAAATGCTCCAGGCACTTCCACGCGGGAACAGGCAACTTTGCACCCTCCTCACGCACCAGCAAAAACGTTTTCTTCACGCACCAGACCAACAGGCACACTCCTTCACGCATTCACGGGCAACTGCACCAGCAAGCAACGTTTTTCCTTCACGTACCTCCTTTACGCGGGACCTCGGCCTCTTTCTTCACGCCTTCTCACGCACAGCAAAGATGAAAACGGGACAGCACGCACAGGCACTTCTCAGGCGGCACGCACAGCACAAGAAATGGCGTTTCCAGCACGCGCGGACAGTAGAGAAATGGTTGCTGAGTCTCCTTCACGCACAGCAAAATAAAAAACGGGTCTCCTCGCCTCCTCACGCACGCACAGCACGCACGGACAGGGAACTCACGCGGGAGTCTGCTCTCTTCCTCTCTTCCTTCACGCACAGGCTCTTCTCACGGCTCCTGGTCTTCTCACGGCTCTTCTTTCACGCACAACCACGCTCCGATACCAATGATGGACGCTGGTAAGAAGATATATGTATATTGCTATTGCTCTATAAATGAATACAATGCACGCCATTAAATAGGCCGATAGGAGGAGAGCCGAGAGGTAGACGGTTATTCAACTGTCGGATAACAAATACTAACTAATGTATTAACTTGCTAACACAACCACTTTGGATGTTAGTGTCTTTGGTCCTTTTAAAGCATATTTCAGATCCGAGAGGATGCATTGGATGTGTAATAATAAGTACCAAGAATTCAAACGTTCAAACTTAAGCGAAATAGGTAGTAGAGCTCTAGCCAAGCCCATGAAATCTACAAATATTCATGCTGGTTTTAAACGCACGGTATATGGCCACTTGATTCAAATGCATTACGAATGACATGGAATGTAGTAAACTATATATCATTGAAGAAGATTACAATGAAAATGTTGCTTTGAAAATGTCACAGAGATGATGATACTACTAAAAACATCATGAATGTTGATTGTCAGATGAAAACATATTAGATGTTGATGCTATCTTGAAAACATCCTAATTTTGTCAAGAGATGTAGATCCACCACTTGGAAAAAATATAGGAGAGGATTACTTCATGGAATTAGTTGAGAATCGACAACAACAAACAAATTCAATCCATCCATAGAAACAATGGTTGTTGTTAATACAGAGGTGGAGGAACCAAGTGTACAGGAGAAATACAAAGTATAATGCAGACCAAATATTATGAAGTGAACCACATTATGAATACTCATGATAATGGCACATCCAAATTGCAACACTTTGAGGCCTAGGGAATAGGAGAGGATGATCTCTCATTGCCAAGTGCACCACAACAACCTACTTGGCTGTAAGAGCATATTGCAGAGTTGGGACTTGATCAGATTGGAAACACTGAGGATGAAAGTATATCTTTACCTTATATGCCAACCACCCTTGAGCCAACAGACTTTGAACCAACAAACTTTACTCATTATTATGTTGACACAAAGGAAATTGAGGTCATTGATAAGGATAAAAATGAGGAAGAGACAACTCAACATGATGTTGAAAGTGTTATATCAAATAATGGTGTTGCTGCAAATGAGAAGAAATTGGGTAAATTTTTAAGGTTACCGACACAATTTGTACGAGATCCTTCCAAAGGTAAGAGTGATGCTACACTTCGGATAAGTCATGCTTCACAATTGCTAACATCTGATGCTTATGTTCAGATATTAAAAGATACACAACAAAAAAACAAGAAATATTTGAAGGGAAACAACGTAAAAAGGAGCATATTGAGGCAAAAAAAAAAAAAGGTTGGCAACGAAAGGAGCAAAAAAAAGAAGAGAGATTGCAACGCATTAAAGAGAGGCAAGAAAGGGATCTACAAAAGTTTGTTGAAAGACAGGAGCGCGAGAAACACAGGAAGTAGCTCACCAAAAAAGGAATTGGAATTACAAAAGAAGGAAGCCACTCACCATCAAAGGGAGAAAGAGAAACAAGAAAGAGATAACAAGTTCAAAAATTCACAGGTTTTGTTTCCCATGCATCATTCCATGCCCATACGAACTCCGTGTTACAAGATATGTTGAAATTTCATATCCCAGATTACCACCCTTACTTCCTTGACACCAACAAAATGCAAATAACTTCAACTCCAACTACACACCCCATTATCCCACAACCTCCTACTTCTCATACAACCTTTCATACCATATCTGGTTTTCCTATTCCACCATGGGTTCATCCAATGAACCTCTTAATGACTCCAACAACATCTGTCAATGATACAATTGTTCCTGATAGTCCAAACTCAGGGCCTTTTTGAAGGTGTGACATGGAAATTGACTAACAAACTGATCCCAAAATTATGGCAGCATTCGAGGAGTATTTTTTTGTGTTGCAAAAAAATATGTATCGAAATCAATTGAGAATGCATTATTGCATTCACAATTATAGTTTATAGTTGGTATATTTTGCTCCGAATGTAATGAATATGGACACATATAGTATAAGTTTATATGTTTTGCTCCAAATGTAAGAAATATAAAGACATGCAATACATGTTAATACATTTTGCTCCAAATGTAATCATTGTTTCAGATGTGGAAACCAAATCAGCTCAGAATTTGTTAAAAAAATACGTTAAATTGTTACAGCTTAAAATGAATACCATTAAATAAAAACTGAAAGACAAGGATTTATTTGAATCTTGGTGAGGTAAAAACCTCACCTCTAGATGGCTTAAAAACATAGAATTGTAGGTAACATTTTCCTTGAGTATTAGTAGTGTGAATACACATTGTTTGCACCCAGCTTCAACGACCTCGACACATACAACTGCCATTCCAAAGTTTTCCAGAAACCTACACATGCATGTTTTTTCATTTATTAAAAAACTGAATCAAAAATCATAAAACAAGATGTATAAAACAACACAGAAAAATAATCTTCTTTGTTTACAAATAGCATGTAAATCCATATGAGTACAGTCCTGATTCTTTCATAAGAAAACTTTCAGAAAAATGAATACTAAGGGAAAAAGTCTGGTACCTAAATAAGGTAAGAAATTCCTGTGAATAAGCATGTCTGTGAATTAGTTAGCTCCTGTGAAATCCCTTGCAATACGGCTATGTGTGAAAAGTTGTTGGTGCGACGCCCTCAAATAAATGGAGATACATATTGCGGGGTCCGCCACGATAGCCTCATTGAAGATCCGTACAGAATATAACTCCTAAAAATGTAGAGCTCCCAAAATAGCTCATCCCTAAACCGTTTGCAGAGCTCGAAGAGGTCAAGGTAAAAACTAAAGATCAAAATAGACTTTGCCCATGCGCTAACAGGTTGGTGTAAAACGAGCTCAACGAATTAGTCTCCGAGCATTTGTTGGCAAGTGGGTGAGTGAGCATTAATGAAGGTCTTATCTGTAATGCCCACCAAAAGCTATGAGGAAAGATTTCATTTCCCGCCTTTATTTTGTTTTTAGTGCTCCACTAACATTGTGTTGCGTGAACCACTTTTGGTGTCAACCAGTAAATGGGTTTTTTTTGAGAGATTTATTTCAATCGATCACTTGGAAGCCAAAAATATTAAAATATGACTCCAAATTAAAAATATAGAATAAACAAATGTTTATTTATAATTAACTAAAAAAAAGTAATCCAATGTGGCAAGGATTTAGTCTAATAGGCACCGTGAACTTAGGGTGTTCGCATACTGCCTTTCTCCTTAATTGTTATATGTATTTTCGAGAATGAATATGGTCTCTTTACTTACAATATATTGGATTGTCATTCTGTCACACCTTTCGTTGATTTATACAAATTTTACCCGGCGGTATTATATACTCCACAAATCACTCTCACGTGGAAATGTATATATTAGAAACAATAATATAATTATATCAAATACCTCTTTTGGAAATGATCACTTCCCGAAGCTATTTTAAAGGAGTGCATATAGGATTTTGTTAAATATATTACTTACAGTTCCTATTGTGAAGTGGATGTTTTCTCTTAAAAACATTTATGTTTAGGTAGATAGCGATTGCATCAAGAAACGTATAATAGCAAGCATAGAGATACGCTACAAACGTCATGGTTAATATAACTAACAATCACATGTGTATAATGAAATGTGAACGCTTGAACGGTATATGTTATTTTATTTAAAGGGATAGTTATTACTTTCATAATTGATGTTGATAAGGGGTGTGAATGATTTTGTAAGTGTAGGAATATAGATGAAGCATTACATTTAAAGGTTCTATCTCTACATTTCAAATTTGTTACAAATTTGTACATATACATTTGCAAATCTTATATCATGAGTGGTAGCATTTTGCAGACTATTTTATTTGAACTAAACATGAATACACCAAGACTTGTGTACATTTGCATATTTTATAAGTGGATTAATGCAAGAAATAAAGTCTGTCTAATTAATCTAATGTAGTCTAGCTAAGCAAAACAAGATAGCTAGAATTCATGATGATAAATAACCACAAGCTATTTAAATTAAAGTTAATATTCTTTGCCTACATTCGAAGGTGACAACTAATTTTGAAGTTAAGATGAATTTCATGAATATCTTCGTTGTTATTTACTACAATTATTGGTTACTACTATATTATTCTAAGTTACAGTGCCCTTTAACAACAAAACAAGCACTATCATCCTCTAGGACATAGGAACAAACATACAACCATCAAATTCTCAAGAGGATAGAAAACAAGTGGCAATAAATCTAGAAAAAAATGAAATAAAAGTATGCTCCCTTTTCTTGAATAAGAGTAAATTTACGTAATTATCCTTGTCATTAATTGGTAATTAAGAATATATATAATGTGTAATGCCACTTTGGTCACAATACGTAATGTCATGGCGTGGACTTTACAAAATCACAAAATATCCTTGTAGTTATTGTATCAATTCGGATGTAGAATCATCTTGCAAACATTTTATACATTTATAAAAGCAATATTAAATTGATGACCTTTATTAAAGAAACCCACTATTTACCCTTACATCTACATTCTCTTAGATAGAATAGATCCACGGTTCCAGTACATTGGATAAGGAAAGATTAGTACATATCAAACATATTGACACCATGTATACATGGATACATTGCTTTATGATCCTATTCACCTTTTCAACTTTTCTTACATTGGTATAACACAACATCATCCACTCTTGGATCCCTATTAGGTAAAATACATAGTCCAAGACCTCATTTCTGATAATGCATAAATTAAATTCGTCCACTGCAGTTCTCAAAAATATTGGAAAATTTCTTCTTGTCTCAATTTCTATGCATATGCTCATATTAAAATGCTGACAAACTGGACATAAGAATACCAAACATAAGCTTAATGCCATCTAAGAAGATCTATGAAACAAAATAATTCTATCATATATAACCAATTGAGATATTTCGATAACAATCGACCTTTAGTGAGGCACACATCTAGTTGTTAAACATACTAAAGATGTAAATCCTGAAAGTTATGATTAGCTTGTTCATTTTATTTTTTTCATGATGAAAATCCTGTGTATCTGACATATTGAAGAATCATTTTTTGAAATTGTAGCTTAGCTACATGAATAGAGAGCCTTGTTTTGGATTGAAGGTATTTTTTTCTGTCTGAGCACTACACAATATGCACATAAATCAATTGACATATAATAGGATATGAGAGGACATGAAGAGTAGGAAAAAGTAGCAACCAAATTAACAAGTTTAGAATAGAAAGAATAAGAAAATTGGATGGCATTCAAAGTATAATTCTTTGGGGTATTTTGTCAAGCAATTCATGTCCATACCAAATTAAAAAAACTGGTTACAAATTTCACTTCAATGCCCAACCATTGTCACTCTTATTGGACCTACATCCTTTTCTTGTTATATCAGTTCAATCCTCTAACCAGGTGGAAGTTCATCACAAGATTAATATTGGACCTACATTTATGCTTTTCCATGTCAACATGACCTAGGATCATGCAAGCAAAGCATTTAAAGAGAACACAAACCCAATAAGCATATTATTCTTGTAATTTATCTATAATTATATCTATAATTAAAATGTGCATGTACGATGACATAATGAGAACCACAAAAAATCTAAACGAGAAATATATAATTGGCTATGGTGCTACAAGCATTGTTTAAAAATAGCATAACTTATATTCACACCTGGGAGGCTAGATATAAGTAGGCACAAAAATTTAATCCCCCTTCACAATGCAGAGAACACAAATATAAGCTCAAAAATACCAAAGCCATTTTGGCAACTATATAAGCCTTCACTCCATAATTGTGTTTGTGTAGTGATAATTTTGTCATAAAATATAAGATTTTGCTTCAGTATTCAGTATAAGGTTAGAGATTGATAGGGTTATTCTATTTCAAAATATGAATCTACAATGTACAGATCCATTTTTTTCATAACATAATAATTGTAATCACCATGTAGGATGTCCCACAGACTTTCGTTTACCATGTAATCATAAAACAACAGGTTTCCATGTGGAGAAAGTGAATATCCATGAAGACTCACAAGATTCGGATGCTTGATGCTTCCAACTCATATTGCAATTATGTAAAATTAGCATACTCGTTAGGATTGTGAAGTGCAAACCTGTAGAATAACATGATATTGAGATGAGGTTTCATTCACTCTGGTTTCCTCAGTTGCTCTATTTTGGTTGCCCCTATGGAGCAAGGTCATTTACCTGGAAGACCCAAATTCCCAATCATTGAAGTTTTTCATTGATAGGCCTTCATTATTTTGTATAAAAGTAAAATGAGCTTGGAAATCGATGAGAAAATCATAACTCTTCAGCTGAAAAAGTTTTATATTGACTGAGCCCTACAGACACATTACCCTGGAACAAAAGGCCCAAGATCAAGTTAATCTAGGTCAATAAAGGAAATGAAAGTCTTCACACAAAAAGCTTGGGAGGGGCATATAACACACTTGTTTATCCTCTCTAACAATAAGAGCCTTGCCAGGTGACAGAGATCCTTCACAACTTCATTGTGCACTTCAAGATAAGAAATCCAAACAACATGTTCGCCATTAAATCTCAACTCTTCAAGCTTTGCAAACAAATCCTTTATCACAATGACCATGACACCAAGACTCCCTACCATTCCAAGCATTGTGTAGGTTTTTCTTGCCCTGTCACTCCATAGCACAACACAGAGGCAGTTCTTCCTTGCAGAACACCATCAACAAGCTCTGCAGTGTTGTATAAAATTCTTCCCAATCTTAAAAAAATTACATGCAAAGAATCACTGCACAAACACCTCTAATTTGGTGGGGTTGGATTTTACTTACCATAGATGTGCTCACAATTCTCTTTGGCAGAGTAGGATGTGATTTGTGTTTCCTTCACTAAACTGGGGTGCCTTCAACTTGTCCTGACTACGGTGCTTTGTAATTTCATTTTTAGTGTTGTTTTCTTCTCATTCCAAATTGGAAGAAACCATTCTCAAAGAAATCAATGATGGTTCTTGTGATTTGTTTTTGAAAAATTCTTTTTTTTTTTAAGAAAGTTCCTCTGTTTGAGTATCTAAACCAATGTATTCCCCTTTCTCAGTAAGAAGATGTAAATTCTTATCTCTATCTCAGGTATTTTGTTGGAATCCTTTAGATAAACGTATCCTATTCATACATGTAGACAACCGTTATCATGTGAGTGAGTATCACAAGTATTATCATCAGAGTACTATAACTTTTCCTCGATCAATTTCCCAATAGATGTGAACTCTTCTTGTTGGTGGATATCTGGATCTTTGTTCCCTGTGTTGAATGGTATCAACAATCTTGAATGTGTGGTAGTCACAGGTTTCTACTCCTTTATCCAAATTAGACTAGTCTATGCCAAGGATGGCACAAATGATCTTGTTCTTCAGAAAGATCAAAATCCGTAATTGGGACTTCAAATAATCTCAACAAAATTCAAAAAGGTCACAAGCTTCAATTGGGACTCCTATGAAAAACTTTAATCATCATCCCAATTTTGGGATGAGTCTTTTTTAATGGAGTCAAGGCCACCGTCAGTAAAGCGATGGCAAGTTCTTGTTTCCTTTAACCACTTCAAAATCCTCAGACTAGGGCTTTGCAAACTGACCATGCATCCCACCTACCATGATGATCAAAATCAATGCAATTACTAAAGAAATTGCAACCGTAACTATGCTAAAATAGAGATCTCGGTAATAGTCATCCTAAAATCAAACAAAAGGAGATAAATCTGTAACCCTAATAAACTAACATTCACGATTTTTCTCAAAAGTGACGGCCGTCAAATTTAACATCATCACGAAACATCCGAGAAGGGCCTTTCCCATAGGGGGAATGCCTTCGGCATAATTATATTTCATTTTCCCCACTTTTATTCGATGTTCTTTTAGAAATATCCAATAGTGGAAGAAATTATTTGCATTTATTACTACACACCCCTTATGTTGTTCAACTTGTAACTCATTTCGCCTCACTTTCAAAATATTTGATGTTATTTTATCCCTCTTGAATTCTATTTTTCATGCATCAACTCTTTATTATTTTATTCTCTTTTCATTTCCTAACTATTGTGTATGAACATCAATAGGTTTCTTATTTACTATCAATGATTTTTCATATAAATAAGTGCATTAGAACATCTAGAGAGTAAAATATCATATATGATCAATCCTACGAATTGTATCAAATTCATTTTTACAAGAGATTCCTCAAATTCATTTTTGCCAAAAGTAGTTTTCAAATTTGTAGAGGTCAATCTAGACCATTTACTACTTGTTGCATCCATTTCAAAGAAAAAGGTTTGTGACATTTGTAAGTACGTGTTTTCTTGCTAAGTTATGTTGAGTGTTAAATTAAATACATTTTCACTAAATCAAGGTCTAACTAAGACTTGACCTCAAATTAAAAACCCATTTTAAATAATGTTGTTAACACATTATCAATTATTTTATAACTAATAGTACAAGATGCACATCAACATTAAATGAAAAGACACAACACAATTTACTTTATTTAACATTTCACTTTTATTGTAGTAATCCCATCTAATTTTTATAACTTATTTCCCTTTATCATCACATCTAAATGTTGTAACCTCATCACACTAGAATGTTGTTGGTATGAACATATGTACATACATGATCCTTTTAGTGTTTGTTCCAAGGATTCATTTTCTAAGTTGCATGTTTGATTGGATTTTCCATTTATCTTAGTTGTAACAAGGAAGGTTCTCATGAAGCAAAGGAAGTTTATTGATTTAAGAGTAGGTAGATTACATGTTCTTTTCATATTAGCATTTAAGTTCTAAGGTTAGTCTATTTTTTTTTACGTTATGACAACTAACCATGTATCCCATCTACTTCACTTAATTGCTTAGTCATCAAGGTACTAACAAGTATGATTTCACACTCCACTAGGTTTGATTCCTGGAAAATTAAGTATTAGATGTGTGTTATGAGGAGACATTCAATTATAAATTTTACACACCTTACTATGGTCACAACTAGAGCGATTGAACACCCTTATCTCCAACAATCATCATGTAACTCTAGGTACATTCTGATACTTCTTGTCAAGTTGAACTCTCTTGTTTGAGTGGGGTTTAAGGGGACTCACACTCAATATTCTCTTGTGTGGTTAACTAAAACATTGGATCCACTCAATCATTTTCATTCATCTTAAAATGGTTTCATTCAATTTGATTTAATTACCTTTTTTAAAAATTGTTGTGTAACCCATTTATTAATAGGACATTGGTATGCTCATGAGACTACTAGTCCTTTCCCTAGGGGTTCGTGTCAAGAACATGATTACATGATTTCACACCATACATTCAATGAAAAATAGGAAAAGGGGAATAATAAGAGGGAGTAGTTATTCATTTAAAAGGTTAAGATTCACATTAAAGTCTACATGAAGAGGATTCTGTTCTCACCACAAGATGGTATAAACACATTATAAGAATGATATACATTTCACCCTTCTCCAAGCACATCATCTTATAGTTACATGTTCACAAACTAATCATAAATTAAAATGTGGTTAAGTTTCACAAATAACTCTTAGTATTGCATCATAGAATCCAAATGATAATAGAAATTGGGTATCGAGTTCATTATGATCCCAACTCATAAGTGACTTCCAAGGTTAGTTAGTGATCTTTGCCACCTACACTCTTCACTTTACATGTGTGCCCGACCAAGAGGATATTACATTATGTTTGGGGTTTGGTTACCCATAGAGTACTACCTTAAGAAAATCACATTCTCCTTACTACACACACAATTTCCAAACCTAGGAGGGGAACCACATACTCTAGATAATGTTTGACCACATTGTTCCTATTCATCAGGTTCACGATGATGCCACTAAGCATATAGGTTATGATGACAAAAAAATCAAACTAGGGATCTCATTTACTTAAGCTAGGAGGTGTTCATCAAGTGTGAATAGTTAAGTTCATCCTAGGTTTTAGTTTTCTATGTTACAAGAATCACATAGGAAGAATAGTTATGCATGAATTTTATACTAGAGTTGATTAGTTCGTTAGATTTCTTTATTACATTTTCAAAGTAAGAAACACAACACCGATTATTTAATCATCAATTGCACTTGTAATTTCACTATAAGCTATTAAGTTCAATTTCATTTAACACAATATCCAATTTTACAATACTAAACATGGAATCAAATAACACCCATATTTAGATGAACATTTTCCCTTAAACACTAACATCTAAAAAATGTTACAAAACTTCACTAATAAACCCTTCAATACTCCATGAAAATGTGAAAAATCCTCTACCATTTCACTTAACATATATATCCAACCCCTTTTTACCATATGTAAATTTGAATCAAAAGAACACCTATAGTTAAATGCACAATTCCCAAAGCACCCCTAAAACTAACATCTCATACATATTACAAAATTTCAATAAAAAATTTACTATAACATAAAATACATATATATATATTTAATAATATATATACATATATAATTACAATATTATATAATATGAATAATACACCATGTTTTTCCATCCACTTTCATCATCCTCAAAACCATGTGAGCATGAAATCAACGATAAATCACTGGCATGGCATCCACCTAGATCTAGCATAATTAACATTTTTTTTTCCCATTTACATAATAATAATAATTTTCATTCAAAAGGAGAGGGTTAGAGACACATATTTATTTCATTTCATTTCACTTCATTTCTTAACCAAGAGAGAGAGAAGAGAGAGAGGAGAGAGAGAGAAACACTATTTTGCCAAAAGTTCAATTTCACACAACAAGTCACATATATAGAGTTCAAATAGTTATTTACAAGTGTCAAAAAGTTTCCATGGGTTTGGTAACCAACAGGGGTCCTACAACTTTCTTTCTTTACATTTTCTTGCTAGTTGCAAAAATGCATTCAATTTAGGCTCGAGGCTAAGAAACCACTTTCAAACGTTGTCTTCCGATGAGAAAACACACCATGGGTAAGTTTCTACATGTCCTCTTATACACCAAGAATTCACAGAACTGATGGAATTCAGAACTAGTGAATGATTTACGATTGATGGTGCCAGTTTTCGAGGCCATCGATCATAATTGACCTAGTTGTAAATGATCAAAAGTTAGCTCGAGGGCTCAGAAAACCACGTCCAAAAACTGACATTCAATGGAAAAACACACAATGATAAATTTCCTACAAGTTCCCTATATATGGAGAATTCACCAAAGTTGTCGAATGTGAGAATGAGAACTAAAAATGGTTTTCAAATGGTGATGGGTTTTCTAGAGAGCCACCATCGTAATTCAGTCTAGTTTTGACCTGTCAAACTGCATGACCGAGAGGCCTACAAAATGCCTTTGCCAAACTATCAAGAAGAGTTTTTTTCCCAAACTAAAGGTTCTAAGAAATTTTCTAGTAAAAATACTAGAGGTTTAAGGTGGATAAGCATTTTTATCCATTGTTTCAAGGTTCAAATGGATTAGCCGAAAAAAACCCAACTTTTCAATTTTAACAACTTCCTAAAAGCACAAATGGGGTAACAGGCTCTAGAGGAGCAAAAAAAAGAGTATAAAATCATCAATCAGGTTGATCTAAAGCTTTATGTGAAAATCTCCTCATAACAAGGAACACACAAACTTAACATCTTTACATCCCTTTTTCAGGTTTCAAAAGGTTTTTTGTAGTCTCTAAAATCATGATTTACTAAATTTTTACAATGGAATATTTGGTGGGTTTATGAGAGGAACTCAACTTAGCTTGTCAATAAAAGGGTGTCACAACTATCTAATATGGTTATGAAGTTTTCCAAATCATGTTTGAAGGAGGGTTTAAGTTTGTGTTTGACTACCAAGTGTTATTTGGGTTACATAAGTACCATATGACATTTTATTTTTTAAAAAAACAAGTTTATATAAAATAGTTAAATGTATGATAAATCCAAAAGGTTTTAAATTTTATTACTCTGCAAATGGAAAACTAAAGTACATAAAAATTATGAAGAGATGAAGTGAGATGAACCATGCCTGGAGAAATGAAGCCCAGTCAATATTGTGGATTTGGTTCTACATCTCTAATAGGCATTTCATCAAGTTCAGTTTTCATGCATTTCAAAAATTCCACCATTTTCTGTTTTCTCCAAAATCTCAAACTCATACATTTTTTTACAAATGATAGCACATTTCGAATTAATGGCCATTTTTGAAAAATCATTCAAGTCAAATGCAATCATGATCAATCATCATTTCCATTTAATTTTGAATTTGGGCATGCATTTCTATAAAATGCCCATCATAATGATCATAAATTTGCAAGGGATTTTTTCTTCTTCTAGAGTTTGAATATAAGTCTCATCAATATCCTTGAATTTCTTTTCAAATTCCCACATGGTAAATAGCTATAAGTAAATATATCAATTTTTTTAGGTGCCATGAATACATTATGACATGTGCATCATGCCCACATGCTTAAGCATTATAATATATTATTATTTTTCAACATAATGAATCAAATTCTAGTCTCATAGCTCTTGAAAAGCATGGCATCCATCCTTAATAAACTTGAAATTTCAATATATATATAAAAATCATTTTGATTATCATTAGTTTGGGATGATATGTCCATTTCATGTTCAAATCCTACATTTTGGCACATGGTGGAGGATGTTGTCTTAAAGGCTTAAATTTGGCATTTGCATTACTTAAAAATTTTCTCAAGACTTTTAAAATTAACCCATTTTGTATCATATCTTGTTGTCATTTCCATCCATGAGGTCACATTTTAGGGCATTTAGTCATTGAATAACATTCACATCCCATGAACAAATAACAAATGCAACTATGGTTCCACATTTTATACATACCTACTATGATTAGAATTGAACTACAACATGATCCATCCAAAAAAAATGCTCTTCATTTATATATTTGTTGGGATCAAATCAATTGTTCCAAACTCATATTTTTGCATACATGAGATGAATGGTTAAAGGTTCAACCACAAAATGAAAACCCCATTTGGTGAATAACATAAACCGAGTTCAAAAAAAATTTTCCCCCATTTGATGCATGAAACATGGATCATAGTTAAAATGGGAGACAAACCACATAGAAACTTGGTGAGCACTATGAACCCAAAAAATCACAACAACTTGCCCATGTAAAGTAGAGACTCCAATACAGATTTGATAAGCAAAAATAGCCACAAAAATTTCCCAGCTTGATATGTGAATCCAACAAGAAAGAGTGATGACCTAGTTGAATGTATAGCCTAGAAAAGTGATCATGTTGACCAATCTCAATATTTGAAATCTAATATATGCTATGCTCCAAATCTTTCATTTTGGTACCATAGCATTTAGAATAAATTGATTGGGCATTTAAAAAGATACAAATCCGTCAGAAATTGATTTAGACCACCATTTAAACTGAATATTTTTTTTTACATTTTTGTCTCTCTAAATAAAGATCTCCATATCTCTATGTATTCTATACATGAATAATTATTGCTTAATTATAATCATCCAATTTCTAAATTTAAAATTTAAATTTGGGTTTCAAAGATGGGTAAAGTCATCTTTGTTTATCTCAAATAAATTGAAATTTCATTATTGATGAATGGAAAAGATAGGTTTTTAAAATTGATTAAGGTGCCCATTGCTCATTTACCCAACCTCCTTCACACTACTCCATCAATCCAAATTCCTCCATTCACTCACCTTTTCCAACAATTTCACTCCCCCTTTTTTTTTATTTTTATTTTTTATTTATTTTTTTTTAATTTGGCACTACATTTCCCTCCCCTTATAAGAGCATCATCCTCGATGTGACACAACACCGAAGCTCAAAGGGTACGTAGGAAAGAAAGTCAATAATGACACATGTCATTTTAAAAAAAAATGGTCGGTATAAATGACGACCACAAGGAAGAAAATAAATTTGGCAATATCTTAAATTTTAATGTTTTGTGAAGATTGGTAGTTCTAGTTTACTTTATTACTTAGTTAATTTTTCCTTTAAATTATTTATTAATCTCAACTCTTAATATTTCATTGTTTTAATTTTTTTTGATTTTATTTCATGGGTGCCCAAATAAAAACTAACATCACAATACCACACCAGGCCAAACACAACACTAATGGTCCACAAGACATCATGATATGTACTTTCACGACTATATCACATCACAAGAACTCAACCAACCATGGAAAGGAACATACATAGCCCTCACAAACATATACTTATCACACATGCCCCTAACACAAAGTACTCATAACATAAGAAAACTACAACAACATGGAATTCCCAACATGTACACATATAAGGGGTTTCACACAACTCAAAACCATAATTATAGCTATATAGGGTCAAGATGGAAACAACATCATACCAACAATGAGGAGCATCAATCCTCAACATCACAAAACACAACCAGACTCACAAGAGTACACATAAATCATAACACCAACACCATACACCTCCCAAAACATCACAAAACAACTCCATATACCTCCCAAAGCATCACCAACAACTACATATGCCTCCCAAAGCATCACAAACATAAAAAAATAAAACTCCAAGTGCACTAATCACACACACACAAGTCTCTTATGTCTCCCTCAAGTCTCTTATGCCTCCCTCAAGTCTCTTATGCCTCCCTCAAGTCTCTTATGCCTCCCTCAAGTCTCTTATGTCTCCCTCAAGTCTCTTATGTCTCCCTCAAAGAGGTCGGTCACCCTATGGCCCTAGGCACATAGATTCCAGACACCCCTAACCCAAGTGACATAATAACTCATGGTTCAACAACCCTAGTTATCTATAACTCCTTGGGTGTACCCCATATAATGAAGTGGGTCCATAGGTTCAACCACTCCATGGTGCATCCCATGACCCTATTCCACACATTACGACATTAGAACCAACATAACAATCTGTTTCAAATGCCAAGTGGAAAAAATCCAAAGCCTTGGGCTAGGCTATAAAACCTTTAAACATGAAAATCAAGTTTAAATCTAAGTAAAGAAAATGGCCAAATAACCATAGTTAGTGCAAAAATCCACATGTTAGTGCAACAACCAAATAAAATGCCCAAAATATAAACACATCAATCAATAAAAACTATTGGTTCTAGCAAGAAAAAAAAGAAAATGTTCAATTTATGAATAAAATACATGTATAGAGAAATAACACATCACAATAACTATGTGGCCTTATACGGCCACCAAAGGGGTACTCAACGAGTTGCTTGGCACTCGACATCGAGCCTCATCTCATAAAATAACATATCAAATAATACAATTGTCATCATCTCTATCTGAATCATCCCTCCATACTCCCACAAGCTCAAACATAGTCAAAATCACATAGGATTGTTTGATGGACAACCCAATAGGAGAGAGCAGGGGATGCTAGTTTGCATAAGTTGAGCCTAAGGTGGTGTGCATCCACAATATACTAAAAAAGTATACTAAATAGATAGAAGTGGGTTTTCAGTCTATATAAGACTCCACTTCCTTAGTTGTACTCAGCTCAAGATTATGAAAACCTGGTCCACTCCTCTCTCTCTCACACATACACTTAACTATTTCTCCCCTTAGGGTCATCAAGTGTAAGGTTCACAACATAACACATAACTACATCACTAACACAATGGTGATTCACACACATTAACCATAACATCTTACATGGTATATATATAGGGTATAACACAATCATTACTTTCACGGGTTACGATACATCACGTTTCCACATAATGCACCAAGGTGCAAGTATTTGCAATAGGGGTCATACAATCCCCATATGCCCCTAATTCACGACATGAATCATCTCATATTACAAAAATTATACACACGATGAACACAGTGAATAACATTACAACATAGAATCAATTACAGGACAACATGGTGACACACAATTCATCACTACACGGTGGTAACATTACTATACAATCCAATCCACTATACACCAATATTTTTCATACAACACATCAACACACCTACATATCACAAAATGATAAGATGCTCCAACACACCACCATCCATAAAAAACATTCTTCTCACACATACCAAGGAAGCACATCACACATGGACTCCTCATTGAATCCACAAAAAAGGAGAGTGAATACTCTCATCACAAGCACATCAACATGATAACAAACATGCACTAAGTGACATGCACCACATGTGCATTCATAATATCACAATTACAACATTGGTCACATAACAACATATATCACATTACTCTTCCAATCTCCACCATCACCACCATGCAAAAATCATCACAACTCCAATCCATCCCAGAGGTTCGAGAGCATGAACCTCACTCTGATACCAAATGTAACGCCCACATTTTACACACACAAATACAACACTAAAAATACCAAAAAATTTTTTTTACATTGATTATTTACACATTGTACACACATGACACTGCAAGGTATCTCTTAGAATAGACAATGTATAACACACAGATGCTTTACACAAACCTTATCCCATATAGATAACATGAATAATACATGATGCACATCAAGGCCACTTTTTTTTTCAAATGACAAGACACAACATAATGATTCAACTACATTATGAATCCCATATAGGCACCATCCATGACAACACTTTCCCAATTTACATATTTATTACATTCATGTTTCGTTATTGACCTTATTTGTTTTGGAAATCACTTATCAATTATTTTATAACTAGACTCCATTATCTTTACTTTATTTAACATTTCACTTGTAGTAATCCCATCTAATTTTTCTTATTTCCCTCATCACACTAGAATGTTGTAACTTGGTTGTTGGTATGAACATATGTACATACATGATCCTTTTAGTGTTTTTCCAAGGATTCATTTTCTAAGTTGCATGTTCGATTGGATTTTCCATTTATCTTAGTTGCAACAAGGAAGGTTCTCATGAAGCAAAGGAATTTTATTGATTTAAGAGTAGGTAGATTACACATTCTTTTCATATAAGCATTTAAGTTCTAAGGTTAGTCTATTTATTTTTACGTTATTACAACTAACCATGTATCATCTACTTCACTTAATTGCTTAGTCATCAAGGTACTAATGAGTATGATTTCACACTCCACCAGGTTTGGATTCCTAGATAATTAATTATTATATGTGTTATGAGGATACATTCAATTATAAATTTTACACACCTTACTATGGCCACACTAGAGCGATTGAACACCCTTATCTCCAGGACTCACACTCAATATTCTCTTATGTGGTTAACTAAAACATTGGATCCACTTGAATCATTTTCATTCATCTTAAAAAGGTTTCATTTAATTTTATTTAATTACCTTTTAAAAAAATGGTTGTGTAACCCATTTATGAATATGGGCATTGGTATGCTCATGAGACTAATATTCCTTGCCCTAGGGGTTCATGTCAATAACATGATTACATGATTTCACACCATACATTTAATTCAAAATAGGATAAGGGGAATAATCGGGGAATTGTATGCATGAATTTGTTAGCTAAGTCAAGAGGATTAGAACTAACACCTAGTAGTCCTACAACAAAGCTAAATCAATATCAATACATCATCATGCTAAGAGCTAAACAAGTAATAAACATCAATACTATGCATTAGAATCTTGAAAATAAACCTCAAGCTAACATACTAACATTTATTGCTCTACTCTTTAGAAAGCTAAATCAATAAACTAGACCTATGTAGATATTTTAGCTATCAAAAGGAGATAGTGGTTGCTTGATCCAAGATGATCAAAGATGGAGGTTCATCAAGCCATGGCTTATTAGGCCTTTCTTGATTAACTCCATTTTTCTTCACAACACTAACTTGATTGTTTGAATGCAAAAGGATGATGATTAGCTCCACTCTAATGGAGGAATGCTCAAAGATGGTAAAATGGCTATAGTGTATTAATATATGCTCACTTTTGTTTATCAAGGAGTAGGTGTAAGTGTAAAGGTAGGAGGAGGGATCTTTATATAGCCCAATGGATAGAAGAATCTCTACATCCTCCTTCATGTGGGATAAATGGAGAGGCTGGGTTAGTTGTGGATAAGAGAGGTTTAGAAAGGGTTGAGTCAACCTTAGGAGAGTTTAGTTTGTCCTTTAGTGACCCATGGGGTTTGAGGGCTTTATTAATTAATCAAAGTGATTAATTAATAGGTGTGCAAGCTTATAGAAGATTTTTAGAGGAATAATTAGCATGATTTAGACTATGAGAGGGATTTAATCAAATAAATGATGATCTATTGATTTAATGGAAGAGGAAGCTAATTAATTAGTCTAGATAGAAAGGGGGATTAATTAATTAGAAATAATTAATTAATCTAGATAAAAAGGGAGTTGAATTAGAAGGGTGTTAATTGGCGCATTGGTTGAGATGAGAAGAGATAATTAACTAGTGTAATGTCGCTAATTAACGGTGATATAAGAGGAAGTGTGCTATATTGACGATATGTCGTCAATTTGTGGGAAAGAGGATAATTAGCGTAATTTAAGTATTTAAATTGCTTAGGTTAAATTATAGGTGTCTACATTTGCCCCTCTTTGGGGTGGTGTAAGTGACGCCACTTCAAAGATAGTAGACAGATAAATTTTGAAAGTGTAGAAGAAAAATTAGTAGAAGTGAGAGATGCCCCCTCGAGTGTCGATGGGGTGATGAAAGAAGGCAATCGATGATCAAAAAAGGTGAGAGAAAGGATAGAAGAATGAGCAGGAGCAAGATGCCCTAGGTGAATAAGAAGAATAATGTTTGATAGGAGAATGATGTAGAAGAGGAATGAAGACGGAAAGAAAAGAGAAAGCTTTCATCCAATGTATTGAAACAACTTTATTGTCATCATATTGCCAAATATCTATGTCATCGGTCCTTATTAAAAATATAAGCATACAACAAAAAGTAGAATGACATGAAAATCCATACTACGAATAATTTTCCATTGTTAAAAACACCAACTCCATGCAACATACAAAATGTAATGCAATACGAGAAATTAAAAGATGCCTAACTCCTTGCAACATACATAATGCAATGCAATACAAGAAAGTAAACAAGCTAACCTAACAGAGAAACATAATGTAATGTTTTTGTTATCAAGCTTTGATTCGACCTGTGCGAATTAAAGACAAAAGTTAAAAGATGGTGCCCCAAGCAAGGATACATACAAGGGGAATAATGGAGGACACTTAGGTACTATGAAAAGCAATCATGCACTATGAAACAGTACCAAGCAACTCATTGTACCCTAGAGTACAGAACATAGTAAGCAAACCAACTTTGTTGATGGAGGTAGATCAATATGATCTATGAGTTGCACACAAGCTCAGGCGAGAACCAAAGAGCGATGTTTTGTAGGATGATTTATATTGTTTTTTATTTTTCTCGAAACATATTTGAATGTTTTTGTGATTTTCTATAAGTTTTCTGAAGCTATGTATAGGAAGAAAAAGAAGCATGGATGCCCCCAGTGATAGATGGGATGTACAAGGGCAAAATGCCACACATACAAGAAAGTGAAGATGCGATATGCCCCAATAATTAGGTGGGAGTATTCAAAGAAAAACTCTTCACAAATAGAAGGGGGATCAAGTCCAATATAAAATAGGTTCAATCCTAAGGGAGCAAGGATGCCCCTAGCGTAAGTTGGCCAAGAAACACATGAGAGAAAAGAAGTAGAAATTTGATTTATTAAAGGGGAAAAAGGTTCCTGCAAACATGGGAAAGAGGACATCTGATACACATGGATGTTCTAAACAATTATTTAATAATAGAGGATGTTATAAAAAGACTTAGAATGCGTTCGTTCAATGAAAAATTTATCATCCCAAGGCACAAATCATGAGACAAGACGTGCATTAAAGCAAGAGTTTGAACAAGGTCCAAAAAGTAACACTTGATAACATACTAATCTTGTTTACTCATCGATATCCTCGTGTGTGCACGTGGAAATGAATTACCTCTTGAAGGAAATATTTGATAGACAACAAGTGAAGACACTAGTCAATGTGTAGGAATGATTTAGTTTGAAAGGTGATTTTTGAATGGATTGTGGAAGGAGAGCTATACATTGCTCCGTTGCCAACCAAGCATCCATAGCCTTGATGGAGATGCATTTGATTCTAATCACAACATTTCTCTATTGTCATTCAGTGTCCATAGCCCCGGTAGAGATTATTAGAAATACCCCAAGAGAGAGTTATATATCAATTTGCTTTTTATTTTAGATTTTTCTTTTTGATTGATTGATTTTGATTCTTTTACTTTTTGAAAACTTATTTCAGCTCTCTTGTTTGACAAGGGTTAAGAACCACTGATGGCTTGATGGAAGGATGTGAAAGTGATTGTGATGAAGACATTGGATAGTGTCAACAAATACGCCCAAAATTTCTTCACAACAAGTTTATTATATGTAGATAGTGATAGGATCTATAAGAGTTCATTTGTTCTTTAATTTACGAAGGTTATGAAAGACCCAGGTCAAACGGATACCATAGAGATAAATATCACAAAATGCATGTGAATAGGATAACCACAATAACATCAAAGGGATGAAAATGGTGGATGACTTGCAGAGGAATATGAAAGAAAGGGAGGAAAGAACATCCATGCATATGTAATACCTTATTGCAATGTTTGACCTTTGTACCTTTGATTTTGTTTTTGTAATGTTTTAATGTTTTCTCATTTTTTGTATTTTTGAACTATTTTATGATTTTATTTTTATTTTTGAAAGTTGGGACCAGAAATCTCAATCTGCATGATAGGATCCAACAACGATGTGTGCGAGTTCCTTGATAAGGGAGACTAATTGCGTTTTTATATCAAGTGTGATATTATCCCCGATCTCGATGATCATGGTGAGTTCACACTCAACAAATGATTATGATTTATTTTGAAACATGGGTTTCGTATGTGGGAGTTTGAGTTCCCTATCCATAGGTTTTTGCACTTTGTGCCATACTTGATGGGTATGTTGGTGTGCATTCTGGAATCGCGTTTGATTTTGAATTTTATAATCATTTGAGTTGTTGGGAGCTTTGGATCTCTTCAAAGTTTTGATCTTAGCTTTATAAAGAACATGTCTAGATTTCTTATAAGCTAATGCTTGACTTGTTTGATCCTGAGAAGTGAGAGAAGAATGTGGATGTTTAGAATTGATGAGAGGAAAGGTGGTGGGATTGCCAAAAATTTGGTAGAAGAATAATGTGATGGATGAAAACAATACGGTCCAAGGATTGAAGAAGATGGGCTACTGGGAGGTGATCCATAGACAAGAAGATGAAGGGCTACTAGGATGTGTCCCAAGAATAGAAGAAGAAGGGCTACTACTAGATGTGACCCATAGATGTAAGATGATGGGATATTATGATGTGGCCCAAGAATAGAATATGATGGACTACTCGGGGTGATCCATACATAGAAGACAAGGGGTTAGATGGACATGCCTCAAGAATAGAAGATAGCGGACTACATGAAAATGTCCCACAAATAGTAGAGAGGAGGGATACTAGAAGGTGACCCACACCTATACTAATATGAAGGGATACTTGGTGTTGACCCCATAAGATATTTTGATTGAAAAATTATGTTAGAAAAAGAGTGATTGGGTAATGAGAAGATAGGTCATGGATCAATGCAACACCTAGGAGTTTCCTCACATAATGAAGAATGTGAAGATGGAAGAATAAGAGGAGGATCAAGTTGCATGATCTAAGGCTCTTCCTCCGTTTCTTGATAAAAGGAATTAACCTTTTCCTCACAATATGCGGATGCATTGAAGTCTAAAGATAATCCTTTCTCATAATTTTTTAAAGAGATATCTTCATGTGCCCCTATAAAGGCCATAATTGTTTCTTCATTTTGAAAGAGATCAATCGGTATGAGTTGTTGATCGACCACTAGGGGTTGATTGGAAGAAAGAGGTTCAATTGGTGTGGAAGACTTAGAAGATGTTTGATGATGATTGATAGAAGAAGATGACGTGGGGGACGAAGAATATGTGGAGCTAGATGTCTCGGGAGTAGAAGAAGGTGGTGTGGACCTACCTACACGATGGTATATCATCTATAAACTAGTAGGATTAAGTCCAAAGTCTACAAATTATGACACATGGGTTGATTCAAACGTTTGACTAGAAGGACTTTGAGTCACATGAATCTTCAAAGAAGGAAGACTTCGTGGGGGTGATTGATGAAGAAGGTCCTGCGAAGAAGGGGAGGACCGTGATTCAAGAATCACATTGGATGAATAATAACAAGGGTCCTATGAAGAAAGAGAGGACCACGATTCAAGAATTATATTAGATGTTTGATTGGAGGGATTTGGATTTACGTGTATCTTCAAAGGAAGAAGACATCATTGAGGTGACTGATAAAAGGGGTCTTGCAAAGAAAGGGAGGACCGTGACATAGGAGTCATATTAAATGTATGATGAAGAGGGTCCTGTGAAGATAGGGAGGACCATGACGTAGGAGTTGCATTAGATGAATGATGAAGATAATTTTTGGTGACACAAATATTTAGAGGAGGAGAATTTTGTTTAGGTGATTGATAATAGAGGTCCTACAAAGAAGGGGAGGACTGCGACTTAGGAGTCAAATTAGATGAATCCAAATAGTAGTTTGGATATGAATCATCGAAGTGTCGAGGAAATATTTGGGTTGTAATCCTCGGAAGAAGAAGAAATGTTTGGATTAGAATCGGAATAAGGGTGGGGGAACTCAACTAATAATTTGGATCGAAGTGTCCAAACCATACCACCGAATATGAGATGTAAGGTGGGGAACAAGTTACCCGAGATGGGTTCTCTAACGTGAAGAACCAAACAAGGTTTGGTCATGATGGGCATCTTTTGATGTGAACGCCAAAAATTTGATTCCTTGTTGTCGTATGTATGGGGACCTTACGATAATCAGTCATTTTTGTGTGTTGTTTCATACAAATCTCTAGACCTAAATTTTAAGATCAAACGTCTTCAAAGTGAAGAAGGTTTCATGTTGATTTGGTTAGCATAACGACAACCAACTAGATATTTCAGAAAGATGGTGATGCTTCTGTGATTTTCCAAAAGGAAGGCTAAGGAAAACATATATCGTAATGACTCAATATTGATAATCCAACAAGGTTTGGAGGCATAAATGCCAAAGGATTGATCAAAATTTTAGCAACATAAAGGATACAAAAGAAATATTTCCAATGTTCGATTGATGCAAAAGTTTCTTGAATGTTTTTTCCAAGGTTTGAAAGATGTGTTCAAAAATGATCATGAACTTAGGAAAAAACAAGAATATAACAAGGATCAAAGACCCAAAAGATTGTCCTAGAAATGAATTTATAAGATGGATAAACACAAGGAACAATCACATAAGTTCAAAACACAAATCCAAATTAATGACCAAAGAATAATGAATGATAAAGAATCAATGGATCAAAGTGATTGTCTAAATGGATAAGTTGATGTGACAAATGAGACACAATCACACAAAGTCATTGGTAAACCAATCAATCAAATGGAGTAATTCCTAAGTGTCCAATCAATCAATAGTTTGATGCATAAGATGACCAACAAAATGTCACCACTTATGCCAAGTTCAAAAATGAACGAGACGTAAGTAATAACTAAAGGTTGATATGATTTCCAAACAAGGTATACTAAAAGCAAGTTTAGATCCAATCAAGACCTAAATCTCAAAAAATTAGAAGTTACAAACATGAACGACACAACAATACCACTAAGATATGTTAACCAAACTTTACGGAAAAGTAAGGTATTAGTATTGAAATAACATTATTACGATGCACACAAAGGTAACAATAACACTTTCCAAAATCAAGGTAATGTTTGAAGGAAAACTAAGGCTAAAGTATACCAAGGAATTGTTACAATTCATGTAGCATAATGTTACAATCTAGACACTTAGGTCGAGTTTGTAAGAAACAAGACGTAAGTATCAAAATTGTGGTGATATGATACAAGAAAGATAACACCTCAAAGGAGATTAAAGTGATGAATCAAGCCTAACTATGACGACGATCTTGACTTGGGTATCAAGATTAAAAAGGATACCAATGATATGAAAACGTCTCCACACACTTTAGACATTTAACAACTCAGCCACAAACATGGATGAGCGTAAATGGACACAAAAGTGGTGACGAATACAATCAATTAGCAACACAAGGGTAGTCACTCTTCTTTTAATCAACAAAGTGTCAAAAGAAAGTGAAGGAAATAGATCAATTGGGGTTGAAAAATGTTGGCCTCACTTCGGTAGAGTTTCACCTCACCTTAGGGAAAGTGAAAAACTAAGCAAAAGTAACGCTTCACATGTTTCATGATGAACAATAGCTCTCAACTCAAATTGGCTTTGATGTGGTCCAAGTGGGCTCCTAGTCAAAGATAGCTTCCTGGGTGGTTCACTCAACTAGGTGTCACCAAGACCATCTTAAGCAAGCTCGATTTACCCAAAAATTCACACTTGACTAATTTGGGAGTATCTCGGCTTTACTTTACCCCCTTCAAGCATAGTGGGCAATAAATGTGTCCATTGTGTACTCTCACTGGGGTCACCATACGGATGACTTGTGATGTTAAATCTCACAAATGGTAGTACTAGTCAAGTAGGTTGTGCGGAGCACTTCCCATTTCATCCACAAGGTTCCCTCTTGGACTACTTTGGGGTTCCTAGGACCACCCCCATTGTTGTAGCTTAAGGCTTATGCCAAAGGGGTTATGTCCTATTTTTAAGCGATGGGACGTACCCTTATCCGAACCTGCAAATACAGTGTGTTGATTGTGGTGTGTTTTTTTAATCTTTTTAAAATTAGATGTGGTTTGCTTGAACACCTTTTTGGAAACCTGCACGAAAATTGTATTAGTAGTTTAATTTTGTTTCAAAGCCACCTTTTCTTTGACAAGCATTTTTGGTTCTGCACAACGGATTAGTAATTTTCCAAAAACACCAAAAAAAAGATAAAACATCGTTTCTAATTCTCAAGATTGTCCTAAGACGCAAGAGAAGAGCATACACGATGTAGAATCCAACTATGAAATCAAAAATGGAAAAACTTAGTTCAAATGAAATATTTTTTCATTTTAACCAACTTTGACATTCATTCTTTTAAGAACAAACATTTTTCAAAACAAAAAGAGACATAGAAATCATTTTTGATTCCCAAGATCACCTAAAAGGTGCGAGGGAAGAGCATACACGACTCTAATCTCATGATTAAACATGCAATGTTCATTACCATTTTAAACAAGTCAAATCACCATCAAACATGTAAAAACACCCTACAAAATAGAAGTTAGATTCAAAATAAAACTTGCAAGGTGTTAGAACATCAAAGACCAAATTTTCCAAAGCATTTAGACATGTTAGAAATGAGTAGTTTACTAAAAATGAAAACCTTAAATTTTTGGTAACTCAAAACCCAAAATTTATGTTTCCATTTTTATTTCACTTCAATACCTTTCCAACGCAACAAAAACAAATTCGTTGCAAGTTCAAGAGAAAATGTTATGGCCTCCGAAAGATTGTTAATGATGCTTGTGCTAGGTTTTGTGTCTGTGCTAGGATTTGTGTGTCTGTGCGCCTTTGCTAAAAAAATTATAGTTTTGAAGGTGTGTGTGCCATGATTTTGACGTGTGTGCTTGGTTTAAGGTGCCTTCCCATGGTTATGGGCGCTGCGCTAGGATTTGTGTACTTGCACCACCCTATGTAAAAAAACCAAGTGAGAGTTATGCTTGTGCACACAGAATGATGTGTGCACTCCCTTTCTGGGTGATGTCAAAAATATGTCATTTTAACATAAACAACTTCAAAAAGGTCAAATTTTTGATATGTTAGCTCAAAATTGACAACAACCCATCAAAATTAAACCCCTAAACAAGACTCAACACATGCAAAGTTAGCAAAATCATAAGAAATTTAACATTATTTCACACATGTAATATTAGCAAAAGACACCAAAATCTCAAAACACTCCAAATTTTAGTATGTTAGCTCGAAATTGACAACAACCCATTAGAATTAAAGCTCTAAATGAGATCCTACACATGTAATATTAGCAAAATCCTAAGAAATTGAACATTATTTGCCATATGTGTATATCAAGGGTTAGCCAAAAACTTGAAATAACAATAAAATTTGAGCTAGAATGTTAAGGGACTAAGGACCCGTCCCATCGGGCGTGCCATATGTATGCATGAATTTGTTAGGCTAAGTCAAGAGGATTAGAACTAACACCTAGTAGTCCTACAACAAAGCTAAATCAATATCAATACATCATCATACTAAGAGCTAAACAAGTAATAAACATCAATACTACGTATTAGAATCTTGAGGTTTAGAAAGATAAATCAATAAACTAGACCTATGCAGATCTTTTAGCTATTAAAAGGAGATAGAGGTTGTTTGATCCAAGATGATCAAAGATGGAGGTTCATCAAGCCAAGGCTTATTAGGCCTTTCTTGATTAACTCCATTTTCTTCACAACCCTAACTTGATTGTTTAAATGCAAAAGGATGATGGTTAGCTCCACTCTAATGGAGGAATGCTCGAAGATGGTAAAATGGCTATAGTTATCAAAGTAACTAATAGACATAAAGGAAAAAATATTCTATGAAGGAATAAACAAGCTGCTAGGTTGGTAAAAATGTAATAATAGATTAATCCAACAGAAACAACTAACAACAAAAACATAAATATATGTTAACATCGGTAGCATATAATATGCTAACGATAGTAACATAGATATATACTACCGATCGATAATATATTCTATGCTACCTACCGATAGCATACAAGTATGCTACCGATCGATATCATACAAGTATGCTATCAACTAAGTAGCATAAATGTATGATACTAGGCAATATCATAGATATATGCTATTATACGGTAGCATAAATAATGCTACTTGATTGGTACTGTATATCCATGCTACTCTTGGGTGGTAGCATATAGTATGATATTGGCCAAGGCATATAATATACTACCGACCGCTAGCATAAAAATTTCTCTTGGCCATTAGTGTATATCTATGGTGCGCCAATAGCATATTATATGCTACTAGTCGGTAACATTAAAAAAAGCTATTGGTTAGTAGCATGAAAAACATACTACCAAGTGGTATCATTTATTCGAGAGATGTATGATATTTTTTCTTACACCATATTTTTGTGAGGACATATTTCTCATTAAGATGATCATTTTAACTACTAACATCAAAAAATTTCAAAAATAATATCATTCCCATACAAAAGCTGGTAAAATTTACATTTTCCCAAGATTTTCTTTTAAATTTATTATTTGCTCCATATTTCACGAGGAAACATTTCTTGTTGAGACAATCATTTTAAATGTTATTGTTAAAAAATGATTTTGAAAAATTACATATGTTGTTGGCCGACATTATATACTATGAGGCGAGAACATATACTATTAGCCAAAATTACTACCAAATTGATACGATTATCAAATGATTCGCAAAACCGTTTGAATCCCATTTCCTTCATATTTTCCATCATTTCTAAATTCATTTTCACATATTCTCCTAGTAATATCTACGAGTTTTTTTATGGGGGTTTTAAAATTTACCTGTTAAGTGTTGAATGCAAGTATATTTAGATTCACGAAAGGACAATCGTAAGGGTTAAATGCAATGTGAGTCACATTCACTAAAATGTAGATGTGGAAAATGGTTCCATAATACCAAATGCATTAAATTAATAACATCTAACCACTAGTTTTCGAACAAAAAGTAAAATAAACCTTATTACATTTAATATCGTAGTATCTAAAGAATAAAAATTTAGAAAATATTAACATTAATTGAAAGGACAAGAAAGATCATGATTTCATGGAATTATACTCAATTTCATGTGAATCTTGAGAGACTATTTAGTGGTAGATAGTGGTATATAGGTCTAGATAGAGAGGCAAATCGAACTAAGAAAACTCAAACTATGTAGACAACCTACTTGTTGTCTAAAAAGTATGTAAATGACATATGGTGTTTCTTACGAACATAAATTACACATGATATTGGATTGTGAATGAAATCAAAAGGTTTTTATTGTAAGATCCTCTTGGTCAGGCACACATGTAAAGTGAAGAGTGTAGGTGGCGAACTAACCTTGGAAGTCACCTATATGAGTTGGAATCATAATGAACTCGATACCCAATTTCTATTATCGTTAGGATTCTATGATGCAATACTAAGAGTTATTTGTGAAACTTAACCATATTGTAATTTATGATTAGTTTGTGAACATGTAACTATAAGATGATGTGCTTGGAGAAGGGTGAAATGTATATTGTTCTTATAATGCGTTTATACCATCTTGTGGTGAGAACAAACTCCTATTCCTGTAGACTTTAATGTGAGCTTTAACCTTTTAAATGAAGAATTACTCTTGTAGACACCTACAATTTAACCCAAGTAATTTAAATACTTAAATTGCGCAAATTCTCCTCTTTCCCGCAAATTGACGACATATTGTCAATATAGCACACTTCCTCTTATATCACCGTTAATTAGTGACATTACGTTAGTTAATTAAATCTTATGTCCAACCAATGCACCAATTAACACCCTTCCGTTAATCAGCTCCCCTTTCTATCTAGATTAATTAATTATTTCTAATTAATTAACCCCCCTTCCTATCTAGACTAATTAATTATTATTAATTAATTAGCTTCCTCTTCCATTAAATCAATACATCATCATTTATTTTATTAAATCCCTCTCATAGTCTAAATCATGCTAATTATTCCTCTAAAAAAATCTTCTATAAGCTTGCACACCTATTAATAAAGCCCCTCAAACCCCATGGGTCACTAAAGGACAAACTAAACTCTCCTAAGGTTGAATCAACTCTTTCTAAACCTCTCTTATCCACAACTAACCCAACCTCTTCATTTATCCCACATGAAGGAGAATGTAGAGATTCTTCTATCCATTGGGCTATATAAAGAGCCATCCTCCTACCTTTACACTTACACCTACTCCTTGATAAACAAAAGTGAGCATATATTAATACACTCTCTTACAAAGAGATAGTTATCAAAGTAACTAATAGACATAAAGGAAAAAATATTCTATGAAGGAATATACAATGCTGCTTAGGTTGGTAAAAATGTAATAATAGATTAATCCAACGAAAACAATAACAACAAAAACATAAATATATGTTACGGTAGGGGTCACCTAAAGATCACGCACGTTTAGCGATCAATGATAAAGTTAATTTTTGACTTCCACATACTAAATTTAGCTGTGGCGCATTGGTAAGTGGCATGAGTTGTTTGGAGGAGGTCATCGGTTCGATTTTGCTGCCCTCCATCACGAACGGCATGCGTGATGGATAGGGCCACCTTCTGACGTAGCATATAATATGCTAACGACAATAAGATAGATATATACTATCTCCTTGATAAACAAAAGTTAATTTTTTCTCTCTTTTCCTTTCATTGGTATAAGAGAGACAAGTGTGGAAGACCTATACAATAAATACGTGTAAGAAACACGAGATCTCTGGAGTGGATAAAGAGACATGTCTTGGAGTGGGAGCGACATCTAGGGGTTGTGGTATGTAGATCAATGTTTGTAGTGAACATGGAGATCCTTGACACAAGAGGTAGAGGAAGAGTTCTATTTTTTTTTATTTGATGTCATTTTTAGAGCATATAAAGACGTTATACGACTGTTTTTTCTTGCAGCCTTGACTGCTACGAAGAAGACACGCAGATTTCAAACTTTGGCATGAGAAAGGTGAAAAATATTCCTTCATTTGTCTTGGCGCTAGTTGTTCTAGTGTGGAAGAATTTTATGTGAAAACAATAGAACATGTTCTCTTCTCTTTTGGTGTTTTCCTGCATCCTGTGAAAAACTATTTTTAATCAATCAAAAATTGCTATTATTTTGGCATTTTGTTTTTGTGTGCAATCACCTATTTTTGGAATCTTTATGTCTTCGTTGAGCTTAACATGATCTTTGTAAATTTGTGCAATATTTATTTCTAACATGGAAAATCGGACCACTGCATTTGAGGTTTACCGTTTGAGGCACCGTGTGGCATATTTCTTAGAGAGTTTTTCTTGTGTGAGGACTAAGGAATCGCCGTAAAACTCTGCGCAGATCTACTTTGCTCTCTTCACGCTACTGGAAACTTGTGGATACCACTCCAAAAGGAAGCACATCTTACGTTAGCAAAAGAAGCATGTTTGCGAGATAACACTATCGCTCACGTGAAGATGATGTCGACATTAAAGAAGAGAAATATACACCATGTTTTATCCCAAATTGTTGTTATATGATGCACAACTTCTCAAAGGGACTAATTATGCCACCCGGGAGAGACAAAAACAATGTGCACCATTCTCATGTTTGAAGATCTTTGGGATATCATCAACGGCATAATCGCTTGTCTCACTAATATAGATGAGAAAACAAAGTATGACAAGGCTGATGCAAAATCCTTGATTTTGATCACTCTTAACATTTTTAATGAGGTACAACTGCACATACGGGATACAACAACATGAAGGAACCCCGGGATACTCTCTAGAAAACCTATAAAGCAAAGAACTTAACAAAGATCATCCATCTCCAGTCAAAGCTTCATAAACTAAACATGAAAGAAGAAAATAAAGTAGAGAAATTATTGTGTCATATGGAAGAACTATGACCAGAGATTATAGTTCTCAAAGAGTAGGTGAAAGATGAAGAACTTTTCCCTCTCACACTAAGAGCTCTTTAAATGCCTCGAGTTCAAGACATTTGTTGTCACATTGAGCATCATAAAACAAGAGGTGACATTTTACTCGAATCGGTGAAATTTTCATAGAACGAAGAAGCCATCCAAACAGTGCATGAAGAGTTTGAAGATAATGCACTAATCTCAAGGTAGTAGAAGATTCAAAATCCTCATAATGGAAAACAAGAGAAGCAGATCATAGAAGTAGCCCTAGAATCAATAATAGAAACATAAGTCTCAAAAAATAAATTGATGGTTTCACATCATGTATAAGAACACACATGACAATATGAATTGTTGGTATGATGGCCTCACATAACGTAATTTTGGAAAACATAACACATATGGCCACGGTGATTCACAAAAATCCAAGCGGTGTCCTCATCAAAAGAAGTAGAAAGGAAATGTTGCTCTTGAGCCAGTTGATCACTCATATGAGGAGGTACCGGAATCAACAACTTACAACACACACAAATATGATGTTATTCTAGTCTCCCAAACATCGTAGCCATCACATAATGTTTGGTTGATTGATTTTGGCGCCAACAAGCACATGATGGGTGATAGGAAGATGTTTGAATCATTCACTAATCAAACCATTGGGAATTGGGTTTGAATTGCATACAACAAGGAGTATGTTGTTGAAGGAATAGGTAATGTCACCATTCCTCTCGGGATGAGAAGTTGTACTCTCGTGAAGGTGTTTTATGTTCCGATCTTGACCAAAAATCTCATGTATATCTCTTAGCTATTAAATAACAAGCTCAAGGTGGAGTTCATGGTCCAAAAAGGAATCAAATGATGTTTGATCTCATGAGAAGGTATGATAATTGTTAGGGATTTTTTGAAGGATGATTTATTTTCATTACATGTAGTTCCATCCTATGTAGTTACTTTATTTGATTCCACGGTGGAATCTACTGCACTCTGGCATTATCGATATGGGCACCTTTTTATAGGATCCCTCTATCATCTTAGTTCTAAGAAGATGGTACAAGGACTTCCTCCACTCTCCTACTCATTACCTCTATTTTTCTAGATGTATGGTAGAAAAACAACATCAGGATTCATTCGGGTCGAGTACTTTCCATGCCAAAACTATCTTGAGGTCGTGCATACTACCCTTGCTTCCTTCATTTTATGGAATCTCAGAAAGAAGATTGAAGCATTTGCTAATTTTCAGATCTTCTATAAGTGAGTTGTTCAATGATTGGGCAACCCATCCTTGTCCTACACTCATATCAAGTAGGAATTCACGTCAAAGAAATTCTTGGAATTCTTGAAGGAGGACAACATCACACAACACTTGAATTCCCCTATAATCCCCAACAGAATGACATCGTAGAAACGTTTCAATTGGATTTTTATGAAGATGGCTCATTGCATACTTTCCACTGTGAAGTTGGAGAACAAATTTTAGGCAAAAGTAGTCTAGACAACCGTATATATTCTAAACTCGGGAACCTACAAATATCTTGTAGGACAAGACACCGAAGAGGTATGGAGTATTCATAATCCTTTGATCTCCCATTTGAGAGTGTTTGGTTTTACAACATATATGCATGTCCCATTAAGAAGATTGATGCAAAAACACACCAATGTATATATTTTCTGGGTACAATAATACCTCAAAATCATATCGTCTCATGGATATGAGACAAAGAAGATATATGAGAGTAGAGATGTGGTTTGTGATGATTCATCATTTGAATCATTTCCACACAAAGAAGAGTCAATACCAACCTCCTCTCATAGATTTCTCTCACAGTTAGATGATGAGCATGAGGATTCTTCACACAAGAAATATGAGCTGCAAGGAGAATTGTTCATTGATCTTGGTAATTTGGAAAATAATTCTTCATATTAGTAGTAACATCAACATATGAAGTGTGTCTAAAGAAACATCAAGGAATCCCACCTAAACTCTCTTCCACATACTTTATTAGGAGTCAGAACAAGAAGACAAGTGAGAAATGAGGTAAATCTCAAACTCATTGATTCGGTGGTTGATGGCACCGAACCCGATACATTTTTAGTCACTTAATAAAATAGAGTGGAATAATTCCGTGGATGCAAAATATTACTCCTTGATTCAAAATTAGACATGGTAACTTGTCGATCTTCTTTCAGAAATAAATCAATTAGTTACAAGTGTATTTTCAAACAAAATACAAGGCAAATGGATTTATCGATAAGCACAAAGCACGACTAAATACAAAGGTATATGCTTAACATGAAGGAATTGAATATGAGGATACCTTTACATCCATTATGAAGATGAAAACCATCGAGTTATCTCCAGCACACTAGTAGAAAAATATATGGAAACTTTAGCAAATCGACATAAAAAGTGCTTTCTTGAATGGTGTTCTCAAGGAAGAAGTATACATGACCCATCCAAAAGGAGTTTTTGACGAGTAACATCCTCAACATGTATGTCATCTAATTAAAGGGGCCAAAATTTAAAAAATACCAAAAATCCAATAAGTATCAAGTTCGAAACAAACCACACTCTTGAGTATTGGTCTTATACATGATAATGCATATGACATTTTTGTGGAACTCGCTCTATCACCCATGTGATGGTCACAAGGTAACTTTTCATATTTATGCAATTACATTAATATGTGCTCTAATAACATAAGCATTGAACCAAAACAACAAAAAAACTAAATACAATGAAATTAGAAAATATTGAAAAATATGAAAAATAGAAAGAATATGGTATACATAGAATAATTATTGACTCATTGTAATAGTCACATAAAATAGATAAATTTAAATACTAATATAGTAAAATATAGGTTGGATACTTTGAAATAGGACATTTGCCTTAATAAGTTATTGGATTATTAAATTTATATTATTATGTGTTTTAGTAACATAAGGGTTTGAAAAAATTGAATTAAAAATTCTATAAATGTAATTTGAAAACATAAAATAACGCAGAACAAGAATATCATCGATTTATCAAGAATAACTTTTGGTATATATTATAGGGGTTGCAAAAATTGATAACTTTAAATATTATTAATAAAATAAAGTTCACACAAGTTGGAACATAGGAGATATTGACTCTCGACACACAACCAATCACATAAAATTGTATGACTAAAAGAAGAAATGTTAACATCGGGTTCATTTTAAGACCCCCCGCCCCCCCAAAAAAAAAAAAAAAAAAAAAAATTAGTTTAGAATGGGTGGCAAATCTCCAAAATCAACTTTCAAATCAATGGTGAATTTCTGAAAACATTTCATGGTAAAGGTGATTTGGCGGGTGTAATTTTCTTGGATGAGGTACAATGATAAGAAATGTTGGCGAAATACATGCATAATTTAATTTAACATATAAATAGTAGGTGCCATATAAATGACTTATGAGTTGAAATTTTAGGAGAATTGGGCAGGAGTTGACTGCTGAAAATTAGCCATTTCCAATTTCCAAAATCCCTAATATTTGCGAATTTATGAAAATTCGCCACTAAAATTTTCCTTGTTAACATAATAGTTACAAAATTGAATCTTCAATATACTGCAAATTTGATTAACTAATAAAATAGTGTTAATAAAATGTAGATGGCATACATTATTAAATTAGTACAATATATTATTATATGTTTTAATAATATAAGAATTAAACTAATACAATACAATAAATCTATACACATAATCTTAAAAAAGAATCGGTATACTAAGAATAAATTACGTGACACATATTGTAATCATAAGAAGGAAAGAAACAAAAATCAAATGAACCCTAATGAAAATTATTAACTCTTTTTAAAATTTAAATTTTTCAAATTTTATAAAACCAAACTTATAATTTTGGTTCTTTTTCAAGTTGTCATATAGAACAAATGATTGATGACTAACCTTGCATGTCACACATGCCCTAAATATGAGGGGACGTTAGTAAAATCCTATAATTATTTGACATTTCATAGTTATTAATGACAAGTGAGAATGGTGGACGGATCCGAGTGGTGAAGAAAATGAGATAGTATATTTTTGAGTCTTGGAAACTATAAGTAAAAATGAATACATTCAATGCCCAAACTGTGTAGTCCAAGAAAGTGAGAAACGTAGTGATAACCTATACCAATATATATATATATATATATATATATATATATATATATATATATATAGGTGACAAATGTGGTGGTTGGCGTCTTTAGGCATGACAGATGTGATGGTTGATAGTTAATTATTGATTAACTAAAATAGGAATTTCATTTGGGGCCTAATAGTTAATCTAAACAAACCATGAAACAATATTTTTCAGGTTACAAACCATCCCATATGTTCTTATTAGTGGTGTCTTGTTCAATAAGGACATTAATAGTGTTCTATTGAGGTGCATTGGGACAAGCCAAATTGAAAGGGTGTTGCATGAGTTCCATGATGGAGAATTTGGAGGCCACTTTGCTCCACGGGTAACAACGCTCAAAATTATGAGGGCTGGTTACTATTGGCCTACGGTGTTTAGGGATTGCTACTTATGGATCAAGAAGTGCAAGAAGTGTGCATTTTTCACAAGGAAGGAAAGATTAGCAGCCCTGCCTCTTCGCCCAATTTTGGTAAATCGGCCATTCATGCAATGGGGTCTGGACTTCATTGGAGTGATTACCCCAAATTCAAGCCAGAGCCACAAGTGGATACTCACAATGACTGACTATTTCACCAAGTGGACTGAAGCAATGGAACTTAAGGAGGTAAACAAATCTAACATCTTGGATTTCTATGAAGGGATAGTCACAAGGTTTGGTGCCCCTGCTACTATCATATCAGACAATGCATTGGCATTCCTTGGCGCAAAGATCACTGAATGGCCTGTCAAGAATGGTGTATATCTCATCACCTCTTCAAACTATTACCCTCAAGGTAATGGCCAAGAAGATTCCACAAACAAGAACTTGCTTTGAGAACCATCGGAGGACTCTTGATGAGAATCGAAAACTTGGCACACAAAACTCAAATCAGCTCTTTGGGCAGATAGAGTCACCCCCAAGAGGTCTATAGGTAGCTCTCCATTCAAGATTGTATATGGAAAGGAAGCATTTATGCCTATATCACTTGAGTTGCCAACATTAGAACTCATGAAACAACTAGAACTAGCTGAGTTTGAGCCTATGGAGGTCAGGTATGCAGAGCTGATGGAGTTAGAAGAAGCAAGAGAACATGTAGTACAAACCATGGAGAAGGATCAAGCTTCAATTAAGAGATGCTTTGACAAGGAGCTAAAGCCAAGACATTCCAAGTTGGAGACTTGGTACTGAAGTGGGATGTAGATCGGGAAAAACTGGGAAGGCATTCCAAGTTTGATGCCATATGGAGTGGTCCATACATGATCACCGAATGCAAAGGTAGCAATGCCTTCCAAATGGCTAAGTTGGATGGCGAAGAATTACATATTCTAGTCAATGGGATCTACCTCAAACACTACTACTAAAAGGAGAGTTTCTCACCCTTGTAAATATTAGCCTAGGTTTTCAATTTCTCCAAGTGTGCATGCACATTGTCTTGTTATAGTTTAGATTTCAATTTCCCTAAGTGTTGGTGCACATGCTCTATTGCTTCTAGTGTATGCTTGTATATAGTTCATCTCACTCATGGAAGAGGCTTGTGGCCATAAGAAATTAAATCCACAGAGTATCCATATTGGAGTAGGTCTAGATGTTTTCATTGCACTCCAACAGATCAAGTTTGCAGAGAATCAAATGAGGGAGAAGTTTCCAAGTTTCAGACAACTCTCTACTCTCACAAATCTTGAATCCAATATTTTCTTGTAAAGATAAGAGCGCATGTAGCGGAAGGCAATTCTAGACCAGATTTGAAATCACTAGGTAGACTCCATGCCCAATGGATGCTTCAAGGCCACAGGTCATCTCATCTAGCAGCGGATGCCCCCTTATGAGTTGCCAAATTGTTGTCTAAAATAAGCTCACTCTTATTTTTGGTCAACTGACACCCCTTTTCCCCCTTTTGTGCTTCAATCTGATTTTTATATATTTTAAGCACTCAAGGTTTCCTAAAAATATCTTCATCAGATAGGAAATTTCTTCCCCTTTCCGAAAATGTAAAGAAGTCCTTCTAACTCTTCATATTTTTCAAGTTACGGGCAGTGGGCCTTAGAAGGATTTTTTGCCAAAAGCGGGCCGGTGGGCCTAGGCGAGATTTTTGCCAAGTAGAAATTGCAAACCAGCGGGGCGGTGGGGAATTTTGGAACTTTTGAACTTTTCACAAAAGGCACAAGTTATAATTGTGGGCTCGTGGGCCGGGAAAGAATACTTTTGCTAAGTGGAAAATGTGGACCGGTGGGCCCGAGAATGATTTCTTTTGCCAAAAGCGGGTCATGGAGCCGTGAGGAATTTTTTTCCCAAGTGTAAATTTAGGTCAGCGGTTTTGTGGGGCATTTTGGAACTTTGCACTTTTCACGAGAATGGCGCGCTTTTCAAGTACGGGCCCGTGAGCCAGTGAGTCTTTTAGCCAAAGGTAAAGTCACAAACCCACGGAGGGTGCCACGTGCCTCATCGATGAAACTCCAAAGATAGAATCCAAAATGGAGACCCCAAACAAGCGCCCAACTTCCACATGTCCCAGGCTCGAAAAGGGACAAAGTCGGCATTGAAAAGTCTTAGTGCAGTGGAAGCCGCCACGTGTCTCTTCGGCACAACACCAAGATCGGGTCCAAAGAGCGGGTTCCCAAATGAGTGCGGGTTCACCACGTGGTCAAAGTCAAAAGAAGACAAAGTTAGTCGTTGAAGAGTCTAGGACCGGCGGAAGGAGCCACGCGTCAACTCGACACAACTTCAAGGTTAAAATCCAGAGCGGGTTCACAACCATGTGCCATCCCACCACGTAGTTAGGGACCGAGAAAGGGAGCAAGCTCGAATTGGCTAAGTATGGAAGGTAAGTGGAAGATGCCATGTGCCTCAATGTCGCAAATTCAAAAGGCGCGGCAAAAAGGCCAGACCCAAACGAGCGCAGGCTCGCCACATGTCCAGAGCCCGAAAAGGCAAAATCGGCCGTTAAAAAGTCCAAGCTTATGACAAAGAGCTGCGGAGGCCTCCACGTGTCACATCCGCGCAACTTCAAAAGCAAAATCCGAGGTAGTCTCCCAATACGCGTTGAGCCTCCACGTGCCTAGGGTCAGACATATGGCCCCACCAAACAAAAGGGACTTAGCCAAAACACAAAGAAATAGAGAAAATCCGCGGAAGGAGCCACGTGTCTCTTCGGCACAACTTCAAAGGTAGAATCCAAAAGTGGTCCCCAAACATGCGCGGCTCTCCACGTGTCTCGAGTTAGGTACAGTGTCTCTGCCAACAGGGGGCTTGGGCAAAATACAAAGGAAATAGAGTAGGCCCTGGAAGCCGCCACGTGTCTCTTTGGCACAACTTCAAGAGTGTAGAGGAGGGGGCAAAACCTTGAGATGCGCGGGGCTGCCACGTGGATACGCGCGAACAGACTCCATACCCAAAGTACCTTCAAGCGGCCATATCTTTCGATTAGAAGCTCAAAGTTGAGCGGGAGAGGACGTTTTAGAGAGCTCTCGGCACCTGCTACCCACCTGCCACCATTAATGTCTCAACCCACCATTTCTGAGGCCATCAAGTCTCCCACCTGCCACCATGATGAAGAATGGGTTTCCTCTCTTGCTCAACAAGGAACAATGATGGGGGCATGGGTGTTACAGCGGGACTCATCATTGTGGTAGGGAATTCAATGCCCCTTCAGGGGCGGTTGGAACAGGGTTGGATTTTCCCTCCTTTCTCTCTCTCATTCTTCCTATATATTGTACAAGAGGGATAATTTCAAAGGGTTGGACATTCTTGCTTTGCGCCTCCCTTTTTCTCTACTTTGTAGGAAAATTCATGGAGTCTCGAACCCCTCCATCCAAATTATAATGCAATTTCTACCTCTTGGCTATTGTAATGCACTGTATCAATTCTTGGAGCAATAGAATAAGTCTGTGGATGATTTCAACCCTCTCTTATGCTTTATTGCTTCTTCCTGATCCCTCATTGCAATCTTGGTCATATGTGCATGGATATTGTTTTACATTTTAATGGTTTGTGTTTAAAGGCAATGCAAATGTTCAACATTCCTTCGGTGCATGGTTTTTTTATTGGTTGCATTTCAGTTTATTAGTAGTTTTTGGTTGTGGGTTGAGAGAAGATGGGGTCATCGTTGGAGCGGATTTTGACCCGAGATGACTTCTTACTACCAACAACAGTCCAATCGCGATCGTAGACTCATATTTAGGCTTAGGGGCGGGGAGTTAGTAGCTTTGTTTTGTACACACAAGAAGTGCGAAAACATGGATGCGATGGTCTAGAGCTTGACATCTAAAACAAGTGTTAGGGAGATTGAAGTAGACAATTTATAAGAAAAACGTGTGGACCCAAACTGAATGTTGATGTGGTCTCACAAATCCTTCGCAAGATCAACCTCCATGTAAATCCACTTATGAGGGCGGGCATGAAAGAAATGTTTGGGTTCTTGACAAATAACTCTATTAATGGGTCGACTATCTCATTCACCGTGCACTCAACCCGAACAAGTATCCTAAGCGACACCAGACTGGAGGGGTTAAAATGAGGTGTCCATCGTGAAAGCATAAGTAAGGTGTTACCCAGATACTAGCATGCAGAGCGTGAAAACAAAGCTTGAACCTAAGAAGGTTCGCAGAAGGAAAAAAAATAAAAACCCTTGGTGAGGTTGCAGATACTAGTGACCGATACCGCTATATTCCCAGTGGTTCTTAATTCATCATTGCAGAGAAGGATTCTGAAGGAATACAACCACATAAATAGGCTATTAAACAATTACTTGCTATAATATTTAACAATAGGATCAATAAATTCAATAGCTATAACAACATCAGGAGGGGATTTAGGGTCGTTACCTCGTTGTATACTTTGAGAACAAATTTTTGTGCGCACTTTGGAGCCATCTTCAACACCATTAGCAACTGAGGTTTCCGTGAATGATTGAGAGGCCATTATATAAGCGGGTCGCCGCCTAAAAGGACAAGTTAATTACCCAAGAATGTGATGGAAAGACTTAAAAGCTCAAAATAAAATTTGGTTCGGTATGAACTGTGCTTTCATAAACATGCTCACATTTTGTTGGTGTTTTAATTTTAGGTAGAAAAATATAATAATTATAATGTGGGCATGTAGGCAACCCATATAAGCACAATAAACAACCAAAGTTGTCTCCTCCTCTCAACCTCATTTTGTAATTAACATGAGGGTTTGTACTTTTGTATTCGAGGGTAGGAAAAAATCATTTCACATAATGGCAACTAATGTTTATGCACATTTTGTTGGTGTTTTAATTTTGGTAGAAAAATATAATAATTATAATGTGGGCATGTAGGCAAAGGAGGGGAAAAGCCATGTGGCATCAATATAAGGGTGCGTCTCCATGCTCAGAGTGACCGCCTCCCCATGATGGGCAAACCCCATCCACGACGGTTAGTGCACGAGGTGCTATCTAGGGACCCGTTGAGGACTTCCGCCGAGGCAAGCGGACACAATGGCATGGCATGGGTTGGGGTTGGCGACCTCACATGCATGTGCCTCGTAAGATTTGGGCGCGAGTTGGGCGAGTTAAGCGCGTAGGGCATAAATGGGTGACCTCCGGGAAGTTCCGTGGCACACCAATGCAACTCTTGAGGGCTATGGAGTGAGTAAGAGTTGTGCATGGGGGAATATGAAAGGACCATGCTATGAGCCCAAGGATGTCTCAGAATCAAGGTTTAGCCGAGGCGGGTTGGTGAGCTAAGTTGGTTGCACTTAGGAACAATGCAAGGTGTCTTGGAGCGAAGAACTTACCCAATGTTCACGGAGCGAGTTGGGTAACTCATGTGCGCGATGCAGTGGCAGAGCGGGAGTTGGTTTGAAGCATGAAGACCTTGTACGATAGAGGCCTTGTGTTGAGAGTGCAACGCACGCCTAAAGAGCCAGGTGAGCATGGCAGACAATACAGACCAACAGGGGGAACTCACAACCCCACCAAGTGGAGTGTGGAACACTTGGTGCCGGACATTCGAGAGGATGGGGTGTTCAGCAGACCTTGGAGATATACTCTACCCTTGCGGAGTATGTCCATGCAGTGATGTGCATCGTGGATCAGCAGTGGGACTCTAGAGTTAAGTGACAGTGGACTTGGGGAGACCTTTGAGGTGGCAACGTCCTTAGAAGCAGAGTTCATGTGGGAAACAACCAAGAGGTGTGATGGAGTGAGACTGGGATTCGGAGGTCGAAACGGAGGAGAAGTAACTCGGACGCGAGCGAGCCAAGTGTGGCGAGCTCCTCAACCTTGTAGAGGTTAAAACAACGCAGATGAGTTGAGTCCTCACATAGATGTATCGGAGTGCGCCGGAAGCGCGGATGCGGAGTGGGTGCAGAAGCAGAGGCTGAGACTCAATGAAGTGGATAGAGGATGGTTCACATGGTGATGTGCGACATGGTGGGTTGAGTCAAGGACATCATGGATACCGTTGCAGTGTGGTGAGCTGACAACGAAGGCAGAGACTTGAGAAGTCAATGCGGTCTGGACGCAGACGGGTGTCTCGAAGAGTAGGCACGCCGATGTCAGTGGCCATGGCATCGGGGCGAGATCAGAGGATGGATCGAGCCGAGGGAAGAAGAGTACCTCACCCACATGTGATGCGGTCTACCAGGATGGCGAGCTTGCAGTGCTCCCCGCAGGGATCCTTGGTGTTGTGGACTTGGGTGATAGTTGGTCAGCAGGTCGGGGTGAGTAGAGGCTCACACCCGGGAAGGACTCAGAGGAGGACTTCCCCCATCGGTGCACGCGTAGGTGATCGACGCAGCAACTCAGGCAAACTCATGGATGGATGACAGATAGGGGCATGTGATGTTCCTCAGTGGCCTTGTGCAGAACAGTGGGATGTTCGACAGAGAGCCGGCCAGCGGCCTAGAGAGCTGGGTCAGTGATGAGTCTTGGAGGCGTGAGTTGTGCATTCCCTCAAGTGGACTAAGAAGGCATATTAAGAGCTCCCGGCGGTTGTATGGGCAGCCGTGGTATTCGGCGAGTGGTCTTCTGGAGCAGTTGTATGGGCAGCTGTGAAGGGTGTTGGAAGGGTTCACTTGTGCATAGTTGGAGATGCAGTTGGGGAATGGGTGGTGGATGAGAATGGAGAAAGGCGTAGTCTGGGACTACTGGAGTAGCTTGATCCTCTAAGGCGAGCGAAAAAAGTAGTGTCTCAGTGCCGCACGTTGGCTAGTTAATTCCGCTTCAAAGCTAGCCCCGTGACAGCTGGTATCAGAGCTTCATCAAAGCGAGAGAGTAAAGTATGCCGATGGAGTGACGGTGCATCGTCGAGCCGTTGAGTTAATGTTGTACTTGATACTCAGAGTGATCAACTGGTGTCAGTGCATTTGAAGTGATGCTCTCTTTGGTACCTAGAGCACAATGAGCATCAGGTGCTGGAGTTGGGAACAGAGTGTAAACCAACGAGTAGTTGGCGAAAGAGCTCTCAACTTTAGGCATGTGGGATGTTGATTGAAGAACAGGGTGGCAGACTAGGGAGCCAACGCAATCAACATCGTTGGTGATCGGATGGGCGGGACACCAACGCGGTTGGGCGGAGCAGAAGTAGACTGGTGTGTGCTTGTGAAGCGGCGTCAGATTGAAGTGCCTAACCTTATGTGCGGCTATGCAGAGTCGTGCATGTTTGCGGGAGTTGGTTGTTGGACGAATCGGATCAGGCGAGTCTTGTGAAGATTGGCAATCAACGGTGTTGGCGATCGGAAGGCGGGACACCAACACAACTGGATCAAGTGGAGCAGTTATGTTCCGATAAGAAGAAGAAGCGGTGTGGGCACAGGCGATCATCGGATCGAGTGATCCAGCGGAGTATCAGGGCTCAGTTGAGCCTTATTGATGTCACAGTGGAATGAATGAAAGACAGTGAACTTTCTCAGCTGTAGACCAGAGGGTTGATGAGGAAGGAGTCATGCAGTTGCGACGGTGGTCGGCATGGCGTTCAGTGATCAGGGTGTTGTAGACCCGTGCAGGTGTCAAGAGTTGGCGCTTGTGCAATGCAAGTAAGCCAGTGCAGGTTGCTAGAGACTTTGTGGGAGAAGAAGGCCAGTGGTTGAACAGATCTCAGTTGTAGAGGAGGCGACAGGGAAGCATACAGTGTGGGCTGGGTAAGTCACTTCAGTGGGCAGTTCATGTGGAGGCTGGTGCAGAACTTACTCCTAGCAGTTTGGGTGAAGGGATAACACTTGGTAGAGTCCAGGTGCAGTGGCAGAGTGACTCGAAAACTCGGTAGGTGCGAAAGCACTGAGTAGCGCGACGACTCCCCAGAAGTTGTAGACGGGACTTGTACATTGTGGATGGCTGAATTGCAGTGTTTGTGTGTGATATCAAGTTGATACTCGAGCCATTAAGTGGAAAAAGTGGCTCTCCCTTGGCAGAATCACGGTGGTGAATTTTGCGAAACCTCGGAATTTCAGGTTGGCAACGGTGGCAGTGGCTACATTCCGGAGTGAAGCAAGAGTTGCGTATTCGGAAGTGCTGGTTGGTTGAAAGCGGTGGTGAGTAGATCAGTCAAGTTGCAGTGAAATGAGGTATTCCTGGTGAAGAGTTTGCCAGAAGATCAGCATCAGAGACACAGTGGTGGTATGGTGTTGGTAGAAGTGCTGAACAAGGGCAGCATTTGCGGTGAAGTTGTAGGCCCCTAGATCGGTTGGAGAATATCATGTGTTGCGTGTGGAAGCGTGGTGTGACCAGTTTCAGCAGCAGTGAAACCTTGCAGTGGTTCGTCAATCGGCATGGAGGTTGGCGGTTCTCCAGTTATGCAGTGAATGTTGTGCAAGAAGGGCTCAGAGCTTGGCAGGGCAGCTTGTACATCATGCAGAATTCCTAAGAGGTTGTGGGAATTGCAGAAGGGGTATCCCATCAGACATTGTGTTGGATGTTTGGTGAAGTGTAGTTTCAGTGGAAGGGAGCTACAGCTGACAGAAGTGTTGAGCATTTGGCACTTTTTGTCCCGAGCACAGGGAGTTAGCACAGCGAGATGTTGAAGAGACTGAGTTGTGTTATGTCAGCAGTGACCGAAGTGTTCCGTGTGTATTTGCATGTGAGTAGTGCAATTACATTTTGTCCAAGTGTTGCGAACACTTGCATCCTTTGCGCAGGCTTGCGAAGTCTAGCATCGGCGCCGTGGGCGTCGCCACTTTAAGTGGGGGAGAATATAAGGGGGGTGCGTCTCCATGCTCACAGAGCGACCGCCTCCCCCAGGATGGGCAGACCCCATCCGCGCAGGGTAGTGCACGAGGCGCTATCCAGGGAGCCAGAGGGACTCTCGGCCGAGGCAAACGGTTGGCCAGGCATGGGTTGGGGTTGTGACCTCACATGCATGTGCCTACAGAAGATCTGGGCGAGTTGGGCGAGTTAAGCGCGTAGGCTAAAAATGGGTGACCTCCCGGGAAGTTCCCGGTGGCGCACCAATGCAACTCTTGAGGGCTATGGAGTGAGTAAGAGTTGTGCATGGGGAATATGAAAGGACCATGCTTTGTGAGCCCAAGGATGTCTCAGAATCAAGGTTTAGCCGAGGCGGGTTGGTGAGCTAAGTTGGTTGCACTTAGGAACAGTGCAGGAGGTGTCTTGGAGCGAAGAACTTACCCAATGTACGCGGAGCGAGTTGGGCAACTCATGTGGGCGATGCAGTGGCAGAGCGGGAGTTGGTTTGAAGCATGAAGACCTTGTACGATAGAGGCCTTGCGTTGAGAGTGCAGCGCATGCCTAAAGAGCCAGGTGAGCATGGCAGACAATACAGACCAACGGGGGAACTCACAACCCCACCAAGTGGAGTGTGGAACACTTGGTGCACTGGACATTCAGAGGATGGGGTGTTCAGCAGACCTTGGAGATATACTCTACCCTTGCGGAGTATGTCCATGCAGTGATGTGCATCGTGGATCAGCAGTGGGACTCCAGTGTTAAGTGACAGTGGACTTGGGGAGACCTTTGAGGTGGCAACGTCCTTAGAAGCAGAGTTCATGTGGGAAACAACCAAGAGGCGTGGAGTGAGGCCCAGGATTCGGAGGTCGAAACGGAGGAGAAGTAACTCGGACGTGAGCGAGCCAAGTGTGGCGAGCTCCTCAACCTTGCAGAGGTTAAAACAACGCAGATGAGTCGAGTGCTCACGTAGATGTATCGGAGTGCACCGGAAGCGCGGATGTGGAGTGGGTGTAGAAGTAGAGGCTGAGACTTAGTGAAGTGGACAGAGGATGGTTCACATGGTGATGCGCGACATGGTGGGCTGAGTCAAGGACATCATGGATACCGTTGCAGTGTGGTGGGCTGACAACGAAGGCGAGACTTGAGAAGTCAATGCGGTTTGGGCCTTGAGCAAAGTGTCTCGAAGAGTAGGCACGCCGATGTTAGTGGCCATGGCATCGGGGCGAGATCAGAGGATGGATTAAACCGAGGGAAGCAGAGTACCTCACCGCATGTGATGCGGTCTACCAGGATGGCGAGCTTGCAGTGCTCCCCGCAGGGATCCTTGGTGTTGTGGACTTGGGTGATAGTTGGTCAGTAGGTCGGGGTGAGTAGAGGCTCACACCCGGGAAGGACTCGAGAGGAGGACTTCCCCCATCGGTGCACGCGTAGGTGACCGGCGCGGCAACTCAGGCAGACTCATGGATGGATGACAGATAGGGGCATGTGATGTTCCTCAGTGGCCTTGTGCAGAACAGTGGGATGTTCGACAGTGAGCCGGCCAGCGGCCTAGAGCTGGGTCAGTGATGAGTCGTGGAGGCGTGAGTTGTGCATTCCCTCAAGTGGACTAAGAAGGCATATTAAGAGCTCCCGGGTTGTATGGGCAGCCATGGTATTCGGCGAGTGGTCTTCTGGAGCAGTTGTATGGGTAGCTGTGAAGGGTGTTGGAAGGGTTCACTTGTGCATAGTTGGAGATGCAGTTGGGGAATGGGTGGTGGATGAGAATGGAGAAAGGCGTAGTCTGGGACTACTGGAGTAGCTTGATCCTCTAAGGCGAGCGAAAAAAGTAGTGTCTCAGTGCCGCACGTTGGCTAGTTAATTCCGCTTCAAAGCTAGCCCCGTGACAGCTGGTATTAGAGCTTCATCAAAGCGAGAGAGTAAAGTGTGCCTGATACGCAGCGTGTCACCTGTATCAGAGCCGTTGAGTTAATGTTGTACTTGATACTCAGAGTGATCAACTGGTGTCAGTGCATTTGAAGTGATGCTCTCTTCGTACCTGAGCACAATGAGCGGCGGTCTTTGGAGTTGGGAAGCAGTGTAAACCACTCGAGTAGTTGGCGAAAGAGCTCTCAACGGGCGTGTGGGATGTTGATTGAAGAATAGGGTGGCGGAGACTAGGGAGCCAACGCAATCAACATCGTTGGTGATCGGATGGGTGGGACACCAACGCGGTTGGGCGGAGCGAGTAGACCGGGTGTGTCTTGTGAAGCAACGTCAGTTCAAGTGCCTAACCTTATGTGCGGCTATGCAGAGTCGTGCATGTTTGCGGGAGTTGGTTGTTGGACGAATCGGATCAGGAGAGTCTTGTGAAGATTGGCAATCAACGGTGTTGGCGATCGGAAGGCGGGACACCAACACAACTGGATCAAGTGGAGCAGTTATGTTCCAGATAAGAAGAAGACTGGTGTGGGCCTGGGCAGCATCAGATCAGAGTGATCCAGCGGAGTATCAGGGCTAGTTGAGCCTTATTGATGTCACAGTGGAATGAATGAAAGACAGTGAACTTTCTCAGCTGTAGACCAGAGGGTTGATGAGGAAGGAGTCATGCAGTTGCGACGGTGGTCGGCATGGCGTTCAGTGATCAGGGTGTTGTAGACCCGTGCAGGTGTCAAGAGTTGGCGCTTGTGCAATGCAAGTAAGCCAGTGCAGGTTGCTAGAGACTTTGTGGGAGAAGAAGGCCAGTGTTTTGAACAGATCTCAGTTGTAGAGGAGGCGACAGGGAAGCATACAGTGTGGGCTGGGTAAGTCACTTCAAAGGGACGGTTCACGTGGAGGCAGTGCGAACTTACTCCTAGCAGTTTGGGTGAAGGGATAACATTTGGTAGAGTCCAGGTGCAGTGGCAGAGTGACTCGAAAACTCGGTAGGTGCGAAAGCACTGAGTAGCGCGACGACTCCCCAGAAGTTGTAGACGGGACTTGTACATTGTGGATGGTCAATTGCGAGTGTACGGTGAGGCGTGTTGATACCAAGAAGATAAAACAACTCGATAACAACTCTTAAACAACACCGATACCACTCTAAAACACAAGGATCTTTAACACATAAAATTTTCTTTAATTACTGTAAGAACAAAACTCCATTACAAACTTCTTGTAATATCTTGTTGAACAAAATACTTTAAAATACAAACTCGATTATTAACTTCTTTCTTGACTCCGACCTCTAAACTCTAATTCCCGATGCCATACAAAGAACCCGACCCGTCCTTAAATAGGAAAGGAGAGACGGTTTCAACCGGCAACCGAGAAACTTACAAACCGGGAACTGGTAACACAGGTTACCCAAAAAGATTCCCACGACACGACACAACGAGTACATGCCACTCGGAATAGCACCTTTAAACATGTGGGGAGGTCCACAAAAGACAAACAGATTTGTACCGCAAAAAAGTCAGACAGATTTGTACCGCAAAACGACATTCAAAATGAGGGAAGTGGTGGACCGGAGGTTTCATCGTATTATTTGTCCACGCACTTCCATTATTAAGTAGAGTCTGCAAGCCAAATGAGGACGCTTCAAATGTTTGTGTTTCTGTTTTCTTTACTGCATATGTTCGCGTAAAAGACAAAAAGGCCTCCCAAAAATGGTACATTTGACATGAGGATGGAAGGGGTCCGACTCCACTGCTTTTAAAGTTTTTCAGTTTACCATACGCCTCGCCTGCTTTTCTATCTGAATCAGCGATGAGCCCAAAGTCCATACTATTATGATAATTTCTTTTTAAACAAAGCAAAATTATGTCATTTAACCATTTTGTGAGTGTTGGATAAGCTTCCTCGAATTATAACGACTAGTAAAATATTAAAAAGTAGTGTAATTTATCAAGATCCATAAGATGTCCATTGATAGTAGCAATTATAAAAGAAAATTTAACATTGGACATTAATAATTAAAGTTTAGTTTTTCTTTTTGCTTGGAAAAGACAACCAAAATAACATGAAATCTTGGGCATATACTCGAATTTGGAGCCTATTTTTGTTTCTAAGAAAGAAAAGGCACAATAAATAAATATTAAAAATAATTATCCTTACATAGTAGCATTGCTAGATTGAGATTATAAGTCACCAATCAACAAATCTATCACAAAGATGTTGATAAATCAATATTAAATTCTTCAATAAATGAACTATTGAAAAAATCAAGATAAACATATTCAAATTGATATGTCTAATTTTTTTCATATAGATATATTTAAGATATCTAAACTAATCAAGAAATTAATGCACCTAATTTTGGTACAAAAATAGTTAATTGTTAGATATCATAGTACTGGTTTATTTATGTGTATATTGATTATTGATCTGGATCAAACTCTTGGTGGTGCATGTTCCTTTTGTTGCTTGACATTCGACATGTTCTCTTATACTTTGTGTAAATTTTGAAACTTAAAACTCTCTTTCTTTTCAACTTTCAATTCTTCTACGCTTGACCTAGTTTCCTTCCCCTCTTCCTATTTTCTTTCTTCTCCTTGGTTTTCTCTCTCATCATGTCTCACTACTTTTCTGCTCATTTACTCGATCCATATCCACAAAATCATCTAGTGACTTTGAAATTACAAGGATAGCGTAAAACTTATCTCTGTCCACATACCCTCCTAGTTTTCTCTCTCCTATATTTTTTGTCTTGGTCCTAGAAGTAATCATTTTTATATGACATGGAATCGATCAACCATTTTTGTACCTATTAAGGAAACGATAACCTTCATTTTGAGCCCTCAATATCCCCTACTATTTATTTCCTAGGGTTTGCATATTTTCTTGTTGGATTTCGTACTGTTGTGAATTAGTTTGTGCACTAATAAGGTCCTAATTAGAATTCAATAGTTATAGGTAAATACATGAGTGCATTAGTGCAACTACAAAATCAAGAGAGACAATCAATCAATTATAGAGAATCTATTATAAGAGTGATATTAAACTTTTAGGAGGAAAAACTATTCTTTTCAAGAGTATCCCCATGCCCAAAGTTTAATCCAAACATTTAGAGATTCACTCTAGCTTCTACTATTTCTTGTTGCATGCATTGAAAGATAAGTTCTTGGACACTTGCATACAACATATTGGTTTTCTAATTGCATCAAGTGTTGATTGAACATTTTCCACTACACGAGGTTCCCGATAATAATAAAGGGATGTATAACAAATTCCCCATTAAAATCCCTCATTTTTATGGACTTTGTAAGGCGTTAAATCCACATTATGGTTTTTAAACAAAAGAAAAAGCTCGTAGTAGTTCACAATAGAACTAGAGAAAGTGAGAAAAAATATAAGAACATGGAATTGGTAATTGAATTTATATAATTAGTGTCACATTTTGTTGAAGAAGGTCAATTTTGTAGTCATTATGATTCTTATCCGCTAATTTTGTAGTTGTTAGGGTTTTGATCAAGGTAGTTTTATGAGTCTTGTCTCTTAATAGTCAATTTATTTCTATGCTTGGATATGCTCTCTTCCACTTAGAGTGATAACAACTACCTCCATATGCACATAGTGTAATATACTATAATAAGAACCTTGACTTTATAGTTTTACTAAATTTTAATTATTCCATACATTTTACATTATTATACAATCTAGAATAAATCCCTTATTTTTTACAATTAAATATGATTTACTATTTATCTAAATTGAAAAAGAATAAGGGGATTTATTATGAGCTAATGTAAAACATGCACAACACTTTTACAAAATTAGTTGGGATATTTGATGCCTTCCACGAGAAAAATGAGTCATGGGTGTTAGAGTAGGTATTTACCTTAGCTCATGTTCACCTAGGTAATTTATTTACCTTTATTGTATTTATCCTCACCCACTTATGTGTGTGGATATTTCTTTTATCTTAATTAGATATTAGGAGATATTATCTAGTTGTTAGGTATAGTTCTTTCCTTGATCTATGGTATTGATTAGTTATTTCCTTGATCTATGGTATTGACTAGATCATTGATGTCTAGTTCTCTCTTAAATCTATGGTCTTGACTAGTACTTTGATGACTAGTTATTTCCTTGATTTATGGCTTGATCTATGACCTTGACTGGTTCTTAGATTGTTATTCCTTGCCTATTTAAGCAAGGCCCATTCTCAAAGTATTGCATTGAGTTCCATAATAATATATGATATTGTTTCTCATTTGTTTGTAAAGGTTTTATGTAAAGTTATTCTGGCGAATTGCTTTCATCTTATTGATCATGGTGTTTAATTAGCATCTATGTTCTTGGCTTGGTACGATCTGGTTATCGTTCCTTTCATGGTATCAAAGCAGAGATTGTTGTTGACATCCGTCTGTAAGTTTTATTTTATAAATAAATTCATTGTATATTCATATATTTGGGATTTGGTTGTATGTTATTGCTGCATGAATTTTTATGGAAAACAGAGGCTTCCATTGGATCCGGAAGGCATGAAAACCCTAAGATCGACTGTAAACTTGGCCATTTCTGCAGACAGTCATTTTTTGTGGTTTTTGTTGTTCTGAGAAGCACATTGGTTTGCCTCGGGATTTGTGCCCACCAAAAAAGAAATCTCGGGGTTATTTTTTGGGTCTGTTGGGTTTTTCAAGATCTGCATAGAGAAATTTTCTGTTGCGGCGTAGTTGTCTTGGTTTACGCGTAGGAAGGTTTTCGGATCTTTCCTTTTTGATAGGAGTCCATGGATGTTGTGCATGTTTTTGCTATTTCGAGAAAAATCCGCAGGTTTCTAATTTGGGCCAAAAAGGTCATCTACATAGTCCACACCCATTAAAATCCTTAGCCCTTGGTCATATGGTATTGTCATATGAGGGCTTAAAATTTGTGATTCCTACTAGTAGGTGCTTAACTTCAGCCCCCTTTAATTTTATGTGTGGACAACAATTTATTTTGTTTTAGTGACAACTAAAATAAATAATAGAGTAAAATATTAAAAAGCTTGTAACTTTTGATTGGTAACTCGGTTTTGAGTGTTGTTTTTTGCAAAAGTGTTTGATTTTTCGTGCTCTTTCCATCGGAGTTATTTATTTTGAGACTTGCACTATGATTATAACGAAAGTGTCAAATATGGAGGAGTGTTGTAATCAATTGTGGATGCAACCGACGTCCTAAATTTTTAGGAGTCAGTAGTTTGTACCTATCATGGATTCTGAGAATGATATGATTTTCTCCCCGAAGTATGTGGAATTCAAGAGGATATTGTAAAATTTGTGGAAGAAAATAGATTACTCAAGAAGCGAAATTCTCTTCTACAATCACTCATTCACGATAAGGATACAATAATACACTCCTTGCAGAACAAACTTGCTAGCCTACAACATCACCATCATATTGTGGACAACCACAACCATGCTCCTAGTCCACTTGCAGCTATTGCTCCTGAACCCACTGACATTGATTTGTCAGTCTTTGAGTTGTTCCTGCTCTTGATGCTCATACACCTATGAAGCTTGTTACTGCATGCTCTTCCACATATGTGCCTATTACAATACCACATGTTGTGTATCCTATTTCTGTTCAGCTGCATGGCTTTTTTGAGAAGCATACTACTGCATTCAGTTCTCGCATGCTTCGTTCTATGGGTCTCACTAGCGGATTCATTGGCAAACATTCACATGGTATTGTTTCCTCTATTCCACATGTTAAGTGGAATTCTCGTCATGACATTGGTTTTCAAGCAGATACTTCATTGGGATCACACATTGACAGAGCTCATTTTTTTGTTCGCTCGACTCTTTCTGAGGATCCTGAGCAACACATGAGTTCTACATCTTCACTTAGGCTTGAGAAACCTGAGATTTCAGTTGTTAGACATGATCAACCTAACACACATTCTGATGTTCTTTTGCATGCACCCATTGTGCATTTTGCACCAAGTCATATGCAAGCATATTCTTCATCCATCCATGTTGATTTGGGGTGGATATCTGATCACTCATGGAGGCAACATAAGAATTCGTTGCGAGGACTCTACAGGCATGGCTCCTCCACCATTCGGCCTCTTACTCCACTTTCTATACCTTCTGCATTGTGATGCTTCTTGTTTTGAGCATTTTTCTTTAGCAAGTGTAGTGTATCTCTCTTGTTTGTTGAGAGATTTTGTATCTGTATTTTTGACACTTTTGGCATGTTGACAATATCTCTTATGGGGGATCTATTCTGGTGCATTCCAGTGTTAGTTTGTCAGTGTTCGAGTAGTTGTTTTGGGCAACTCATACAGATTTGTAGCATCACTCCACCCATTTAGTAGTATGGGAGGGTGTGGTGTTGATCCTGCTTCTTCGGGTTTCGTGTCCTTGCCTTGTTACCTTGGATTTTCTTGGATCGTGACACTCTAGATTTTGTGTCCTTGCCTTGTTGCTTTGGTTTTGTTCTTGGATCGTGGCACACCTATTTATAGCAATTGATCGAATTATGTTTGGTGTTTCTTTTTTACACTTTCGACATCACTCCGTTGATAGTCTCCTTGTATGGAGCTATTTTGGTGAAACCCAGTGTCAGTTGTTTTTGAGTTTTGTGATCAAGCAGTGGATTCAAACCACAGTGCACACCAAACTTCTTCAACATTGTACAAGTTTTTTGATCCGAGCTTCTTGGGATGCCTTGGAGCGGGTTTTTACTCTCTTTACTTTGTTATTATTGGTTTTGGGTACCTTATGGTGTCCCTTTTTCCTAGTTATTGTACATGAGTACCTCATCAGGCCTAGTTGTCGGGACTCATACTTGTGGACATGCCACTTCTATTTTGGCCCCTAGCTTCACTTGAGGGGGGGTGTTAGAGTAGGTATTTACCTTAGCTCATGTTCACCTAGGTACTTTATTTACCTTTATTGTATTTATCCTCACCCACTTATGTGTGTGGATATTTCTTTTATCTTATTTAGATATTAGGAGATATTATCTAATTGTTAGGTATAGTTCTTTCCTTGATCTATGGTATTGACTAGATCCTTGATGTCTAGTTCTCTCTTAAATCTATGGTCTTGACTAGTTCTTTGATGACTAGTTATTTCCTTGATTTATGGCTTGATCTATGACCTTGATTGGTTCTTAGATTGTTATTCCTTGCCTATTTAAGCAAGGCCCATTCTCAATGTATTGCATTGAGTTCCATAATAATATATGATATTGTTTCTCATTTGTTTGCAAAGGTTTTATGTAAAGTTATTCTGGCGAATTGCTTTCATCTTATTGATCATGGTGTTTGATTAGCATATGTGTTCTTGGCTTAGTACGATCTGGTTATCGTTCCTTTCAATGGGTATAATTGATATTCAACACTAAATAATTTCACTTTATGCTAAGTGGGTGGTGTGAGTTATGGATGGAGATGAAGCTTCAAATATCTTTGTATATCAACATGTTATCCCCGTGATAAAACCTTTTGGAAAAATATAGGCTTCTTTATACTTATCACCACTATGCTAGTTAGAATCAAGGAGCCTTTTATGGGGGAACATGTGCAAATCCTTTGAATGAGTTAAACCCCATCTTAATTGTGTTGTGAATGGTTATATAGAGTTGGGACTGTTTTCAATACACATAATTTATGATGGTTCGGCCCCGTTATGATATCATGTAGTAACCCCTTACAGAAATGCTTAATATATAAGCACCTATATATTTTAGGAAAGGAGTTACTTCTATACAAGGACTCGTCACCTCTAGAGACTCAATCTTCTAGCCTAATTTACAAAGGAAGTTTTAGATATTAGTTTCAAAGATTCATTCTCTTTTTCATGTATTAAGGAAAATTTTCAAGATGTCATGTTTCATAAGCTTGGGCATCACCGCCTTAGGTTGGCGGAGGGATTAGTGATGGAATTTTGATGATACTTCTAAAAATTTCTCCTTGGAATGTGTACCAAATTATGATTTCCTTCACTCTAACTTTAGAAAAGCTCAATAAGCACCGAATTCATAATCCTCTCCTTGCACCTAGCTTACCAAAATTAAGAGAATTTGGAATGCCAAGATTGAACCTAAATTAACTTAGTTCCTTTTGTATTTGTTCTATGAGGGCTTTCCCTTGGAGAAAGACTCCAACACATCAAAATCCTTTATGTTCAATGTACAACGTGTATTTTCCTAGAAACATTCAAGCACCTATTATGGTTTTCCCTATAGCTCAATCAAATTTGATGTAGATGCACAACATTTTCCATCCCGAGCCTCTCACTTGGTGCATTTTTTTGGAGATTATCTTAATCGGCCTACACACATTTCTTTTGTTTAGAATTTCTTCAAAACAATTATTCTATTTCGGATGTGGAAATATAGACATGCAACTATTTTTGACAAAGATAAAATTAATCATCACTTTATTATTTTTAAGAAAAAGCTTTTGTGATACATTTGTTTTGTATGTAGAGTCAATCACAAGTTTAGAAAGTAACACTTGAGTTTTAGAACTTTCAAGAGCTTCTCTCGCCACTAGGGGAGTGCTCTCTGCTCCATGAACAACATGCCTCCAAACCAACCTTCACAAGGTTCTCCACCATTGATGCCAAGATGTTGGTGTAGTCATTCATGTAGTCACTTCTCCCATCCTCCTCCTTAATGGAGCAGTTGGAGTTCATCACCACATGGTCAATGTAGTATAATTGTTAATGCTAAACCATTTTTTTATATCTACACTTATATAAATAATATTACTAAAATACAAAAGAAAACAATAGATACAAAATTAATTACTTGAATCTTTTAAATGTATAACTTATTATTGTAAGAGTTGTCCTCCGAATGATAAAAATGATGATTGCTTCTACATCTACTAAAATACAAATCCCTCTAATCATCTAATAATCTAACATAGAAAGTTGATAATTCATTGACGACTTCAACTAAATTTAACTCAAATGAAATTTAAAAAAAAAAAAAAACTAAAAACAAAAACCTGGGCTAAGTGTCAACCTCATTCTTCCTTAAATATCCAAATATGCTACATTAAAATACCTTTACAACATGCTTATTGATTGGAGTAAATGAACTACAAGATTATATGCGCATTAAATTGATATTAAATGTTAAATGTAAAAAAAGAAAGGTAAACTTGGAAAGGCGTTTGCACTTGAAATTGGCATTAGCTTTTATAAAATAAAGCTTGGCAGTCGGCACTATGTATGTTCCTATGGTGTTTGGGTTTATTGATAAGAGGTGAGGTCCGCTGTACATACCCTATAAATAGAAAACAATGTCACATACTTATCGTCTCCTACAATTTACATATTCTGGAGAAGCAGGTTAAGAAGATGGGTTCGTATGAATCGATGAAGAAAACAGAGAGCATAAGAGCGAGGCGTCGCCATTGCTGCAAAATGGTGCTGCTGCTGCTGGTGTTGTTCGCGTGCAGCGGTCTCCTTACATTCACCATCTTCAGAGGCCATGAATACGACAACGCCCTGTCCCTCCTCCGCTTCTCTGCAACCACTACTAGTACATCCGAATTCGAAGAGCTGCTGCGGAAGTTTAATATCACCCAGCGCAACCTCCTCGCAACGCAAGCCGAGCTGCAGAATCTCAAAGCCGAGCTCCTCGCCTTGACTACTCCGGCACAGGATGATCTGCCGAGGGAATTGAAGGAAACCAGTGCGGGGCACAAGCTTCCGTTGGGTCGCAGCCGCGTGTTCAACTCGGACACAATTTACGCTCTGATGGGGCATCCGTGCATTATGATGGAGGAGGAGCTGCGGAAATACATGGACTACCGAGTCGGGAGGCAATGCCCCGACGACGACATTCTGGCGCAGACACTCATGCTCCGGGGGTGCGAGCCTCTTCCCCGCAGGCGCTGCTTCCCTCCCGCGCCTGCAAACTACACAGAGCCCTTCCCCTTCCCGCAGAGCATGTGGAGCACCCCTGCGGACTCCAGCATCGTGTGGACGCCCTACACCTGCAAGAGCTATGGCTGCCTCATCGAGCGCAAGAACCAGAAGGGCGTGTGGTCCGAATGCAAGGACTGCTTTGACCTCGCCTACCGCGAGAAGTACAGATGGCTCAACTCCACCAATCCCTTACACTTCGGCATCGACCAAGTGCTGGAATTAAAGAAGGGCACGATCCGGATCGGGGTCGACATCGGCGGAGGCACGGCGACCTTCGCCGTGAGAATGCGCGAGCGCAACGTGACGATCGTGACCACCTCCATGAATTTAGACGGGCCTTTCAACAACTTCATCGCGTCCAGAGGGATGGTTCCCATGTTCCTCACCATCTCGCAGCGCCTTCCCTTCTTCGACAACACGCTGGATCTCATTCATTCCATGCACGTCCTCAGCAACTGGATCCCCACCACTCTTCTGGATTTTGTACTGTATGACATCTACAGGGTCCTTCGCCCAGGCGGAATTTTCTGGCTGGACCATTTCTTCTGCGTCGAGTCGCAGCTCGATGTGTATGTGCCAATGATTGAAAGCTTCGGATATAACAAAATCAAGTGGGTTGTGGGGCGTAAGTTGGACAAAGGTGCCCAATTCAAGGAAATGTATATTTCAGCTCTGTTGGAAAAACCCTTATGAAAATTGTTTGCTCTTTCGACTGGAGCTTCGAAGGTTAGTGTTAGTGTTTCAACTCCTATATGCGCACGGATCTGCAATGTATTATGTAACAATGCAGATGAATATCGTTCATACTTTTGTTTGACTCAATTTGATAGACGCTACGAGCTTAATTGTGAAGGACTTCCATGCCCGTGAAAGAGGTACTTTGATGGTTAAATATTTGTGTACACATTGGATAAAATGTCTGAGAGTTGTAGGGAGTTAGTTTCGTTTTTTTCTCCTGTGTTCTGCCCTACTTTGGTTATGCCCTTAACCCTCTCTAACCAAATTATTTAGCACTAGCCACTAAGACATTGTTCAAAGGATAAAAACGATTAGAAATTAAATTGTCACATATGGCTTGGCTTTTTAACTGGCCTAGGTTTATCCTTTGGGATGATATTCTCTCGACCATGAGGCGAACTTTAGGAAGTTCAGTCTTTGTGAAAAAACATTTTCAAATAATCTTCAAATCGCAGGATTTAATAATTTGTTACCATCTTTCAATACCTAGTGTAATATCCTTTTTGACATAGTTTACATTATCTGATGTTGATAATTCTTAGGATTATTCTCAACTGACAGAGCTACATGACTCTTTTTTTTGGGCTCCTCAACTTGTGAGAGATCTGTATCATTCTTTTGGCTTCCTAATTTGAAGTTTGTAATTGAGTTCAAACCGCTAATTTTGGACTCCAATTTCCCACTTGTTATGTTCTTCATCTGTGCAATTGCATGGTGCATATAAATTAAGGCATCTTCCTTACTTGATGTACTATTCACACATCTCTTTGTAAACTTTGACCTCTTCTTTGTGCTCCTTTTACGTCTCTTATTTGGCTCTGTTTGTTTGCAACAAGGCCAAAACACAAAAACACACTACTATATATTCAACTTAGAAAGTTTTACAAACTCGAGCTGCGGTTTTGCAAACTCGAGCTGCGGTTTTGCAAATTTTCTTTTCTTTTCTTTTGGTTTCTCTTCTTGTGTCTTTTTTCAGGTTCTTTTTCTTATAAATTCTTTGTTGCCTTGCGTAGTTGCATGTGTCTTTCTTCTTCTACAAAAGACCTTGAGCTACGGCTCTTTGTCTCTACAATATTCTCCTTCGAGCTTATACTTTGTCTGTATGTATGTTGCTACATTTTTTTCTTCTTTTCTCTCTTTGTTCATTCTTTTTGTCGAGCCAATTATATAGCTCCTTGTGTCTCTCAAACTTCATTGACTTTGACACGGACCCGAAAATCAATGAGCTCCATCTCTTCGTAGATTTTAAATCCACGATCAATCTTTTATCCTTTTTTTGACTTAAATGCCTCCACATGTCTGTCTTGCATTGGTTGCGGTGTCGGGCTTTATATATCCTCCATTCTATGACGCGAAGCTAAGCCCAATGATATAGCTCCACGTACCCTTCACATTTTGCTTCACTATCGATCATTTCAGAATGCGAACCAATAGAAGCGTTCCACGCCCTTCGGTGTTGTCAAACCATTTTGATCCATGATTGACACACCTGAAACATTAACCAATAAAATAACTCCACGTTCTTGTAATTATCAGTCTTTTTTGTAAATTATTGGGAAGCTCCGAACCAATGAGGAGGCTCCACGCTCCTCGTATAGCTTCGTATTCATCCATAGACCTTGTCAAAATGAAAAGTCCCATCTAATGGGAAAGATCCACACCCTTCGCACTTTTAGTCTTCTTAGCTTTGTGCTTGTATTTAATTGGTTGCGGATTCACATCACAACTCTTTGTTTTTCTTAACTTAATTATTGGCTCCATAGAAATGAAACCATATGTCCTTGCCTTAGTTGGTCAATATATGATTGCAGACTTGTCTTGAAATAAAACCGGACCCAATGAAATATTAGCTACAACTAATTTCGTGGACTTCATGTCCGCTAGGGAGATCTGCGAGGGGAGGTGCCAAAATCTGACACATGTCTTCTCCTCGACCTTGAATCTTTACTATATAGCACGGGTTTCTCCTTTTCCTTTGTCCGTGGATTTTTGCCACTCCTTTATCTTGTGGCATTTGCGGGCAATTCAAAATACAATGACCAAAAAGAAAATGGCCACAAAATTAAATGCTCTATCAATGGGGAGGTTGAAATAGAGGGAAGGTAGATTTGAATATTTGCATGTGGCTCAAGATTATCAACCATTAATTTTGACACTCCCCTTAATCTTGAGCCAAAAAAATATTTTCAAGGACTGATTTTAAAGTCCTTGGACATCTACTATGCCCAAACTTGCTCTTAAATGCTCAAACCTTTCTTTTGATAGAGGTTTGGTGAAAATGTTAGCTAGCTCTACTCTGACTTGTAAAATTTAAGCTCAATTTCACCTTTCTCAACTAGTTCATGAATGAAGTGATATCTGATTGCTATATGCTTGCTTCTTCCATGAAAAACTAGATTCTTTGACAATGCAATTGAAGACATATTATCAAAAAAATAATATAACCTCCTTTTTTCTCTTCATGCAAATTTGAGAGGATTCTTTTTAACCATATCATCGACACAAGTGAGTTGAGTTTGTTGCAATATACTCTACTTCGACAGCAGACAAATGAAACAACTCATTGTTTCTTCAAAGCCCATGAAATAGCTCCTGATCCAACATTAAACACATAGCCAAATATGTACTCTTCCTATCATCTAGACTTCCCCAATCACTATCTGATATAGCCAATTAATTGAAAATCATTATTAGCTACATATAAAATTCCAAAATTCCTTGTTCCATTTACATACCTCAATATTCATTTGCCTTCTTTCCAATGAGACTCTTTTGGTGTCTCCATGAATCTAGAAATAATACTAACTACATACATTATGTCTGGTCTTGTAGCAGTTAAAGTACATCAAGATTCCTACCATGCTCTTATATCTAGTAGGATCTACATTGTTGCTGCAATCATCTTTTGTCAATTTTAGACTTATCTCTACTGGTGTAGATGTTGGTTTACTATCCAACATTTTGAATCTTTGCAAGATTTCTTTTTCATACTTTGTTTGAGACAAAAATGCCCTACTCTATTTTCTTGACTTCAATGCCAAGGAAATACTTCAACAATCCCAAATCAATCATCTCAAATTCCTTCTTCATGGCTGATTTAAATTCATCTATTACTTTTTTGCATTTCCAGAAAAATTAAATCATCTACATACAAAATAAAAATTAAAATCTCACCATTTTTTGCTTTGATGTAGAGTGTGGGCTCACTACTTCTTTTGCTAAAGCCATTACTAATCAAATAGGAATCTATCCTATTATACCAAGCTCTTGGTGCTTGTTTGAGTCCATACAAATCTCTCTTGAGCTTTGTATACCTTTCTTTCATGCCTTGGAATTTCATAACCAGTGGTTGGCCCACATACACTTCTTCTTCTAGCACTCCATTTAAAAAGATGACTTTACATCCATTTGATGGACCTTCCATTTGTGATGAGCAGTTATGGCAATAATTGTTCTCACAATCTCTAGCCTTGCTACTGGAGAAAATGTCTCATTATAATCACGTCCAGGCCTCTTTTTAGCCTTTGACAACTAACCTTGCCTTGTGTCTTTCAATTTTTCCTTCGGGAGTAGTCTTGGTTTTATAAACCCACTTGACTCCAATGACTTCCTTTCCTTTTAGAAGATCTACTAACTCCCATGTTTGATTCTTTTCAATTGCATGCATTTCTTCATCCATTTCTTCACACCATTTATGATCCTTAATTGCTTCTTCATAATAAATAGGATCAAATTCTGAAAATAAAGCAAAATTAATCATTTCATCTTCATTTTCTTCATACCTTAACTGCTCATAGATCTCTTGAACACTCCTCATTCTTCCTTGTTGCTAGAATGAGTTTGATGATGATGAAGATGCTTCATTTGCTAGTCCTTGCATGCTTTGTTTCTATTTCGCCATTTGAATATTCACCCCTTTGTGAAATGGGTGTCCAACTAGGTGCATTATTTTTCTTCCATCTCATTGCTTTCATAATAATAATAGGTGCATTTGTTTTTTCTTCTAGCTTGCTCCACTTCTTGTGCATCTCCCAAGATGCTTCCTCAATGAATTGAACATATTTTTTATTATAACCTCCTTGTAGTGACTAGATTGTACAATCTATAAGATTTTGATTGCTCACTATACCCAATAAAAATGCACTTCTCTCCTTTGTCATCCCATTTGTTCTTCTTTTCTTTGGCACATGAGCATATGCCACACATCCAAAAATCTCAAGTGTCTCAACACTTGGTTTTCTTCCACTCCATGCTTCTTGAGGTATTTTATTCCTCACACTCTTTGTAGGACATCTATTTAGTAGATAAACTATTGTCCCAACTTACTTTTACCCATAATTCATTGGAAATCCTCTAGCTTTCATCATACTTCTTACCATTTCTTGAATGGTTTTGTTCTTCCTTTCTACTACACCATTTTGCTAAGGTGTATACCTTGTTGTGAATTTTTCTTGATCCATGCTCCTTACAAAAGTTTAAAAACTCATTTGATATATATTTTCCCCTCTATCAGTTCTTAAAATCTTTATATAATGGCCACTATGCTTCTCAACCATGGCCTTAAATTGTTTGAATACTTCAAATGCCTCTAATTTATTTTTCAAGAAATAAACCATGTCCTTCTACTAAAGTCATCTATAAAATCATGAAATACTCCTTTTTGGACAAGGAGGGAGATTTCATGTGGGACCACACAAATCTGAATGTATAAGCTCAAGAGGTGAGCTTGCTCTCCAAGATTTACTTGAGGGAAAATAATTTCTATGTTTCTTCCCCAATATACATGCCTCACAAACCTTATCTAGTTGCTCAATAGGAGGCAATCCTTTAACCATTTTCTTATTATAAAGAACATTCAATCCACCAAAACTCAAATGCCCATACCTGAGATGCCAAAGAGTAGATTGATTAATGATTATTGTCTTGAATGTTGCGCTGCTACTACACTTTGCATCTTTAATGGAAACATTCTATTTTGTGTCATCTGCACTACTGCAATCAACTTGTTGCTTCCACCTTTATCATATAACATGCATTCTCCATTTTCAAACCTCACCTTATATCCATTTTGGAAAAAGTTGCCCAATACTGAGAAGATTATACTTCAATCCTAGAACAAAGAAACATTATGTATATGCTTCTTGTCTCCTTGCTTGGTGAGAATGGATACAATGCCTTTACCCATCACATGAACCTTATTATTTGTTCCCATCTTCACTTTAGATTTGATTGCTTCATCTATATTATTGAACATTTCCTTATTTCCACACATATGGTTACTACAAGCACTATCCAAATACCATACTTTGCTTATTTCCTTGTTGACTACATTGCAAGTTAGAAGGAAGGTTCCACTCTTTTCCTTCTTCTCTAGTTCAGCTTCTTTTGCATTAGAGAAGCTTGCATTATAATTATGATTTCTCAAATCATATTATTTCTTTTTGCATTCACTAGCATAATGCCCAAATTTTTTGCAATAATAACATTGCACACTTGATTTGTCATACCTTTGTGAAGAACCACCTCTAGAAGTGTTTTTCCTTCCTCTTCCTCTTCCTCTTTCTTGTGGCTCTTGATGACTTTGTCTTCCACCTTCTTGTTGGTTGTTAAATCTTCCTCTTCCTCTGTTGTATGCTCCTCTCCCCTTGCCTCTAACATTTGTGTTTGTCTTGAAGGCTTGTTCATGGGAGGAGCTGGTTGATCTACTCATCCTTTGTTCATGGGTTTGCAAAGAACCCATCAACTCATCAACACTCATTTTTTTAAGTCCTTAGACTCTTCTATGACTACCACAACTGGGTCAAATATTGACTGGAAGGCTTATCAATACCTTTTTTATGATCCTATGTTCTTCAACCACATCTCCATTTATCCTCATTTGATTGACTATGGTCATTTTCTTGAGAAAAAATCATTTACTTGATTTGGACTCTTTTATAAGAAGAGTCTTAAACTCTCTCCTCAACATCTGTAGTCTAACTACCTTCACCTTGTCATTTCCTTGATACAAATTCTACAAGTTGTCTCATGTTTTCTTGGAGTTTTTAGTTGTTTCTATCCTTGGAAATACTAAATCTGTGATTGCATTTTGTATATAGCTCAAAGCCTTAGCATATTTTCTTCTATTTTCTTTCAATGCATTCTTTTTTTGCTTGTGTCAATGCATTAAATGCAACTTGGTCTACTACCTCTACGTAGCCTCCTTCAACTAGTTCCCATAGCTCTTGAGAAGAGAACAAAATCTTCATTTTAATACACCATATGTCATAGATCTTCCCATCAAATGTTGGGGGTCATTGCCATGAGTTACTACTTGTAGAATCATGGGAGTTCACTTAGTAAATGTATGGTATAGCACATGCGTTCGAAGGGTATTAAAGAATACCCTTAATTATAGTTTCTACCTCTAATTATTCAATTGATAATACCCCCTCTTTGTTATATGATTAGAATGAAAATATCGCCTATTTTTTCCATGTACCTTACTTACCCATTTTTCAATTACAATTTTATCTACCCCTTTTATTTCTACCCTAATATATTAAATAGAAAATATATTATATTGTTCACTCAATTTTTTTAAATATGCATTTCCTCTCGAAAGATAGTTTGAAGCCAATGAAGACTTACAAATCACCTTATAAATGCCAAGCTTTAATCATTTATCAATAGTTCTTCAAATAATTAAGATGGTGAAATAATATCACTTGTGTTGAAAAACATACTCAATCATAGTTTTTTACCATTTTATTATTTCTTGGTTAAGAATCTCTTAATTGAAATTTCTTTATTAAAAAAGATATTATAATTTAATTTATGACCACGCTCTTTTTGCAATTTTAAGGTATTTACTTTTAAAAACTAGGGTTCAAATGTTTTAGTTTTATATTAAAATTAAACCCCCTTTCCTTTGGTGCACCTCTCTAACCTAACTCGAATACTTGATTAAAAACATTAATAAATTAAACCCTTTCACCCCCTCACGTCTACCAATATATTGACTTTAATTTTATTAATTTTAATTACCTCAATATGAACCCACGTGCTAGGATATTGCCTAGCTAATGACTCCCCCACATGTAGAAGTTATTATAACTCAACCCAGAAAATAAAATCTCAAACCAGCGAGCTATTGAGCTTTTGTTTTCTCACGATGCTATTTTTTGGCATAATTTGGTGCCAACTACAACCAACATGAGAGAAGAACAAGTCCAAAACACAAAAACACACAAAATATAACTATATATTCGATTTAGAAAGCTTTTACAAACTCAGAGCTATGACTCTGCAAATTTTCTTTTCTTTTTGTTTCTCTTCTTGTGTCTTTTTCTCAGTTTCTTTTTCTTACAAAATTCTATGTTGCCTCGTGTTGTTGCATGTGTCTTTCTTCTTCTACAAAATACCTCGAGCTATGGCTCTCTGTCTCTAAAATATTCTCCTTCGAGATTGTACTTTTTATGTTCTGCGTATGTTTTTTTTTCTTTTCTCTCTTTGCTCATTTTTTTTTCAAGCCAATTTTATAGCTCCCCATGTCTTTCAAAATTTGTTTACTTCAACACGGACCCAAAAATCAATGAGCTCTAACTCATCATATATTTTAAATCCTCTCAAATCCCTTGCCCTTTTTTACTTAAATTCCTCCACATGTTTTTCTTGTATTGGTTACGGTGTTAGGATTTATATATCACCCATTCTCCGACGTGAAGCTAAGCCCAATGATATAGCTCCATGTACCCTTTACATTTTTATTCATCTATCGATCCTCGCTTAGAATGTGAACCAATATAAGCGCTCCACACACTTCGGTGTTGTTTGACCGTTTTGATCCATAATCGACACACCCAAAACATTAGCCAATAAATGAACTCCACGTTCTCGCACTTTTCGAGTCTTTTACTCAGACTTGTAAATCCCAAACCAATGAGGAGGCTCCACACTCCTCGCAGATTGTTAGTCTTCATACATAGACCTTTTCAAAATGTCAAGTCTTGTCCAATGGGAAAATTCCTTTCCCTTCACACTTGTCATCTTCTTAGGTTCATGCTCGTATTTAATTAGTTGTGGCTTCGTATCCCATCTCCTTTCTTTGCTTAATCGAACTATTGTCTCCATAGAAATGAAACCACATGTCCTTGCCTTATTTGGTAAATATATAACCACATATTTGTCTTGACATAAAAGCAAACCCGACAAAATATTGCTCAATTAATTTCATGGACTTCACGTCCGTTAGGAGATTTGCGAGGGAGGTCTTTGGGAAGCCAAAACGTGTCTTCTCCTCGATCCTGTCGAATCTTTGCTATATAGCGCGAGTTTATCCTTTGCCTTTTTCCCGTGGGTTTTTTCCACTCCTTTATCTCGCGGATTTTGCAAGAAATTCAAAATATAATGGCAAAAAGAAAACAACCAAAAAATTAAATCCTTGTCGGTGGGAGGTTAAAACAAAAGGAATATAAATTTTAATATCTCGTATGTGGCTCAAGATTATCGGACCATTAATTCTAACAATTTTTTATGTGTCGGGATTTCACTATGATTTTATTAGACTTGATGTTGCCAAAGAATCGCTTAGTTGTCTATAAAATTATTTTGTACCCTTTGTAATCTTTGGAATTCACTTTATTCTAAAATAAAAATGATTAAAAATAATAATATTCGTTATAGAATTCCATTTTATACCTTTACTAGCCTATTTAATATGCAAAAGCATTTTTAAAGAAGACACACAAAAATATTTTCAACAATATGCAACATTACTCCAAAGATAAGATATTTTTTACAAAGTGTTAAAAAATATGGCACTTATTTTATTTTTAATAATTCTAATTTTAAATTGAGCCTACCTTGAGTAGCCTATAAACATCGGAACACATACCCATGGCTACCCTTTCACCAAGTTGAAACTTGCTTGTATTTCTTTGCGAACTTTGCATTCTTTACACATTTGCATATTTGTTGTAAACCATTATTTTTCGTCTTTGGGTAAGTGCACAAAATTGGCGGGCGGGGGCGGCGGGGGTGAGAAAGTGGACAAAAACTCAAGAAAAGAAAATGTGTACTCGCTTTTATTATAACACGATTTCGTTTTAAATTCTCATGTTTGGGATTTACCAAAGCATAACGTGTATGCATTATAATGCGTACATGTTATGTCTGCTATAAATTAAAAAAGAGGACCGAGCCTCTATAGTTTTATCTCCTTCAAACGTGAGTTTTAGAGCTTAACCATGCCCTCGCGTTTTTTCATTCTGCTGGATCTCAAGCTCAAGGATCATTTTTGGATCACTGGGAATATTTGAATCGACGATGGTGCCACGGAGAAGAGGTGGGCACAATTATTTTCTCAAAATTGCATTGAAATATGATAATTATAGATTAAAATTTGAATTGAATACTTTTTTTTATTGTTACAGTTTGAGGTCGAGGGAATCAACCACAACCAAACCCTGTTATTCCTGTCATCCCTCCCAACCCTCACACAATTGCTCAACATCCCCCGGGTAGTCAAGAAGATTTAAGCGAAATTTCACATAGTTGAAAAAAATTGAAATTGAGGATTTAATCAAAAGAATGAGGGATTCACAATCTAAAAACCCCCACCGCACCTCTCTTACAAACACATTGGAGGCATTAGTTGCTCAAGTTGACGTGGAAATGGGGAAAATTGATCATTAGACATCTTACAGAGAGGGTTGTAGGGTTTATTATTCCAACAAATTGTCATATGTGGATGTAAAGAAATTTTTTTACAAAAGACCTCATATGTGCCTTATTCACGAACCCCCACACTAATTTTCCTGTTTCGTTGTCATGTAAACGGTTTCCCATCCATTGGTGCAATAATAATTTGATTAAAAATAAATTTTGGGACCGATGGTGGATGGTGTTTGATTTTCCACCTTGTAATAACAATGAGGTGCCACTATACTTTTTGAGGAAACTCTATTGTGAGTTTATCCTCAACAAGATCGCAAATTATTTTGATTTATGAGATTTCCAAGGCCAAGGAAAAGGCTCTACACAAGATCGACCAGGTGCACAATGTGCACCTATTCAAGCAGGTAGAGTCCCCACACAAAATTCCCCTCACCCTGAGATTGTCCCTCAAGCAATGAAGGAGACAATAGAGATTGATACACTCCACGCACTTTAGGGGCTATTTGTGACTCTTATTCGACATACGAGGGAGATTTTTGAGCTAGATGCTCACGAAGGTACATAGAGTATTCCCTCAGGGAGTACTAGCATGAGGCCACATCTTTTCTCGTCATGTGGTAGCATATGTTTGGGGCCCGAGGAGGATGATACTTTCATGTGTACTAATTTTGGTGGAGTTGGTGCTAGGGGTGCACACGATAATGTCACTATGTCAGATTCATTTTTGAGTGAGACATTTGGATTACAGTCATCGACATCACCTTTGCAGATATTTTTTATGTTTTATTATGTGTTACAAAAAGTTTGGAGTACTTGATTTACTTATATATATGTTAAATTTTTGAAATAATCATATTTTTACATGTACATGCATTGATATTATAGCGCGCGGGAGGTGCATCTTCATCCCGACCACAGGTGGTGAGCACCATGCATACACATACATTCACAGAGGTAATTTAGAATGCTAATTGTGTAAAATTTTCACACACACACACACACACACACACATAAAAGTTTTGAAGTCAAATATATGTATGTTCTTGTATGTCCATCTAACTCACGTGATACACGTGTTATAAAGATGTTGAATTCACTAGACACCCCACCATCTCTACGACAAGTAGAGAAAGGTGTTGCCGCTGCAATTTCATCTGTGCAGAAACTCACTGAGGTATTCAAACAACATGTAAATTTTGTTAAATTTCTCGTGTAATTCATATTATGTTAAATTACATGTTAGCAATGTATTTCATTATAGAATTATTAAATTATGTTAATAATGTCCTTCATTGTGTACATGCAGGAGTTACCTATGACAGGTAGCAACCCTATTCATTTGATTCACAGGCATGATGGGGTTAAAACAATAGTTCTATATTGCTAAAATTAGTTAAAATATTGTCATTACACATACATATACTTAGTTATATTTTTGCTAATTCTGATGTTAGATTTTATGATCTTATGTGTATGTAGGGAACTTCAACCCCCTCCATTTTGACTTCGAGGGCATAGACTCATCCATGTCATTATCTTCGTACCCCTGTTTGTACTCCAGGAGCTCCTGATGACTCATCTGAGCATGAGATGCAAATTCGGTGTGATCAACAACTTGCAGTAAGTTTGTGTATTTATGTAAATACTTTCATCCTAGCATGGTCTTAAATACATGTTGAAAACATATATAAATTAAGTTTTGATAAAAAAACATTGTTTGCATTTACGAGTCTCATCTACAGCAAGTATTCAACAAAAGAGAACTCGTAGACGGGGTTCGTGTGATCCAAATTCATCTCATAGATCTCCATCTTCATCTAAGGGAGGAGGGCCTTCTTGAGCAAGGCCAATAGAGGGATAGATTTTGATGATTAGGAAATATATGTCTTACATGACATTTTTTTGTATGCCTATGTGCATGGTATTGTATGTACGCCTATATGGCATTTGAACTTGATGGTATATGACCTATTTGGGTATTTTTATATTTATTATGCACATTAAAATACTATTTGCAACTTCATATTTTTGTATGAGACCTTACATTTCTGATATTATTTTTGCATGAAACTAATATGATGTGCACTTGACAATATTTAAGACATTATGGATTATTTTTTCATTTATTGGTGATGTACATGTACTAGCATTTTCAATGTATAATATGCATCAAACTTTGGAAATCAATATTTATATAATGTATGTATATAAAGAGTTACCTAATATGAGCAATTATTCATTCAATTTATCAATGTGTATATGTGTATTTACCTTACTTGCGCTTCTTCTTGCTCATGGTCTCTTTGTACTGGTTTGCAAACAATAGGACAATGAGAAAACCAAATGGAGATGGATAAAACCATGATAGAATTTTGTAGAGGGCCCTGACATGGAGGTTTAGGATCTAATGAGACATCTCCAAGTGCCACGAGTTTGAGAAATCACTCGTCGAAGATATAACATGTTTTGGTCTCGGGGATCTTAAGGGCCTACACCCAGACGAGGTAGTCCGAAAGCACGGGGAGCATAGAGAACCAAAAAAATCCTCCCCTAGCATTCACCTAGCCACCCCAACATGTTGGCATAGTTGGTCGACACCAAGAGCTTCTCAGAAAGTATTTCGTCTGACAGCCTTATACTGACTTAGACTGCACTATTTCGTGTGTTTGTAAACAATAGGACATTGAGAGAATTGAATGGAGATGGATAAAAATGTAAGAGGATTTCATAGAGGGCCCCGACATGGAGGTTTAGGATCTAATGAGATGTTTCTAGGTGCCACAGAGTCCGAGAAATCACCTGTCGAAGATATATCGTGTTTTGGTCTCAGGGCTCTTAAGAGACTACACTGACGAGGTAACCCGAAAGCACAAGGAGCGTAGGGAACCAAAACAAAGCCTCCCCTAGCATGCACCTTGCCACCTTGACATGTTGGCATAGTTTTTTCGGTGCCAAGAGATTCTATTTGTAAGTATTGTGTCCGCAACCTTACATTGACTCATCGCACTATTTCACACATTTGGAAACAATAAGACAACAAGAGAACCGAATCAATATTGATAAAACTATGATAGGTTGTTGTAGAGGGCCCCGACATGGATTTTTAGGATCTGATGAGACATCTCTAGGTGCCACGGAGTTTGAGAAATCACCCGTTGAATATATAACATGTTTTGGTCTCATGGCTCTTAAGGGCCTACACTTGCATTTTAGGTAGTCCGAAAGCACAGGAGCGTAGGGAATAAAAAATCCTACCCTAGAATTCACATAGCCACCTCAACATGTTGGCATAGTTGGTTTATTGCCAAGAGCTTCCGTTTATAAAGTATTGCATCTAACACCTTATACCGACTCGGATTGCACTATTTCACGCATTTATAAACAATAGGACTACGAGAGAGCTGAATGGATATAGATAATACCATGATATGATTTCATAGAGGGCCCCAACATGGAGTTTTAGGATCTGACGAGACATCTCTAGGTGCCATGGAGTCTGAGAAATCACCCGTCAAAGATATAGTGTATTTTGGTCTCGGGGCTCTCGAGGGCCTACACACTGACAAGGTAGTCCGAAAGCATGGGGAGTGTAGGGAACCAAAAAAATCATCCTTAGCATTCATCTGACCACCCCGACTTGTTGGCATAGTTGGTTTGGTGCCAAGATCTTCTGTTTGCAAATTATTGCGTCTGACATCCTTATACTAACTCGTAGTTGCACTATTTCACGTGTTTACAAACAATAGGACAGCGGGCGAACCGAATGGAGATGGATAAAACCAAGATAGGATTTCATAGAGGGCCTAGACATGGAGGTTTAGGATCTGATGAGATGTCTCTAGGTGCCATGGAGTCCAAGAAATCACCCGTTGAAGATATAACGTGTTTTGGTCTCAGGGCTCTTAAGGGCCTATGCTCGGACAAGGTAGTCTGAAACCACAAGGAGTATAGGGAACCAAAAAAATCCTCCCCTAGCATTAACCTTGCCACCCTGACATATTGGCGTAGTTGGTTTAGCGCCAAGAGCTTCCGTTTGCAAAGTATTGTGTCTCAACCTTATATTGAATCAGACTGCACTATTTCACGTGTTTGCAAACAATAGGACAATGAGAGAACCAAATGGAGATGGATAAAACCACGATATAATTTTGTAGTGCTCCTTGACATGGAGATTTAGGATCTAAAGAGATGTCTCTAGGTGCCACGAAGTCTGAGAAATCACTCGTTGAAGATATAGCGTGTTTTGGTCTCAAGGATCTTAAGAGACTATGCCCGGATGAGGTAGCCCGAAATTATAGGGAGTGTAAGGAACCAAAAAAATCCTCCCCTAGCATTCATCTTGCAACCCCAACACGTTGGCATAGTTGGTTCGGCACCAAGAGATTCTGTTTGTAAATTATTGCGTTTGACAACCTTATACTTGACTTAGACTCGCACTATTTCGCGCGTTCAAAAAATAGGAAAATGACAGAACCAAATGGAGATGGATAAACCATGATAATATTTTGTAGAGGGCCACAACATGGAGGTTTAGGATATGATGAGACGTATCTATGTGCCACGGAGTTCGAGAAATCACCCGTCAAGATATAATGTGTTTTTCTCTCGAGCTCTTAAGGGCCTATGCTTGGACGAGGTAGTCCAAAAGCATGGGGAGCATAGGGAACCAAAAAATCCTCCCCTAGCATTCACCTAGCCACCCCGACATTTTGGTGTAGTTGGTTCGATGCCAAGAGCTTCCGTTTGTAAAGTATTGCGTCTAGCATCCTTATACTGACTTAAACTACACTATTTCGCGCGTTAAACAATATGAAAACAAGAGAACCGAATGGAGATGGTTAATACCTCAATAGAATTTCATAGAGGGCCTTGACATGGAGGTTTAGGATCTAACGAGATGTCTCTAGGTGCCACGAGTCTGAGAAATCACTTGTCGAAGATATAATGTGTTTTGGTCTCAGGGCTCTTAAGAGACTACGCCAAGACAAGGTAGCCTGAAAGCACAAGGAACATAGGAAACCAAAACAAAGCCTCCCCTAGCATTCACCTGGCCACCCCGACATGTTGGCATAGTTGGTTATGTGCCAAGACTACACTATTTCGTGTGTTTGCAAACAATAAGACAACGACAGAACCGAATGGAGATGGATAAAACCGTGATAGGATTTCATAGAGGGCCTTGACATGGAGGTTTATGATCTTAAGAGACATATCTAGGTTGTACGGAATCCATGAAATCACTCGTCGAAGATATAGCGTTTTTTGGTCCGAGGGGTCTTAAGGGCCTACGCTCGGACAAGGTAGTCTCGAAAACACGGGTAACGTAGGGAACCAAAAAAATTCCTCTCCTAGCATTCACCTAGCCACCCTAACATTTTGAAGCAGCTGGTTTGGTGCCAAGAGCTTCTCTTTGCAAAGTATTGCATCTGACAACCTTATACTGACTTAGACTACACTATTTTGTGTGTTTACAAACAATAGGACTGCAAGAGAACCGAATGGAGATGGATAAAACGTGATAGGATTTCGTAGAGGGCCCCAACGTGGAGGTTTAGGATCTAACGAGACATCTCTAGGTGCCATGGAGTCTGAGAAATCACCTGTCGAAGATATAACATGTTTTGGTCTCAGGGCTCTTAAGGGCCTACGCCCGGACGAGGTAGTTCGAAAGCACGGGGAGCGTAGGGAACCAAAACAAAGTCTCCCTAGCATTCACCTAGCCACCCCGATGTGTTGGCGTAGTTGGTTCGGCGCCAAGAGCTTCTGTTTGCAAAGTATTGCGTCGCCTGACCTTATACCGACTCAGCCGCACTATTTCATGCATTTGTAAACAATAGGACTACGGGAGAACCTAATGAAGATAGATAAAACCGCGATAGGCTTTCATAGAGGGCCCTAACATGGAAGTTTTTGATCGACAAGACATCTCTCTGCCTGCAGAGTCTAAGAAATCACTCGTCGAAGATATAGTGTGTTTTGGACTTGGGGCTCTTAAGAGACTACGCCCGATGAGGTAAACTAAAAGCACGAGGAGCGTAGGGAACCAAAAAAATCCTCCACTAGCATTCACCTGGCTATCCAGACGTGTTGGTGCAGATGGTTCGGTCCCATGAGCTACCGTTTGCAAAATATAGTGTCTCGGCTGACCTTAGACGACTTCAGTACACTATTTTGTGCGTTTAAACAATAGGATAGTGAGAGAACCGAATGGATATGGATAAAACCGTGAAACAATTTCATAGAGGGACATGACATGGAGGTTTCAGATCGATGAGGTGTCTCTAGGTGCCACAGAGTTTGAGAAATCACACTGTTAAAGATATAGCATGTTTTGGTCTTAAGGCTCTTAAGGGACTACACTCGACGTGATTTCTCGACTCCACGACACCTAGAGACGTCTCGTCGAGATCTGAAACCTTCATGTTGAGGCCCTCTACAAAATACTATCGTGGTTTTATCCATCTCCATTCGGTTCTATTGTTTGCAAATGCACGAAATACCGTAGTCTAAGTCGAGTAAGGTTGTCCATTGCACAATCACCCGAACAATATAGGTGGTTCATACAATATAGTTGGTGAAATGAGAATTTCTATTTATTGTTCCTTTCTAATATTTAATTTCTCTTAGCTTTACTTGGCTTCGAGAATAATAAATTCTCTATCGATTACCAACCACGTAAAGGTGGAATCTTTTTTGGCACCACTAACCTACATAAATATGTTAGTAAGCAATTAAATAGGATTTTAAATCATACAAAATTTAAACAAAATCATTTAAGTAAATATTCAAATTAAATTCATGAAGAACATACCTTTACAAATTCAATCCAATGAACAGTAAGGATGAACTCTACTCTTTATATTAGCAAGAATTGCTTCATAATTTGATTCATGAACCTTCCACAGATTCTTGTTTAATGGCAACCTCGATATTTGATCAATTTAATATTTATTGCAAGGACCAAATGTGAATAGTGAAGTATCTTTTGATGTACTTCATAGTCTTCAAACAACCAAATGTTTGATTTTTTGATAGGATATCGTCGAAGCCAAGTTCTAGTGACTACCACTGACCCAGTGCGATACTTGAGGTCTTCACCATCAATGATTGTGGAAGTCAATTTTTTTCCCCTCTACACAACGAGACAAGAAGTAGTCTATTCCCTCTTCATTAAATTTTGTTGTAATAACTATAAAAATGTTCCCTACATCACAAAGTAAAACTGTTCACCAAATGATTCATGGCTTATCTACCTAACTTGGATCTAAGTCGGGGTTTTCGAACGGTCATAATTTTCAAATTTTCGTTCCTGCAACGGTCCCCTGGTCTCGCCCCTCTGGGGTGCTGCAATGGTGCACATGGCGGGCCAGGGCTTGTCGAATCTATGCTTAAACGTCTGGGTCCCCGTGGGCCTGACGCTGATTCGCCTCCCGGATAGTGACTCGCTTCCTTTGCAGGACGACATTCCCTCCGTGTCCCTGATCGAGGATGTTGCTTTCGCTGCGCATACGAAATGTTTATATTCGAGGGCTATTTTTGCTAAGTTTATTGGGAGACGGCTCTCGTTTCCGGGCATAAGAAATTGGTGTGAAACACAGTGGGGCAGCGGCCTGAGTATTCGTTCCCTGGAAAAGGGTTTTTTCCTTGTGCTTTTTCGTAGCGCTGCTCAGAAAAATGACACTATGGAAAGAAAAATTCTCTCCTTTCCGATTCTGGTCTTGTGATACGCGAGTGGGAACCTCATTTTGATTGTCACAAAGCGGCGGAGGATGGGCTTCAAGTGTGGATTAGACTATACTCCCTGCCCAGTGAATTTTGGTCGGCACCCATCCTTACAAAAATTTGCTCCAGTCTCGGGCGGGTCATTCGCATTGATCCTGTTACTTTGAATGGTACTCTCTCTTCCTTTGCCAGAGTTTGCATTTCTATTTTTCCAGCTCTTAAACCAAAGGAAGTTATTCTTATCAATTCCCCTTCGGGTACCTGGAAACAGAAGGTTGTTTATGAAGGTATTTCCAATATCTGTTTCAAATGCTTGAAGCCCGGTCATTCCCGCAAGTCTTGTAAAAATCCCCCAAGGTGTCTCGCATTGGCGGAAAGTTTCCCACACCTCCCCTGTTCCCTCCCCTCCTTCTTCCCCCCGTGTTCCTCCTTCGTCACCTCTGCCCCTCGTCCCCCTCGCTCCCCCTCCTGTCCTTGAACCTCTTGCTTTGGCTCCTGATACGCTCTCCCTCGTCAAAGAAATGGCGGCTGTTGTAAAGGATTCCTCCCGGATCCTATCTCTGTTCCACGAGGGTATTTCCATTGGTATGGGAGGTAGCTCAACTTCCCTCGAGAAATGGATCATGGATAAAGAGGACTTGCTTCTTTCTAATGATGCAGACCCCCCTACGGATCCCAATGACTCTGTTGAGTTTCCCTCCCCTCCCACGCAATCGTTGGGACCGCTTCTTCCCACTCCTCCCCTTCTTAGCGTGGATTTCGGTCCTAGAAGCATTCTTGGCCGCCCTAATAAAAGCAAGCTTTCTCTCAACGAAGTTTCCCACGGGAAGCAACTTCAGCTTCAGTCTTTCTTCCCATCTTCCAGTAGGAGAGGTGAGTCCTCTCTGAAGCAATCATGATCCTCTTCTCCTGGAATGTTAGGGGCCTTAATGCCCCTAACAAACAACGTCTGTTAAGACGTTACGCCTTGGAGGAGGGTGTGGATATTTGTTTGATTCAGGAAACAAAAATGTCAGCTGAGGGTTGTAATAGAAGTTGGTTCAGTAAATGGAAAGGCTGGGAAGGCTGCTTCTCGAATTCTGTTGGGGCCTCGGGCGGTTTAGGCATTCTCTGGAAAACTAACTGTTGTATGATTGAACCCCTTGTTATCGACCTAAATTTCATTTGGTGCAAGGTCTCGATTAAGCACTCGGAGGATTTATTTTTCCTCGGCAATATTTATGGTCCCTCTACTCCCATCAGTAAAAGGGTTCTCTGGAGCAACCTCAGCCAGCTTTTGACCTCTGTGTCAGCCGATAAAATCATCGTTGCAGGTGACTTCAACGCTACCCTTTCTGATCGTGATAAGCATGGTGGTCTTCAGTGGCATCCTCGCTCGCAGGTTGATTTCTCCTCCTTTGTTTCCTCTGCTCACTTGATTGATCTTGAGCCTTGCAAGGGTTGGTTCACATGGAACAATAGGAGATCTGGGTTCAGTTCCCTTGCAGTGCGTCTTGACCGCTTCCTGGTCTCCGAGCATTGGTTGCAGCAAAATTTCCTTCTCAAAAGTTCGGTTCTCCCTCTTTCTGGCTCTAGATCATTTTCCTATTTCCATGGCTCTCAACTTCGACCTCCCTCCGCGTCGTGCCCCCTTCAAATTCGAGAACATGTGGCTTCAGGACCCTTCTCTTAGGTCGCTGATAAAAGGTTGGTGGGACTCCTTTGCTGTCAAAGGGACCAAGATGTTTCAACTCTCCAAAAAGTTATCTTTGCTCAAAGATAACTTACAATGCTGGAACCATTCGAAGTTCAAAAATATTTTTCATGAAAATATTCGAGTAGAGAAGACTCTTCGCTCTCTCAATGAGAGTATTCTGTTGCATGGGATGTCACAGGAGGATCACCTGAAGGAAAAATTTCTTCTCAAGGAATTGGGGGATATCCTTCTTAAAGAGGAAACTTTTTGGCGTCAAAAATCCAGGGAAACTTGGTTGCTGGATGGAGATAAAAACACCAAATTTTTCTTTTCTTCGGTCCGAGCTAGAAGAAACTTCAATTATATCTCTTCTCTCAAACTCGAAGATTCCACCATTGCTAATTCGCAAGCTCAGATCAAATCGGAAACGGTGGATTTCTTCTGCAAGCTCCTGAATGATACGGCTTCCCCTCTTGGCACTCAGTCTTTCCTTCATTCCCAGATTCCCCGCTGTATTTCGGATGTTGAAAATGATCAGCTTCTCTCACCCTTTTCCTTAGAAGAGGTCCGGAAAATTGTGTTCTCTATGAAGCGAGATAAAGCCCCAGGCCCGGACGGTTTTCCTGCCTCTTTCTTCCAGGATTTTTGGGATATCGTTGGTCCTTGATCACAGCTGGCGGTTGAGGAATCCAGAGTTTCGGGGAAGATTCTTGGGAACCTTAATCACACTTTCATATGTCTGTTCCCCAAAAAATCCCCAGCTGAGAAGTTAGATGATTTCAGGCCAATTTCTCTGTGTAATACAACATATAAAATTATCTCCAAAGCTATTGCCAATAGGCTCTCCCCCTTGATGCATAAATTGGTTGCCCCGGAACAGAGTGGGTTCATTCCTGGAAGGTCTATTACGGAAGGTATTATTATTTCTCATGAACTTATTCACTCCCTTCATAATTCTTCCAGAGCAGGTATGTTGCTAAAATTGGATTTCAGCAAAGCATATGATCGGGTTAACTGGAGGTTCCTTCTTAAGTCTTTGCAAGCTATGGGTTTTGGTGCTCACTTTTGTAAGTGGATTTTTAACTGTATTGCCTCACCGCGCTTCTCGGTTCTTGTCAATGGGTCTGCGGAAGGCTTCTTTCAGAGTAGCAGGGGTATTCGTCAAGGTGACCCGCTTTCTTCCTTCCTCTTCACCTTTGTGGCGGAAGCTCTTAGTCTTCAAGGTTCTTTGAAAGGTCTTCACATCTCCTCCAATCTCCCTCCTCTTTCTCATCAGCAATTCGCAGATGATACCTTTCTCTTCGGTCAAGGGACTGTTCCGGAGGCCAGGTGCATTTCCTCTATTCTGGATTCCTACTCTGTAGCTGCGGGCCAAGTCTTAAACTTTCATAAATCTGTGATCTTTTTCTTTAACGTGGCCCCCAGGCTACAGGAAGAATTAAAGAGATTCTTGGCTTCTCTTTGGGCAAACTTCCACACACCTACCTGGGAATTCCTTTGTTTCATGGGAAGGGCAAGGCTCTCCTCTGGAACGGGCTTCTAAATTCCATCTCTGCCAAACTCCTATCTTGGAAAGGTAAATGGTTATCCCTAGCAGGCCGTGTGCTTCTCATCAACTCGGTGCTCCTCTCCATTCCTATATACATGCTTTCCATTTTACAGATTCCTAATTCTGTACTGCTCAAAATCGAGAAAGTGGCCCGTACTTTTCTGTGGCAAGGACTCAGCACTGAACGCAAATTCCATCTTGCTAATTGGGATCTGGTCAAGCTTCCCAAGAAGCTGGGTGGCTTGGGTATCTTGGATATGGCCATTCAGAACATGGCCCTAGGCACAAAACTGGTGTGGAATTTCATTTCTGATAATAGCAGACTTGCCTTCCAGGTCCTCGCTCATAAATATATGGATGGGCACCGACATGAGCTTTTTCTTTCCAGTTCCGAGTTACCTAAGGGCTCCCATCTATGGAATTTTATGTGTAACTCCAAAAATCTCATTGCTGATAGGGTCTCTTGGAAGTTAAATAATGGTCGGTTAGTGTCTTTCTGGGACGAAAGCTGGAATGGTTTCCCTCCCCTCAACTTGCTTCCCTCTCTCAATGGTATTATGAACTCCTCCAAACTGTTATGGGGCTCTCTTGTTTCTAACTACGGTAACCAGCATCCCAACGGCTCGCCCACCTGGTGTTGGAAAGATATAATGTCTATCGGCGCCTCTGCTCAAGAAGCTGTCCTCCTATCCAATGCTATAGAGGATCGTCATGCTACGTGCCTTAACAGTGATGATTGCTTATTTTGGGTTGGAAATAGTTCTGGCCTTTACACTGTTAAAACAGGGTAAAACATTCTCATCTCACAAATCGGCAAGGGTTCTCCGAGTTCCTTTGGATGCTGGCACCCTCATATTACCCCGAAGATTGCTTACTTCGGTTGGCTTGTGTTAAATAGAAAGGTACTCACCCAGGCTAGAAGGCGTGCGTGGGGCTTCTCGGGCCCCTCTAAATGTCTTCTTTGCGGTGCGGCTGAGGAAGATCTGGATCATCTCTTCCTCTTCTGTCCCTTCACCTCCAAGTGCTGGGAATGGCTCCTCAATAAGCTTAATCTCTCCTGGGTCCCCTGTAACAGAATTGATGCTAATCTTTCCTCCTGGCCGTCTTTTTCCCACAATTGTTTGCACAGCTCTATCTGGCACGTCAGTCCTTATTTCTTGCTCTGGCATTTATGGTGGGAACGCAACCTTCATCTTTTCAGAGAGCAAGCGGTGGAGCTCCCTTCCTTCCTCTCCAAGCTTGAGGTGGCCATTTCAGAATGTATCAGTGCTAAGTGTTCTTCCTTTCCCTCTTTTTCCTCTAAGGACTTTGTTATTCTTCATCAGTGGTCACTAATAAAAATTCCCAATCCTGGGTCTATCATCTGTAAGGGGCTCTCACAATTAGAAAAGGTGTTGCTTAGCAAGAACACTAGATGGCATCCCCCTCCCAAGGGGCTCTGGAAATTAAACTTCGATGGGGCCTCCAGAGGTAATCCAGGGTTTATCTAGGGCTGGTTGCATCCTCAGGGATGATCGAGGTCTCCTCATCCATGTGGGCTCCTTCCCTCTAAAAGACGGCACTTGTAACTCTCGCTGAAGCTCAGGCTCTTCTGGAAGGGGTTAAGATGGCGGTTCATCTTGGATGCTCAGATTTATGTATTGAAGGGGATTCTCAAATCCTTATTTTTGTTGTTTCCAGTGGTGCTTCTCAATCGTGGAAATTGAACCTCTTTATTCCTTCTATCCACTTTTGGCTCGGTAAATTCCAATCCTGGGACATATCTCACAATTATCGGGAAGCAAATCGGGCTGCAGACTTCCTGGCCAACTTCGCTATTGACAATCCCTCTGCTATCGTTTCCTCCAACAATGCACACATGTGGCCAGGACTTTCTCATTTTCTCTCCCTCGATCGGAGATACACTCGTGACTAAGTCGTCTGCGCCTCCACTGCGCATGGCAGTTCTCTCTCACGCGCGCGGTCTCTCCCCCTTCTCGGCGGCGTCCTTCCCTTCCCTTGCCGCTCTCCCGCACGAAGCTCTGGCCCCCCTCATTTCCAAGCGTTTCTTACCAGTTTTCCCTCGGGACTGTCTCTTCTTCACTATCTTTTATTCTTGTTACGCTGACCTCCAGGACTGTCTCTCTCGGCTTTCGCTTTGCTTCTTCCCGGCGCCATGACTTTTGTTGGTTTCCCGTTTGTGGCCCTCCGTGGGCAGTTCCGCGAACTGGCAGATGTTTCTGCCATTGATAGGCGGCGTCTAGCCATGATTTTCAAATACTCTTCTTCAGCCGAGGCCGAAGCCATTGAAGCCATTCTTGGCGACTCTTACCGCTTCAATGCTCGTCGCCCCGAACCGATTCCGACGTCGCCTCCGCCTTCGTGTCTTTCTGCACGCTGCTTCATCCCAACATTTCGGAAGTGGAACTGGTCGCCTCGGACCTAATTTACGTTGTGCACTGCGTCGGCCTTCATGATCAGCTTGTGGACTTCTCACTTCCAGACCCTCTGCTGTGGGTGGAAGATGTTGACGAGTTGGCCATCGGCTCTGGGCGGGATATTCGTTGGCTTAGCGGGTAGTACAGGGACCTTGTCACTTTTGCACAGAACTTCCATCCTTCTCTGGACCAGCGTTTTCTCCCGGTCGTGGATATTGACGCGGCTCTTTTTCCTCTCCATTCAGCTGTTGATCAGTTGAATGCCCTCAAGGATCGAGCTCTCCATGCCTTCAACTTCCTGTTGCATGCGGCCTCCTCGCGGGCCGGTCACTCTTCGGGCTAATTGTTGTAGCCTTTTTTCCTTTACCGCTGCGTGTTCGCTTCCCTTGTCACCGCATTCTCTTTCTTTCTCAGTTTTTCGCTCTCCTCTTCCTCTTCCTCCTTCGACTCTCACCTTCTCCTTCTTCTTCTTCTTCTTCGTGTTTGTAGGGTTGGGGTCCCTCTCCCCACCGGTTCATAGCTCCGGTCAAAAGTGTTTACCAATCAAAAAAAAAAAAAAGCTGTTCACCAAATTTAAAATACATTAAGAGTTGACCATTTAAAAATTTATAAATCTAAAACATGGCATGTACATATATGTATGTACCTGTTGCACTAAATTAGAGACTTGGTCAAATTCAAGTGATGTTGTCATTTGATCTAAAGACCCCGCAAGTTGTAATTCTCATGGAACTTATTGTGTTGAGTGGAATTAGATGTCTACAAGTCCATTCATCCACCCACCGTTGTGACTCACATTCATTCCATGCAAAATCAATGCATGATATACAAAAACATGCCATACACCTAGTATAAATAGTCCAAACATTTCCACCTAAAATACGGAATGAGTGCATATCACTTGATCATATAGCCATCATACAATCTTCAAAGTTTTCCAGATGTTGTTCCTCTATCAACCAAAAATATCTACGAACCGTTGATCTCTCTTGAGATTCATGGCCCATATTCTTAACACACCAATCAACAATATTTTTGCATCTATAAATTTAGCACCATCCTTGAACTTTAACTCTTCTCTTACAAGTGCTCTTTTCACACATGCTCCTGCACCATCATGCTCTCCTTTTCCATGCCCTGCCTCAGTAAAACTCTAGATATGTTGTACATTTGTTTCTTTGTGCATCTTGTTTAGCCAATAAAACATCCATGCATTCTTGAATTTTGATGTGCAATTGTCCGACCAAATGTAATGTTGATCGAAACTAATGTTCCTCTCATTCAAGTTCGCATAAAACACCTGGAAACACCACGGTCATCACCGATGTAGAAATGATACTCTCTTAATATTTTTCAATTTTTCTCAGTGCTATCTTGAGAGTACATGAATGCTATATGCATGAAAATAACAACTTGCACCTTTGAGTTATAATATTGAGATTGAACCTCCATTTTTGGTTGCAATGTGTAATTCTCTACGAAGTCAACTACTGAAACAATAGTACTAAGGGGGAATGTGTCCTTGCTTAACTTGAATTTTTCATCCAACAATTGAGCTCTATGTGTGTGCCTTGCATACTCATAAAAAATTCTCTCTGAATTTGACAATATATTATGATACAAGTAATTATTTTGTAACAAGGTCACACCTCTTAGATTCTTTTCCATCTTTTAATTGATATGCCACCGATTTATATTTGGTGAAACCAACCATTTCTTTTCCTATTGAATATATACTCTTCTCATGGATACAAATTTTCAGATTTGGAAAGCCACCACATACATTGCATGTTCCATCCAAACATGCTTTGTTATAAAAATTGTCTAGTAGATTTTTCACAAAATATTGTTGGAATAAATTCCCTTGAAGATTTTGGTGGGACATTTAATCCACACTCTTGCAACATGATGTCAGTATGCAAAACACGACGTATTGGACAAAAAAACATCATAATGCATTGAAAATTCAACATGATGCCTGCAAAAACAAGTGGTACGTGAGTGATTGATTTTCACATAAAAGGGTTGCTCATTTCAAAGAATATTTAGCTAATGTTAATTTGTGAATTTTCATTCTTAAACTTAGAGAACAATTGTGTTTGAGTCATATTTAAGAAATATTTTGCATTCATTATTATGAAAACCTATTCTTCTTTTTCTGTATCTCTTCTATTCGGTGACACCCTTGTGTTTTCATTCCAAAATTTTACAATTAATTCTTTTAGAATGTCGATGTATTCTTTTCTTTTTGTGGAAGTCTACTAGAGAAAGCGCAATAGTCAGTTTTATTGACTGACTCAAGACGTTTGCATCTCTATATTGATTTCATTAATGTTTTTCTATTTAGCTTCAAAGCACTACTTATTTTTCTAATCAAACGTTTATTAATTGTTTTATCACTTACTATACAATTAGTAAGTGCATGTCATGTAGCATTACTATCTTTGGTGCGTCTTTTGCCACCTATAGTTTGGTATGCTTTATGTATGTTTTCAACAATTGACGCATTTTGATCAACAACATTAGATTTTCTTAACCCCATGGTCTTCATTATAGGTCTCATCTTAATTAATTTCATCAATGTAACAAATAATTGACATCTTTGTGTGTCATTTAAATTCTCAAAGTAATTATCCCAAATTCCACTAGCTTTTCTTCTTGCATTTCTTTCAGACATTTTGTTAGGCATTGGTTTTATAATGTTTTCATCAATTTCAATTAAGTGAATTTGTTTTCTTCACAAAATGGAAGGAGGTGTTCTTAAAGGTGAAATTTCATTTACAAGGTTACTTTCTTCATTCAGTGTTTTCATACAAATTTCGGGGTTAACATTTGGATTCTCAAGTAAGGGTTCAACAATTGGATTCATATCAATTTCTTCATCCATACCAACATTGTCATTCAATTCAATATCATTATTCATTGCAAAATCATTATTATCTACATTTTCATTATGTATTTCATCCCCATATTCTAATACATTAGCTACATTTGATATAGCAGATGTACCTTGCCCTGCATGAAGTTTTTGCATTCTCTTCAATTTCTTTATTCTCATCTCTTCTAATTGCTCCGGTGTCTTGTTCTTGACTTTCCTCTTGTCCTTAGCTCGAATTTTATCACCCATGATTAGAAAAAATCAACTAGTGGGGTAGGGGACAAAATGAACTACTAAAAAATCATGCAAGAATGTACAAAAAATTGCAGACCAAACAGAATGTATGTAAAATTCTCGTGAAAGAGATGAAAGGGACATTGGGGGCCACAATATATAAACAAATAATAACACGTATGTGTTATGATTTTTACCTTTTCTAACACATGCCTCAAGGCTTGGGATCTGGTTTGGATCCCCAAGCCTGAGGCATGGACCTGCACAAACACAACAAACCGCATGTTTTTGCAAAAAAACACAAAAATCTAACTTCCGTCATGATAAATCAACATCAAATGATCAATTTGTTTTAAAAAAATTATACCACGACGTAAAGCAGAGTTTCTTCTTTGTATAAATATTATTTTTCAATTTTTCTAACAAATACAAGGTTTCCATATTATTTATTTTCTTAACTATGCCTTTTTATAGCTATTTTTTGAAGTTTAAACATGTCTATCTTTTTTCGTGTATCTTTTTTTTTACTCATCAAAATTGAATAAAAAATTTTAGGCACAAACTAGGCATAATTATATACATATTAAAAAAAAATCTAATTTTTCGATATTTTTGAGGTAGTTAGGGGGGCACTTGTCGAGCTCTATTATTTTTCAAAACATAAAATTTATGTACTAGAAAAATCATAAATAAAAAAAAATTCGCTAAAAAAATCTAAAATAAATTCTAACACAAACTAGATTCTCCTAGCTATCTTTCTACTAAAGGGTTTTCAAAAATACTAAATGGTGCTCAAAAAATGGTGGGGGGCACGAAAGTCACTCTATTATGTTTTTAACAAAAGAAAGAGCACATGTTGGTATTTTAGTTGTTTGACCTACTTAAACTTGTCAGGTTGTCAATAAAATTTAGTAGTTTAGAAACTAGAATCAAAATTCTACGATTCATATTTCTACAACATCTTCCAATTTTGAGTGTAACTATTTCAAAAACTCGTACAAGTTAAAAAAATTCTTGAAAAAATGCGTCCACTTAAGACCCCCTTTTGGCCCCCAACTTGGTGCACTACCCCTTTATGGAAAGAGGTGTTCCTACAATGGTAGCGGAGGTATAATGGCGCAAGTTGTTCAATTTTATTATCAATGTTAAATTTGGCATCCATTGGACCACCACAATGATAATGTATTGATGTTTGATATTCAACATTGAAATACCTTTGAATCCCAATTGATGTTTAATATTAAAAATAAGATATACAAATGGATTTATACTAAAGCACGCCTATCTTAGATAAATCTATGTAAAATACACCGAGAGGTATCATTCTCGAGATACCCATATTCACCTATTCCACTTATGTCTCAAATTTAATATGGGTACCTCAAGAATGATACCTCTCGACATCTTTTATATAGATTTATCTAGGATATGTATGCTAGTTATCTTCTAGCATTAATTAGATCCTCATGTTTCCAGTAGATGCCGAGAAAGTCCCAAGAAAAAAATTTCTGCACTATATGGGGCGACACGACCTTCCTCAATGAAAACTAGGAACAATACATCCTAAGAATGATTTATAGGAAAATAATATATTGCCCACTCAAACGCTCCTCGCCATCACCTTTTTTAGAACTTGCAATTCCACCGCATTTTACTTGCTTAAGATGATTTTCAACAAAATTCAAGAGGAACTACGTAAAACAACCCTTGACAATTGCAAACTTCCTCTTTGAATGCCGATTAGGTACATCGACCAAGATGTCCCTTGCAAATTTTGTATTGAAGAGTTTCTTACAAAAACAAATGTTGCAACATTCAAGGGATGAAGAGCCCAAGGATGAAGAACCCAACATAGTCACAAAAACAACCCCTTATAAGATGACACAACACCTTGAATTAAGCTTCTTTGTATGAACAATTCAACCTATATTCTTCTCCACATCTATTTGTTCTTATATGGATTCCCTCTTTCGACATCACTTCTTTTTGTATGAAGTACATTTATTGAAATCATATGTTGCAATGTTATTTTATTTAAACATTCATGAAATTATTATAGAAAAACTGAAAATTTAATTTTTCATAGCATTATTTCCAAAATAAAATTCTAACACATCATATGCCATAATTATTTGTAGGATTAGTTTTAGATATTACAACCTTGGTATTGGACAATTTAGGTATTCAATATTGTTTTCTATTAACTCAAGTGAAGTAGATACTCTTTAATTTGAAGTGTTCACATGTTAATGCTCATATACTGTCAAATCGATGGGATGGATGTCACAAAAACCTTATGGCATCCAATGTTCTAAATACTCAAACTATCTTGTGTATAGTCCTTTTCACTATGATAGATTGGCCTTGCTAGTTGTTCTCTTATTGTCTACCTATGTTCCATACACATTAGTTAGTCTTTTTAACAATATTTATGGGAAGTCACAAGTATTTATGTTGTTATTTTGTAATGTGCACGTTGTACACATCTTTAACTTTTTTTTACTACTACTTTTTTACAACAATATGTCAACACTTGTGGGATGTCATATTTATTCACATTTTTACTTTTCTAGCATGGTCTAAAACAAAATTTCTTTCTCATTGCCGAATCATCCCAACTTTTTTACAGCATGAATCACTTTTTTGCATAATAAGTATTTAACCATTTCATGTAGGTGTGACCATTAACAATAAATCACTATTGGCAATGAAAATTACTTTACAAAATATAGTTAGTTGTTTATTAATGTCAAGCTGCAATCCAAGGTGACACAAAAAATAGAATTCAACACACAAAAATGCGTAAATTTTTTTGATATTGTTTCAAGATGATGTTTTCTATACAAATATGTAGCTTATGTATTTCTGTTTAGGCCATTAATTATCCCATATCTATGTTTTAGTAATTTTCTAATTTCTCGGTTTATTCTAATGCTTGCATAGTGTGTCCAATTGATCTTGCACCACTAGATGTAATCAGCATTAAATATTTTTCTTCCACATTCAATTGCATATTCAAGATTACAATGCCTTTAAACACCTTTTTTTTACAATACTATCTTGTAAGTAAGCCCTCAAATTTCCTTTCTCTTATTATTTATGTTTGTTTCTTAGCTTTTGAAGGTGATATTTTAAAACCAAATCAATTGATATATCATGGTCTTCAATTCTAATGTTATGTCTCGCAATATGTCAACTTCTATCTCCTACAAGATTTTTGGAATATTATTAGAGACTTGTATTGTTGGGTCTTGTTATGCTATCGCACTTAATTCTCAAAAACTAATTTCTTGTCTTTTTATATGATTTTTACTTTCTTTTGACTAAACCGCACTAAATTTCCTTCAAGATGATACTTATGACTTATAATTACCATTGTAATAATATGTTTTGTAAAACTTAACAAAATGTATATCCAAACCATACAAAAATGGAATAAATTTGAGGAAATAGTTCACAACATTCTTTTTCTTCTCAAAATACACATTAGTCTTACAAATCTTGTGTTTCCTTGTTTAGACAATTGATTTCACATTTTTAGTGGTTTCACATAATAGCTTGCAAACATCTCCATGTTGTTTTACCATATTCATTTTTAACATCTTCATCTTATTTTCCCTATTCCATTTTTTTCCTTAGAGTATTTTACTTATAAATATATACTTTTTAAATGTGATATATCCCTTTCTTTGGGATATATACTCTGCAAATTTCATTTACATGATCTATTGACATTTCATTCGATATATTTCCATCTTCTCCCCATAATTCCTTGCATTGGCCTCCATAAGTTCCTCTTCATCCTCTATCAACGTGTCCATTGCACGTGGGATGTGATTGTTAGTAGACATTTGACCTCTATCTTAAATCAATTTGTAGAGATTAAATCCCCATGCAAATGGTAATATAGGTTACATTTTTACATCCACATTTTTAAAAATTAATCTTGGATTTATTAAAAATGTGATATATTTGTAAATATTCATTCTTTAATGCTTTAAATACTTACTTGAAAATATTCATTCTTTATAACATTCAAAAATACTTTTTAACTCCTTTTGCGTGCTTAGGTGGTTTATTTGGCTTAGTTGTGGACTATTTATGTGGGAAAGCTCATTCTCCCATGTGAGTCCCACAAAGCTATCATACATTTCCGTATGTTTTAAACGTCGGGTGTTTTGTTGGACGTCAAGAAATTTTCTATACAGGAAAAGATACTTGTGATGTCAATTTAATACGCGAAGATATTTTTCTCTAGATATTTGTAGTGAAGATTTTATTTGCAAATCATTTAAATTAAAACTTTTGGTCGCTCTCTAGGCAAGGTATGAGCAATGGGACCATATCTTCTTCCAAATTTGAGCACTCCTCAATAATCGCAATCGGGAAGATTGTTTTAAATCTAAAAAAACTTCTTGACAAAGAGAGACGCTGGGTAGATAGGCACTTTCAAAATCATTTTACAATTTTGGGAAAACCCCAAGGATATAATTATGTGAAATCAATGCCATGTGTTTTTAATACATATAGGTTGCCAACACCATCTAAGTTTAAGAAAGTGATGCGAATTTAAACGAGTTTTAGGTGGAATTGTTGCAAATGGTAGCCCAACTAAATGGAGACCATTCTCTAGAGAGCAATAAAACTTATTTTATAGCATCAAGAAAACATTTAATAAATTACAAGAAAGACATAAAAAAATATGCACCCAAGTATAATCTAATAGAATATCCCATTTCAATGTAAAACTGAGATGTTTTATGAGTTAGGAAATGCTGAGCTTGGTAGTGATATCAATAATAATAAACTATTTGACTAAAGTATTCACTATACAATATTTATAAAAAAATAATTAGAAAAAACCTTGGAAACTTTCACCCCAATGTAATTGGTATGTGTAAAGCCATACACAAAAACCCTTGTTAAATCTTTCCTTCCTATGTCAAAATGGGAGCTTTAGAAAACAAGGCATTGACATCCATGAACAGGGGCATTTCATGCCCTAGGCAACTAACTTAGGCAGTTGCCTAGGGCACCCAATAGGGAGGGGCGGATTAATTTCTATAATAGTATAAGTTCGAGCGGGTGGCGGTGCACTAGCCCAATGGACCATTCTGATTCAATTTACATATATATTATCATATAAACAGGCATTAACAACTAGCACAGCGCTGAGCGATGTTCCACGGATAGGAATGAGGGACAAGTCGCAGGATTGCTAATTTGCTTTGCATCTTGCGGCCTTGCACAACCATTTAATACTCTTTACAAATTACTGCTAGTTTTTGGACTGTGACTGTATGTTTGTAACCTGTTACACTATGTCAGTTGTCACTATCAGCGTCGTAAATAGAGTCTAGAAAGACCGACAAAATAAGGATTGAGATTCACGGCCCAGGACGAAGGACCCAGTACCCACGCTCCCATGGGAATAATTCACAATTCAAATTTCAATCAGACTTGGAGTCATTTTCTTGTCCCGACTCCTTGCCCCAGGCTCCAACCCGTAGCCCCCTGGACGATACCTAATGGTATATTGTAATTTGCTTTTCAGTTTCTCTCAAACTCTCAGTCTGAATCATCTAACTCTCTAAGACTGTCGACATTAAGTGACAGTGACACTGACATATTGACCTGTATTGTCTTATGTGAATGTCTACTTTCTAGACTCTAGTGTTTACTGTCTACCCGCAGTACCCTTGGGCCTCTGTAAATTATAATTTTTGATTGTTTTATTTGTCATCTCATCTTTCATCTTTGTAAATTTTTGGTCCGGCCCTCTGGGTCGAGTACGAGTCATTTCAACTTTAGTCTTTATTCCAGTTGACTGTTGAAAACTTGAATCATTAAATCAAGGATGAATCACGAGGCCCGTTAGTGACTCAATTCTATGATTAGAGCTCTCCGCATCAATCAGCATAGCATCAGATCTTTCTCCAAAGCCTAAAGTTGAGTAATCAAACCCTAACTGCATATGCTCTTACATTTGATGTTGCAGTAATTTTGTTCTCAATTACATCAATTATATATTGCATTTTGATTTAATTATTCTTATTATGTAATTTTATTTATTTTATTTCACTTCTAAGTTCTGTAATAGTATTGTCTATTGAATATAATACCAAGTATACGGAGGGTATAAATAAGGTAATTACTAGTTAGTGTACGACAATTATATAGGACAAGTGTTTAGTTCAAATGGACAAAATTACAACAATAAATTTTGATGACATCATTGATAGTTTTACTATGGCAAAGGCAAGAAAAAAACTTTAATAGCTTTAATTGAATGTATTAAAAGTTATACTATAATTGTTTTAAAAACATGCACGGGTGGGTGCTTGGTCCTAAAGGGGGGGTTGGGGTGGCGTACTCTCTGAGGACTGCCTAGGGCGCTTCGACACCTTAATTCCACCACCTCGTCCATGAAAGTTTCATGAAACATCAATTTTATTTTTTCCTTTCTATTAACCATTTTTGACCTTCATAAAAATCCTATAATGTTTGTTTTAGTTTTAGGTACAATGATTGTTGATTTATTATAGGTTTAGGTTTTCTTTTTCATATTTTTTTACATTTTTTCCTATACATGTTTACCTTATATTAGTTAGATAGGGAATGTTGTAGGCACTCAATTTGTGTATATTGTGTACTATTGAGTCACGGTGCCTGTTTTAATACACAATAATATAATTTCATTGATTTTGCATTTCTTCGACATCCTCTTACATTGTATCTATCTTCCTTGTCTTCAATTTGATTAACCCTATCTAACACTACTCAAAAACCTCACCTATACAAGTAACAAGAAGAAATCATGAAATTGACATAACCATTATACTAAAACAAAAATCAAATACTATCTAAACCATAACTAATAATAGGTTGAATACATGATATATAAATATAAAGAGGATGCATCCATACTAAAATAAAGTAGAGAATAAAGGGTTATAACCTTTCCAACAATGGGATCCTAGTATAAATCATATACAAGGCATTACATTAGCTCATTTTTGTGTAAATTGATATGTTATAATCATGGATGAAATAGAGTTACTTTGAAGTTTGTAGGTGATACATGAAATTCAAATTATGGGTCTAGGTTTTTGAATATCAAAATTTAGAAATTGTTTTTGAATGCCTATATAATTATTCTTGAGTTTGGGACTCTATAACTTTTATTCAAATTGGATGAGAAAAATAAAAGATACATGAAGAAAGATAGATGTGTATAAATACAACAAATAGAGCTATAAAAATACATAGTTAGAAAATAATATGGATGGAAACCTTATACTAGTTAGACATTTTGAAAAATCATATATTTAGAAAGAGGAAAGTTTCATTGACCTCTTAGTCATATTTTAAAGAAATTTATTGATAATTTTTGTAGGATTTATCATGGAAGAAGACACATTTTAGTATATTACATCTAAAACACACATTTTACTATGTTTTAGTAGGTCCAGCCCCAGCTCGGGTTTCTAAATGAGTTCCAAGCCTTGGGGTCTTGCCATGAATTAGTAATATATAACTTGTATGCACTATAACGTGTACGTAGTATAACATGTATATTAGGAAATAAGGGATACAATATGCTAAGCAATCCCACACAAAATCACAATAGTAGAAACTAATATGTAGAATAATATCACAAATCTGAAATAAAAGTGTAGAAAATAAAATAACACAACACAAAGATAATATTTAACATGGTTCACCCAATTTGGGATACATCCACCAAGAATCACTTGCTCATATTTTATTACAAGCCACCTCTTTCTCTCAATACAATACCCAGATCTGTTTGGAGTTGTGTTCAACAAACTCTCATGAATTCACACTTGAACTCAAATACATCTACAATGATATGTCTCCCCTACCATATGCACAAAAACACATCAATAGGCAATTGCTTAAGTAGTTTTACAATGCAATGGATACCAAAACCATGGGATAAAATCATCCCTCAACCTATGGGTCAAAATACCACCCACATGATAAGAGATCGTTTCTCGAGGTATCAAGCACGTCTTTCGAGGCCAAAAAAACTCAACAAGAAAACGTGGAGAGTGTACAGTACTTTTAGTGTACAGCCTTCAACACTTCCACACATGAAAATAGGCTCAACAACATAACAATGTACACATTACATTTTTTTAATACCCCACTCTCTCCAATGTGCTTATTTGTCCTTTCATGAGAATTATATCCCCACATTGTTTGTTTTGTAGTATTATGTACATTCCTACACGATTTTTTTATGATTGAAGTTGTTCATACCCCTACTATTGATATTGTACTAATTTTGGGAGATAAAAAATGACTTAAGGATGTGAAATAGATGAAGAACAAGAAACTAGAACAAATAGAAGTGATTAGAATAAATAAGTTGAAGTAGATGCAAAAATGCATGGAGGACAAAGTACATCTAATATTTTAAATACACCAAATGTTGTATCATGACAAGGAAATAACTAATGACGACGAGCTGCATAATGAAAATGAAGATAATAATTATATTGAAATGAGTATTGATAATGAATTGAATGATAATGCTGATATGGATAAATAATTCAATATGAATAATGATATTGAATCTTTACCTGAGAATCCCATTACTAATTCAAAATTACACAAAAACCCGAATGAGGAAAGTAACCTTGATAATGAATCTTGACCTTTAATAACATCTCCTTCCATTTTGCATAGAAAATACACTCAATTGAAATCGATAATTATTTTTGAAACCAATTCCTAACAAAATGTCTAGCAAAAATTTGAGAAGGAAAGCTATCGAATTTGGAATAATTACTTTGAGAAAATAAATGATACATTAAGATGTCAATTATTTTTTACACTAATGAAATTAATTAAGACGAGACCTACCATAAAGACCTTAGGATCAAACACATATAATATTGATTTTTGAAATGTGGCAATTATAGAAAATATACATAAAGCCTACCATATTATCGATGTCAACAAACACACTAAAGATAAATATGCAATATAGTGTGAACTTACTAATTATATAGTAAAATAATGAACAAATGTTTGATTATAAAAAAGTAGAGATTTTAATATAAACAAAAGAACACTAATGAAACTAATTGGCAGACATAAAAGTATTGAATCATCTAATAACATTGACTATTAGGCATTCTCTAGTAGACTTTGACGAAATACATGGATACATTTGATACTCTAGATTATTTACGTGTAATTATTTAGGATGAAAACACAAGAGTTTTGCCAAATAGAAGATATACAAGAAAAAACAAATTGGTTCTCGTAATCATGAACCACATGCAAAACATTTATTAGATGTAAATAAAACACAATTGTTATCTAAGTTTAAGAATGAAACTATAGGAATTAAAATTAACCAAATATTTTTGAAATGAACAAAACCTTTTATGTTAAAATAAATCACTCATGTACCACCTATTTTTGTAGGCATCATGTTGAATTTTCAATGCATTATATGATTTTTATAATCATGTATGTTGTGTTTCGCATACTAACATCAAGTTATAGGAGTGCGATTAAATCTCCCACCAAAATTAGAAAGGGAATTTATTCGATCTAAAGAATACCCACACATTAGGTAGTCTACACACTCTTTGAAAATGCTTTCTAATGGAAGATATTTTCAAGGGATTTCCAACGCACTTTGAACATGAGAAAAAACCAAATTTATATGCAAAATTTACGACTCGTGAAATATTTGCATTGACGGGTAAAAAGGGAGCAAAGTGCACAATGCTGACTAGGTTTTCCATGTTGGGAAATGGTGTACTGATACATGAAAAAAAATTATTTGGAAAAAAATGGGTTTTGGTTTTTCACCTTCATTGTTTTATTGTTGAATGTGGTGCCCAAGTTATGTACCGGATGTGGGCTCAAAATTCGATGGGATCCACTTTTTATTAGGATGGGGGTCTGACCGCCTTGACATTGCAGTGTCACCGAGTTCTATATCAAATTGACCAAATGATGTAAAAGTTCCATGAGTCCATGGTGAGTTGAGCCACTGTTGGGAAATAATTTTTCACAAGGGAAAATTAGTGGTTTTCACCAATGGTCACGGGACTAGGTCCCTCCTCTTGGGAATGGGGAGGCTCCCATTTATTGAATACATGAAATAATAAAATATGTGGTGGTCGTTAGGCTAGGGATCACAAAAGAATAATCCACTAACCTATGGAAAATTTCTTGTGATGAATACTAGGGAGGAATTTTCTTGGAGAGAGGTGAAGGGGAGATAAGAATATAAGGAGAGAGGGTTAAGGTAGTGAGTAGGCACTTACAAACTTCACTGACATTAACCGAGTAGGTCCAGATACAATAGAAGAAGAAAATAATTTTGTAAGTTACGGTGAGATTAAGAAATCAAAGACACGAAGTTCTATTGATTAATTCCTCAAAGATACAAAGTTATTTCTTAGTTATACAACATTACAAAGCCTGCATAGTTGAAAATTAGGAAGTAAAAGAACATACATAAGGGAATAGAAGAAATAGATTCTTGCTTATAGTAGGAGAACACAAGCTATCAACTTTGTTGGTGAAATAATTTATCGCAATGAAAATTATTGGTTTCCACCAACGGTCATGGGGCTAAGCATCTCATTCTTGGGTATGGGTAGGCTCCCATTATTGAATGTAAACCACCTAAATATGTGGGGTGGCCAATAGGCCCGAGATCACATAGAAATATTCCACTAAACTTGTGGTAAAGCGCTTGTACAATTTACAAGGGAGGAATGTTTTGTGAAAGGAGGTAAAGGGGAGTAGGATAAATAAGGAGAGAGGGGGTTAATGTTGTGAGTAGGAACTATTAGAATCTCACCAAAAATAACTAGAGTATGTCCACATTGAATTAGAAGAATCAAACCATGCAAATAAAATGAGATTAATAAGCTAAATACAAAGTCCTTATTTATTTGTTCCTCAAAAGTACAAATCCTTTTCTTGGTTGTGCAAGATCATCATGTTTAAAAAGTTGAGTATGTGAGAGGTAGAGGAAACATAGACAAAGACAAGGAAGAAATGTAGCTCTTATTTCTTGATGTAGTAGTGATGCAAAGTTCAACAACATACAACAATCCACAATTGCCAACCTTTTGGAATGGAGAATCCATTCCAATTTATAGCATTACAAATTGTCTTCTCATCTCCCCCACATGAATTTTCACCTTCCCTCATCACTTGTGACTCTCCACATTCCTAGGAAACAAAAATGACCCTTTTTCTTCTTAATGAAAAAGGACCCTTACAATGTTGAATCGAAGGTAACTTAAGTGAGTAAGAAAAAATAGGGGAAATTTTCATTTTCAATGAGGAATTAAAATATATATAGAGAAGAATAAAGATAGATATAGAAAGAGAAAGGGATTACCAATTCAATGAAGATGAATATTTTGTTGATTTGAAGCACGGTGATCACAATCTCCTCCTTCGTGAGACGCATGAACACTTTAGAATATTGAATGAGTGTTTAGAAACATTGTTATGAGAAATTATAATATGATCTTGGGATGAATATGAGCATCACTCATGTTGGTTTTTTCTTGACCTAACATTGAGAATGGGGATCAATTTATTACTTCTTAGGCTTTCACATTTCACCCTAGTGATAAAAAATCAACTCTATGATCCTCGAACCTCATGGTACTTATTTTTCCCTTACTGAAATGGATCTTCATCATGCGGTGAAAAGATTACCCCTTAATAAAAATCTTGTCATGTGGCCACCTGTTGGATTGAAATGAGGTGATTGCAATGTTATCTTTCTTGAGGTATGATCACACCACAAGGTTTTGAATGATTTTTTAAGAAAACTACCAAGTGAATGACATCAAATGAAACTTGAGATGACTTTGCTCATCCCTGCATACATGATGCTCCATATGAAGATCATCCTCTACTTACCCTTCCTGGCTCTAGAATCCTCCTTGAATAGAATCAACTCATACACCCTCTTACTCATATGCTTCTCATGGGAATAGATTTATTCTTCTTGATAGAAGGAACTTGAAGGAATATCTAAGAATGAGCTCCATGTTCTTTGACTTCCACACTGCACTGAAACACAACAAATTCCACTTCCTCTGACTTGTAAGATGTGAGATCATTATCAAGCATGGATCAAGTGTTTAGAAACACTTCATGAGGTATGCATTGCTTGAGATGACTACCATCATCACTCACAGTGATATCCTCCCATCATGCTCATGATGATCATTTCATTGATGAATTTGAATTTCAAAGGAGATCTAGATGTTTTAGATCCCTCATAGACCTCAAGATGTTCCTGATTTCACTCATTTTCTGAGTGACTATCTTTGACTTATTCCTTGACATAATGTGATCCATGTGATATACATTTAATTAATGGATTCAATCAAGATGAATCCTTTCGCTACAATTGGGAATAGTTGAACCATCCACCTTCTTGTACCAAACTATGTGTTGTAGATATCTCCTCCGAAATTATGTGTTAGGAGCCCACCTAGTGTTTTCTGACCCTATTTGGAATGTTGTTGGTGTCGAGAATTCACATTTTTTGAAAAATTATTATTTTTAGACACCAAATTCTATAAAAACTTACTATTTTTAGTAAGTCATACATGGTTCTCTATTTTTTAGCAATTTTACAAATTTTGCCATTTTTGAGTGTTTGATCTTAGAGTAGTGAATTGAGGCACTAGAAGCTAGCTTGTTTCTTAAAATTAATATTTTTAGTAGGATACCATGGTAGAGAATTAATAAAAATATAAATTGGTCTTCCGGGTGTTGGATCGGAACAAATCAATTGCATAAGTTTTCATTTTGCATTTCAAGGCTTTGCTCCAATTTTCAAGCAATTTGGCTCATTGAGTTTTTGTAGATATGAGAAAAGGTTATTTTGGCTTGAAATTTCAAATGGATATAAAAATGGATGAGTTCGTAAATGAGGCAAGTAAACACTCTTCTCAAAGGAGTTTTCATGAGGAAGATACAGTCAAAATCTTGTGGCAATCATAGTTAGGGTTTACAAGTTATGAGCAAAATAAAATTTTGATGACTAGGGCACAAAAGAGTTTTTTCGTGTTTAAATGTGGTGAACCAAATTTTAAAACCTATTTAATGGATACCAAGGAGTCACTTTATGTTTTTAAGTTCATGTTTTATGATTTTGATTTGTGGTGAGTGAGAGTGAGTGAATTTATATTTCTTAACTCACATATAACTGCACTACTCAACCCGAGGTCAAAATGGAGTTTAAATATGGTGAAATTGGGAAAATTAGGATAATAGGGGTTAAAAGTGTTACTTGGAGAAATATTTTTACAAGTGACAACATGAGATGAGAGGTAAGTGAGATGAGGGGGCTGGGAAAAGCACATAGGGGCTAGAAAATGGCACTGACGGAGCTAGAGAGGGTCATATGGGGTCTAGGGGCTACATGCATGCCTTGGGTTGCAATTTTTATCCCCCTTGTCCCTTGGGGAAAAAGGGAAAATTGGGACAAAAACGTGTGACTTGCCCCATTTAGAAAGTCAATTTTTGCCTTAGATGTCCATTTTTAGACACCGAACTTGAAAATTTCACCCAGGAGCTTATAAAATGGTTTCATGCGGTCAAATATTATATGATTTTGATTCCAAATCACATTACAAGATCAATAGAAGCATTATAAAAATCCAATTCTTACTGAAACTAACAATTTAGGTCCTTTTTCATCTAGAGCCGATAGGGGAAGTCGCTAAAGTTTGAAATATCTTAGGAAAACCTTAATCCTTAGGTCAAATTTGATATTCCCACCTTGTAGAGAATTAAAATATATTTACAATTCCTATTTTTTACATCTTAACTCCTTCTAGAACTTTTGGAATCATCTAAAGAAGTCATCTTTCATTGTTTGCACATTCATTCCCCACATCTAGAAACCGTGTTTTGAACAGATTTCTCCTGAATGAGATTTTATTTCCTAAATCTTCCTAAATTTCCTTTAATATCATAGAAAATATCAACATCACCTCTAGATGCTTTATATTTTCCATAAATGTTCCTAGAGAGTTTTTACCAACTACAAATGACCAAAAATGACCTTTTAGGCCTATGGAGGAAGTAGTGTTTTACCAAATATGATTGAATTCAACTATCACCTTAAGCAATCCTTCCCGCACACTAAAAAAACAAAATTTACTTGTTAAAATTTTCTCTAAGGTAGGGTAAAGGTTAAATTTTTTGGTGTGTGTATTGTCCACATCACGTGGCGAGTCATCTCACTTAGGTGAGGTCATAGGTCTTAGGTATCATAGGGGTTACGAAAGATTCTTGTGCATCATATGCATGAATGTGTGTCATTGCATCATATGTGAGTTACTTTCCATACCGGGAACGTAACTCTCCTTCTCTAGTTGAGGAGGTATGATTACATGCTCTAGGGGTTACACAACACCCCCTAATTGTACCCCTTCTATTTTTAGATCTATGAGAGGAAAATGAGATAGTTAATGAGATTTTATCCATTTCCATTCTTTACATGAATATTTCATGGTTGATGATCTCTCCCCTATGGAACCTCGTAATGCTACCGAGAGTGTAACTTGGTTGATGTTCGCATTACCCCACGAGATCCTCACGTTATCACATTTTAATTTTCTTCGTCATGGTATCGTAATACATTGTTGGGATATGTGCTCCTCACCGTCTATCATTTCCCTACTACTCTTGGTTTGGCATTTTTAGGTTTCATGTGCAAGTGTTGTAATGGCTATTCCATTTTTATTCCAATGAATTGATTCAGGTTTTAAATCTTGTTCGAGTTTATTCAAGGTTGTTGATTTTTGTTTTCGGTGTTTTCCCATTTCCGAGTTTACATGCATATTATGGAGTCTATTATAGGTTTAGGTTATAGATATGAGGTTTTATGCAAGTTTAGAGGTTTCAATTTAGGTTGTAATATACTTTGGTTGAGGTTTTGAAAGCTACCCTTGGGTCCAAATTGGCCCTAGTTTGTTGTCTTTGTGAATCGAGTTGTCCCATCTTACCTCTTTCACTCGTTGCATTCATTTTGGCTCTGCAATGTTTGAATCAGCTATGTGTTTTTCCCTTCTCTTCGTTGCACGTTTGACCCCATTGTTGAAGCACTTGTGATCACCTCATACATCTACAACCTTTCCAAACCTCCTTTGCTTGTGCTTCCACCGGTTTGGGCTCCTTGCATCATGTGTTATCTGCTCGGCCCCGTCTTGCACGTGGTTCTATTTTTTCTGCCTCTTCCTTGACTCGTTCCTTTCTTATTTGGGTCGTCTCATCTCAACTTTCACTCTTCCATTGGCTTGCATGCATATGTACTCTTTCTTGCCCCTTATTTGGATCTACTTGGTGTTTTCTCAACATTGTCTCTCGGTTCGTGATCCTATGTCTTTGGCCTTTTCCCATGTCGGGATCTCTCGACATGATCTATCTTGACGTGCCTACATTTTTTCCCATCCCGTACCCATAAATCCCACCATGTTGATCATGTCATGGCCGTTTCCCATTGAATGGTCACTCTATCTCCTCGGGCTACCTTAGATTTCCCCCAACCTCATTGTGAATCTTGCGCAGTGTGTCTCAATGCCATTTGTCTCACCAAGTGACATGTGGCACATCACTCAAAATGATCTCCAAGATGATCTCCCTCTTTGTGGTGTCAAATCAATGATCACCACATGGCTCTCTCTCCCTAAGCTTAACATGTGGACCTCAACAACCCCTCCATGCTTGCATTCTATGTGGTGCTTGACACCACCAAGATCTCGTTGTCAACTCACGACCTAGCTTGGTGCATAGCTCTCCTAAAAATTTGTGACTTGGTCCTATAGAGCTCACCATCAACTCACCTTGTAGCTCACTCACCAAACTTCCCCATCGACTTGTCGAGTTGTCCTTAGCTTTCCCTTGACAGACCTCCCTTCTAGCCATCTTCTCGATTGTTTTTGCAATTTTTTCCCTTTTCTCAAATTGATTAAGCTAAATTAAGGGAATTATTTAAAAATCATCATTTACCAAGGGGGTACATTTTTTAGGATCCCTTTATAGGGTTATTGGGATTTTTTGAGCCACTTTTTTATCTCATCTCTTTTTTAGTGCTCCTCTTCTCCCGTGGCTAGTGAGTACATCTGCCAAACACTTACAAGAAGAGAGCCCCTCTTTTGCAACGTGAGATGTATTTCTCACATGCTTTGAGAAGTGGTGTGCCCTTGTTTTACTTATTCCCTTTTGTGTTTGATTTTTGTCATTCCTCTACTTTAGACTAGGAATTATTGTGGCATCCACTCTTGCGTAATTCATCACCTACCGCAAGGTGACGAATGTAATCAATCATTACTTAAATTTCCATGAACAGAGGGGGTTATCATTGCTCTTGGGTGTTGTATTACATGTAGACACATTCTTTGATCAATCTAACATCTGTACACCTTGCTTTTATCCACACACCCTTCTTCTCGTGTACCTTGCACTTCTTTTCGGATGTGTACCATGGAGAATTATCTTTCCATACTTGAGCATCGTAGGATCACTTTATAGCCTCCACTACTTCTTCTTGGGAGAGAGAACTATACATCATGACATGCTTCTATGGAACACTACTTTTCCTACAAGGCCCCCACTCCCTTTCTACATGGGCCACTTCCTACACCCACTAATTCTTGTCATCTTAAGGACTATCTTGACACATGTGACCATGTTGTTGGTCACTTGATGTTGCATGTCTCCATACCTCTCCACTTTCATATGAAAGACTCAAATACTTCTCACACCATCTGGAACATCTTTCAGTCCTTGTTTGGAGACCCTTCGATTACTTCCACTATTACTACTTTGTTGATATAGTTATCTCTTCTTCTTCTTCTTCTTCGTGTGATGACATTACATGTGACATTGAATCTTTTATTTCTATCCCTGATGATGAGGATTGTGCTTCTAGTTATGATGAAAAGAGTACTACTGAGGAATCCTCTCCTCCTCTTGGCCCTATTCTAGAGTATGTCAACTCTTATCCCTTCTCATCGAGACATCGAGCAGTCTCATTCCCATCCTCATATGATCATTATATTTTCCTCCTTTCCACTTCCAGTGTGCAAGGCCCTTTTCAATCCTCCTCCTTCATGTAATGATTCATACATGTTAGACATCATTATTATGTTTGTTGATCCCCCTTCTTGGGATGCTTATCTGCTAGAACTTATTTGTCTTTTCACGGCCTACTTGTGATGTAGTACAAGGAGTTCCTCATCATTCTTTAGGTGTTTCAGAGAGTCCATCTCAATTGTTGGGAGTTCCCCTTCTAGGAATCTAATCACTTCTAATTTTTGGAGATCCTCATTGATCCATCATTTTTGTGAATCCATTCAATGAATGTTCTTCTCACACTCGATATTTCTACGCTCGTGGCATTACCTTTGGTTTTTGTGCACTCATTTTCTAGACCTATATCATGCTTCCATGTACCATATTTAGAGTTCTTTATACTATTTCCTTTGACTTCCTTCACATAGTGGGAATACTTCTAGTACTCCATTTCTATCCTTCCTAAGGGTAGGTAAACTATTCGATGTGGGTGGTTCTTCTTCGCCATTGATGAGGACCACATCATCGACACTCTTCTAGGAGACTTCCTAGAGTTGCATAGTTCATATTTGTCTATGGTTTCTTTTGCATTCCTCTTATCTCCTTATTTTCCTCTTCTTATTCTTCTTCTTCTAGAGAGATTAAAATTTTTGTAAATGAGTACCTTATCGGCTCCTCGGTTGTTGGGACCCATTTGAGGCATCTTTCTTAGATAGTTATAGATTGTTTCATCTCTTGTTGTGGATGTTTTTACCATAGGGGTTTTTTCCATTGCTTGAGATAATATTTGTTCATGGGTTTCTCATCGATTAGTTGTCGAGACCCATTTCTCATTTCTTACTTGTTGCCTCGTCCTAAGTTATGATGAAGGGGGGTGTTGGTGTATTCATTTTCCACATCACATGGTGAGTCATATCACTTAGATGAGCTCATAGGTCTTAGGTGTCATAGGCGTTATGAAAAATTATTGTGCGTCATATGCATCGGTATGCATCGGTGCATCATATGGGAGTTATTTTCCATTCAAGAGATGTAATTCCCCTTCTCTATTTGAGTTAGTATGATTACATATACTTGGGGTTACACAATACCCCCTATTTGTACCCCTACTCTTTTTTAAATATATGAGAGGAAAATGAGATAGTGAACGTGATTTTTCCATTTCCATTATTTTCATGCACATTTCATGTTTGATTCTCACTCCCCATGGAACCTCATCATGCTTCTTAGAGTGAAAATCAGTTGATGTTTACATTATCCTATAGATCCTCATGTTTTTTCTTTATTTTTCAGAACCAAGGGTAGGTCGGAAAGAGGAAGGATGCACATTGAGTGGGAAGCCAATTTTTTAATAATGGGCTTAGTCGTCATGCTTCAAAATTTTCTATTTCAATGCTATTTATTTTTCATGACAACACAACCCTTTGGAATGGAGAAGCCATCCCAATATATAGCTTTCAAAGTGTCTCTTCTTCTCACAAGTGACTTTTCATATTCCTACCACTTGTGACCTTTCATATTCCCGTAGGAATAAAAATAATTTCTTTTCTTATTTATGAAAAAGAACTTTTACAATGTAAAATACAAAGGCCACTTAAGTGAATAAGATGAAATAGCCAAAAATTACATTCCCAAAAAGAATTAGAATGTAGAGAGAGAAGGAAGAAGAGAGAAGCGATCAATCCGAAGATGAAGAAGCCTATGATGATGAAGAGCTTGCTCTTAATGAATTATGTGGAAATTATCCAGGATGAAATTCTCGCCCTTGACCTCTTTTATGAATCGAGCCACTATAAGTGTAACCTTCTTCTCTTACGGGATACTCTTTATCACCAAGGAGTGAGAATTAAGACAACTCATCTCAGATAGTAATGGTGGAAACACTATCCTAATGGGTTATTTATTTCTTGATCTCAACATTTTCAATCTTCACCTTGGAAACAATGGTGAGAGAAAAAACTAATAGAGAAAGGATATGAGGTGATAGTACTTTATTTTTTCAATGATCATCTCCACCCATCCATCCATTATTGGATAAAAACTAAGTACTTTACATTCATGGTGACTGGATTTAGTGAAAAAAAAGGGATATGGAAGAGTGTGAATGATTTTACCCCAACTCTAAAACTTACTATGTTTAGCAAGTCCCACTTTGGATGTCTATTTTTGGAAAGTTTCTCAAATTGTCACTTTTGAGTGTTTTTGTCTTGAAAGGAGTGATGGTGACATGGAAACTAGCATGTTTCAAACTTAGTGTTTTTAGAATGTTAGGATATTTTATAACTTAATATTTATATAAGGTGGTCCTCTAGATGTTATAATGGTCTCAAAAGTTTAGGTTTTTCTTTGGGATTCTCTGCTCCATATTTTAGACAATTCTCTTCTCTGAATCAACTGGGAAGTGAAAAATTCATCGAAGAGGGTAGAATACTAAGATAAAACTCATTCCTCCATATCTCAAAAAAATACTCCACTTCATCATGCAATAAATGGCTCAAATGAAATCTAATTTTATGAGGATCATCTGCTCCAAATTTTAAGCAATTTGGCTCATTGGATCACCAGGAAAATGTAAATATATTCAAAGAGGGTAGAATAATGAGATAAAAATCAGTCCTCCATATATCCAAAAATACTCCACTTCATCATTAAATAAATGGCTCAAATTAAATATAATTTTATGAGGAACATCTTCTCTAAATTTTAGGCAATTTGGCTAGTTGGATCATCAAGAAAATGCAAAGACATTTTCAGTTGTTCTAGGAAAAAATGGAGTTCTTGGCTGGAAAATTATTTCTCAAATAGAAAATAAATCATGCCATGATATCCCCAGTGATAGTGTGATGCCTAAAAATAAACACATGTCAACTTGATTTAGAGGTGAAAATTATGGAATGATTTTTTGTTTCATTTTAGAAAGAATTAATGAGAAAAGACACAAGTTTATGTTATCCAAAATCTCAACGCATTGTCATGTGAAATGACAACCCACCTCTTTTCAAATTAATGTTCTATGCAATTGTGTCAAGGTAACCGTAAGTTAAATTGGTGAAGCTAATAAGCGTGCGATGATCAAGTTTCACAAGGTAGGCTCAAGGGGGTCGTAAAGAAGTTACTACGTTATTATTTTTATATATTCGTATATATAAATATACTTTTGCTTACGAGATAATTCATACTAAAACTTAATTAAGTGTGCATCATTTGTTGGCTGATAAATTCATATTCTCTCAATGAAGGGGTATTTGTATTCGATCGGTAAAATTATCCCAATTGATACATATCCTTTTTATTCCCACTATTTTGTTAAAATTGAAGGGGTTAAATGATTTACTAAGATCCGAGAGACTAATTATCCTACATGGCTCCCAATACTTAGATATAATATTATAATTAGTGAGGTAACCCACATTATTAATATAACCCTAGGTTCCTAAATAATCATAACCCTATGCTATAAAGATAATAACACTTATATTATACGGAACTCATTTTATTTTAGAACCTTAGATTTCAAAGGAATGTTAAAAACTAATTTATAAACATGAAATGAACCTATTATTGTGTTTGGTAAGCTTATCAAAAACCGGGGAGGAGGATATAGTATGAGCCCTTAGATTGGGAAAACCTCATCCCTTGGATCTAGGGCACCTAAAAACCCTACGTCTCTTAAAACCATCGCTTTCATATCCTCCTCTTTTCATTTTTACCTTTCTTGTCTTCACATTTTCATTCTATCTTTTTTTTGTTGCAGGTCTCACGGAAGGAGGTTTCAAAAAAATGGAAGATCTCTATATGCTTTGGATATGGGTATATATATATACTTATATTTATATATATGTAGATTTACACACACACACACACACACACACACACACACACACACACTCACTATGTATATATATAATTTTTTTAATTTACTTATGGGCCTAAGGCGACCATATTAGTGTGTGTGTGTGTGTGTGTATATGTGTGTGTACATACATACATACATACATACGTACATACATACATATATACATATACACACACACACACACACACACATATATATATATATATATATATATATATATATATATATATATATATTTCTTGGAAAGGCCTAAGGCTTCCAAAGAGGATTAATTTTGTTTTATACATAGTTAGTCGCAATGTGGAAGAGGGATAAATGGCTAGGAGTAGGGATGAGGCAATCATGTCGGCTAAGGTAGGTGGCAGCGAGGTGGTCGGGGGAAATGGAAGGCATGGAGGGTGTGGGGAACAACTTCAATCATTACCACATCCCGGAGGAAAGTAAGAGGGTTCGGGCCTATGCATATTGTGGCCCCTCCCAAAACATTATTTAAAAAAAAACCATAATCATAGTGGGGATGGGTAGGGCCAAGCCCTCCCCTCCCCAATCCAATTTTTTTCTTTATTATTATTATTATTATTATTTTAGATAAGAGTAAAGGTTTTTGGCTAGGAACCTACCCAGCTTACAAAAATTCCAAAGTGAGATCTTCAATAAAATCCAAATGTACGAAGCCAAGCCAAGCCAAGCAACCCAACTACAACCGTAACACAAAAAAACACATCAAAAACATAACAATAACACAACAAAGAAGAATCCCTCGGGCAAACAATATCAAGGAAAAAGATCCACCCCTATATTTTTTGAAAGCACTTCTAGTTCGGGAGGTGATCTCCTTCCCACATTCTAGTTTTTTTCCTAACCACATGTGTCCACATCTCCTCCTTTGGAGTTTCTCTAAAGAAATCCCCATCTAGACATGATACTTTTATGTGATTTTTGAAGCAAGGACCTTCCCAAAATTTTAAAACTTTCATCCATTTGTCTCTATTTTCAAAGGAAATCAGAGTAGAGCTAATATAAAATGATTCTTCCACTACTAAATCAGATTCCTCCTTATAGTCTTCCTTCTCAATATAAGTCTGCAGTTCAAACTACTTCTCTTGGAGTTGTTAAATTTTTCACAATCCTCCTCATCCTCTTGTTAATAGCTATCTTTTTTTCCTCCTTTGGATTTGTAGGTTGGACCACAACAGATTGGTCTTCTTCATTTTGTTATTTCACCTCTTCATCCCCTTCTTCTTCAAATTCTACATCATTTTTTCCTCATCCTTTGAAGACACCACCGAGTAAGCATTGCATACCTCTCCAAACTTTTCTTCAACAATTAAATACTCCTATGTGTTTTTCCAATGGTTACCATTGTTACCTTCCTCAAAAGGCAATCCAAGCGGTATACTTAAATGTATGTTGATAGGGAAGGAAGGGTTTTGAGGCCCTCGAACAAAATAGTAGGTAAAACAATACCATCCTGTGTATTAGTTGAAAGGTTATCCTCAAGCATTGAGTCGAGACATATTTCCTTATTCTTTATCGGACTTGTTGATATTCTGCTCCTTAGACAATTTCGTCTATGAGTTTTCAAGAACTTGTACATACTTATTATTCTCGTTTAGTCTTAAACCTAGCATGGTCCACATGGCTATGACCTGATTTTTTGTAGGAGTAGCAGAAAATAGGGGATATCTCATACTCAATTTTTTAAACACAAACACTCTGCTTAAAGATAAAATTAATGAAGTTGGGAAGAGGTTTACCAGGATGGACATTATCACAAAATATCACACATACCATCCTTATTCTAGTTAGAGTGGTAGAGTCAATAACTCTAATTTGCCCCATATTATTTAGTTATATACTATTTAGTTTTTTTTATTATTATTTTAGTTATACGGTATTTAGTTTTTATATATAATTTTCTAATGTGTAACCTTAGTTAATTTAGATACATTGTAACTAATTTTCAATATTATATAGTTTATAAAAATGTATTAAATATATTTATTTATTTTAAAATGGTTTCAACAACACAAAAATGACTTATATATCAATTTATTAATATTTTTGGTCCACAAAATAATTGTATGATTATATACATGGTTTATCGAAGAATACTAACTTCATTAGTGGTTAACAAAGCAACAACTTATATCCAAGTATAAATAGGTTAATAATCATTGTAACCATTGTTATTAACATATTTTCAAGCCAAAATCACTCCTTCCTTTAAACTTAACAAATTTATTGTAGAAACTAGATACCTATAATTTGTTTACCTAAAATATTCCTCGTAACCAAATTTTAACTAAATGAGAGATATGTAAATTTGAAACACATTTCCAAATACAAGTTGTAAAGAAAATGGAGAGAGTAAGATTCATATAGTCACTTTAGTTTCACTCGAGATTAAGAAATTCAATAATTCACACAAATGTATTTCCTTATTCTTTTTCACCACCTTTTTCTAAGTTCATGACATGTAAGGCAAGCTCCAAATGTTAGCATGTGAGTATGTAGTGTTGTCATTGATGAAAAAGGAGTATAATCATTAATGAAAAAGGTGAATGAGGTCTAGAGGATGCTTGGAATGATGATGTCATGGATAAACAAGGTGTGACTTGGTTGCAAGGGTGAAGACAGTGAGATTAGCTTGGTCCAATAGGCCTAATCCTTAGGCATAGTTAGTAGGATGACCTGAAATGATGGAATTAAGGCATAAGGAAGATGGGGAAACATGGTAAAGGCATGGAAAACATGAATAGGGTATTTTAGGCAAGTTACATGAGGAAAAAATGACAGGTTCATGGCCTATGAGGTGAAACAAGCTCAACTAGGCCTAATTCAGAGACCTAGTGCAAGCATAACATGGAGTATGGAGAAAATCAAGTTGAGGGCAGAGCATTGTAAGAATGAGGAGTGTGTAATGACATGATAGAGAGAATGAGGAAGGTTCTACATGTCATAATTCATTTGGTAGAGGTAAGCATAAACCATTTTGAAGACATATCCTTGAGAAAAAGCTAAGTATGTATTCAAAAGCCTTGGTGGATGATGATTTTTAGGAAGGTAAAAAGATAAATGAGAATTGGAAAACATGGAGGATGTCATCATGATGCAATGGGAATAATTTCAGGTCAAGAGTCCAAAGGAGGAGCAAGAAAATGAGTTTTTGGCTCTATCGAGTTCCTAAGAAGGAAAAAACCAGCTCGATGGTGACTTCATTTTCTCACCCATATGTGTGAGATGTGTATGGGACCCTGCGGTTTTTAGGGATATGGAACATGGATTTTGGAATCTAAATCAAATATAATGGGATGAAATGAACATCAAAACTTTATGAATGATGTTTAAGAAGCTAAGGAGGTTCCAAACCCTCATAAAACCCTCATGTGAAAGCGATGGAGAAGAATCAAGAATTTTATCATGAGATGACCATAGCAAGATGATGTGATGACTTTGAAAGGTAAATTAATCCTTCTACTTCATTTTGGTGGTGGTCTCATTCTCTAGGTCAACTGGTAAGGCACTAAAATATGTTTATTTTAAAGAAATTTGATGGTACAGTCAAGTGATGGAGGTTTCATGTTGAAAAGCTTGATGTGGGAGAAATGTTTGGATGTTCCCAAGTTTCGTGAAAATTTTCAGGTATGGTCTTTGCATAATTGTTTTGAAACATGTCAACCAAGACAACCTACTTCTTCACGGCTAGAAGATTCGTAAACTAGTCAAGCCGATTGAAGGGATGATGATACAAATGGATGTTGTGGAAATTAAAATGAGCATGGAAAGCTGATATTACTCTATTATGATATGTTTGATCATATGATTTTATTTGGCGAGGTGATTTGGTTTTCAAGTTATAATGGTCAAAACTTCCCTTTTAGGTCTCACAAGTAGGTCTGAGAAATGGAGGTGCAAATGTAAAATTATCCATATAACACCTAAAAGTAAGTGTTTTAAGACACATTAGAGGCCCGTAATGAATTTTTAAAGGATTTTTTTACATTAATTTTTTTAAGTGGTATAAGCCATCAAAGACAAGTCTACTTTTTTTAGTCTAAAACCCGGTTAGAGATGTCCTAGAAATGCATGAATATTGAACCTTTATACCTTGAATTTAGGTTTATTGGTAAGATGAAAATATGAAAAAGGTCAAGATATTTCTAGAAAGGTATGGTATGAGCCATAATTATATGATTTGATGGGTGAACTAACTTAGTTTGTGAGGACTAATTATTTAGGTCTAAACACCATTAGGACCTTGTCCAAATCAGTATTGGATAGATAATTAAGGTGTTTGAGATGCTCCAAGTTTGTGAAAGTGAATTAGATGTCCCTAAAAATTTCTCCAAGATGAAAGAAGATTTTAAATTTCATACATTTATGTTGGTGAAGAAATCTCTTAATTGGTTGTTGAAAACCATACATCTAGTGAGAGCATATGAGCTCAAATGAAGACTTGGTGATAAAATGGTGAGTTATGGAGCTCACCAAGGATTTATAAGACAAGGAGAAGCCTCTTGTAACACGAACATATATTTATTATACTTGGCATGAGCTATATGAGCTAGAAGACAAAATGGAAGGAATATGACAGATTAAAAGTCGATGTCCATTTGAAAATGGTATATTTTCAGTTACTTTAGAGGTGTGGAAAGTTGAGAAGTGTTTTCTAGGTCTACAAAAGTGTTATAAATGCTATGAAAAGCTCAAAAAGGACATTACTTACAGTTGACAATATGTAGATCTAATGATGACATTTTGGTAGTTTTTAAGTGATGTCATCCCGATCTCTTGGATGAGTTAAAGGAGCCGAAGCTCAAGGGGTCAGAATTTGAAGTGGAAGAGGTGTAAGAGGAGGTTACTCTCTTGTATATGTAAGCCTAAGTGTGGAAGTAATTTTTTTCTTGATGACTATATTGAATAAGAATGAGGCATGTGAATGAGATGAAAAAAACAGATTCATCCTTAGGTGTAAGAGTATGTATTAAAGACTATATTAAGACCTACATGAGATGGTGAATGTTAAATTGATAGAGTTGGAAAATTATTTCATGTTTGTATGAATTAGAGACACAAGTGTGTGATTGAAAGAATCCATTGAATATTGTATTTACAAAAGAAGGTGTAGAAGAGAAGATATGTGAATAAAGGTGTGTGAATGAAGAATAGAGGAGTTGAATAAGAGGTCACAATATGTTGGTTTAAGCAACAAGATGAAAGTGATCAAAACATTGTAAAAGTCTAAGTAGGAGCTTAGCAAAATAGGGATTTGTATCTTCCTTGCAAGTTGGAGCTTGCTAAAGGTCAAGTAGGAGCTTGAATGAATTTTTTGGAGTTGGAGCTTCCATGCAAGTAGGATCTTGCTAACAAGTAGAATCTTGGATAAATTTTAGAGTGGTTACTTCAATTTGAGTGGATGCTCAAAAAATTGAAATCTTTGTAATATTTATAGGATAATTTTCCACACTAGTGCATTGATTTCAGTGGGTTTTTATCCCTTCAAGGGTTTCCCATATTAAAAATTGTCTCCATGTGTAATTGCATGTTATCTAATTTTTTTAATTCCTCTATTCCCTCATGGTAAAGGTTGATTATAATTGAATCTATTATTGAGTTTTTAAAATGTATTTTGATTATAATTGAATGTATTTTGATTCACCCATCCCCTATCAAAATGAAATTTCTAGGTACAACAACATGCTTCATACTTTCAAAGGGCAAGTTAAGAAGGTATTCAAAATGAAGACTAATCCTAAAATTGAGTCCAAGATAATCAAGTCATAGATAGCCACCGAAAAGAAGGATGTTGAGCTCAAGCACAAGGTCAAAGAAATTGAATCTAGACCTGAAGAGGAAAGAAATAAAAAAAATTCATAGGAGATCCAAGTACAAACAAGGCATCAAAAAGTGTTTATTAAGACAAGAAGAAAGAAAGCAAGCCTAGTACTAGTCATGAAGAAGTATTACCCCTAACTATGATAGAGCAAGTAAATGAGGTGTATCATGCATGTTTTTTAGGAATTCAATAAGAAGATGAAGGCATAGGAGATGAAGTTATCACACCTAAAAGTGCATCCAAGAAGATTGAGAAGATTCCAAGGACAAAAAAGAGAATATTGAGTCATCAAGCTCTTTTGATGACTTCATACTATTTTAAGTAATCAAACAAACATTATGTGTCTTCTCTAGGCTTCTAGGAGACATGTACCATTGGAAGGAATCATGGTAGGTTCTTGGAGGTGTATTTCCATGTGTAGCTTCTGATCAAAGTCTTTCCCATGTTGAAATTGAGTGACAATTAAAGGTATGTTTGTTGAGCTTCTCTCGTAAGGTATTTTTTTCTTGTTTAGTCAATATAAGGTCTTTCTTGATTTTCATAATAAAGGATAGTGTATTGACACCATATCCTTGTATGGTTTGTTGATTTTTTCCTCAACTAGTACATCTAGCTTCATTCTAATGTGTCATAGTGATATGTGATGATGTTAATTCTAATCCTCAAGTATAAAGTCATGAAAGAAGTGAATTTATTGAAATGTCTACATGAAATGACAAACATCCATGAGGCATGGTTGTGTAATTCAAAGTATCATAACAGTTCATGTAAGAGTTAAAATTGAATCAAAGAGATGACACTATCCTACAACAAAGGTGCTTGCATTCGTAACTTATAGTGATCATCAAAAGCATACTAATGAAATACTTCGCTAATCAAGATGATTTGTATGACTATACAGATCTAAAATGAAGACTTTAATCCTGATAAAGATCCATGAAGTGTGTGTACAAGAGCATTTTAATTATTATTATGATTGAAACATTTTCAAAATTATAAGAACATAAAGAGCACAATTATAGAATGTGTATGTAAGGTTCAAGAAGTAAGGTGTTGATTAATGAGGTTGAAAGGAGACAATGCAATCTATGGAAACCAATAGTGACTCAAAGCATTTAACTTAGACCACATGTTAAGGAAATCCAAAGAAAATATCATGTTACAAATTAGGAGAAAGAAATAAAAGGTAACCTATTAATTGTACTTTGCATCAAGTAGAGATATGCATCATAGAAGATTGGATGAAGAAACATGAATTAACTCAAATATTATGGTTCCAATGAAATATATGCATGAGATGTCAAATTTTCATAAGACATGGTTGGCTCACATCAACTCATGAATCTCTACTTGCTAAGTCCATCATGTTCATAAGGGGGATCATTCAAATGACAACCTATAGAGGAGATCCAAGGAGAAGATTTTGTTGAAAGTTGTTTGAAAACAATTGAATAAAGGATTATAAACCTATGTATGAGCATGTGATGGTTGTTGAATATCATATTTTCAAATAAAGGAGGATTTATAAATTGGTGAGAATTTTTATTCATCATGTTTGTTGATTGTAAGGTGCATTTCATTTTCCTTCAATTTGTGTTCAATGATTTGGTAATGAAGAACATATTGTAGTAGGTTGTGTCTCACTCTAGACACTACAATTTTATATAATGAAGGATTATTTTTATCACATTTAAGGATATATGCTTAGTAAGAAGACTTAAGAAAAACCCTCAAACCTTTCAGAGACCCCTGAAGAAGGAATAAAACATTAATACTTCATTTGAAACCCGACTATAGGTGATACTCTATTTTGAAGGGAAGTACACTGGAATTTTGAAACTTTATTACAATATATTTTCTTGAAAGGTTATATTGTTAAGGTATTTTCTCAAGAACGTTGACACATATACATAGTATATATTATAAGTTTTAAGAAAAACTCTATTTGATTGTATTGTCAATTTCCCTACAAAGTGGTGTATAGAGAAACCCTCTTAAGGTTTATAAAAATTTGTTAATGAAGGGTCTAAACCTCATCCTAGGGATTTAAAACTTTGTATGCAAGTTATAGAGGCCCCAAATCAACACAAATTTTCAATTTTAGAGAGTGAAAGTGCTCCAATAACCTACAACATTCGAAGATTGGAATCTCGATTAGAACCGAGTTAAGGAGACCTAATAAATACATAGGATAATGAAGTTTGAAGAGAACTTTGTTAAACAAGCTACCTTAAAACTTTGCGAAGTGAACCTATGCCCAAATGAGTACTTAAAATGGTGATTTTTTTGGGATGAACCTTTGTATAAAAAGATATGTCATATTTTCATCTTGGACGGGGCTAGTAGGAAGGATTAAGCCTAGAAGGAGAGATAATGAGGAAAGAGTAACTAGGTTGGAGGTTGATCCAAAACAATTACCCCACACTCTAAGGATACAAATGGGTTCACATAAGTAGTTGTAGTTTTTCTTAGGTATTTGTGGATATCTCCAACCATGAACTCACTAAAAGCATTGTTCTTGAGAAGCTTAAGGGGCAATTTTTGCAAAGGGAAGTCAAATTGATAATTTCTTGTGATTTAAACTAACTTGATGGTTGTGTTGGAATGATAAGAGGATAGTAAACATTTCTCAAGCATTGAAAAATCTAAACGGGAATTTAAGGTCAAATTTGGCTAAGAAAGGAAGATTTCTAAGCCTTGGAAGGTTGATTGAAGACCTAAAATTTCAAGCTACATGTCCAAAAGATTGCTTAAGATAGAGGGAGCTAGTAATGCTCTTCAAACAAGTATTTTTATGATCAAAAGAACCTTTAAATAAAATGATTATTATTAAGCAAGCATATATCCAAGTTGAGCTTTTCATGAGCTCCAATGGGTGTAAAAACATAAAATGAAGGCAATACATTTGAAGAGTAACTCGGGAAGAGTTGATAATGTTAACTCATCCATATGATATGAAATCAAGGCATATGACCAAACACTTGTATATTCTATTAGAGGAAAATATCTTCCAAGGGGAGAAAAAGATATTATTTCAAGTTGAATATGGGATTCTACAATAAAGAGAAGTTTAGCTATTTTGCTATGAAAGGTTGGTTTAGGGATCTCGGTCTAAAAAGAAAACAACCAATATATGGAAAATTTAACTATGTGCTTGAGTATATTCAAGTAAGATACGTAAATAAATATGTAAGAATGATATTTTGGTGATGTATTATGCCTAGAATAGTTGTTGGCATGTGAATGTGTACGAGGAACCGTAGTGATTTCAAAGAAATGGTGAAGACAAAAACATAGTAAAGAAGGAGAGACAAGATTGTGAGATTGAATGAAGAGACTAGTTGATATTTACACCCAAAAATAGGTCCTAATATGATTAAAGAATATGAATATGGCATGCTCAGGTATGTAATTTTTCATTAATGTAAAAAGGGGGAGAAGAAACAGGAGGTTTTCTATCAATGACAAAGGGGGAGATTGTTGGCATGTGAGTATGTAGTTTTGTCATTGATGAAAAGGAGTATACTCATTAATTAAAAAGGTTAATTAGGTCCATACAATGATCAAAATGATGATGTCATGGATAAACAAGGTGTGCCTTGATTGCAAGGGTGAAGAAAGTGAGATTAGCTTGGTCTAGTAGGCTTAATCCTTAGGCCTAGTCAACAAGATGACCTCAAATGAGGGAATAAAGGCATGAGGTAGATGGAGAAGCATGATCAAGGAATGGAAAGCATGAAGAGGTAATGTTAAGGAAAGTACATGAGTTAAATAGGGAATGTTCATGGATTATGAGGTGAAACAAGCTCAACTAGGCCTAATTTAGAGACCTAGTGCAAGCATATCATGGAGTATGGAGCAAAGAGAGTCAAGGTAGAGAAGTGAAATAATGATGAGTGTGTAATGAAATGGTAGAGAGAATGAGGAAAGGGATCAAAGTCACAATTTACATAGTAGAAGTACATACAAGGAATTTTGAGGACATATCCTTGAGAACAAGCTAAGTATGCATGCAAAAACCCTTGTGGATGATGAGTTTCATGTAGGTAAAGAGATAAATGAGAATTAGCAAGCATGGAGGAGGTCATCATGATGCTCTGGAAAACATTTCAAGTCAAGATTCCAAAGTAGGAGAAAGAAAATGAGTTTTTGGCTCCATCGAGTTACTAAGAAGGCAAAAACCAACTCGATGGTGAACTTCATTTGCTCACCCACACGTGTGAGATGTGCATGGGACCTTGAAGTTTTTAGGGATGCTAGTACATTTATAAGCCAACAAAAATAAATGTAATGAAATGAACATCATAACTTTATGAACAATTTTTTAAGAAGCTAAAGAGGTTCCAAATCCTCATGTGAAGGCGATGGAGAAGAACTGAAGAATTTGATCATGAGATTACCTTGGCAAGTTGATGTTATGCCTTGGGCAGGTAAAGGAATAATAATTATTTTTCTATTGGTCTCATTCTCCAGGTAAAATGGTAAGGAAAAAAATATACTTGTTTTGAAGAAATTTGATGGTACATTTAAGTGATGGAGGTTTCATGTTGAAAAGCTTGATGTGGGAGCAAGCTTGGGATGTTGCCATGTTAATTTCTAGGTGTTTTTATTGATGTAAAATCTCATTAATTAAAAATAGGTTTATATAGTAGTGTCAAAACATTCTTATTAGGTTGATGACATGGATATTCAGATGGTTTCATGATGGCATAAGGTGATTAAGTGAGATTGGCTTGGTCTAACAAGCCTAGTCAGGTGACCTAGCTTGCCTAGGTGATGGTGCATGATGGTTTGAGTGGCTTGGTGGCTTGAAGAGTATGGTATAAGAATTGATAGAATGTTTGGAGATTGTTTAGGAAATCACATGAGTTTCATGGTGCGGTATATGTTGAAGACCCAGTTTCAGGTGCTCATCTAGACCTAGTCTAGGTGTTTGGAGGCCAAATGAGACATGAAGATGAGTTACAGAGACATGTGAACTAATAAAAAGCATGAATATGTGTAATATATGTTAAATTTAGTGTGTTAGGGACTTTTGGAGAGGTTTCATGATGGGTTATTGTGTCGGTTCGAGTTAGTCCTAGCCTAAATCATGAAACCCTAAGGGATAGTCATGAAATTGAAATGGGATATGAATATGTAGACGTATTTGAGATATTATGATGATTGGATATGGTGGAAAGATGTGTCATAGAGGTGTGAGAAAAATTTCAAGTGATTCAAGAATATTGCAAGTGATGAGGTTTTAGGTGAAACAAGGTCCAACAAAGGTTGATTTCCATTTCTCAATTGCAACTTCCGATTCTCACCATGAATTGTGTGATTTGCATGGGAAATTGTGGATTTAAGTGATTATTTTACATTTAGTTAAGAATATTTCAAAAAAATAATGGAGTGGTTTCATTGTCACATGTTTATGAATGAATGTTAAGAAGGTAAACAACTTTTTATGAGTTCAAAACCCTAACTCAAAAGCGGTAGGAGATGTTTTCTGGTAAGTGAAAATAATTGGTTGGTATTGATAGTATGATGATTTTATGTTGTATATGAATCCTCCATGTTTCCATAAAGGTAAGATATAATATGTGGTGATGAGTGGACCCCACTCAAATAGGAAATTTTATGAAGAAGTTCAGTTTGAGGAAAATTTATCTCGAAGGAGTTGTGAAATAAATTGATATTTTTAGACTAGGATTTTTACTTGATGTCCATGATTTTTTCAGATCATGTTTGAGCTTCTAGATGGAAAAGTGTTCCCTATTTATGAAGACTGGTCTTAAGGTAGTTTTGGGTAGTTCTGGAGCAGTTTCAGAGATGGACCTGGTTGAAGGCCTTACACTTGGAGTTGGAAGGAAATGTAAGGTGTTATGGAAAGAGGATTCAGATGTATTTAAATTTTTTTATGGTTTTTATCATGATGATGATATTTTTAGGTCATCCATCTTATTTCATGAAGAAGAAGGTTTTTGTTTCTCATGACATGATTGCTTTGGCTAGAAGATGGAAGTAGAAGAGGCATGAGAAGGATTTTTATGGTTTATATAAGTTGGTGAGAGAATAGAGGTGCATTTTTTTACTATTTAATGCCTTTGGAGGTCTTTAAAGTTGCATAAAGGGTGAAAACTAGTTGAGTTTCTAAAACTACTTTTTGGCAGCTTAGTTTGGTGAAGAAGAAAGTTGGTGTGGTTTGCATGTATGGATGTTTCACAAGCTCTAGAAAGCATGGATTTTATCTACAAGTCAAGTCGATTCCAATTAGTGGTTACATTCCATAATTGATATGCTATTGGAGGTTCTTGAGGCCAAAATTTGAAGACTGGTTTTTGGAAATAATTGTTTGGTGAAGGATATAAGACTTCTTGAGTGAGTTATGAAGAATTTGATTGGTACAAGATAATTAATGAAAATGGATGATTTTTATGTCATATTTTAAATATTTGATTAATTTTGGAGCTTGGATAATCATGGTGATGATGTTTGTGGTTTTTACTCATCTAGGTGATGGGGTTTTGAGTTATTTTTGAGCTTGTTTGGTGCATTTGAGCTTAAAAGACCTACATGGGTCCATTATTAATGTTTTATGGTGTATTGGGATTTTTTTTTAGGTTGAAATAATGATGAAGGACTGACATCCTTTATTTTTTTGAGTTGAGAAGGGTATAAAGTGAATGTTTGAGTTTAAATTTGAACTAGCTAAGAGAGAGGGAAAAAGTGTGACCCAAGTGTGTGTGTGAAACATGTATGAAGGCATTATTTCAGAGATAAGTAAGTTTTAAAACAATAAGGAATGTTATCTATCTTGTGTGCAAGGGTTTGAGATCAAATCAAGTCATGTTTTTCAGAGGTTGAGCGAGTTATAAGGAGGTGTGTTAGGAGAGGGTTTGTAAGAATTTGCATCTAAATATTGTGATCACCATCAACTGAGTTGTTGCATTGCAACATATATTGAGTGATATTCTTATCAAAATCTTGTGTGATGATTCATATTCATGAAAGTCTCTTGTTGTGAGTAATATCAACAAGGGTTTAGGGGTTAGTGCTCCTTGTGGGGTTGGTACCTCACTAAAGAAATATCTTGTGATGTGTAATATTCACTTAAATATTTGTTGTGTGTAATATCAATAAATTTTTTCAATGGTTTTATTCCCCTTGAGGGTTTCCCACTTACATCTTGTGTTCTTGTGTACTCCTTCATGTTTATGTTCTTGTGGATGGTTGTTGCTTATTGTTGAGATTTCATTAATGTATGATTCAATGTTAATGGTGTATAAAAGTTAATTTGAAATTGTTTAAAGGTTTTTATGGAATGATTCACTCTCCCCGTAGTCTATTGTGATTCCAACAATTGGTATCATAACATGTCCTTTTGGAGAATTTTGATTACTTAAAAGGATATCCTTGAAGCACAAAAATGTTGAGTCGGTAGAGTGGTTCTTCTTCTAGCAAGGCACCTATTGGTGAGAAATTTTTTTGGGTGGACAAATTAGGTGTCTCCACTAATGTTCATGGGGATACGCCCCTCTAAATTGAATGGCAAACCTCCCATAATTGAAATTAAACTAATCCTAATCCTATCTAAATTCTCTGGGTGGCCAAATTGGTGGGGATCACACAGGGACACTCCAATGAACCTGTGGCAAGGTGCTTATATGGGGTACAAGGGAGGAAAATCACAGTGACGAGGGGAAAGGAGAGAAATCGAGAAATGAATATTACTTACATGTGAGTATATTGCATAGCTCACACCCGATCTGGAATAGTTTCACTTTCACTATAGAAGAAAGAAATAATGAAGCTAGCAAGATAGATGAATTAAAAAAAAATTCTTTAGGTTCATCCACCAAAGATACAAATCTATTGCATCCCTATGCTTAAAAATTCATAAACAAGAGAAGTGGAAGAAATATAATATGCTTATAAGAACCATGTTTATTTTTTCAACGTTGAGAGGAAACCATGCATACAAAGTTGCACACATTCATACATCTTGGAAAGCAGAAACTCTATTCCTTGATTGACATTTACACATGTTGTACAAAGCAAGGGAAAAGAAGCAAGTTTGTAGCATAAATGTAGCTTTATTTCATGTATATGGATGACACAAAGTCCAAAAACATATCAAAATCCACTATTGCTACAAAGTGATAAATCTTCAAAATCTAGAATCCTTTGGAATGGAGAGGCCATCCCAATTTATAGCAATCTAAATTTTCCTTTCACCTCCCTCATATGACTCTTTGTTTCCATATTTCACTTGTGACCTTTTGTTTTCCATGAATTAAGTATTTCTCTTATAATTTTGAGAAAATACTTTTATAATTTTAAAATCATGGTGTTGGATTGATGAGAAAATTACGGATTCTTTCTAATGTTTTCTCTTATAATGTTCTGTTCAAATTTTCATGTCGATCTATTGCATGGTTTGACAACAATCGAAGATAAAGCGCCTAGGAAGAAATTCTTGAATGTTTGTTGTAACAAATCCATTTCATATAAAATATTTTTGTTTTGTGCTTCCCCAAGGCATTTTGATGAGGAATATTTTCTCAAAATCTCACAGGAATCGGATGCACAATTTGGAAGATATGAGCAATTTGTGATTTTCATGCCCTAGGGTTTCTAACAACTCTTGGTCATGGAGTTTTCTTGAAAAAACCTACGTTTATTCTTTTTAGCAACATGGGATGATTGAAAAATGATTTTGGATGTGGTGGAGAGGTTGTGGAAGTATCTATAATGGAGGAGAGGAAGAGATTCTGACAGATTGGAGAAAATCTGTGTGTGCATGCAGGAAGAATGGAAATAGCTAGTGGCAGCCCGAAAATTAGAATTTTTTACATGTTTTTGAGTTTTGGAATGGGTCACAATTTTTTTCACCACTTTCACCAAGTTATTGGTGCACTTGGTGTAAAAAAATGCACCCTATCCTCATTGGTCCATGTGGCGGCATGTGATTTGTCGTTGGGGGTGAGAGAGGGGCTGAAATTTGCACCATAAGTAGTTGTCGGGGCACATGGGTGACCAAGAGATTAAATGGGAGGGATGGGGAGTTTTTTTCCCAACTTTCCCAAATATTTTATGTACATGGGACATAAAAATGTACCCTCACCCTGGCTTGACAAGTGGCGGAGCGTGATTGCACGGAGCGAGGGGCTAGGAAATTAAGCTTAGGGGGCTTAACTAGTGAGAAGGTGCTGAAGCTGTGGTCATGTGTATGATCAAGGGGCCCAAATAGAGTAGGGGTAATTTTCTTGCACCTGTTGTAATAAATATTTTCTGCACTTGGTGTAAAAAATTGTGCTACTCTCCCATTGGTTGGATTTCCAGCCCTGAAAATGACTAACTACTGCAGATTGTGCCTTAGAGAGTGAATTTTCAGGACCATAACTTGAGTTCACGGAGGATTTTTTTCAATGAAAGTTTATACGATTCCACCTGAAATAACCTCATGAATCTAATGGTGGTAGTATCATCCTCTGATTCTTCCTGAAACCCCCTGAAAATAGGGATTTTTATGGCTTGAAGGTTGTAGATAGGATGCACCTAGGTGTTGTGAAAAATGTTATTCCATCATCTTGTAGGGATCCGAATTACCTTTCTTAAGATATATTTTTTGAATCTTAAATCATCAGTACGAAAATCTAGGAATCTATTCCTGAAGCTCAAGGGTTGTTTTTGCACTGTGCACTGCCTGGGCCTCCAAGACTCACTTTTGTTGAACTTGCTCCAAAACTTGTGAAACTTTCCAAAAATGATTACACAATGTAATTATCTCTTAGGTACACCTCCATGATATATATTTGGTTCTTTCGTTCTACCACAGGGGTATGTACTAGCTTCAAGAAGATCAAAAAATGACCTTTCCCAAGCTTGTCAAAAAGCCTACTTTGATGGATCTTGTTTTGAAAGCACTTGAAATGAATGGATACCCCTAAATAACATATGGGAACAATGACATGACACCTTGAAATACTCAGAGAGGGGGAAATAGGACTGACTTAGGGATTAGGGTGACCTGGGAAAGTGTTTGAAAAGGCCTACAACCAAATGTTCTTACACTGGGTCCATTGTCATGCTTAAAAATTGGGGATTTTCTTGTTGCACATTTACATGACAACATCACCATTATTTGATGGTGTGAAATATGCCTTTTTGATTCAGAGGATGAGTACTTAAATCATTTCATTAGGTTTTTATATTTGGTAATATGTGGAAGATGGTTATATTATACTTGTTACTCCTATAAGTAATGCAGACAAGAATTTGTGTAGTGAAAATTCGAGGGCTATGAATACCATCATGTGTGGATTGGATGAATATAAGCTTATGAAGGTGATGCATTTTAAATCATATAAGGCTATGTGGGAGAAACTTCAAGTCCTATATGAATGAGACTCTAAGGTAAGGATAACTAAGCTTCAAACTTTCATAAATCAAGTTCAAGGACTAAAAATAAATGATGATAAGCCTATTACTACATATTTTATTAGGGTTGAAACCATTTTCAACACCTTGAAAGAATTAGGTGAAGATGTGAAGGAAGAAGTTTTAGTTTGAAAGGTTTTGATATCTATAACTCCTAATTTTGATTCCAAAGTGTCTATTAATGAATAATCCAAGGATTTGACTCTTCTTAAGAAGGATGGTTTGCATGGAACCCTAACGCATATGAGATGAGAATTTATAATGCTAAACATGTCAAGAAGGAGATATATTTCAAGGATGAGAAGAAGACTAAGGTTGATGATGATGATCTTGAAATTGATGATGATGAATTATTTGTAGTGGTTCTTTAGAAGAATGGATGTCGGCTTTGGTAAGTACAAAGGTAAAATTCCTTTTAAATGTTTCAATTTTGGTAAAGTAGGTCAATTTGTTGATAATTTTCCTCATAGGCATGAAAAATAAGGTGATGATGATCATGGAGGTAGTCATGGAAAGAAAAATTAGAATTTTAGTAGAGATAAGAAAGAATTAAAGAATTTTGACCACAAGAAGAAGGGCGAGAAAATATAGTACACAAAGGAAGTTATTCATTCTTCTGAAGCAAGTAGTGAGAGTGATGTTTCAGATTCTAAATATGAATCAAAGCATGGAGATGTTGGAGATGAGGTGTTGTTCATGACTAAATATGTCATGAGATCTACTAGTGGTGGTTCTACATTATTAGGTGATTTCATATCAGATTCTTGCAGATATTTTGAAGAAGAAGAAGATGATATTGAGATTGAATTGGTATGTGTCCAATCTGAATTGAAGCATGTTAAGAAGAATAATAAGAAACTAAGATCTCAAGTCAAAGAATATGAGGCAAAGATTCAGGACCTAGAGGATAAACATTGGGCTGTTATAGAGAATATTGATGAAATAATGAGAAAGCTAGAGATGCAGATGAGTACTATGAATCTAAACTTACAATCTAAGGAATAATAAGTGACTCTTCTTAAGAGAGATCTATCTGATGCAACTAGTAAAAAAATCATTTCAGAAGTTTGAGGAAATCTCCAAGGATTTTAATTATATCTTGAGAAATCAAATCTACAGTGTGTGAAAGATAGGTTTGGGTTTTGTTGATGACCTTAAAGGTAAAGCAACAATGATAGAATATTGTGTTTCAATCAAGGAGGTTGGAGAACCAAAAATTAAGGAAGGAAAGAAGGATAATTTCATAAAAGATAATGTGAAGAAAAATCCAATTAGGAAACCTAATGCCTCAAGGCATGAAAGGTCATTTAATGGTTATTACTTTACCTGTAATGACTTTGATCATAGGGAAAATGAGTGTAGGAGGTTTTCTAAAGATAATAATCCATGTAGAGATAATACGAGTGAGAAAGATAAGAATATAGTGTGCTAAAATTTCCATGAGAGAGGTCATGTTGCTAGATATTATTTGTGTGATCCACCTAGTAAAGTTGAAGGATACAAAGGAAATCGTTCAATTGTGTGCTTCAATTATGATGAAGTTGATCGTGTTGCTTTATGGATTTTCATGGCCCTAAAATTCAATAAAGGATATTTCAAATTTCTAACATGCATGCCATAATACAAATAAGGTCTTGGGAGCCAAGAGTGAACAAAAATGTACTATCAAGGGCTAGTGTTAATGTTAATCAAGGTGTGTCTCAGAAATCAGATGAGAAACAAGTGGATGGAAATAAATTTCAGGTGTCCAAAAGTCTTGTTACCTCTTTAAGTATTTATTCTATATGCATTATGACGTTATATGCCAATAGTAGGCTTCTTAGAGGTGTATTGATCTATATGAAGCATTGAGAAGAGGGAGAGATGACTGTTTAAAGTATGTTGTTGACTAGGTTGAAGTATATCTCCTCCAAGTTGTGAAGGTATTTTTCATAGTTTCAAAGTTTGTTTTTTTGTCTTTTAGTTTTTAATTAAGTTTCATGGTATGATATCAAGGAAAGTTTTTCATGTTTCTTATATGTGTCAAGCTTGTTATGTCATAATGAGTCAAGTGTAAAAGATGAAGTAATTAATCTAATGAGTCTTCATTGTCTATAAATTCTTTCATATCATGTTCTCAAGATAATATAAATGTCATTGGTTGAAGTACGATGTGGCTTAAGGTCTTAAAAGTTACAAAAATATGTCTATTATCTTCCATTAGGTCCATTTAAAGGGGATGATACATGAGTCAAACAACTAATCACACTATGAAGTAACAATCATGTATTCAAGTGTGTTGTTTCATATCATGAAGTGTTGTTAAGTGGTAAGATTGACTTTGGTAAGTGAATCATGTCATCAAGATCAACTATACAAGGATGTTTTTGTAAAAGTATAAGTGACTATGAAAGTATGTGCTTGCAAGTGTTATATGACAATCTACAGGACCTGTAACATGTGTGATGATGTTTTTCCAAGAATTTCAAGTGTGTGTATTATAAGAAGATGTTATAAGTATTGTATAGGTATGTATACTATTTATGAAGAATTGTGTCAATGTGAAGAGTTATCTAAAGTCCTATATACTAGAATTTGGGAAACCTTATCTAGGATTTAGCGAGTTTTTGTGTAATGAAGACCTTAGAGGTTTAATCAAGAATTAAATATTTGAACATATAACCTTGACATTTTCCTCATAAGTTTGTTGGTTATATAGCTTAAGATATCATTGGATATCTATAGTTCATGACCGTTCTAGTTCACAAGTGTTGATTCAGAGTCCACGAGACCTAATTAGAGACTAGCAAGTGAAGTTTGATCAATCCTCTCCAAAGAAGCCTATAGTGAAACTTGGTATAAAACTAAAGCATGGAAATGGGTGGTTAAAATAGGAAACATTTCCCTATGAAAACGTGAATGAATCAAAACCAAGGTGTGAATTTTCTTGGGGTATGGATAGTATCCTATGAAAGTAAAATGAAGAATGAAAGTGATATAAAGGATGTTTTTATGTTTTGTAAGGCTAATCAAGCATGAGTAAATATATACATAATTATGAAGCTCCTAGAAAACTATGTATGGTCATAAATCTATGAAGTATTTTCTAAATGAAATCAAGAAGTAACAAGGAAGAGTGATCTATGTGTGAGAAAACTGAGTGCTACGGGTATGATCAAGAATTGTGCATGTCTATAAGGGAGTTTTTATTCTTAATCATGAAGTGTCAAAGGATTCTAATTCTTCTTAGAGATAGTGTGAAGACGGTGAATGTGGTGGTAAATCAAAATGTGTCTTTCAAGGAAAATCAGGTTTACGGTATGTAAGTGGTTTCTTTTAGGCCTATAATGAAGACTCGAGACAGAGGTATGATCATTTAGACAGTCTAAAAGGTTATGTGCAAATCCAAATAAGGTAGTACATTAGGTCAAGGAAGATGAAAAGTGCTAAATTACAAGGTAGACGTGTACTGTGTGACAGATTATTATCAAGTTTGTGTAAGAATAACAAGGTAAGGTTTGTGATGTGGTTTTGCAAAGGGTTAATGACTTAAGAATTATTTCAAGAAAGTATATTTGGGTCCTAGATGCCATACAGACTATGAAGGAAAGTACAACAGTGAGATGTGAAAGAAAATAATAAATCCCAAGAAATAAAGGTATGATCTTATGTGTTAAAGTTGTTATAGTTATCAAGAGTTAAAATGCATTATTTCAGTATGTGTATAAAGGATTGATGATGTTCTATGGTGACACATGTTGAGGAGGAGCCTAATTGTTTCTGATATCAAGGAGATAAAAATAGATGAGAAATGTGGCATGATAAGTGTATCTTGTTTTGGTCTTAAGCACTGTGATAGGGCACTGTAGATTGTGATAGTGATCTACAAGATCATGTGAAAGTATTTCAAAGTTTAGAAGAATGAATTTGAGGGGCTTATCTAGAACTTCAAGTAAGAGTTCAAGGAAATATGAAAATATGCATAAATCTCATTCAATGACAAGAAATTTTAGTATTGATTATTAGTACTATGGTTGGATGAATTCCCTTGCAGGTGATATGAAATATTGTGATAGTATCCTACGAGGTTTAAAGGAGTATATTAAGGTAGGGGAGTTGAATATGCCTCTTTAACAAGTGTTTTAGGTGTATAACATGTTTTGAGGACTTACATAGCCAAATGAGTGAAGGTTGTAGGTTGCCTTAAAAAGGCATGATGGCATGTGGAGTAGGTAAGTCATCAAATAAGATTAAAATAGCATGTATTAGAGGTTAAAAGCATTGAAACTTTACTTTAGGGTAGTGATCAAATGATTAAGTCATCCCCATGACTTATATGCAAGGTATGTGGCCTCAAATTGGTACTTGCACTTAAAAGAGGATAGATTAAGTCCAAGGGGAGCTATAAGGAATGGGTTTATGTTGTTTATGGGTCTCTAGAGCTTTTGAAAGTTGGTCCAAATAGCACTAAAGACCCAAATTAGGGATCTCATTCCTAGGAGCTGAGTGAAGTCAATAAATGGATGTGTCAAGCAAAATTTGAGCCTTATCAAGTTGATATGGACCAAGAAAGAGATAATATATTGTTATGATGGTAAAAAATGGTTGTTGACATGGGTATATTCCTTGTATATACCTAATCAAAGACTCTTTTACTACACTTATGGAGGAAAAATAGACTATGACGAAAGTGAAACAATGTATTGAACCATGTTGTCCACTCAAAATTCCACCTTTCCCGATAAAAGTAAAATTTCAAAATTTTGAGTTATGAGTGTTTTTCTCTAAAGTGCTTAAGTCGTGAAAATTGAGAAAATCTGTGTTTTGGGTCATTTTGTATGTATTTCGGGCCTATCAGACATTTTTGTCCCGCTTTATCCCAAGTACAAAAGTGCATTACTGTTCCCCGATCAGTGCAAAAATCCCAGAAGTTGTTCCATTTTCGGGCCGTCGGAACTTTTTGTCCCAAGTGTCCCAAAACTTATTGTGCGAGATGTTCCATTTTCGGCCGAAACACCCGAACCGCGTACTTCGCACTTTCTTGTTCCAAATGTCCCAAATCAAAAAGTGCAAGTTGTTCCATTTTCGCCCGAACCGGCCGAGTCGCGTACTCTGGAACTTTTTGTCTCAAATGTCCCAAGTTCAAATGGGCCTTTTGTTCCATTTTCAGCTGAAACACCCGAACCGCGTCCTTCACACGTTTTCATCCCAAATGTCCCAAAATGCATTTGTGCGTCTTCTCCCTGTTTCGCCCGAATCGGCCGAGCCACGTGTTTCACGCATTCGCGTCTCACATGTCCCAAGCGTACCAAGTGTCATTCATGCTTATTTTTCCCGCTCTACCCGAATATCATGCTTATTCAAATTGGTGGTTATGTATTAAATGCGCATTCATGGCCTTTCTCTCTCCTAAACGGCTATATAACGAGCATTTCCCCTTTGCATTTTTCGCACTACTTCCATGCTATCTTTTGCTCGAACCCTTGCAATTTGCAAACCTGCGCGTGTTCCCCTCCCTCTGTAATTCCTTTCCGAGTCTGGTTTGCGGCTCTGTCCTCCTAGCTACTATCAATATGAAGATCAAGTTTCAGGGACAGGAACAAATTTCACCACTTGAGTCTGCCGTTCACAATATTGGGGACAGCGAAGCTCGTCATCTTGATTTCAGTGATTTTTGGGCAAGAATGGCGGACGCAAACCCTACACCAATGGCGCAGATGATTCACGATAGTGGTTTGGCTTTTGCTGGAGGTTTCCCAATCTCGGTACAGTGTGCTATGATATGGTGCTTTCATGCGGAGCTCACTTCGACCCGTTTGAGCGAATTGACCAATATACATGGGAACTCATCGCCAAATGGATGTTACCGCCATTAGCACTGCTCTGAGGATTCTAGAGATGGATAATGCCATAGTAGTTTCCCGAGATCAAGCACAGGCCCTGTTCGACCAAGACAGTGACAAATATAAGGCACGCGTGGCGAAGTCCTGGCTGAAGAACCCTAAGAAAGGAGCTTCTCGTCTGACCAAAACCCTCTTCCGAGCAGATTTCAATGAAGAGTTGTCAGACTTCATAATCTTGCTGGCTCGGGTTATGGGTTTGCCCTCTACCAACAAATTTCACTTCTGGATGTGCCCGCTCATCAGCATGGTGTGCGAAGGAACGCAAAATATCAATTGGGCGGAAATCATAAGCATGAATTTGTGAGCAATTTGTCCAATGTGTAGCAGCAAACGAAGAAGTTCTACATGACTTCGTACCTGATGTATACCATGGCAGCGTCACGGCAATGGTTTGGCTTTTCTTACATCGACGCTCACAAAGATGATCCGATATATACTTCTTGCGCCTGATTCACCACAGAGACCAAATCGTAATTTGAAGGGTCATGATGCTTTCACCATGTACGTGGTCGATTGCTCGATTGCTCGAAGGTGATATTCTTTAGAAGGTTTTCGAGATGAAGCCATGAACACGATATCGTAATATGGTGCTTATTTCATCCAATTCAGGAAATTTTCTTATATCGAGACTTCTTTGGCTATGAGAGCACTCCTCTGCGGCTTCCCATGTTCTGTAATGATAAGATGGCTTTGATTGAAGTATGCGGGCAGTTAGACAAGTTGCATGAGAACTTGCAGAGATAAGAAGATTTCTAGCTTGCACTTTCCCATCTCTCTCGGGAAACTACACTTGCAAAAAACACTCTGGATGCTCGAACATAGAGAGAGCCCTAGTACTATCACCGTTCATTTCTTCAAGCCAAGAACACCTTTGACTTGAAGAAGTTCATTAAACAGAACATCAAGATAATCTACCATCACGGGGCGATACAAAGACTCTTTGGGCTAATTTGTGCGAGATGATTTTGAAGCCGGGAGAAGGCATAGTGGCGGAGTTCTCCTCAGTAATTGATCCAAGAACATGGTCTATACCAGTTTCTTGAAGTTCTCGGGATGACAATTCTGATCTATACTCGTATGAGTATGAAAATGTGATTAAGCACACTCCTTTGAGGACTGGATTGGAACAGGAAGAGAGGGATGATCGGTGAGATCCTTGCTCCGAGTCTTAGTCGGGACTAAGGTCTGGTTTGACAGGATGGTTCGAGAATTCAGGAGGCATTCAGGAGAATCCTCTTCTAAGGATGCTTCAACACCAAGAAGAGAAGCATCTATTCCAAGGTCGAAACACCGGTGAAGACCCCTCCCTTTCATCAATACAAGGACTGCGGCTTCCTTCCTTCATCCACTCAAGTGTACCGAGAAAAATCAAAAGGAGGTTAAGAAGGAGCACATGGAAAGTGACCCTCAAAGAAAGCAGGCAGAGTTGCCTATGGGACCAGAGAACATCATTGTTCTCAGTGAAAGTGAAGAAAGTGAAGTACCAACTCTTGCAAGTGCTCCTGAAGATCCAGCTGATAAAGATAAAGAAATCCAGAGCACTGAGCTTTCAGGTGATGTTGACTCTTCTGCCGCAATTGCCCCAAGTGCCCCACTCACTTCTCAACTCGAGTCAACAGCTGCGCAGACCTTGAGCGTCATGAGCTCTCTGTCTCTTGGTCCCCTTGCCCCTCCTGCTGATTCCTCTTCCTCTTTTGCATGGGTGCAACCTTTGGTTGACAAAAGGAAGAGGAAATTTTCCTCCCAAAGCTCAGGACCAAATTTTGATGCCGTTGCAGCCTTGTTGGGCACCACTCCTTCTCATGCCAAGAGAGCCAAGGTTACCTCTAGAATAGTATCTGATGCTCAAGGTCAACAATTCCTGGAGATTTCCAAGCCTACAACGGATAAATCGGAGCGAGAATTGCTGGTATCGACTTAGAGCTCTCAAAAATCCCAATGGGAGAGTCTACCCCGAAGGTGAAATTCACAACCTCCGGAAAGCAGATCAAGAGTCATTGGGAGGGTAGAGAAAGGGCAACAAACTATTGAACAGTTGGAAGAACAGGCCCAGGTTCTCACAAGTTTCATCAAGTCTCTTTTGTCTAAGGACAAAGTTTTAGACCCTACCCCATTGACTACTCTCCCACCTCCTGTAATTCTAAGCCAAGATGAAGTGCAGAGTATCAAAGATATGCACAAGTATTCTGTCTATGGCAGAGCTATTGAAGCCCTGGTGGATGACATGCTTGTTATTGGATTAAACTTCATCGATGAAGCTTTCAAACTCCACGAAAAGGTGAGCAATGTACAATTGAAGCTCTCCTCCACTATCAATATCATGGATAAAGAGCTCAAACTCTGGAGCAGTTGCATAGTAGACCTCCGACTCATGGGACAAGCAGATGAGAACGTTCTGTTGGCGAGTAAAGTCTTTGATGATGCAAAGGATAATCTCAAGAAGTCACGGGTCTACAGTGTGGAGTGGAAGATCAGAGTCCTGGAGGAGGCTTTGGGAGAACTGAAGAACAGTTGGCAGAAGGGTGAAGCTTTCAAGACACTGGTGGTCTCTGCTTTCAAAGATATACACTGTCATCTTCAGGATGAGACTTCTGGTACTTCCCTTTCCTTGCAAGAAATCAAAGCTCAATTCAGAGCTTTTGTCAAAGATAACCTATTCAAGGAAAGTTCCATCTCCAAGGAGAAAATGAAGGAGATTTGCTCTCTTCAATCTGCCATTGAAGAAGCAAACAAAGATTATCATACTCATGTCGAGTTTGATAATGAGATGGAGAAGTGTCTTGGATTTTGGACTCAGTCTACGACCAACACGTCAGTCCCTCGTGGCAGAGACATAGCTGAGGCGTTAAAGAAGTTCAGGCAGCGGATTCTGAAGTCAGTGGGTCCCTCTCAGTGACTGGCCACCTGTCTTCTTCCCCATTCTTTTCTCTTCTTCCCTTTCTTTTCCGTTTTCTTTGTAAAAGGTTGAGGTATTGCGGTTGGTAGTCCTTAACTATTCTTGGTTAAAAGAAACGGTTACGAAGAGTAACTGACTTGTAAGCTATATAATGGCATTTCTACGCCATTCGGAAAGGAGGAAGAACTTGGCATATTTTCTGAAAGTGTAAATAGATTACAAAGAAATCAATACGAAGGACTTTTCCATTCTTTGTCTATCTGATCTCTGTTATTCCTAAGCTTTCATTTATTTTCCTTTGTGAAGCTCATTTTTCTCAAAATCGTTAGTCTTACCGATTGCATACTCTTCAACTTTGCAAGCTCGGTAATCTTGTATAACAAAGAAGGTACTTTGTTTCCTTGATTAATGAATCTGTGTTATGTTAAGAAACTTTGTGTTCTAAGCAGATGTTATTTACAGAACTTTGTGTCTTTAAATTCCATCTTATTTATTCGATACAAATGATCTTGTTTCAATTCACTGTGACTTTCGCATACATAAAGAATTACTCTGATATCTATAATTCTGCATGTTGCCTTTCTGCTCTTTCCCGTACTCTCATTTCCTCAGTCCTTTTGTAATTGATGATCTTCATAGAAAACACTTTCGTGATATCCAAGTTTAACCAACAAATCATGTTTTGTACATTTGTAAATAAGTTCGTTTCTGAATAAGGGAACCTCTCCCATTAAAGAGGAGGGACTTCTTGTCCCCTGACTGTTGCTCTTCGTAAAGTCCTATCTGACGACCAACAGTTTTTGGTGACTCCGCTGGGGAAAATCATATTCCAGTTCTGTAATTTTTGATCATCTTTTGATCTAGCGACTCCACGTTTTACTCGAGGGAGAAGGACCCTTGGTATTGAAGACTCTCAGTTTCAGCTTTTGGAGCAGCAGGGTTTTCCTTTCCCTTCATCGAGAAATAGAAGAACTCGTTCGACAAGCACTCCACCTGTTCAAGATAGAAGTCCTACGGGTGGTATTCCTTCAGAGCAAGCTAGCCCTAATCTGCGAGCTTTGATTCTTGCTGGTGTTGCAGTTCCTCTCCAAGCCATTTTTCCAAGAATGGTGGCGCCATTACCATGGGGTCATCGTGTCGGGCCCCTTGCCCTTCCTCAGCCTTTGCATGAGTTACCCAGAGGTAACCGGAAGAACTTTCCTAAGTTCAAAGGCGATGGCAAAGTGCATCCGGATGAACACATCGCAGCCTTCATTGTTGCATGTGGAGTCCTGGGAGTTGAGCATGAAGACGTCTCCGTGAGACTGTTCGTTGAGACGTTACAAGATAATGCTGCTGATTGGTTCTACCACCTTCCGGCTGGCGCTATCACCGACTGGGGCACAATGAGAACTCAGTTTGAAAACCGTTTCAAACCAGCAGAAGATGTGCATGCCTTGCTTGCCCAAATTTCTCAGATAAAGAAAGATTCATCAGAACCCATGAGAGAATTTGTGGCCCGGTTCAACAAATTGATCAATAAAATTCTATAGCCTACCCGACCTGTTGATCAAATTCAAAAATGTTTCTTCCTAAATGCTCAATCGCCCAAAGTTAGTTATGCACTAAGAAGGGCTAATCTCGCAACATTGGTCGAGGATCAAACTCTCGCTGTTAGTATCGAGGATGACTTGATCATGTCAGGGAAGTTGAGAAGAGACCCTCCCAAATCTAAGTCTGCTGCTTCTTCCTCTTCCACCCCTGGACCTAATACTGATCCATTAGTTCAGAAGCTTGCGAATGATCTTATTGCTATAAAGAAACAATTGGCTCAGCATGCCCCTTATGCAGATGTTCCAAGAAGGAATTTTCAGCCCAGAAATCGTTTACCTCCTTCTCAAACAAGACTAGCACTTGAAGGACCTCCTGTTAAAGTTCCTGTGAATGCAACCTGTGAGGTTGAAGAGCCAGATGATGATGAGGACAATGAAGCTTGCGAGGAGTATGCGGAGGAATTTGATGATGAGGCAGAAGAACTTGAGGGATCTCGGGTTAATTTCTTTACCACTGAGGGCATCGATGATGGAGATGATTATGATGAAGTGGTAGCAGACATGAATAGCGAATCATTTGTTGTCATGACTCGAGAACAGACACATCAGAGGGAGAAAGTAACGCAGCCCATAAAGAAATCTAAGGAGCAGTCGGCAACTATTCCTGTAATTGCAAAAAGAGGATCTCCTATCCCTACTTCATCTGCACCAAAGGTGAGTCCTGTTAATCCTACTAGTAAAGTTCCTTCTTTTTCTCCTAAAGTTGATAAGCCTAGAATTTCAAATGATGATGGCCCATCCACTTCTGGGTCTTTTGATATTATTGATCATCTTAAAAAGACTAAGGTTCAAATTTCAGAGGCTGAGTATTATCAAACTCATCCCAAAGCTTTTGCCAAAATGATTCAATTTGTTAATTCCCACTCCAAAACCACCTCTAAAGGCCTTTTACCTACTCCTCCTTCTGCACCACAGCCTAGTCTGGTAGCTGCTGTCACCTCACCTGGTGACAAAATTAAACCATTTTATGTAACACTTCTTATAGCTGGTCATAGGCTCAGTAATTGTGTCATTGACTCAGGAGCCTCAGATAACGTAATGCCTGCTAAAGTAGCTCATGCTTTAGGCCTGACCCTCACACGCACTTATGGATCTTGTTACTCCATGGAAAGTAAAGAAGTGCCCCTGGTCGGGAGAATTAAAGATGCACAAGTGGCTTTTGCTGCCTTGCCTGAAAAGAAAGTGTTGGCTACCATCTTAGTAGCAGATATCCCTCCTTCATACGGGATGTTGCTAAGTAGGAACTTCTGCAAAGATGTGGGTGGGGAAATCCAAATGGGTGGTCACATGCACTCATACTGTTAATGGACAAATGAAGAAATCAATGCCCGAGAAGCAATCTGAGTATATTGTGCAAAAAACGGATGATCCTAAAGCACAAATACTCTATGAGGATATGGGTCATGGCAATTACATGATTATGTCCCCTGATGAAATCCAACTTCCCAGAATGTCACCTAAAGATCCTAATGGTATTTGGATTTTAGAGTTTGATGGAAGTTGTTCCTCAGCTGGTTCTGGAGCCGGTGTCCTGCTAGTGTCACCTGAAGGATGCCTACATCCTTTTTCATTTAAGTTGCAGTTTGAAAATACTAATAATACAGCAGAGTATGAGGCTCTCATTCTTGGATTGCAAGTGGCCAAAGAACAAGGTGTGAAGAATCTTCTGGCACGTGGTGATGCAGAACTGATTGTAAAGCAAGTGAGAAGCCTTTTCCAAGTGAAAAATGGGAGGCTGAAACATTACCGGAATCAGGTTTGGGATTCCATTGAATTCCTTGATGCTTTCTCCATTGAGGCAATACCTAGGGAGAAGAACAGCAGGGCTGATTCACTAGCAGTCTCAGGGTCACTACTGATTCCTCATCCTGATTTCTCTCAGGATAAGTTCACCATTGAGATGGTCCATCGGCCTAGTGTACACAATACCAATAACTGGCAAGTCTTCAATGATGATCAACATTTGCTTTCCTTCCTGGAACTCAAGGGTAATTTCAAACAACTGTATTTTGAGGGAAGTGACAACCTACCTCGTGAAATGTGCCCTTTGACCAAGCAGTCACCCAAGGGGAAGAAACAGATCAAGATGGATGCATCAATCTCAAAGGAAACAAGATTCCTAAAGGGTTGGTGAGTTTGGAGGAACTATTTGATAAACATGACAGGTATGTGAAATCTAAAGCTTCTACTGGACCTCAGCAATCAGTTGAGTATGATAAGATTGATATTGGGAGTTCTAATGACCCTAAGCTAGTAAATATTGGAAAATGTTGCACAGCAGATGAGAGGAGAAAAGCAATTGATCTTCTAAGAAGGTATAAGGATGTTCTCGCTTACTCTTATGAAGATTTGAAAGCTTTCAAACCAAAAGATATGCAGCACTCTATTCCTCTTAAGCCTGGAATTAAGCCTTTCAAGCAGAAACAGAGGCAATACAACCCCAAAATAGCTGACACCATCTTTCAGGAGATACAGAAGTTGTTGAAGGCTAAAATTATTTTTCCCATTCACCATTCAACATGGATTGCAAATATTGTGCCTGTCAGGAAGAAAAATGGTGAGATCCGCATCTGTGTTGATTTCAGGAACCTGAATCAGGCTTCTCTGAAAGATAATTATCCTTTGCCCATGATGGATCAAGTATTGCAAGCAGTAACAGGATCTGAAATGTTATCTATGCTTGATGGATTTTCTGGATATAATCAGGTAGAGGTTGATACTGTAGATCAACATAAAACAGCTTTCACTACTCCTTGGGGTACCTTTGCCTACAAGAGAATGCCTTTTGGGCTTATTAATGCTGGTGCCACTTTCCAGAGGGCTATGGATCTGGATTTTGGAAGCTTAAAAGGAAAGTGTATTGTCATATATCTTGATGACCTGACAGTGTTTTCCAAGACAAGAGCGGATCATTTTGATCACCTAGAGACAGTTCTGCTGAGATGCAGAGAGCATGGGATCTCTCTGAACCCTAAAAAATCTGTCTTTTGTGTCACTGAGGGAAAGTTATTAGGGCACATTGTCTCCAAGGATGGTATTAAGATTGATCCTGAACGAGTACAAGCTATCCAGCAAATTCCTCTCCCAACCAGTAAAAAGGGCGTGCACTCCTTCTTCGGTAAGATCAATTTTTGAGAAGATTCATCCCTGATTTTGCAGAGTTGACTTTGAATATTTCTCAGATGATGAAAGGGAAGCAAACATTTGGTTGGTCTTCTGAAGGAAAGGAATCCTTTGAAGGTATCAAGAGAGCTATCGCTAAAACTCCTGTTTTAGCCTGTCCTGATTTTAGTAAAGATTTCATCATCTATTGCTATGCTACAGATAATACCTTGGCTGCTGTGTTAACTCAAGAAGACTCTAATGAGCATGAGCTACCAATCACGTTCATGAGCTATATTCTGAAAGATCACGAGTTGAAATACACCATGATGGAGAAACATGCTTTTGCAGTGGTTAAAGCTGTCAAGCAGTTTCGCTTTTACATCCTCAACTCTCATTCCATGGTATTGGTCCCGGATACAACTGTTAAGTCAATCCTCACACAACAAGAATTTGGATCTAAGAGAGGGAACTGGGTTGCTAAGGTCCAAGAGTATGACATTGACATCAAGCCGACCAAGTTGGTTCGTGGAAAAGGTCTTTGTGAGCTCATTGCTGAAGGAGCTAAGCATGAATTATTGGAGAACAAAGTTGGCCTTCCTACCGTTCTGTTCCTTAGTTCAGTTGACGAATGGTATGCTGACATCACCCATTTTCTCACCTATGGGGAATGCCCCTCTCATTTAACTGCCAAAGAAAAGAGGATTGTTAAATTGAGGTCAATGCAATATGTATTATGGGAAAATGCTTTGTTCAAGCGTGGCTTAGATGGGAGATTTTTGAAGTGTGTGGACAAGGAACAGTAGAGAAAGTTGCTCTCAGCTTTTCATGATCAGGCATGTGGAGGGCACTATTCATCAACGGTTACAGCTCATAAGATACTCCGTGGAGGATACTACTGGCCTTCCTTGTTCAGAGATGCATCCAGGTGGGTGGATAAATGTGAGGCTTGTCAGACCTTTGTGGGAAGACCTAAATTGGCTTCTTTGCCTCTCAAGCCAGTTGTGATTGAGGAACCATTTCAACAGTGGGGTTTGGACTTCATTGGTACACTTAATCCTGCTTCTAGTGCTGGTCACACTCATGTACTAACTGCCACGGACTATTTCACCAAATGGGTGGAAGCTATTCCAGTCAAGAGCACTACTTCTGAAGTGGTATGCAACTTCATCAAAGAGAACATCTTGGTAAGGTATGGTGTACCTAACAAGATTGTAACAGATAATGCCTCGAATTTCTCTTCAGCTGAGATAATGGACTTCTGCTATGGGTATGGCATTTCTTTGGCTCACTCTTCAGATTACTACCCTCAGGGCAATGGGCAAGCAGAATCTACTAACAAAAATTTGGTGACTATTATCAGAAAGTTAGTAAATGAGTCTCAACGAAACTGGCACAAGAAGCTCTATGATGCTCTTTGGGCAGACAGGATTACACCAAAGAGAGCTATTGGGATGTCTCCTTTTCAAGTGGTATATGGAGTAGAAGCTCAATTTCCAGTGACAGTGGAACTGCCGGCCTTGCACCTAATGAAGGCCATTGAAGATACTAGCTTCAGTGATGCTCTGGACAAGAGAATTATGTACCTGCACAAACTGAATGAGGACAGATTGATGGTTGCTGATAGGATATCTATTCACCAGTAGAAGGTAAAGGTCTTGTTTGACAAGAAAGCTAGGTTCAGAGATTTCCAAGTTGGAGACACCGTGTTGTTATGGGACAAAAGACATGAACCTCGTGGCAGCCATGGAAAGTTTGATTCCCTGTGGCTCGGACCTTTCAAGATCAGACACTTTGCTGGTGAGAATTCCTTTTATCTTAATTACATGGATGGTTCTCCTCTCCCACTTCCTTATAGTGGGCAATATCTCAAGTTGTTCAAGTCCTAGGTGATTAGGGAGTCCCTTGTATATTCTGTACAGTGTTTTTGTTTTTCTTTCCTTTTCTGTTTTGGTGTGTTGTCCTCTGTATTGGTCTATTTTTGACTCCGTGGCCCAATGGATAAGGTACTGATCTGCTTCTCCTGAGTTTGTCTAAGTTCTTGCCTTGTCTCATTCCTTGAATTTATGCCAAGTCATCCCCAGAAGGAGCCAGCTGTTGTCCACTCAAAATTCCCTGCTCTGATAAAAGTAAAATTTCAAAATTTTGAGTTATGAGTGTTTTTCTCTAAAGTGCCTAAGTCGTGAAAATTGAGAAAATCTGTGTTTTGGGTCATTTTGTATGTATTTCGGGCCTGTCGGACATTTTTGTCCCGCCTGTCCCAAGTACGAAAGTGCATTCTGTTCCCCGATCGGCCGAAATCCCCGAAGTTGTTCCATTTTCGGGCCCGTCGGAACTTTTTGTCCCAAGTGTCCCAAAACTTATTGTGCGAGATGTTCCATTTTCGGCCGAAACACCCGAACCGCGTACTTCGCACTTTCTTGTTCCAAATGTCCCAAATCAAAAAGTGCAAGTTGTTCCATTTTCACCCGAACCGGCCGAGTCGCGTACTCCAGAACTTTTTGTCTCAAATGTCCCAAGTTCAAACGGGCCTTTTGTTCCATTTTCGGCCGAAACACCCGAACCACGTCCTTCGCGTTTTCGTCCCAAATGTCCCAAAATGCATTTGTGCGTCTTCTCCCTGTTTCGCCCGAATCGGCCGAGCCGCGTGTTTCGCGCATTCGCGTCTCACATGTCCCAAGCGTACCAAGTGTCATTCGTGCTTATTTTTCCCACTCTACCCGAATATCATGCTTATTCAAATTGGTGGTTATGTATTAAATGCGCATTCATGGCCTTTCTCTCTCCTAAACGGCTATATAACGAGCATTTCCCCTTTGCATTTTTCGCACTACTTCCATGCTATCTTTTGCTCGAACCCTTGCAATTTGCAAACCTGCGTGTTCCCCTCCCTCTGTAATTCCTTTCCGAGTCTGGTTTGCGGCTCTGTCCTCCTAGCTACTATCAATATGAAGATCAAGTTTCAGGGACAGGAACAAATTTCACCACTTGAGTCTGCCATTCGCAATATTGGGGACAATGAAGCTCGTCATCTTGATTTCGGTGATTTTTGGGCAAGAATGGCGGACGCAAACCCTACACCAATGGCACAGATGATTCACGATAGTGGTTTGGCTTTTGCTGGAGGTTTCCCAATCTCAGTACAGTGTGCTGATACCGTGCTTTCATGCGGAGCTCACTTCGACCCGTTTGAGTGAATTGACCAATATACATGGGGAACTCATCGCCAAATTGGATGCTGCCACCATTAGCACTGCTCTGAGGATTCCAGAGATGGATAATGCCATAGTAGTTTCCCGAGATCAAGCACAGGCCCTGTTCGACCAAGACAGTGACAAATATAAGGCACGAGTGGCGAAGTCCTGGCTGAAGAACCCTAAGAAAGGAGCTTCTCGTCTGACCAAAACCCTCTTCCGAGCAGATTTCAATGAAGAGTTGTCAGACTTCATAATCTTGCTGGCTCGGGTTATGGGTTTGCCCTCTACCAACGAATTTCACTTCTGGATGTGCCCGCTCATCAGCATGGTGTGCGAAGGAACGCAAAATATCAATTGGGCGGAAATCATAAGCATGAATTTGACGGAGCAGCTGTCCAATGTGCAACAAACGAAGAAGTTCTACATGACTTCGTACTTGATGTATACCTTGGCAGCTTCACGGTAATGGTTTGGATTTTCTTACATCGACGCTCATAAGGATGATCCAAAGATATGCTTATTGCCCGCAGATTCACCACGGAGATCAGCAATTGTAATTTCGGAAGGGTCAATGATGCTTTCACCATGTATGTGGTCAGACTGCTCGAAGGTGATACTGCTAGAAGGTTTTCAGATGAAGCCATGAACCTGATATCGCAATATGGTGCTTATTTCATCCAATTCAGGAAATTTTCTTATATCAGGCTTGCTGGCTATGAGAGCTCCTCTACGGCTTCCCATGTTATGCAATGGTAAGATGGCTTTGATTGAAGTATGCAGGCAGTTAGACAAACTACACAGAACTTGCAGAGATAAGAAGATTTCTGGCTTGCACTTTCCCATCTCTCTGGGAAACTACACTTGCAAAACAGCTCTGGATGCTCAGAACATAGAGAGAGCCCTGGTACCTATCACCGTTCATTTCTTCAAGCCAAGAACCTGCTTTGACTTGAAGAAGTTCATTGAATAGAACATCAAGATAATCTACCATCACAGGGCTGATACAGAAGACTACTGGGCTGACTGTGCAGATGATTTTGAAGCCAGGAGAAGGCATTGTGGCAGGTTCTCCCTGCAATTGATCCAAGAACTCGGTCTATACCAAGTTCCTGAAGGTCTCCAGGATGACAATTCTGATCTATACTCGTATGAGTATGAAAATGTGATTAAGCACACTCCTTTGGAGGACCTGGATTGGAACAGGAAAGAGAGGGATGATCTGGCTGAGATCCTTGCTCCAGTCTTAGTCAGGACTAAGGTCTGGTTTGACAGGATGGTTCGAGAATTCAGGAGGCATTCAGGAGAATCCTCTTCTAAGGATGCTTCAACACCAAGAAGAGAAGCATCTATTCCAAGGTCAGAAACACCAGTGAAGACCCCTCCTGCTTCATCAATACAAGGACCTGCAGCTTCTACTCCTTCTTCATCCACTCAAGTGTACCAGAAAAAGCTCAAGGAGGTTAAGAAGGAGCCTGTGGAAAGTGACCCTCAAAGAAAGCAGGCAGAGTTGCCTATGGGACCAGAGAACATCATTGTTCTCAGTGAAAGTGAAGAAAGTGAAGTACCAACTCTTGCAAGTGCTCCTGAAGATCCAGCTGATAAAGATAAAGAAATCCAGAGCACTGAGCTTTCAGGTGATGTTGACTCTTCTGCCGCAATTGCCCCAAGTGCCCCACTCACTTCTCAACTCGAGTCAATAGTTGCGCACACCTTGAGCGTCATGAGCTCTCTGTCTCTTGGTCCCCTTGCCCCTCCTGCTGATTCCTCTTCCTCTTTTGCGTGGGTGCAACCTTTGGTTGACAAAAGGAAGAGGAAATTTTCCTCCCAAAGCTCAGGACCAAATTTTGATGCCGTTGCAGCCTTGTTGGGCACCACTCCTTCTCGTGCCAAGAGAGCCAAGGTTACCTCTAGAATAGTATCTGATGCTCAAGGTCAACAATTCCTGGAGATTGCCAAGCCTACAATGGATAAATCAGAGCAGGACTTGCAGGTATCTGACTTAGAGCTCTCAAGAATCCCAATGGGAGAGTCTACCCCTGAAGGTGAAATTCACAACCTCCGAAACAAATCAAGAGTCATTGGGAGGGTAGAGAAAGGGCAACAAACTATTGAACAGTTGGAAGAACAGGCCCAAGTTCTCACAGGTTTCATCAAGTCTCTTTTGTCTAAGGACAAAGTTTTAGACCCTACCCCATTGACTACTCTCCCACCTCCTGTAATTCTAAGCCAAGATGAAGTGCAGAGTATCAAAGATATGCACAAGTATTCTGTCTATGGTAGAGCTATTGAAGCCATGGTGGATGACATGCTTGTTGCTGGATTAAACTTCATCGATGAAGCTTTCAAACTCCACGAAAAGGTGAGCAATGTACAACTGAAGCTCTCCTCCACTATCAATATCATGGATAAAGAGCTCAAACTCTGGAGCAGTTGCATAGTAGACCTCCGACTCATGGGACAAGCAGATGAGAACGTTCTGTTGGCGAGTAAAGTCTTTGATGATGCAAAGGATAATCTGTCGAAGTCCTGGGTCTACAGTGTGGAGTGGAAGATCAGAGTCCTGGAGGAGGCTTTGGGAGAATGAAGAACAGTTGGCAGAAGGGTGAAGCTTTCAAGACACTGGTGGTCTCTGCTTTCAAAGATATACACTGTCATCTTCAGGATGAGACTTCTGGTACTTCCCTTTCCTTGCAAGAAATCAAAGCTCAATTCAGAGCTTTTGTCAAAGATAACCTATTCAAGGAAAGTTCCATCTCCAAGGAGAAAATGAAGGAGATTTGCTCTCTTCAATCTGCCATTGAAGAAGCAAACAAAGATTATCATACTCATGTCGAGTTTGATAATGAGATGGAGAAGTGTCTTGGATTTTGGACTCAGTCTACGACCAACACGTCAGTCCCTCGTGGCAGAGACATAGCTGAGGTGTTAAAGAAGTTCAGGCAGTGGATTCTGAAGTCAATGGGTCCCTCTCAGTGACTGGCCACCTGTCTTCTTCCCCATTCTTTTCTCTTCTTCCCTTTCTTTTCCGTTTTCTTTGTAAAAGGTTGAGGTATTGCGGTTGGCAGTCCTTAACTATTCTTGGTTAAAAGAAACGGTTACGAAGAGTAACTGACTTGTAAGCTATATAATGGCATTTCTACGCCATTCGGAAAGGAGAAAGAACTTGGCATATTTTCTCGAAAGTGTAAATAGATTATAAAGAAATCAATACGAAGGATTTTTCCATTCTTTGTCTATCTCGATCTCTGTTATTCCTAAGCTTTCATTTATTTTCCTTGTGAAGCTTATTTGTCTCAAATTCGTTGGTCTTACCGATTGCATACTCTTCACTTTGCAAGCACGGTAATCTTGTATAACCAAGAAGGAACTTTGTTTCCTTGATTAATGAATCTATGTTATGTTAAGAAACTTTGTGTTCTAAGCAGATGTTATTTACAGAACTTTGTGTCTTTAAATTCCATCTTATTTATTCGATACAAATGATCTTGTTTCAATTCATTTGTGACTTTCGTATACATAAAGAATTACTACGATATCTATAATTCCGCATGTTGCCTTTCTGCTATTTCCCACACTCTCATTTCCTCGAGTCCTTTTGTAATTGATGATCTTCATAGAAAACACTTTCGTGATATCCAAGTTTAACTAACAAATTATGTTTTGTACATTTGTAAATAAGTTCGTTTCGAATAAGGGAACCTCTCCCATTAAAGAGGAGGGACTTCTTGTCCCCATCGACCGTTGCTCTTCGTAAAGTCCTATCTCGACGACCAACAAACCAAAATGGTGAATTTGTGCGATGTTTTCACTCAAGAAGAATATAACATGATGTTATAATCCCTTATTCATGGTTGTTGGAATGTATGAGTCCATGTATGCTTACACATGGTTGCAATTAATATGTTGTACATTGAATCACATTCATTTAATTATCAAACCAGGGGAGGTAAACTTGAAATAATGTCATTTTGTATGCACATTTACAATGATTTAAGAGGTTGGAAACAAAATAAATCATATTAAAACAATACTGAAAGAAAAATAGAACTTAGACTTGGAAATAAATGAATGTTAAATGTTTAAAATTGAAATGAAGTCACAAATTCATAAATAAAATAGTTCCTAAATAAGTATACATAAAACAAAACAAGGGAAGGGATGTAACAAACCTCAAGTGGGCCTTGACTTGGGTGCTAATATTTTCCTAACTCTTTAGATAAGAACTAAATGAAAGAACTCATATCTTTATTTATTTTCAAAAGCATTACATTTAGGAACAAATTATTCACTAGCTAACTTATTCTCTCGCAGCTCACTAACTTCTTGAACTCGAATCGATAACTAAGAACTATGTTACCAAGAACCAACCTTTTCCTTTATACCTCATCATTACAACATGTGAGAATAAGAAGAATACAAAAAGGATTATTTAATAGAATGAGTGAAATATTCAACATATATTTGAAACATATAACAAGTGTTCAACTAATCAATCGGTTCTTTGTGAAATAGACAAGTGTTAATCTAACAACTAGTTCTTTATTAGTGACCAAATCAAAGACTGATTTGTCTCCTATTTTTCCATATTATTTTTGTAAATGCTTCTCCAATGGCACATAAAGACTTGAGTGCCATAACTCCATGTTGCCAAATATATTTCATAAATTCGGGCACTTTTTGTGTGGAAGAATTACTTTGGTTAGAAATAAGTTGTTGTGGATAGGTCCTTTCGCTACATATGAGTTTCTACTTGATAGGTTACTTTGTTGCATATGGAAAATTACTCACAACTAGGAGTAACATCAACACATACAAAATCATCCAAAAAATTGATTGGGATAACAAGAGTAAATGCACACACCTTATCACAAAATAAAGACAATTAGATATAAAAAATAATAATTAATAATTATCTTTAAGATTGCATGGTTGGGATGATAGTTTTCATAAATGTTCCTTGAAAATACATATCAATAGTTTACAAAATCCTTATCAAAATTTAAAATATGAGTTTTTATGAAATTAATTTATAAAACTCATCACACCCCCAAGCTTAAAATCTTGAATTTCCTCATTCAATGGATTCATATCTTCTCTATTGGAAGTTGAATTTGTGCCTGAAATCAATGGATGTATATGTTCCCTCTTCTTCTAATAAGAAATACCCATTATTCCTCATGAATTTTTCCTAAACTCTATCTTGGATCCTCTGATTGATCGGAAAGTTTCTTTTCCATGGTGGTATTGGAAAATGAAAGATTGGTGGATGATAGCCTATAGGAAACCATTCATCATCACATTCATTAGCTATTTCAATGTACTTATTCACTCTTCGGAAAGTTGGAAGTATGTTTGGATAGGAATGCATATCTTTCCTTTGTAGTGCAGGGGATAACTCATTCCATATGATTAAGCATGTTTGTACAACCTAAATTCCATGCTCCTTGATCATGTTCCTTACTTATGCATGGGATTCCACTCTCATTTTTAATTTCAACCACTTCTATGTAATTGTCATATTGCTCAAAGCCCAATTTCTTCTACGTTTGTTGCTTGATTTCGATATACAATGGTGTAACATTTTCCAGATGTTTGTATTCCTCTATCTAGCTTAGCTCTCTCTAATTCATTTGAGAAATAAGAACATAATGCTTTCACCTGTACATCCCCAATATACAAAATTGGGATCCAATTTCTATCATATGGAATGGCATAGTTATGCAAATAAAGTTCACACATCAAATTTTAGAGCTCATGTGTACTGTTTTGATACAAAGTAAAGAATTTTCTTGCTAAACTAATATCATATACCATGTTAGAATTGATGAAAATAAAATTATGGTGTAACATTCTTTCTTTTAAATATATTACATAGACACTTGATGGAGGCTGCATTTCAACATTTCTAATGATACTTGAATTATTTCCTCTTATTTTTGTTTCAGCCTATTTATCTTTGTCTTTGTTCTCCATTTCCTTCTTATGTTGAGAGATGAGGTCTTCTTTCTCCTTTTCCCATTTCCTCTTAAGCCTATCAATATAGGATTCTAATTGTAGCATTAGATTTTCAATAATTGACCCCTGTTCTATATTGCCATTTCATTACAAGATGATTTTGTAGGTTCTCCGATGACTTCTTGAATAATAATTTGAGGTTGCATTTGATCTAGAGGATTTTTTAGTGTAAATATATTCCCTAAATCTCCCTAAACCATTTTGGGCTTGTAGATCCTCTTAAGAGATTTTTGTTGATATGTGGAACTCAAAAACGGATCCCATGTGCAAAAGATATTGCAGGTCAAAGTTTGGAGTTAAAAAGTGGTCAAACTTGGTCAATAGTCCAATCCGGGTGCGACAAGTGGAAAAATGGTAAAAGGTTAAAAAAATTCTTTAGACCTCTGTTCTTCGACAAACGATTAAAAAATTGGTGGGCCCATCTTTTTACTGGTTGGGGGCCCTCATCCAGGTTTAATACACTCTTTTGTAGGAGGAGTGCCTTTACCACCTTTTCATATTACCGATATAGTATTTTTTTATTATATTTGCTACACAATCCCTTTATATTGTCAATGTGGGATTTTATTGCTTCACTGATTTGCATTATACATTATTTTGCAGTGTAGCTCGAATGAGCTATTATTTTATCTCGGTGGGGTTATCAACTCCCACCAAGTTGATCACATTATTTCCATGTTAGATGGACCGAATCCCATATTACTTAGGTGATTCAAATTATTACCACCTAATTCCATATTACCTCGGCATATAACTCGACCATAATGGATTGGTCGCTCAACGTTCAATCGATTGGGAGGTTCCAAGTTACTCAATCCAAGCAACTATTCACATGGCACATCTATATTGGAGGGAAGATAAGATATATAGCTCAACCCATTAGAATGGGAAACACATACAAACAACTCGCCACTTATTATGTGGCCAATCAACCCTATCCACATGGTTCGACCCAATTTTGGCGATGAAACAAGCCTTCAATGGTCGCCCTTACAATGGGCATTTTAACTACCATGCACAATGCGGTCGAGGCATTATATAACTTGAGAACAATGTGAAGCCCAATAAAATGGGCAAGTGTGACATGTGCCACATAGACCTTATCCTCACCCATCCTTTTTAAAGGATAAATTGACCACTCTATCGATGTATGTGGGATTTACCCACTATTGTTCTTCAAGCAAACGGTTGACACCAAAAGGTAGGGAGGTTATTCGAACCAAAAACATCTTCGGTCCAAAGCCCATCCACCAAGCCAACCGGTTCTGAGTAGATTACTAGATAAAACAATGAGCTCACTAGTATTTGATGTCGATGTATTTATTGAGAGATTGTGGGGGACGAGATAACAGAGCGATTCAGAAATCCTCAATTTTGAGGTACCTAGGGACACTTTTATAGCTTGGTGTAAAAAGTAATTTTGCTTAAAATTTAAAGACAAAAAGGTATTATTTTTCTATAAAGTGTTGTTTATTTTCCATTGTATGCATTTTTCGATTGCATCTGCACAGGAAAATCAATGTGGAGATCCAATGAAGCCATGGGTGAACTTGTGGACGGCCAGTATGACAGAAATCGAGTCCACAAACTTGTTTTAAGATTCATTTCAGGTATAAAGATATTTAGTGTCAATATTAAAGGTGATAACTTATACTTCATTAGGAATTAATAGATCAATTCACAATTACGTGAATTTGGAGATGTAGCCTTCGGGTGAACTCTGTTAACAATTTCTTGTTGTGGTTTTATTTCAGTTTTGTGAATCTTTTGGCCAAATAAAAATTCAATATTTGGATTAATTTGATTAATTTGGTAAAGAAAACAATTTAAATGGGAAATTGGATTAATTAGAAAAGATTACAATCCACAACAGTCAATTTGAATGCACATTTCAATTTTGGGTTTTAATATCATATTGAGTGTGTAAAAGAAATCGGCTTGTTATTAGAATTAAGGAATTGTAATATTTCCCATTTTTTTACTAAGTCGATTTTGAGAGATAATTGATCGTTAAGAAAGAGCTTTGAAAATTGTGGTTTCAAAACACCCAAATTGGTTCAATTAAGAAATCTTGATCAATTGTCCAACTAGAAAAATTAAGTATCCAAAAATTTTAAAAAGTACAAAAAAATTAGTACCATTTTCGGATCAAGTTTGTATTAGAGCTGGTTTAGCTCTTTACTTGCTTCAGTTGATTTGATTTAATTTGGTTTTGCATTTTTGGGCTTGATATTTCGTTGTAATGTGCAAAATTTGGAAGAACAGGTGTGCAGGAAACCATGGGAAAATTTTCAAACAAGGAAAATATTGAGGAAGTTGAAGCATACAATCAGTAGATACAGAAGAAAATTCCTTCCTAAGGTGTTAGTTGTTGGCTCTTGAGGAGAAAATTGGCAATTTGAAAAAAGAGCTAGAATCTAAGGATGAGCTCTTAATGGTGTTGCAAATTAATGGACCTAAGAAAGAGGTACCAATTACTATTGATGCATCCACTAATACAAATGAATGCATTATAAGTATTTCAACACCTAATTCCTCTCCCAAGCAAAGTTATATTTAGATAATGTGCTTGGTGATTTTGAAAAGCACACTAGAGGTATATGATCTAAAATTTTGAATAAAATGGGTTTTAATGGAATTAGCCTTGGTAAGAATAATCAAGGCATAACTAACCGTATACATGTAAAAATACCTCGTCATGCGAGGATAGGGTTTGATATTGCAGGAAAAAGGAAATTGGAGAGGGATCCAAGACCATTGGAAGAAGACAAGCTTCTAATAGCAAAGAGGCTTCCCCCTTAGCATCAGGTGATTCATCCTCAGGAGAAGGATCTGGTAAGAATTCACCACGGAGAGGTATTGAAATTCCTCCACCTTTGGTTTACCATAATCGTAAAGGAAAAGGTAAACAAAATGATCCACTTTCTACATTGGAAAAATTTGGCTATGATATGCAAGCAATGTTGTACAGTTACCCATGCACATTTTGTGGGTTATCTAATCATTGTGTGGCCAAATGTAGGAAACATAAATCTATGTTGGAAAATATTGAGAGGGATTACTCTCTTAAACTTGGTTCGACTAAAATCAGTCTCCTAAAAAGTGGATCCTAAAAAAATGGATCAAAGAATTTGTGGTCACTGTAAGAAAACAAGTCATGTAATTGACAAGTGTTGGCAGCTACATCCAGAACAAAAATTAAAATTTGTTAAAAAGGATAGCAATATTAAACCAACCATTATGACCCCTTCAGTGAATCAGGTAAAAATGAAGTGAATCAACCACCTAAATAGGAAAATGTGTTAAAAAGGTGGGTAGACAATTCATCAATTTTATGTTTGCATAGTGTAATTGTTGAATGATATGCAAACTAACAAAGAATATTTGGAATTCCTGTTGATTTGTAAAAAGGATAATTTCCATATTTATTTTTCTTTAGTGTTGGTGAAGTAACCTGAAGAGGAAGATCCAGGTGACAGTTTAACATACTTGGGTGTATTTCTCTTTTTGATGGTTTTGGAAAACTTCATTTTTATAGCAACATGTACAATTATTTCATGGGGCATGATCAGTGATTGGATGTCTATTTTTGGAAAGTTGTGCAATATGTTGTTGTTTAAGAACTATGTAGATGTATCATGTAGGCCTTTGTTTGTGTGTGTAAATTTTATACAAACTTTTTGTTGCTATGCATGATGTTTGCACATGTATAAGTCTTATTGTTAGGCTTAAATATTTGTAACTGTCAAACATAGTTACAAATAGTATGTATAAATTTTGCACTAACAAGCTATGAATGCAAAGTTACAAAGTCATCCCATGGAATTTGAGGGTGTTATTTCTACAAAGGGTGTTGACAACTAGGTTTATGATACATTGGTGAGATAGTGCTGCTCTACCTCTCTCGAACTTATTTACTCATCTTCTTGAGCATTTCATGCAAGAAATTTACGACATTTACTTGACTATTATTCTTCAAATGATTCAATAATTTGAAATGGAATGTGTTCAATCTTGAAAATGTACCTTAGATGTAAAGTACTTGAATAAAAAAATTGGCAGCTTGTGCCCATAAGGGTTTAAGAGATGTTCTAAATGTACCTTATTAGCTTGAGATGAACTCGTCATTAACATCTACAAACTCCTTCTTCTTTACCTCTCGTGTTGGATTTATCTGGAAATGGCTCTCCTTGAGATGGAATACCAATAACCTCTACCAAAACTTCATCACTTACTCTTATGGTTAACCCTTTTACTCTTACCTCACCATCATTCAGGGTGTTTACAAATTCTATTACAATTGCCTCATCAAAACCACCCGAAAATTTTTAATATATTGCATCTAGCCATGTCTCTAAAAATATCAGAAAATTTCATGATGATTCTAGATTTGAAAATACATTTAGGGATCATGTCTAATCAAGTCACCTCCCATGTTGAATACATAACTTCTCCCGTGATTAGTACACAACAACATAATTTCCCTTTGAAAGAATTTTGCACAATTGAGTTGTATTGATGGCTTTTCATCATTTGAACTTTATTTCCAAGGGAAAAAATAATTCGTGTAGGGGTTACTAATCATTAATGGATGTGACAACATTAAGCATATGAAGCAAAGTGATGTGACAACATTGGCTTATGTGGAGGAGTAAAGTGGACACATCATAGCTTGAAAGGTGGCAATCTTTTAATGTTGCACATGCATGATGACTCGACATAACTCCTAATTAAATATAATTAATCTAATGATACTTTATTAAAGTGATAGATGGATGAACTTATCTCATTTTTTTATTACAATGATGGATGTGCATGCTTTATTAACTGGATTCTTGGCTGCATGCAAATGTGCTTTGATACTTATGGATGTCAACTTAACTTATATTGGTTACTCCTTACTATGTATGGATGATTCTCTAAACGGAACTCCAATTAGTTGGGGTGCCGATAATTCCTTGGATATATTTCATGTTTTGCATGATTTGGTTATGTTCATGATTTTTGCTAGATGCTACAAACAAACAGGGCTTATTTCTTGTGGTTGCAAATGGAACTTTAGTCATTGCACTCTCTCCTTGTGATGAATATCATTCCCTTCTACAACCACTTGTCGGTAAACCCCTGTAAAACAAAAACTTATAGGTTAGCATAGTGTTGATGATCACCCTAACAGTAGATCACAACAATATTATTTAGCCTTGAAATAGTCGAGAAGTCAATGCTCCAAGGATACTAAAGTCTCCTCAATCTCGAAAGGTGATCCAATAGGCTCAACCTCTGAGGTTATGAATGATGTTTATTTATCCCTTTTAATCATATCTCCTCTGAAAAATTTCATGAATGATACTTTATCAATTGCCTTCTTGTACAATCATAACTTGTCGCCACTCACCAATAAACTGAATCTCATAGGATCAATGGTAGTAAACTTCACAACCCAATTATGGAAGATCTTCTCAATTTCATAGGGGCTAGCCACCTTGTTCTAAGTTTTCCTATATGATCCTTGTATTTTGAATCAAACAAAAGTTCCCAGTCACCTTCTTGGAACTTTATTATCTTGATATACCGGTTATGAAATTTGATCCTTTGTTTCTCGCACTACCTCGTGTTATGAACTCGCTTGCTTCCTTAATTCATCTAACTCATTGATTTGGAGATTTATCTATCTCTCGAGATTATGATAAATCTATGCCTAGCTCAAGAACAATCCTCAATGTTTTATACTCAAATTATATTGGTAATAAAATAGTCTTGCCATATAATAGTTCAAATGGTGTGAAGCCAGTTGTGGTCTTCCATTTTGTGTTGAATGCCCAAACTACTTATGGAATCCTTTCTTCCCAATATTTCTTATGGAGTGCTATATTCTATGTCGGTATGGTTTTTCTCTTTTTTTTGTGACCTCTACTAGGACATTAGATTGGGGATGATATGGTGTAGAATTATTATTCCTAAAGATGTGCTCATATAGGAACCTAGCTACTTTCTCACTTTTGTAGTTTGGAAATGCCTTCACCTCTATCCACTTGGTTAGATAGTTTGTACATACTAGGATATATTATTTTTGCTGAGATGGAGGATCTATAGGGCTAAAACATCTAAGCCACATCTATCAAAATCTTGTAGAAACAATTCAGGTTGCAATGGCATCTCACCATACTTAGTGGGCTTTCCCATTATCTGGAATTTTTCACATATTTTAGTGTATAGTGTTGCACCCTTATGTAATGTTGGATAATAGTAGCTAGTAGTCAACACCTTCTGTGTTGCTCTTTTTTTAGAAAAATTCCCTCCACAAGGTTCATTGTGGAAGGATTTAAGGACATCAAATATATCCTCACCATCTATACACCTTCTTATTACTTGATCTTGACGTGTATGAAAGATAAATCTAGCTATCCAAGAAAAAATGTAAACTCTTTTCAACTAAATACCTTTTCTTAGAAGATGAAAAATGTGGAGGTGTTTTACCTGATACTAAGTAGTTGACTATATCTTCATACCATGTGTTCTTGTAGAAATAACAAAATCATAATCTAGAAATGAATCATTAACTACTTTCTCTTCATTGTTGGTCTCAATCCTTGAGAGGAAATATGTAACCACATTATATTTTTCATGCTTTTCCACTATGGTGACATCAAATTATTACAAGAGGAGTAGCCATCTTATGATTTTTCTCGCTTACTCTTTGGTTTTTTATTAGATGCTTTATGGCATCATGATCGAGTGTAAATAAACACCATATATCATGTGATATAATGTTTGAATTTGTTTATAGAATATACAACTGCCAAGAATTATTTTTCTCAGAATCGTATAGTTCAATTCTTCATGTTGCAAATTATTGCTAACATAGTGTATTGCATAGTTTAGACTTCCATCTTTTTGTCCTAGGAAAACTCTAATAACATGATTTGATGCATCTATGTGGATGTGAAAAGGTAAGTGTTATCCCAAATTTTCCCCAAAAAGTTTGGTTAGAACAAGCCTTACACATAAAGAAAACATGAAGGGAAACGTTTCAAACCTGTGAGCTCACATTCTAGGATGAAAAATAAGTTATATGTGGGCTCGAAATGAAGGGACAAAGGTGCAAGAGAAGCCAGGAGCAAGAAAGGAAAAACGGCAAGGATCCAAAGTTTTCGGGCTCAAAACAGTTTGGGAAAGAGTCTAAAACTGACTAAGTATGAAGAAGCAAGCGGAGGAAGCCACGTGTCCTAACGACACTGATTCAAGGGTCAAATAGAGACATTCTCGGCATAGAGAAACTTTGTCAAATTTTTTTCTTGACGCCCGCCATTTTGAGCAAAGAAACCTTCTCCCACGCTTGGAAAATGTATTTTTGCCTCTATTCCAAAAATGTAATGGTTCATGTGCACCTTCTAGAGAAATTAAAACATGTTTTATTGGTGTTCTTCAACCCTTTGCATCATTTTTTTCTTCTTGCCTCTCCCTTCCACATTTATTTTTTGTGCATGTATTTCACATTTGTAGGTGCGGGATGTTGTGTTTCATGGAGTTTAATGGTGAATTTGAAGATCTAGGCCATGTCACTTTTGTCTGACCTCCCTCATCTCCATTTTCTCTATTTCTTTCTCCCTTAACAAAATATCTCGTTCCCTTTTCTCGGTGCTATCATCTATGTAGTGTAGGATTTCTTTATTTTCGTGCTCTCTCTCTCTCCTTGGTCCCTTGGAATTGTTAGATTAGGAGTAGATAGTCACATTTCCTTCCTTAGAAGTAGTTTAGCGCTAGGATTAGGAAGAGGAACCAGCCTTCTCTGGAGGATCATTCCCATTTGCAAGTCCCACAACTTGGGGAATGATCAAATGTTATGCAAATCACACCAAATGACCCTTCCTTAGAAAAGAAGATCCATAACTCATTTGGGGGTGTTGTGATTTCACACTAACAAGAAGTTCCAAGTAGTTCCTCTCAACACGGGAGCAAAGTGGTTAGCATCTTCTTTAAAGATTGAAAAACACTTTCACATCTATTACTCCAAAAAAAGTCAGCATCCTTTCCTAACAATACAAAAAGTGGTACTGTAACTTTTTTGAAGTATTGTATGAAACTTTTGTAATATGCAACATGTACCAAAAATTTTCTAACATATTTTTTTCCTTGGAGTGGGAACGTTGATTATGACAGAAACTTTGGAAGGATCTACTTGAATTCCTTCTAATGAAGTTCCCTAACATTATACCCCTTGACATCATCATATAACACTTTTCATTGGTTAAGGAAAAATTGTGGTCCTTGCATCTTCTTAAGACCTTATATAGACTTTGCATATCCTCCTCAAATTACTATCATGTATAGTGAAATCATCCATGTAGAATTCCATGCGGTCATTTTTCAAATCGGAGAAGATACTCAAGACTATCCTCCTGGAATGTGGCGGGTGCATTACATATTTCAAATGGGAGGACTGGATAGGAAAATGTCCCCCATGGACATGTGAATGTAGTCTTGTATTGTTCCTCAGGTACAATCTAGATATGATTATAACCACTATATCCATCAAGAAATGTGAAGTACTTTTTACCAGCTAGGGTATCAAGCACCTCATCAATGAAGGGAAATGAGAAGTGGTCCTTATTTATAGTTTAATTCATCTCTCTATAATCCACATAGATTATCCATATTCCATTATTCTTTGGTACAATTACAAGAGGTGATACCCATTGATTGTCTAATATGGGGTATATGAATCCAACATCTAGCAACTTCTATAGTTCAGCCTTCACAATATATCTTACTGTTGGGTTCATGCATCTCTGTGGTTGCCTGATTGGTTTACAATATTATTTGATATAAATTCTATGAGTACAAATCCTAGGATGAATCCCACACATATCACCATAATCCCAAACAAATGTTGTTTTATGTTTTTGAAGAAGAGCAATAAAAATTTCTCTTGTTGTCATATCCATCATTGTCTTCACATTTCTTGGCCTCCCGGATGTTATTTCTACTTGTTTAGAGAGAGGTCCATTATTGAACACATGTTACTACTAGAAAAATTTAATATGCAGTCCTGAGGAAGAAGTTGGTGAAAAATACAATTATTACTTGGAATATTCATGATGTTTTGTTACAGTAGAACTTGGTTCAAGAGACAACTTAAGAACCTTAATATTTCATCAACTTCTTCATTCCTCCCATAATTGTTTTGTAGAATATTAGAGAGAACAACATATTCCTCCTGATCTTCAATAGTGTAAGAATTTTCTAAAATCATTAACTATTGTACAATGCATTGATCAACTTCTATTTCTTCAATCCAAACTATTTTATCCTCATCATTCAACCGTTGAGCGAAAGAGAATAGAGTATAAGTTCTTCAATACAAATTATTTGATCCTCTTCATTCAACAGATTGAGAAATAGAATAGAGTATAATTTTCTTGGTACCATTCCCATTCAAGATGATTATGTTTCTAGAACCGCATCCTATAAATGCATCATACGTGGCAAACCATGGCCTTCCTAGAATAATAGGGTAACCTCCTATACTTTCCTTTATTTGCAAGATAATGAAATTAATAGGGTATTCCTAAGAGTCCACTACCACAAAAATGTCCTCAAGGACTCCTTCAAGCTTTACTATTGATCTATCTGCTAGTTGCAATATTGTATCTCTTGGCCTTATTCCTTACAAATTTAGTTCATCCATGAATTACTTGGTCATGGCGTTACTTGTTTCCCCTAAGTCAATCAAGGTGTTTTTAATTTTAGTTCCATTAATAATGGCATTCACCAAAGGATTGCCTAGATCTATGTACTTAGATAGCTCGAGTTTCCAAGCATGATGTCGGCTAATTGTCCAATAACTTGTATAGATATGGATCTTTCCTTTTTATACCTGGCTTCATTATACATAGGTCCTTGATCAGTATTTTGTAAATAGGCACATTCTTGATGGCTTGAATGAGTGGAATCTTTACACATATTTCCTTTAACATATTGAAAAAATCAAAATCAGAATTTGATTTAGGGATGACTTTCTCTTGTTCAATATTTATGGAAATGGGGGTTCATTGAATTGCATTTTACCTTTGCTGGAATTTTGTTCACATTACGTGGATCAGCTTGCAATGTACTCGGCTTTGCTGTAGATCAACTTATAGTAATTTTGGTTCATCTCCTATCTCTATGATTGTAGGTTTACTTGGTGGCATACGTTCTCTTCCTAAGTGGATATGGATAATTTTGACATAAATTAAATAAACAAAGTATTAGGTTGATTCAACATTATAGGATGAATGAGAAGCTTTATTATTGGTGTTAGCTATTAGTTGAGCTGGATATTTAGTAGCTTTTGGTTAAGAGATATATTGGGGGTCTGGCATTAAAGATTTTTGTTGTGGATAGGGAGGTTATTAGTAGGGTTGTTGGTAGTTAGGAGGTTTATTTCCCCATGGCTACCCTCCTCTCTAAGGTTGATGCTATGAATAAGGGGGTTGCTACCAGTGATGGCCTGAGAACTAAGGTTTCCATGGCTATTGGTATTGGCTAGGTTATGGATCCCAACCTTGCTGAGTAGTAGCCCAAGGTGGGGTTGTATATTATTAATATGAACTACTAGCCCAATTTTGAAAATATGGCATAGGATCTTGTGACATACCTCCTTGTCTTGGTGTCCATGGCTTCCTTTGGGCAACGTAGAAAAATTTCCCATCCTCCATTTCTATCATTTTAAACTCTGGTGTAGCCTCCTTTCCTTCTGTAATGTTGGTCAGTCCCCTGCATGTGCAATCAAATTTATTTCTTCTACAAGACTAGAATACATTTATAAGTATTACCTCTGCATCCTCTCTCTTATTCTTTGTATGAAGAGCATCAATCTAGGTGGCCATGTCATTAAATATTTCTTATTTCATGTTCTTAAACATGTTTACAATCTCCAATTTAGATATTTCCCCAATTCCTTTAGAATTTTCTCCCCCCTTTGATCAAACACTTCTTATTATTTTCATGGTATCTCTAGAAAAATTCTTGCAGGATTCACAACTCTCATCAAATGTGTCCTTAGATATGTCTCCACTCCTATTAAGTATAAATAATCCATATCTTCCTCACCGGTTCCTTTTAAGAAGAGTAACTTGAGAGAATCATGAGCAAACCTTGTGTGTCTTGACTTTTGAATGCAAAATAAGAATCTCTTGAATTAATATTCTAATGGCTCATCTTCCTTATGTGCCATATTGATGAGTTTATATCATCCTCTACTACTTTACTGTAGTAGTCTTGGTACTTGGTCAGAAAAAATTCCTTTATCTATTGTCAGGTAGTAACAACATCTCTTCTTAGGCCCATAAACCATATCAAGGATACATCCTTAAGTGTATCAAGGAATAGCTTCAACTTGTTTACATCAGTTGTGTAGTCATAAATCTTGCATAAGACATCAAAATCAAACAAGAAAGTGTTTGGGTCTTCATTCATAGATCCATGAAAATTAGGAAGAGATGATGGAGAGATGTTCTTCATAACAACAGGTTGATTGTTATTGGAGATAGGAAAATCAAATGTGCTTGGTTCCCCTACTTCCATGTTTTGATTCACATCCTTTGCCATGTTTGGCTATTTAAGAGAAACTTCAAAAAAATTTACTTGGGAGAGGGTGTTCTATCAAAAAAATTTTGTACAAAATAAGATGTTTCTTCTTCTGAATCAGATGTAATTTATGATATTTGAGGATTGGGTAGGAATCTACCATGGGCATCTCTAGGATGGTGCATACATCAACTGAATTAACTCAATCAACATTCCTTAGATGGGGGTTTGAAGGAGGAATTTTAAAACCTAATTTGTTCTAAGAAATTTAAAAATAAAAACCTCACAAATTCCTATAATTTGGAAATATCCCCAGAAAAACACCGAGAAATGGTGGTGCAAATCAACTTCCAAAGCAATCAATATGTTATACATTGAATCACATTCATTTAATTATCAAACTAGGGGATGTAAACTTGAAATAATGCCGGTGTTGTATGCCTACGATTCTGATGATATAATAGGTTGGAAATGAAATAAATCATCAAAAAACAATACGAAAGAAAAAAACAAACTCCTACTTGGAAATAAACCACTCTGCTAAATTCTTATAACTGAAATGAAGTTTCAAATTCAGAAAGAAAACGGTTCCTAAATAAGTATGCGTAAAACAAAAGAAGGAAGGCATATAACATACGTCAAGTGGCCCCCGACTTGGGTGTTGATCCCATCCTAACTTTGTAGCTAAGAACTTAATGAAAGAACTTGGATATTTATTGATTTTAGAAAGCATTACATTTAGGAACAAATTCATCACTAGCTAACTTATTCCCTACAACTCACTTCTTTGAACTCGAACTAGAACTAAGAACTATGTTATTAGGCACCAGCCTTTTCCTTTATACCTCATCATTACAACACGTGAGAAGAAGAAGAATAAAACAAGGAGTCTTCAACGAATGAGTGAAATATTCAACACATGTTTGAAACATATAACAGGTGTTCAACTAATCAATCAATTCTTCGTGAAACACACAAGTGTTAATCTAACAACTAGTTCTTTATCTCGTGACTAAATCAAAGAATGATTTGTCTCCTAGTTTTCCACAATATTTTTGTAACTACTTATTCAATGGCATGTAAGGAATTGAGTTCCATAACTCCATGTTTCCAAATATATTTGATAAATGCAAGAAATTTTTGTGGATGACTTCTTTTGGATGTGGATGAGTTGTTGCGGATAGGTCATTTGGCATGTGGATGAGTTGCTATGGATAGGTTACTTCACTACATATGGAAAATTACTCACAACCAAGAGTAGCATCAACACATATAAAATCATCCAAACAATTTATTGGGATAACAAGAATAAATGCACACACATTATCACAAAATAAAGACAATTAGAGATAACTATATTAATTAATCATTATGCCAAGATTGCATGGTTGGGATGGTAGTTTTTAGTAATGTTCCTTGAAAATACATAGACATGGTTTAAAAATCCTTATAAAAAATTAAAAGATGATTTTTATGAAAGAAATTTATATAACTCATCGAGTTATAGTGTTGGTTCAGCTTGGTCTTATCCTAAACCATGTAAAACCCCAAGGGCTATTCATAAAAAGGAGATGGGATATGAAGATGAAGACCTATTATAGCCATGTTGATGATTTTATATGGTGCCCAAAGGTGTCCTAGAGGTGTACAAAACATTTAAAGTCATTCTAAAAAATATTTTGCAAGTTATGAGGTTTTATGTGAAACAAAGTCCAAGAAAGGTTTGTTTCCATCTCGAATTGCAATTTTTGATGCTTACCATGAATTGTATTATTTTCATGGGGCTTGATGTATTTCAGGTATGATTTTCCATTTATTCAAGAATATTTCACGAAATAATGGATTGGTTTCATTGTCACATTTTTATGAATGAATGTTAAGAAGGTAAACAACTTTTTATGAGTTCAAAACCCTAGCTCAAAAGTGGTAGGAGAGATTTGCTTGGTAAGTGCCAATAATTTAATGTTATTTATAGTATGATTATTTTATGTTGTATAGGACTCATCCAAGTTTTCAAAAAGGTAAGATAGAGCATCTGGTGATGAGTGGACCTCACTCAAATAGACAAGTTTATGAAGAAATTCAGTTTGGGACAAAGTTTTCCAAAGGAGTTGTGAAATAAATTGACATTATTTTTTATCTTAGGAGTTGTAATTTATTTCCATGATAGCTTCATATCATGGTTGATATTCTAAATGGAAAAGTTTTCCCTATTTATGAAGACTGGTATTAAGGCAAATTTGGGGTAGTTTGGAGTAGTTTCGAGATGAACTTGCTTAAAGGCATTCCACTTGGATTCGGAAGGAAATGTAAGATTTTATGGAAAGATGATTCAGGTGGTTTCCATTTGTATATTTTTTTCATTATGATGAGGTTTGATAGGTCATCCAACTTATTTTGTGAATAAGAAGGTCATTTGTTTCTCGGATACAATTTTTATGGATAGAAGATGGAAGAAGAAGAGAAATGATATGGATTGGTTGATGCTTTCTATTGGTTGGAGAGAGAATAGGGGTGAGTTTTTTTCCTATTGAAGACATTTGGAGGTCTTGAAAGTGGCAGCAAGGGTGCAAACTAGTCACATTTGTAAAACCGCTTTATGGGAAGCTCGGTTTTGCAAAGCAAAAAGTTGGTGTGGTTTTCATGTATGGATGTTTTATGAGCTATCGAAAGCATTGATAAGATATATAGGTTAAGGGGATTCAAATGTATGGTTATATGCCATAGTTTTTGTGTTCTTGGGTGTGCTTGAGGCCAAAAGGTGAAGACTAGTTACCGGAAAAAATGTTAATGAAGGATATGAGCCTTCTTGAGTGAGTTATGAATAATTTGATTGGTGCAAGATAATTAACAACTATGGATGATTTTTTTATGTAATATTTGACATGTTTGATGAATTTGGGAGCTTGAATAATCATGGTGATGATGTTTGTGTTTTTAATCATCCAAGTGATGGGGTTTTGAGTTGTTTTTTAGCTTGTTTGGTACATTTGGGAATGGCCAACCTACATGGGTCCATTATGAATATTTTTATGCATGTAATGAGATTTTTAAGTTTTATTGCTTGAAATAATGATAAAGGACCAACCTCATTTATGTTTTTGAGTTGAGAAGGGTATAAAGTGAATGTTTGAGTTCAAATTTGAACTAGCTAAGAGAGACGGAATTTTTTTGACCCAAATGTGTGTGTGTGTGTGTGTGTGTGTGTGTGTGTGTGTGTGTGTACGCAACAAGTATGAAGTAATTATTTCAAAGATGAGTAAGTGTGTCGAAGGTTGAGTAATGTTAGAGAGCTTGTGTGCAAGGGTTTGAGCTCAAATCAAGTCATGTTTTTCCAAGGTTGAGTGAGTTAGAAGGAGGTGTGTTAGAAGATGGTTTGAAGGAGTTTGGAGCTAAATCTTGTGATCACCATAAACTGAGTTATTGCAGCATATATTCGGTGATATTATTATCAAAATTGTGTGTGATGATTCATATTCATGGAAGTCTTTTGCTGTGAGTAATATTAAGATGGATTTAGGGATTGGTGCCTCACTAAATAAATCTCTTATGATGTGTAATATTAACTTGAGTATTTGTTGTGTGTAATATTATAGACACTAAATCACACACTTTGGGTATTATTTAGTCCCAGTCTCATGCTACTATTCATATGTTTTTGAGTGAAGAAATTATTAATTAACCCCCGTCTTTTGGCCATTTTATTTTGCTATCTTCCTCAGTCCCGACATTCACCACATACTTGCCCAATCATTTTCCATCATTCTGTGTTATTTTGCATTTGACTAGGGAGCCCAGGCTAGTATCAAGGTGCCAACAAGCACCCTAGTCCCATTTTGGGTGCCCTGATCCTTTTTACACTTTCCCACCACTTTTTGGGAACTTTCTATCCATTTGAACTTTTTATCTTTTTGTGGTCGGCCTTTTTGGGTTTAATTACAAAATTAGAACAAGAGAACCATATAAATACAAATTTATGAGACCATAATGAGGGACCAAGCACTAGGCACTACTATCATCATCTAAGGTTACATCCATCTAGATCCATCACAAGGGACAAGGATGGTTAATCTACATCACACATCATAGGAGGGAAGTTTATTTTATTACATCCACCATTTTATTACATTTTCTATAGATAGTTATTTATCACTACTTTTACAAAGTGTGGATGGTAGAAGAGCACCTAGGGCATGATCACACACATAGATAACTACATAGGGTCTGAGATGTAGTAAAATGATACGCTAGTAAGTCCACCATTGTGGCCGTTGAGGATAATTCCACCCCTTCATTTGCATTTTTATTTTCTAGGGTTTTGATGTTTGGCTTGGGGTTTTACAGGTTTCTCTTTCATCGGTGATTATCGGTGGCATCTGGTTCAAGTGTAGAAAAATACATACGACAGGTAGTGAACACTTCACATCACTTTGTAACCTTGCAAACTTGATTTTGGACCTCCTACACGCACTGGGAACCCATAAGTGCCCCGATCCTATCCCAAATGCCCCAATCCACTCGGATTGCCTAGATCTCGCAAGTTTTGGATCTTGGAAGAGTCGTTTCCTTCTCTATTTCTCCAGCCATCTCTACAACACATTCGAGCGAGTTCATCGAATTAGCTAAGCTCCTTCCAACCCTTCTTTGCACATTAGGGTTTTCAGTTCTACTTCCTTAGTTGTTTGGGTCACTTTTCATATTTATTTACTGCATTCATTTATTGTTGTTCCTAGTTTAGATTAACTTAATAATATCCACATTTTAGTTAATCATTTTGGTGAACCCGACTCGATCTTCACGCTTATTAGATCTTCTTTCATTCATTTCTTGTCATCCTAGGGTTTAGTCATCATGAGTATCTCCATCAATGATTATTTTCTTACAAATCTTGATCTAAGGCATAAGGTCCAACATCTTCTTGCTACTACTCATATTCATGTTGACATGCATCTTGAATCAGTCTATCAAACATTTTTGATGCATTCTCTCAACACATAACATTCAAGTCTAATCCCCTATTGATATTCATACTTTAGACGATGACCCACCTTTGCATATCATGTGTCACATTAACAATTTGGGTATTAAGTGAACTTCAATTGACAATGGATCTGAGCTTAACTTGTGTCCCATGTCATTCCTTGAAGTCCTAGGTATTTTAGTTCGTAATTTTAGTCTATCTTTTCTTTCACTACATGTTTATGATGGTTTTGTTCATCCATGTGTTGGTCACATTACACTACTTATCACTGTAGGGCCAAAAACTATCCCTATTGTGTTTTTCGACATCAATTTCCCAGGTTTCATACAAATTTTTACTCGATAAGCCATGTCTTCATGTCATGCAAGATGTCACTTCTACTCTACGTCATTGTGTCAAGTTTCTCCATGAGCGCGTTGAGTATACTATTTTTGTGACCACAATCCATTCCAATATTGTGGATCGAGCTCCTAATACTAGTCTTCCTATTCCACACACTAATACTACAAATGATCCTCAACCTATGGAAAAACCACCTCACTTTCCACCACTTGAGGGTGTTATTTGTGTGATAGATGTAGTTTCTTCTATGCCACCTACTACTACTACTACTATGATTCCTCATCATGGGCTTGTCCAATGAATGTTCATTACTTTATCACCTACACCTTCATATCACTAATTTTGACTTCGTAAAATTAATTAAAAAAAATAAAAAATGGAAATTTTGAAAATTTTCAAAAGTGTTACTTTATGGTTTATCACCCTCATGATGACCGTCTCCTTTTTGTGATCGTTTTGGTCTTCATTTCGTCCTTTTCAGGCGAGAACTCCTCCCGCCAGGCTTTAAATTGCATTAAAATACATTAAAATTAATTAATTAATTGCTCTTTGTTTGATAAAATTAATTTTTAAATAACTTGGGAGTATTTAATTAAATAAATATTAATTGAAATTTATTCAACAATTTTTTTAATTTTTGCCAGGGAAGTAAGCTTATGCTTCTAATTGCTGGGAATGCCAAATTGGCTTCCCGAACTTGGATTTACCCTTTCCTGAAATCTTATTTTAATTTCCCGCTTGTGGGATTTCCTCCACCAATTGCCAAATCATGGATTGGCAAACAGGCAAGAAATATCCTAATTTCCCACATGGGGAAATTGAACGAAGATTGCCAACCCACTTTGCCATTCCCATTGGCAATTGGTTGTTGCTTTCCCCATTTCCCCTGGCAATTAATTCCACTACTTGGGAAGAGAGGAAGTTGGATTAATCCTCATAACTTCCTCCATCAAAATCATTGGAAATAGTCATGCGAAGCTTTTCAATTGCTTCTTATTTCTTCTGAAGGACATAATATTTTATCACATCCCACAATACTGTGAACGCCATTGTGAAGAAGAAATACAAGAGGACAGCCATAGAAAGTTTTATGCAAAAGAAATATATAGCCAAGACAAAGAAATCATTTCACGCAGAAGCAGGAAGAAGAGAACATATGATTTGCGCAGGTTTTAAAGAAGGAAGACAGTTATTAAAAAAATCCACGCATTGACTGGCATAAACTGGATTTCCACATCCCACGCATTGGTGAAGGAGTTTGATTCTGAAACAACAAATATTTGTGTTGTTTTTGAAGGAACAAACAATATAAAAATCATAAGAAAATATCATTACCCACCAGAATAGGCCATGTGGGGGAATACAAATAATTGTGCAGGTTTTTAAAGGAGAAAAACAACAAAAAGCAAGTTCCCATGCCTGAGAAATACAAGAGGACAACAAATAAAGTTTAAGTTCCCATACATAAGGTAAGACAGACTACCTGGAGGTTGAAGGAGGAATATCCATCATCTGCCTACGCAGCCTGAAGGAGGAGAAGGCAAAAGCTTTCAACGCAAGGCAAAGAATTCCAAACGCATGAGGCAAAAAAGAGATTCCACATAGGAACAATAGAGAGAAAGTTCCCATGCCTAGGGGGAGAAGAAGACAAGGGAAATAAAAAGAAAATCAATTAAAAAAATAGTCCAAACACATTCTAGAAGAACAGTCTCACGCAAGGAGCAGGAGACCACGTGGGGCGAAGCAAGGAATCACCACACCCAACTAACCAAGCTGGAATACCATGCATTGAAAGAAAAGGCAAAGAAATAAAAAAAAATTCACACGGAGGGTAAAGAGGAGGTTTTCCATGCAAGGAGAAGAATAGGCCACATTGGAGAAATGAAATAAGAACAGTCCAAAAATCAGAAGAAAAGATCATTTTCCACATGCTAAGAAAAGAAGGAATCAATGACATAGTCAAATATTATAAAAATAATAGATCCCACGCTCATCCGGGAAGGAAAAATCCACACATCAGCTGTAGCATACAAAACTCACGCTTGGAGCAGTCATAGAGCCCACAAGTGAAGCGGTGAAGGAGGAATTCCATGCACCTGTCCACATTCTACGCAGGAATAGAAACCAGTGAAACAATAATTTTACCACGCACTTTCCAGAAGGAAAGCATAGAGCAAATCTCCATGCATGCAAGAGTGATATCTCGCGTTGTAGAAGCTAATACAAAGACAACGCATTGCATGAGAAATCTCAATGCATTGTCAGTGAAATAGTAAATTTAAAATATTAAAATCAGGAAATTTTAATTTATATATATATATATATCATTGTTATTGCCTGATTTGGAACTCGAGCTTAGTCTCGATATTTTTGTATAGGCATTTTTAAAGAAAATTGTAATTCGGGGACAATTATTATTATTATTATTTTTAAAATAATAATAATAATAATAAAGCAAGTCATATTTTCTTGCATCGACGGGGTTTCAGAGACTGAGACCCGACCCCGCTTGCATTGTTTTTGCATGCCTGAGTCATTCTTCTGTGAAATTCATAATGGCTGAAAAATCTAACAAATCTGCAGGGAGATCAAGGAAGCCAGTGGAGAAATAAAAAAATCCACCCTGAAGTATGAATTTCAAGGAATTATCCCTCCCAGTTCCATTAAGTCTGCATATGACAACATCACTGATACAAATATGGGTCACATCAATGTGCAACAATTCTGCGAGTGGGTGAAAACTAAAGGCAAAACCATTTTCTCATATAGACTTTACCATAGTGGTCTACCCCAAGCAACAACATTTCTTGTCTCGGTGCAGTGTCCGGAATTGGTTATCACTTGTGTGGAGCATTATGATCCTGAGAGATGAGGAATTTTTAAAGATAATTGCATGAGCCTTTCCTCTTAATCACACCAGAGCACATTGAGGAATTTCTCGGCATACTCAACTTTCTTGAGAATGTGGATATCACTCGCTAGTCAGCACAAGAATTCTGGGATGAAGAACCCCTGAGATGGAGCAAGATGGTTAATAACAACTAGTTAGTAACCAAGAGACCTCAAATTGATAGGCTTCCCAAAGAACTGTACGCATTGAGTTCATGGAAGAAATCGGGGACATGATTACTCTCCTAAGTTGAGTTTTTGGTCTACCTTCTGCTAGGATTTTCCACCCATGGATGTATCAGTTTATCTATATCATCCTAGCCAAGAAATATTTTGTGGATTGGGCCACCATCATCAGTAACACCCTTCACAAACAATTGATAGAAGTTAAGATGATTGGATGCTTCTACATGACATCGTATTTGACTTATGCGGTAGCAAGAAGAAAGCTATTTTCGGGACTTGAAACGAGAGGAGTCATGGGGCCATCAAATAGTGTTTTTCATTATTACCCTCAACTCAGTTTCAAAAATAGTTCTCAACATTTTATACGAGTCAACGATGAATTCACCTTCGCATGATTCGAACTGAATCGAAATACTGAGGAAAGGTTTTCTAAAGAAGCCATGAGTGTCATTTCCCAATGGGGAACCTGGTTTATTCAATTTTCATCTTTTTCCTACATTCGTGTGAGTGGATTTACTAGTACCCCATGGAAACTTCCTAAGTATGTCAGTGACAGATGGGCATTAATGGAGCTAGCGTGATAATTATTCCAAGTTCACTACCTTCTTAGTGACAAGCACCATTCAGGAATTCATTTCCCAATTCAAATCAGGGAATACCAATGTCCAAATATTTTTAGTGCACAACTCATGGAAAAAGATTTCGATCTCATAACCATCCATCCATATGTGAAGAGATCCCAGTTTGATATCAATGGGTATATGCAAAAGATTCTGGGAGTAAAGTATCAACATACTCCTACCATGGAAGATTTATGGGCTGCTTTTTCAGACAAACATGAGGTAAGAAGACAAGAGTACTCTTGCCTAACACTTTCGTAGAGATCAAGGCCTTCGCATCAAGAGCCCTCCCGATTCATTCATAAATGATGATGAGGATGTCATTGATCCCTCATATGATGTAGTTGCTTTTACCCCATTTCCTCGAATCGACTGGACCAAAAGAGATGAATTTTCTCTTGATAGCAAGAATCAACCAATTATTGAAAGAAGCATATCTTGGTATGACAGAGAACTTTCCAAGTTGCAATCAATTCCAGATCATGTTTCAGGATCACAAAAATGCCAATATGAGGGGGCCTCCATTTGACCAAAGTCTCTTCTCGATCGACCTTTGTACCATCCAATCATACACAACAAGCAAGAAAGGAGTGGTTGCCAAAATCCACTTCGCCAAGTAACGTGTCATGAGGAGAAAGATCTAAAGATCCTAACCCCGAAGAAGGAAGAGAGCATGTGTCCGGATTTTCCACCTCGAGTAGAGATTCTTCTACCCACATCATTAATAGTGCTTAGAAGCTAGTAGCAAATGATCCTTAGCCATGCTTCGAACAAGCATCCACTCAGGTGCAGGTAATTCAAATATCAAATACTTCGGAGCATGTAATTCATAAAGGGATTTCCCAAAATATCCCAAATAATCAAGAAGTGGATATTGAAGTTGTGTCTCCTCAAATCGAGGTCATAGATAGGGTTCTTGCAGGATCTCATGATGTCGAGGACAATGAGAATGTTGTTTCAAGCTCCAAGATTTTGTATGCGAAATAATGAATGATACTCCTTCCTGGGTTGATTCCGAAGTGAATAAAAAGAAGAGATTTGTCAAGCCAATTGACATTGATTTTGATGCCCTTTTCAAACTTTCGAATGACGCCATTCCTAAGAATCCTAAGGTGCTTTCTCGAATAATGGTGGATAGTGATGGAAATAGATTTGTAGACATCGCCATCCCTCAAGTTGATAAGGAGCGTGATGCCATGACACCTACTGATTATGAAGTTTCCAGACTTGGACTTGGAAGATCTACATTAGAAAGTGACATGGTGATGGCTCGAGATTCAATTGATATCGTGCTAAAGAGACTTGAGAAATACAAGTCTCAAAACTCTCAGCTCAAGGCTGAAAAGAATCAATTGGTGGAATATGTTCAACATTTGATAAACCCCATATCATCCACTTTCCCCGTACCTGATGTAGTGGCTGCCCCAGATGAAGATACTCTCAATTTGTCAAAAGAAATAAACACATTGGGCCATGTCACTAAAACTTGGCTTTCAGAGATTCTCGTTTTAGGCCGGGGACGATCAAGACTGCAGTTAAGCTTCATGAAGATGTTAGTGTGTATCTTGATCCAATTATTTCTTTCAAAGAAACTTTTGTTTCTACTATATCAAATTTGGATGAGATATTGCCTAGTTTGTAGGAGATGACAAGTATGGAATCTTCAGTTTTAGCCATTGAAGGAATTATCAAATTTGAACATCGAGGGACATGTTTTCTTTAGTGTCTGCATCTCAAATCAAGAAAGATGCTTCTCGAGGATTCTATGATTCATTATGAGAGCATGTGCAATGAAGCCTTCACTTCACTCTCCTTGATTCAAGAATTCATAGCTGAGATTCCTTGCAACCTTGTAAATGAGCATAATCAAAGGTGTTCATCGGAGTAGGTGGAAGAGAAATTTTCAAAATTGTTTAAGGACATGTACACTCCCACCAACAATTTCTCGTCAATTTCGATGGAGCGGTGCATCAAATTAAAGAACTTATTTGAGAACGCTCAATCCAAAATTGTTAATTTAAATGATATGCCAAGTAGAATTATTGAATTGTAGGTATTTTGTGAGGCTATTCTTTGACCAAGTGAACCTCCAAAAGAAGAAAAGATGTTTGAAACTTTGGGAAGGTTTAGATCCTTTCAACTGGAAAAAGGGAAGATCCTAATTTATCCGCGGTTCAGTGGTGTTAATTTTCTTGATATCTAACGAAGTGGGAGAGTCCATTTCTCATACACTTGAGATAGGCACCCCATTTCAATGGATAAGGCACTAGTTATTATTATTGCATATTTTAAAAGGTGTTATTTTTTTTTGGGAAACTATGGATATTTTAAGTAATTTCTATTTTTGGGTTGTCTTTAATAAAGTTGGTTGAAAAATTCAAAGTCACTTAAGTGCCCTATTTAATGTGCATTTAAAACCCTAACTAATTTGTAACCAACTTTAGGGTTATAAAAAGAAGTGAGGGGCTCATTTGTAAGGGTGAATTTGAGAGAGGAGAAGAAATAATTTTGTGTGCAATCTTTGCTTCAGGAAGAAACTTTGTGTTCTTTTGTGAAAACATTTTGGAGTTAATGAAATACGAAATTTGTGCCTCATTAATTGTCTCTTGTAACATTTGATGTTCTTATGTTCATTAGATGTTAGGCATTTGAATCTTGTATACAAATATTATCTTTGATCATATTGTCAAACGTTATTAATTTGTTGTTCTAAGTTCACAAAGGTGATCAAGCTCTCGATTATCTACTTGCTCATGTGTGTTCCCTTTTACACATTCTTGTTCGGATAACTCAAACTCCATTTTGTTTGTGTTGGTTACTCACCTTTCTTATTCATGCAACATTAGGCTCTATTTTTACCCAACTCTTGCACGTTCTTTCAGCTTCATTCCATTTCACTCCTTTCCTTCATTCCATTCCATCTCCCTCATTCACTTTTCTTTCCATTGATGTTCCAAAACACCCCCACATATAATTTTGAATGTATAGATGTAAATACAGTTTTGGTTTTCAATAAAGACAACCTCACCTTCATTGAGGAGGGACTTCATTCCCACACTGTTGCATGTCATTTGCATGCATGTAAATCCATATGCTAACAGTTTTTGGCAACTCCACTGGGAATCAAGAATCGTTAACCAATGCTTGGTTAAATCTTTATGACTATCCCCTCTGCACAAGCTCCGGTTCTTCAATGGAACCTTGCGCCCGATGAAGATTTTCAAGGAGACATTGTTGCCAACCTTCGAACAGTAGCTTGGGAAAACCGTGAAAGCTTGCAGCAATTTGTGGTTGTTGATAGATCCATTGACAGAGAAATCTACATTGAAGACCTTAGAAGAAGAGCACCCGCACTTGTAGCTAGAAGACCTCTTGGACACGTGTTGATGTTGTTCACCAATGCGGTCCTCTTCCACCAAGGTAATAATTTGTATGAATATTATAGGTAACCCACCTATCTTGCAACCAAATCTTATTTTTACAAATACTCAAGAAGACATATCATTATATTTGAGGCAAGATATTTGGGAAAAGCACACAAGTAACTATCATTTTCATCTCGCTACATTAGTACTAGATAATGAAGAAGAGAAAGCCATGAGAGTTCTAGAGCTATTCAGTGAAAATAGCTTAAGAAAGAGAGTGAAGAGAAAAGGATAGAGTTGGTCGAAACACGCCGCTTATCCCTTCACAATAAAGATTCCAAACTGGAAGGAAAGAGGTTTACGCAAGGAGAAAAATCTAAAGGTCAATCTGACCCCACTTTTGAATTTCAAGGAAAATTTGGTTTCAAGTTATCTCCTCTAAAGAATAACACACCTCATATATCTCAAGCCTTGTATCAAGTCCCGAAAGAGCAAGCAAGGAAGGAATCACCACCAGTCAAGCACTTGTCCTTGCTCACATTGTTTTACCTTTGCATACCACCTTTCCCAAAATGGCAGTCAACCTACCATGGGGAAATTCCATAGGCCCATTGGCCTTACCTGCTCGACATGAACTCCCACGAGGATAAAAAAAGATTCTTCCCAAGTTCAACGGAGATGGGAAGACGTCACCAAATGACCATATTTCTGCCTTTTTCGCTGCATGTGCTATTTTTTCGATAGAATATTGAGATGTTGCTATTTGTCTCTTCGTTGAAACATTGCATGTTGTTGCTATAGATTGGTTTCATCATCTACCCAATGGATGTAGCAAAAATTGGAATGATATGAAAACTAAGTTTGAAAATTGATTCAAGATGGTAGAAGATGAGCATGCTCTTCTTGCCCAACTATCTCAAGCGAAGAAAGATCCAACAAAACCCGTGAGGAATTTCGTGTTTAAATTCAAAAAAATGGTGAACAAAGTTCCCATGGGTTCATCCAAACCTTGATGGACAAAAATGTTTCTTTATTAACGCACAACAACCAGAAGTGTGCTATCAACTGAGAAGGGCTAGGGTGGCTACTTTGGAACTTGCTCAATCTTTGGCCATATAAATTGAAGATGACTTAATCATGGCAGAAATCTCAAGAAAAATTCACTCAAAGGAAAGATTCAAGAAACCCCCAATGATTCAAAAACTATACTCACTAAGTTGGCTAATGATGTGTCAAGCTTTGAAAAAGCAAAATGCTCAAAGTAGTAAACCTGATCCTTACAAAGACATCCCAAGAAAAGGATATGTTCCCAACAAAGCTAATATTACAGTGCTTTAATGAGGCTTGCTATTGAAGTAGCTCCCACAACTAATTCAAAATGTGATGTCATTGAAGAAAGCGATGATGAGGTTGAAGTCGCCGAGTTTGATGAGGATGATCCGGATTCGAGACATCTGAACATGAAGTTGAAGATCCTAAGGAGGAAAGTAATAATCATTTCTTTGAGTATCATTTAGAGGAAGAAGACAAATATGAAGAAATTATAGAAAATATGAATAGTCAATCCTTTTTTGTCTTCACGCACTCTCGGAAAAGGAGCAGGATACCACTAAGGCAACCTCACCTTCATTGAGGAGGCACTTCATTCCCACACTGCTTGCATGTCATTTACATGCGTGCAAATCCATATGCTAACACCTTCACATGTCCCACTTACTCTAGAAAGTCCACCATTTACTAGCAAAATCTTCATGAATAATTCATATTGGGAACATATTCCATTTGATCCTACTTGTGATGTCACTATATGTTCACATGATGGTCTAGCTCGACTTGGTTTCACTTTCGAGGACCTTTATCCTCCTACTCATGATCCTCATCTATATTATAACTTCATCACTATTACTATTTCTTATGGTTTATGTGTCTTTCATCTTACGATATACCTATCATGCACTCCTCACTTTTATCCACTCACATTAAGATAATCATGGCTTGGGTGCTAAGAAGATAGAGGCCTCAAAATGCATTTTTCAAGAGGGCATTTTTAGAAAAACTTGAATAACTCAAAATCCCCATTTTAGAATTTCATGAAATTTGACATGGAGCACTACAAGAAATCCCTCTACAAATTCCATATTTTGGATAGCCATAGGTTTTATTGTGAATCTATGACCAATCTCATTTACCTTAGTGAATAATGTTAGTTTTCAAAGCCACTTTCTGCACTTTTGAATTTTGACTCTAGGAGATAAACTGAGCCTTGTTTTTGCTCACACATGTTGTAGACATTATTCCTAGGCTGATCCCATGCTCACATGACCATGCCATAACCTGTACCAACTTATCTTACCTCATCAGCACTAGAAATAGGCCTAAAAGGGCCATTACACATGTGACTCCTACCAACTAACTTGGACCTCACCCCAATAGTTCTTTCCTATGATAGCACCATCATATTTGACCTGTAGAACCAATGAGCTAAGCATACCAACCTACATGCTACCTTCAATGAGAAACCACCTCATTGTATATGATTGTAGCATCCTAAATCATCTTCTTGACTTCTTCACTTCACCAATCAACCCTTTTTTCCATCAATGCCACTTGACATCAATGACAACACCACTGACAATGATTGGGGTCCAAAACTCCCCTTTGTCATTTATGGAAACACCTTAGAAACCTACAAACTTTGATGGAAAAACATTTTCATACCTATTTTTCGACTACAAATTCTATGTCTCTCCCCTTTGAGATCATTAACAAAGGGATGCACAATCAACACAATGAGAAACATGCAATCATGTATTGACCTTTAGTAGATCCCCCTTAGATGATGCATGATATGTTTCACACCATTTGTCTTGAGCTAAAAACTAGCTTTCCTTTTGCATAGGCTCCCCCTAAGACTATAATCCATATTCTTTGACTCCCATTGAGTATAGCAAACTGATCCATATGGTCTACTCCATCTCCTTTCTCTTCCAAGATAATATCAACACTTTATTTTCAAGTAATTTTACTTAAACAAAATGCTAAACCTGCTCACTTCATCAACACTACCTCTAGAGATATCATGATCACCATTGAATCTACTTTCTTGTTGAGATTTATCATACTTTCCACCTCTTGATGAAGAACCATACTCTACCCTTTGTGGAAAACATTGTGGCTATGCATAAACTGAACCACTTACATCATGAGATCCACTTTGATCATAACAAAGTAGAGATATCAACTTGACATCCTTTATACACCTTTTCATAATCATGGTTCTAACTTACACTTGGATTTGACAACACTTTGTTCAAATCTTAACAAGGTCTAACTTGAAACCTTCTTGTAAGACTCTAGAATTCTCATGTTTTGAATATGCCTTGGCCATATTTCATCTCTTAAGGTAATGTCCTAATCAAACCAACCTTTTGAACCACTTTAGTACTTTATACCTATGTTCTCAACAAATAAATTTCTTCTTCTTGGTTTGTTACTCACCACTTCATAGTTGCTCCCCCGACCTTAAAATACTTATACACACCTTTCACAATCAAGATCATGCATTTTCCCCTTCATTTCCACTATGACCTATAGGTGAATATTCTTTTACTGAAAACATTATAGCCATAGGGAAATTAGAAAAAACATTCTCTACTCAAAGAATAATCCTTCCTCATAATCTTTGAATGAGATCTTTGATCTCATAACCCCGTAATATTCTTCTTTTTCTTAGTGCAACTCAAATTTAGAGATACTTGATCTCACCATTTTCTTTTTAGAACTTCTTCAACATTCTTAGAGTAATAAGACACATGTAGAATCTATTCACACCTGAAGGGAACATGACACACGTTCTAAAGTCACACACACAACCCATAAATCAAGTTTAGTCAATCTATAGTAACAACACTTGTATGTTGAGACCTGATGACCTTTTATGCTTCAAGGATACCTTCATAACTCCATATACACCATGGATTCTTTGGATGTGAATTTACCACTTTCTCTGCATCTTTATACTGAGATAACTCATATGAATACTTGTATGACTATGAGACAATTCATGGTGTTTTTATCATGCTCCTCAATTTGTAGTTCATTACCTATATCTTTCTATTAAGTTTATCTGACCTTACTATTCTATGAACACTCTAATTTTTTACTCTGAGTACTCTATCAAATTTCAAGCCATCATAATACTTTCAATTTTGTTGCAACATTTCTTTATTTCTACTATCAAAACTTATAAGAGATAAGGAACCCTTAAGAAGAGAGCACACCACCTGTAGATATACTTATTGCTTTTAAAAAAAATACAACTTTAATGATTGCTTCTTCACATAAGATTTCAAGAGAAAATTTCAAACACACTACCATCATTATCAGAGAGGGATAGAAACATCTTCATATAATTCTTGTCCCTTTCTAAAGATCAAATTCTCATTTCCTTTCAAAGTGTGACTAAAAATATTAAACCCTTATGCACCATATAGGAGAAACAACTCCGATCAAGATCAAGCTTAATGAATGAGATTAGATCACACCACACATATTTTCATGTTTTTGGTTACATTTATATGCTTAGACTTCTTGATATTATTTAAAAATATTGTCATGGAATTACTGAAATGTAGGAATTCTAATGGCTTGAAACCACTTGTTTCTTTTAGGCCAACATGATTAGAATTTTTTTACAAAATTTGAGGCTTAAGCTCCATCATTAAGCCCTTCAAATTCATCATTCCATGAATACCACTACTAGGAAACACTTACACTTAGTCATAACAGAGATGCATCATGAACTCACACCTTTTACATTTAGAGGTTCAAAATTTGACCAAAAATCAAAATTTGACCACAAATACATTAAATAGGTTTCCATTATACTTTTTGTGAGAATAAACTTCATGAAGATGAATAGAAACATCTTACAGCTTATGAATTTACTCAATATGATGTCAAGTACCTTCTTAAATGACTATAACACTTGATATAGTTTTTGAGATTGCATTTTGATACAATAATAAGATTCTAAAGTTCTTGTTGTCATAAACTCATCACTTAAACCCCATGAAGTCATAATTCATCTTATCTCAAAGGTGCATATAGTAGGAATTAAACTTGATCATACCAGGGATACCTTATAGGTCTTGGAGGTGCATCTAAAAAAACTCACACAGAAAATTAAATATAGAGATATGCCTTAAAATTCCATACTAACCTGTAGCCTTGCAAATTCCAATATATACAAGTACTTGTATACCTTGATTCCTTTTTACTGATTTTATTGGTTACACCATGTAACTTACAAAATTTCAATGTTCAATACATTAGTTCACTGGTATTTACATTAGAACCTTTTCCAAAACACTTTTAAGCCAATTGTACTAACTCCAAACAACTTCTTATGAAGAGTGAATTGTTTATTGCCACAAATTTAGACACATCTTCACTCCTTACTTGGAAGACACCATTATACTCTCAAGAACAACTGAAAGGTCTGTCATCCTACTTTAACCCTTGAAGAATACATTTCCATACTTGTTTGGGTCTTGAGATCATGTAACAGACATCAAAGTACTATTTATGGACTTGCAATGTTGTTATGATCAAGCCTAATCACTAGATATTTATCACCTAGCTCCCATAGAGAATGTGTGATACTTTGGTACAAGCATTATAGCCAAACCAGGGACACTCTTGGACTGAGATACCTTTAAGAAACACATACTCGTAAAGTACAACACATAACAAAGCATAATATTGGCAACAAGTCTACACAAATTGACCATCCTAATTCAACACATTGTGACACCTGAATTGCAAATCTCTCTTGATGTAATATTAGACTTTTAACCTTTATGCCATGAATATAACACCAATAAGAGACATATTTTAACACCAAAATTCTCACAGCCATGTACATTTTCAATATTGTTAAGGGAATACTCAATGATTATGAACAATTCTTCATGTGTTCAACAATACTTACATACTTCTTAAGACATGATCATGAGGTTTATGAACAACCACAACTGACTTAGATAAGCAGCTTCATCATGATTAGACTAACATGAGCTACAAATGACCACACAGCTGAGTTCAAGACTTTTTACACAAGAAAATTCAAATAGAACCTTGGTAACACAAGATTATATATCTTATGTATCATTGAGTACTCGCATACCGACTCCAATGCTTCATTTAAGGAAATATGCCTCCTAGAAGCCTAGAGAAGGCATGTTGTGAATCTTGAATCATCTCAAAATAGTAAGAAGTCATCAAAACCATATGATGACTCCATCTTCCCTTTCCTTGTCCTCACAATCTTGTTGAATTTCTTGGTTGCATTTCTAGGAGTGATAACCTCATTACTTGATCTCTCATCTTATGTTTGAGTGCCTGATAAGAATTCATGTTGTAATTCATACACATATTCTACCACTGCTTGAGGAATAATTTCTTCATCCTTTGCACTGGAATTGTTTTCATGTTTCTTTCCTTTTTCATCATCTGTTGATATCTCATGTGAGCTAGTTTTTCTTGACACTATATTAGCTTGTTGTGCCTCTTCAATATCTGCCCATGTTACCTTCTTTTCAATCTTTTCTATTTCAACTTCTGACTTTTATTTCTTGATCTTGTATACCCATTTCATTTCCTTCTTTCCGAATATTCTTGAGGCTTGACTGATTTTGTCTCCTTTCTAGAATTTATCTTCATGTTAGAAGCCTTATTTTCTTGCCATCTGAAGGTATAAAAATTGCTTTTGTGCTTAGGTTTTCCATAGTAATAGAAATGCTTTGAGAAATTTCCAACTTCATGACATGTATAACATATGACATGATTTATCCTTTTTCCTAAGTAATGATTGTCATTGCTAAATTGACTTAGAGGTTATTCTAAGAAATGCCTGACAATATGAACTTTATTTCTACAATTGAAACACACTATGTTCCTTTCATATTCAGTAGCACAAGATATCCATGGGTTCTCTTTGTCATATTTTTTCATGCACTCTCTAGCTCTATGTCCAAATTCATAACATGAGAAACAATATCCATTAAATTTCCTCTCATACCTGGATGTATTTGGTTGTTTGATTATCTTCTTGGACTATTTGATTCCTCCATTTTCCTTGGAAATTATTGATGTAGATTCATTGCTTGTTTGTATGTTGGGACCAACCTTATCATCCATTTTTCTCTTTGAACATCTTAGACAATGCACTTGGCTTGACTTAGCTTTCAATTCTCTTTTTCTTGTTTGTTCCAGATCCTCTCTGAGAGTATTCAGATCAGTATTCAGTCTCTCACATTCTTCACTTTTGGCTTGAATAGATGTTTGAAATAATTTATGCTTTATTTCATCAGACTTTCTTTTTTTTTTTGCAAGTCATCAAGTTGGTTAGTTACCTATTCTAGTTCAATATTCAAAGTGTCCTTAAATATTTTTCAAGTTATAGCAAGTCATTCTCCTTTTGTTTCGATCTCTTGAAACATTTTCTACAAATTAAGCCATTTCATTTAATTCTTAAACATGGCGATCTTCCATGTGCTTAATCTCATTCTTCAAACCTTCTATCAAATATTGAGCAATCTCATATTTTCTCTTCAAGATTGATTCAACTATAGAACCCATGTTTGTGTCTTCAGGATCACCTCCAAGCAGTTAGGATTAACACCAGAGAACCTCGCTATGATACCAAATGTTGGATATCACAAGCACTTGAGGGGGTGAATCGGTGCTTAGATCAATTTAACAGCTTTCTAAAACTTCTTGTTAATAATTAGCAATTAATACATGAACACAAATTAAGGTACATGTAAGAAGACAAATACTCAGGACACCAAAATTATAGTGGGAAACCCATAGAGGGATAAAACCCACTTGAAATCAAGAATTTTTATTAGGAACACAAATTCCTAGTATACAATGATTTCCACTTTGGTTGAGCACCCACACAACCTAAGAATTTCCTACTTTAAATAATTGCCCACCGGAAGGAAGCCAAACACCCACTTAGTTGGTTTAAAAGTTGAACTTGCAAGGAGCACCTGCTCCTGTAACCCAAGCACCCACTTAGGAAGATATAATAACAATACATACTTTTATCATTTAGCTACTTGTTGCTTCATCAACAGATCATGATCTCCTTCCTAATTTACAGCTTCCTCATAAATTCATCATACCCTCTACTCTTTGATTTTTGCTTCTTTATCACAATCAATTATTCATTCAAATTCACCTAATGCAATCTCACTCTATATGCAACAGTAGTACATCTCATTTCTCTGATCTTTATCTCAATTCAGTAACCTTGTCATCACATTTCACACTTAATCATCATGTCACTATTCTCCCGCTTTCATGACTTCAAAAGTCTCTAAGTCCTTTCATCTCTCAAAACCTTCTAGTTTCAATAAGATCAACACACATACCATCTATTGTTATGTCTTTGTACCTTTATAACAGTCATATCTTTGTCCTCACTATATTCTTTTTTCAACAAAGAATTTATCACTAACTACAAGACCTCTATTGAAGTAATTCGAAAACAAATTATGTTATCCCATATTTTTAACTTCTATAGTTTTATTACATAGCTTCTTTTTGTTTTCTAAGGCTTGTCTTTTTCAAAAAATCAATCACCGATTAGTTACTTCTTTTTTTTGTATAAAAACTATTCAAATTAGCCTTCAAAAGCTTTGAGTTCCATTACTTTGACCCTTGACATTTCATTTATTCCTTAAGAGCTTAAGGAGTTTTGATAGACTTTAAAAAGACAAACAAGACTCTAAATTTCACTCTGTAAGTTCAACACAAGAGTGTCCTTTGCACTTCTTCAAGAAAAAAAAAAAAGTGTCCTTTGCACTTATTCTTTGACTAGAAAGGATATTTGAAGAGATTGAACTTGAGAATGTCTCACCATACTCTCCAAGGTTGCACTAGTTCAAGCTAAAGCATTTGAAACAATTTCTTCCCTTCATTCACCGTGAATCCCTTACACTTAGTCCATTTTTACTGATTTTCATACTGTGTGTGTGTTTCCAAACACACATTCAAACATGATGTTTACTGAATTGATGTCTCCTTGATCTTCACAAAGATAAAATTTTCTCTGTCAGATGAGCTATTGCAATTTCATTGAAGACATTCACTTAAAACTTCCATTCTACCTTCTGCACTATTGTATAAAGGCATGTATCACTATGACAAGAGATAAATTCATGAATTTCAAATACTGGAGTATATTCAAACAAAGAGGATTATCCTTAGCATACATTTCAACCCTTTAGTCTTTGATTTCACCTCCTTTTACAAGATTTTTATTTGAAAAGTTTTAACTAATAGTTTTACAGAATACCACAGACTGCATGGGCTTGAATATTTCTACTATTAAAATCTCCCTCGCTCTCTCACAATGAAACCTCCAAAATCTTTTTGCAAACTATTAGAATGACCTTCACAGATATTTTCTCAAAGTTCTTTGAATTTATGTTGGTTTCTTTTCAAGTTACAACTATTTTAATCACTTTCTTTACTTATAACCTTTGAGAACATTCCCAACCCTTAAAAGAACTCGTAAAATAGTGATACATTGTATGATAGTGTTGTGTGTAGTAGGTAAATGATTACATTGGGCCTAACTTGAGTCAGTGAAATAATTGGAGAAGTCATAAAGAGTGTTAAGATTCTAACACAACATTACACTTCTTTTCTGAAGACCATGCTTCCACCTTTTCCTTGTAGAACATCAACTTACATACCTAAGAGTTAACAATGTATGTTTGCCACAAATAATAGTGCTAGTTGTGAACAAATAAACTTATATTTTGAGTCAAACATAGCATATTGAGGAATTTGGAGGGATGATGATCAAATTGGAAGCTTGAATAGGCTCTGGCATCTTTCTAGGACCCAATAACTTCACTTTCATCCTGATACCACATCAACTAGCCCATTTCCACCAACCTTGCTCTGTATCGTGAAATCCTCGAAAACCATGACATCATAAAGAACATGTATACACCCTTAATCCACCATGAAAAATATTAGTAATCTCATTCAAATTTTTTGAGGAAAATCAAACAAATTTTTCCACTGCTTACTCAGGAAGGGACTTGTGAAGGAGAAAAAACATAGTTAGACAAATGCTCACAACTTCTCTTATAATTATAATTTTTACCTGAAACCTATTGCCTCACATCAGTCTTGCAGCTTATCTATAAAACTTTATTCTATGATTTATCCGAAGGATTCTTCATATTTTTCTTGGGTGCTAAGAAGACAGATGCCTCAAAATTCATTTTTCAAGAGGGAAGTTTTAGAAAAACTTGAATAACTCAAAATCCCCATTTCAGAATTTGATGAAATTTGACATGGAGCATTACGAGACATCCCTATATAAATTCCATATGTTATTTATCCATATGTTTTACTGTGAATCTCTAAAAAATCTCATTTACCTTAGCGAATATTACTAGTTCTCAAAGCCACTTTCTATGCACTTTTGAATTTTGACTCCAGGAGCTAAATTGAGCCTTTTTTTTCTCACACATGATGTAGACACTATTCCTAGGATTCTCCCATGGTCACATGACCATGCCATAACCTATAAAAACTTCTCACACCTCATCAGTCATTAGAGACATGCCTAAAAGGGCCAATTACACCTGTGACTCCTACCAGTTGACTTGGACCTCACCCCAATGGCTCTTTCCTATGTTAGCACCATCATATCTAACCTATAGAACCACTAAGATAAGCATAATAACCTACACACTACCTTCAATGAGCAACCACCTCACCGTATAAGATTGTAACATCCTGAATCATCTTCTTGACTTCTTCACTTCACCAATCAACCCTTTTTTCCATCAATGCCACTTGAAATCAATGAAAACACCACCGATTGTGACTATGGTCTAATAGGGGCACATTGGATCCTGATTATATTGATATCTCATTCCCTATGACTTTTGGACGCATCTTCATTTTCTCTTTTCTAGGTTATACACAACATTTAACTCATTGGTATGCATACAATTGTCCACTTCCTCCATTTATCAAGAGGAATATGCCATGGGTATTATAAATTACACATCAATGGATCATTACTTGATTAATGAGACACTATTTCTTATCAAGTCACTAATGCATATGTGTTTGACTATAACCCTGAAAGCGATGATATTTTAGATGACATTACATGATAGTGTGCTTAATTTCACATGCTTGGGAGGAATAGTACCTAACACTTTCCCCTCCTCATATTAACATCAATACATCTCTCATCCTTGCATTATCATACATTAACCTCATATCATAGCCATATTCATCACATGTTTTAGCATCAACTATTACCCGATGACACACTCTTTTGCTTTGGTTCACACTTGAATGTTGAGGCCATACTACACATGAAACCCACACACTACACTATATATATTACACACCATATTTCTACATCATGCACTCTACATTTAGTCTACGTCATTTTGGAATTTGTGCATCTACACATCATACATCATATTATCCATCATCATACATGTATCTACACATCTTGTATTACATCTTATACATCATACATTACACATTCTACACATCACATGGTCGTCTCTTATTATTGCATATACTATATCTACTCACATGTGCTACACTCATAACCCTATGATGCACTTTATTTCCTCGATCCATACTTAACTCGTGAGGGTTTACCAAACAAATGGACCTTATCATACTTGTACACGTTCATCATTTTACCTTTCTTCATGTGACATTTCTAGGTTAGTGACATATGCTTTAGAGTAAATGGTCACCTATTACTCCATCTTGTAGTGGTATAAGCTTTACACTACATTACCACTCTCATTATTCATCTCGTAGTGATATACGATTTAGGCTATATCATCACTCTTTCAATATTCTTGTTGTGATATATGTTTTGTCTATAAGGGTCACACACACATAAACTCTAGGTCGCATATCATCAATACACAATTGTTCAGTTCCTTGAACAAGTTAGGCAAAACAAGGTTTCTCTAGTGGTGAAAATTAGGCATTTTGAGCAAGGCCGGAACAAAAATACCTCATGAAAACACCATTCACAAGTTCATTGAAACCAAATAACCTAACACGGAAGGATTTTATGTGGAAAAAGATCAATGAAAAGGGGAAAAAAATTGAACGACAGGAGAAACAAAAATGAGAAAAAAACTAATGAAAACAACAACCAAAACAAGAAAATAAGAAAGGATGACAAATAACCTACCTTGAACGCAAAACAAGTTGATTTCAAATTTCTCAAAAAATTATCTGGTTGTTCTACAAGAAATTACTTGGGGTTTACAGGTCAATTACTTCTCTTTGAGTGGTTTGGATGCATGTAAATGACATGGATTTACTTGGATTTTTAAATATTCCACTTCATTAATGTACTTGGTATAGATGTCACATCATCACTTGGCTTAAATGTGGGTTTGGTGAATGAATTATCTTATTTTATCTCTTAAAGTTATGAGTAGTTGTAAACCCGACATGGTTGTGAATTATAGAGTATCGTGGGGTTTCAAGTTTGCTCAACTCACTTACTTATATTGGCATTGAGGAGTAAAGTTGTTGGAAAAACTTGAGTAATTGATATTACTTGTTTGCGGGGTTTCAAATCAGTTACTTGTTTGATGTGAGGAAAGTAAAGTAGGTCTATAATACTAATAAACTAAAGGTCTTAGTTTTGTGGGTTTGGACCATTAGCTTAGCTTGTCAAATTTTATAAGTAGAGTAGAGTCGGTTTAGCGCAAAGAGGTAAGTAAAACATTGATTTAACACAAAGAAATGATGGGAAGTAGTTAATTCTGTAGGTTTTACCAACTACTTAACTTATTTACATTTATAGAAGTAAAATGATCCCATTTTAGTTTAAATAATGAAATAGTGCAAATCGGGTTTTGGAAGGTGACTTACTGCAACTTTGAAGTAAATTAATTTGAGAAACCTAATTACTTAACACAGGTGAGTACTAAGATTTTACGGACTTGGGGACATTTTGGTCAAATGGGTATTTCTTCAATTGCTTCCAAATAACATCTTGCAACCTTTTGGAGAATTCTAGAGAAATCTTACAATCCAAATGAGTTAAGGTAACAACCTAAAAAAACTAAGACATATACAAGGAGACATAAGAAACATGAACACAAATATTCACAAGGAAAGAAGACTTAAAATTTTAAAGGGGTACCCCAAAATTTTATAAGAGAAATCTTGGGGACACTAGTGAGCTCCATCTATGGACATATTTATTTCTACAAATGGAAGAAATGAAGATGATATCCCAACATCTCTGGTTTTAAGTCTTGTTCATTGGGTTCGGGGTCACAAGAAAGGAAACACAAAACAAAACAGACACAAATAGAACACAAACTTTATTTATATACATATGGGTTTTACCCTGAATCATCAATTATTGAAGAGCTTCAAATGTTTCCCATTATATGGCAGTGATAACTCAACTCCATCTTGGTAAGAAAGGATGAAACTATCAGCTCTAAACTCTCATGATCATGAAGGGTCCTTTCCATAGTGAATCAAACTTCCCATGCATGCCTTTTGGTTCATTATTTTTATCCCACAAGAGCACCCAGTCTCCAACTCAAAATTTCTATCTCTAGATTTTTTCAAATACTACCTTGACCTTCCTTTGATGCTCAACTAATTTTTCAGCTACCTGAACACATGCTTCTTATAATTCAGATAAGTACATGATTATTTTGTCAAGTGCATCCTGGTAAGTAACATCCTCCATGGATTTTGTTAGGTGCAAAGCAGGAAGTTCAATGGTAATAGGAAATTCAACATCCATCCCATATAATAATTGAAAATGAGACATACCTATATCCTTTTTGGGAGTAATCCTATCAGCCCAGAGTGCATCAAATAACTTCTTGTGTCCAGGTCCTTTGATTTTCATCTATCAGCTTCCGAATGATTGTTGTCAAGTTTTATTACTTGATTCAACTTATCTATTTCCTGAGGATAGTAATTAGAAGAATGCACCAACTGAACTCCATATGTGTAATAGAAAATTCAACAAGATCCTCAGAAGATAGATTGGAAGCATTTTCTGTGACTATCTTATGTGGGACACCAAATCTCACAATTATGTTCTCCTTGATAAAGTTACACACTTCTTTAGAAGTAGCATGCTTAAACATGATGGATTCTACCCACTTACTAAAATAATTAGTTGTTGTGAGAATGTAATGGTGACCAAAACTTGAGGAGGATTTAACATACCAATGAAATCAATGCCCCATTATTGGAATGGTTCATTAATCACAACTGGTTTTAGAGGCAATGTTGGTAACTTAACACACCTAAAATTATTGACATGCTTGACACTTAGAAACCCATTCTAAAATATCTTGGAAAAGAGTAGGCCAATAATACCTTGCTCACATAGAATCTTATGTGTAGTGAATCTTGCTAAAAAAGTGACCTCTTCATGCCTTGTCATGGAACTGTTCAAGTAACTTCTCTTGCTGAATTTTATCAACACATCGGAGAAAAACACCATCAATCCCTTTCTTGTACAAACCATTGTCCCAAAGGAAAAAATCCTTTGACTTTAGTTTGATGGTTCATTTTTCTTTACATGTAAGATGATATAAATTCCCCATAAGTGAGGAAGTAGGAAATCTTACTGTACCATTCATCCACCAAGTTCACAAAGAGAACAATAGGCAATTCTTCATCAGATCTTTCTTGGAGTGGAGAAGTTGTTATGTCTAGATCCTCTTGTTTCTTCTTTGTCATCAATTGGAAAATACCTCTACCTCTTACCAGCTTAGTTGGATTTATATCAAGATCATATTCTTTTACTTTGGTCACCCAAGTGCCTCTTAGCATCCCCATCTCTTGTTATGTCAAGATAGATTTAATCTAGTGTCAGGTACATATACAATGGTATGTGAGGAAAGAATGTAATACCTGAATGTTTTATGCTTTAACAACTACATATGCATGCTTTCTCCATTGGGGTATATTTCAATTCATATGCCTTTAAAGGCATACTCATGAAGGCTATGGGTGCTTCAATTCCTTCATCATTCTTCTGCATTAATATGGCTGACATGGTATGCTCAGAAGAATAGTAGTAGAGGATAAATTCCTTGTTGAAGTCGGGTGACACCAACACTAAATGCTTTGCTTAAATCTACTTTGATTCTCTCGAAGGAATTTTTCCCCTCCTCATTCCATTTGAATTCTTGCATCTTTTTCATCATGTCTAAAATATGGTGATTCAGTTCAGAAAAATCTAGAATGAACCTCCTGATAAAGTTAACCTTACCGAAGAAAGAGTGGACTCCCTTTTTAGAAGATGGCAGGGGAAAGTTTTGAATATCTTGTACTCTTTTAGGGTCAATCTTGGTTCCTTCCTTTGAAACAATATGTCCTAGAAGCTTCCCTCGATTATAAAAAATGGACTTCTTGGGATTCAGAGATATCTCGCTTCCTACACTAAATAAAGACTTCTTCTAAGTCAACAATGTGATTACCTCTTACCTTGGAGAATACTATCAAATCATCAAGATAAACCACTATGCTCTTATCCTTTAGGTGAGAAAATTCCAAATCCATAGCCCTTTAAAGGTATCCCTTGATTGATCAACCCAAAGGCATCTTCTAGTAAGTCGAATGTTCCCCATGGTGTGGTGAACATTGTTTTATTGGTCTTCTTTTACCACTTGAATCTAGTTATAACCCAAAAAACCATCTAACATAGACAACATCTCTAATCCATAACTACCTGAAGAGTATGATCCATGATGGGGATTGGGTAGTTATATTTTAGTGATGCTTGGTTTAGATTACGAAAAATCCACACACAAAAGGATCTCGCCATTATTTTTCCTAACACGGGTATAATGTTGGCCAACCATTTTGAATGATGAATTGGGTAAATAATTTTTACATCAAGCAACTTCTAAACTTCATAATAGATTGTACCTGAAATAGTTGGGTTATGTCTTCATAGATTTTGTTTGAAAGGCTTTTGACCCTACTGCAATGGAATATAGTGTTGCACTTCTTTTAGTTGATATGTCTTCAAGTCTTTGTAAGACCATGTGAAAGACATCATCTCTATACTTCATTAAGAGCTTTGTGAAATCTTCCTACTCTGTCTCAAAAAACAACACTTACCAAGATTTACCATCTTGGGCTCATCTTCTAGACCCAAATTCAAAGTTTCACCTCGATGAAGAACTTTCACCATATTCCTTATTTTTCTTTAATAACTAGTCATGCTTATCAAAATTTCTTCTAAGGAGACCAAACCTTTAGGGATTTTATTACCTTTCAGCTGAATAATCTCCTTATGTCATCATGATCTAGATCAGGTCTCACTAATTATTGTTTGGCATGGAGGTGAGTTACTTCCTTCAAAGTATAACTCATCAAATTTGTCTTATTGCTTCAAAAATGTAGCTATCTACTTATCATCATTGAACACTTTCCATTGCTCAACATTATCTAGAACTTTTGGGTGGTATAATTTCTCTACTTTATAGTTACCTTGGTGAAAAATCAAGGGTGGTTGATCTAGATTAAGTAGTGCAACAGTAAATGCTAGTGAATCTTCCCTTGAGTTTTGATCTCTAGGGATGAAGTTAATGGAGAAATATGAAAGTCAGTGTGTTAGAATCCAATACTTTATCCCTATAATGTCATCATTTGTCTCTCTTTACTTGATATTGTCCTCTTATTTGTTTCAAATGAGTTTAACATCTCCTTGTTCCTTGAGTAATTTCACTCCCATTTTCTTGGCTTGTTCCATTCCTAACAATAACTTCATACTCTATTGTATTGTTAGTATTCTCAAACATTAACTTATAAGAGTAAGGATGTACCTTCCCTTCTGGAGATATTAAAACAACACCAACACCTGATCCAAAGGAGAAACAACTACCATCAAACTCTAGTGACCATAATATTTTTCTTCTTTTAAAGATATGTCCTAGACCTTAACTCTTGGGCTTCTTCATCCATCTCTAAGTAATAGACCCCATGATCTGATTCTTGGAAAAGAATCTGAGACCTTGGGTCTTATGACTTTGTGACTATGTATACTTTGATTTATTTTTGGGTTCTAATCTTTGATTCACTCCTTTGATTGGGATGTGAGCACACGACTAGTCCATCTTTACTTCTCCACCCAACTCTTTGCATAAATTTATACTTAGCAACATCCCATAGGACACAAGGATGTCTGCTACTAGAATAGTCATCTTTAATCTCTTATCAGGGAAAGCTTCCAAGATAACCTGAGCATCTTTAATTTTCCAATCAAAGGTACCTTCCTTTCCATCAAATAACATCTCCCAATTGTCTTTGTCAATGTGAGCCAAGAGCATCTATAACTTTAGTTGGCATAACATTATCAAAATCCCCTGAATCTAAGATGTAATTTCTCAATTTGAAACCATTAATAAGAAAAGATACATAAAATGGCTCAATTATTTCAGAAGATGTGGGAGTAATAGTTGTAGCATTATTCTGAGAGGGGTATTCTTGGGATTAGGAAAATGTATTTTTTTGTAGTATAAGGTGAATTATTTGATCCACTACTCTGAACATACTTAACTAGTCTATTTAGTTCTCGAAAGCTCTAAGATATTCATCTTCTGACATCTAAATTTTATTTTCTCTTAATGTGGTCTATGATGTCAAAAGAAGGTATAATAATGTTTGAATGGGTTTAGAAAACCTATTCAAATTAATCTCTAAGGTTGAGTAGAAGAAGAACTTACTTGTTTATCTCTTGGAGCTAGAGAGAGCAGGTAGAGGGCTACCTCTTTTGAGTATGGTTACATCTGGCCTTGGTTCATCTCTTTCCCTTCTTTTTCCACTTTAAGATGCTTCACCACTTTGATTTTCCTGAGATCTTGTAAACACTGCATAAGTGTGACCATAATCATCTTCAAAAGTTTCATAGTGGTCATTATCTATTCATAGTCTAGGTAACCAATGTTGGAGTCACCAATAGGGTCTACAAAATCATCATCTTCAAGTGGATCACAATCAACAATAGCTTGATCTTCCTCATTCATTTCTACATTATTTCCTTAGTGCAACTTCAATTTCCATTCTTTGAGGAGCAGTAATAATGCGGTTACGGTTTTGATTCTATTGTTGAAAATTCTATGTAGGTGCATTCCTGATAGGAGTAGCACTTCTTCCTTGTGCCATTTGTTTCTTTATCTGTAGCATGTCATTATTTAGTCTTTATAGTAGTGGATCAGACATGGTGTGTTAAAATTGAGTAGCTTTAACTTTAAGAGTTGAGTGTTTGATTTTACCTATCATGATAAGATCATCTTCTACTTCAATGGACATTTTGGGCTACCAACAAATTAGCGGGGTGTGCTCTACGTAACTAATAACTAACTTCGGCAATAAAGCATTAATGAAAAACACCTTTTGATTTTCATCACTAAGAGAAGCAGTAGGAGGAATTTGTAAAGTATCTTTGGAACTTAGCAATGAAATCCCTCATATTTTCATGAGGTTCTTTTTTAAGTTGAGGCCAACTTGAGTGATCAAACATCTTGAATCTTCAGCAGGTTTAAATATTTTCAAGAATTGATCACGCATGGTAGTCCAATTCATTATGGTACCTGGAAAAATCGTAGAACCATTCTCCAGCTAAGTCATGCAGAGTCTCTATAAAGAGTCCTAACCAACACATCTTCATGTTCCACAAAAGAACTCCACAAGATATAAAGAAAGAAACCAAGTGATCATTCGGGATTTTGTTTTCCATCCCATCTCCATAAAACTTAGGGAAATTATTCTTGGAACCTTTAGGAAACTCATGGAGAGGAGGTTTTAAATTCAAAGGACCAAAGGCCACACCCCATGGGACATGAGGTTGTTGAGCCATCCAGAGGAATAAGTAAATTGAGGATTGATTGGTTGGATAATAACAACTACTTGGGTTGTGTGTGTAACTGATTTTGTGAAGTTTGAACTCTTCCCATGGGTGAAATACTTTCTCTTCTGTGTTCTTTTGAGGAGGATGATTAAAATTAAATTTCTCTTGCAGATGGAAGAAATGATCATCCTCTTCCTTGAGCTCTACTTTCCGTGTAAATGGATGATTTTCCAGAATGAAATATTATTAACAACTATGTGTGGGCTTTAAAAAATTTGTTTTATAAGGAAAGAGACTTAACCTATAAATGCACAATAGCTTAATATGTGAATAATTTAAGATTTTGAACTCAACAATAACATGCAACTAACTTCATTTCATCGAAATAAGTATGTTTAAAATCAAATGCGCAAATATAACATCTAGGTGTGCATGTAAATTTAAGTTTTAATTAAAAAAGGTGTTTAGTTTAAATGTCTTAACAAAGAACTCTTTAGTTAAGCCAAAAATAACTCAAAATTATTAATTATTTCATGAGAAAATCATAATTCATGTTTTAATTTGTTTGGTCCTCGGTAGTCACCAAAAAACTATTGGCTAGATTTTTTTCTTGGTTACATGCATAAACCTAGGAAGTCATGGGATAAATCCCCTTCATTTAACGGTGAAGCTCCCATGTGATATATTTATTTATTCTATAGCCTATTAATTTATTTTCTGGGTATTAATTTAATTACATGGCTCATGAACCATAGCCAAACAAATCTTGCAAAGCAAGTAAGCAATTATATGGGAAAGTAGTGGTTCGAAAGAAGTGAAAGAGAATGCAAGGGAAATAACAACTATATAAATAAACATGTTTTACAACAAGTAGATCACAAAGCTTATTAACCACATAGAATAAATAAATATTTGATGATTTTAACAATTTCCAGCAAATGAAAAGAAATGCATTCAAATGGAAATTCAAGATAAAACAAAGTTTACCATAAACTTCCACAGTGTGCACAACAAGACTTTATAAGACACAAAGTTCCACAAAATCTTCCTTCTTCTTATTCAAGTTCAATTGGTTTACAAAATGAACATGTGATTATTTCAACACAAAGTTTGAAATAACAATGCACAAAGTATAACAATTGTTTGCCAAAAATAATTCTAATCCTTTGGCCCGTAGGCCTCTCTCTCTATTTATAGCATCCTTAGAAAGAAAATACAAATAGGAGTCATTAATTACATTTAATTCATATGCCTAGCTACAAAATTGCAAGAAGTTGAGCATTTTCCTCCTCAAAATTCTCAATGTTTGGCACACATATCATTGGAATGTTCCATAGTCCTAACTAACTTCAACTACTTCTCATGTTGTGCCACATATTCATAAGTAATTGAATTTTTCAAACAACTTGAAGTAATGGTGTTTAACCAAATTACTTAAGTTTTACAATGAAGTTTCATTACTTTATTAACATTATTGAATCATGAGAAGGAGAAAAAGAAATAAGAAGAAGAAGAAGAAGAAGAAGAAGAAGAAAGGAGCTATTCCAATTATAGGACTTCAGTTTCAGTTTGGCCTTCCTCTTCAGTCTCAACCTTGTTTTCTCCCGATATTTGGCATACTGATCCAACATATATTTTATCACCTTTTCATCAACTTTGGCAATGGCTTGCATTTCTATTTCAAATCTAAGTAACTCCCTTGCCAAGATGTTCCACAACCTCTTACTGTCCCTATACTAGATGTAAGATAATTGACATCCTAGTGAAGCTTTGAAATTTTTCCATTGAATCATAAGTGAAGGGAGTAATATAATTATCAATTTCTTATTGAAAAAGATGAAGGAATTCTTCCATATCTTTTGGTGGCTTGGCAACATTGTATTTTTGACATCATAAATGCAATCATCGAGGTCATCCATAACTTTGTTTCCTCTCCTTCTAGCAACTTCATTTCTTCCATCATTCTATTAAGTATCTTCTTACGAAAGAGAGAGTCAACTCTTCTTGTTTACCCTTCTTTATTGATCCTTTGGTACAATTTTTCTTTAATCAATATGTTTTCTGGAAAGTGATCTTATTTCTTTGAGAATTTCTAATTGAAGCTTTGCAAATCCCACATTCATTTTCAACCTCCATTTCTATACCCTTTAATTTTATCCCACTTATCATGACAATATTTCATCTTGATTAGAACCTCTGCATATTCTTCCTTAGCCATTTTAGAGATCCTTGTTATCCATTCATCTACAAATTTGGCCTTGTCACCTGTTTCTTCCATTATTGTGATGACTTGGGGATGACTTGCTCCCTTGATAGCATAGGTTGAGAGGAAGACCTAGAAACCTTCATAATAATTTCACACAACTTAGATGTCTGCTCCTTCAACTTAGCATTTTTGGATTTTTCTTCATCAAGCTTGAGGAAGAGACTATCAATCATGGTCAGGGTGTCCTTTTTTAGCTCTTTAGTAGTTATTTCCCCTAGAGGCACTCTTGTCACCACTAGTCTTCTTGATTATTTCCTTATTTTTGTTTTTGGTTGTTGGGTGAAACTTTGGCAAATTTCTGTCTGATGGCTCAATTATAAGCTTATAAGTTACCTTTACTACTTTGGACCTCTTCCCTTTTATCAATACTTTTCAAAAATTGTAGATCCATTTATTCTAAATTAATTACTTCTTGGTACTTATAAGTGTTTATGATTCTAACCATGATGAGAAGTCTTGTCTTAAAGAGACTTGAGTACTGAATGGACCACCATTTCTTGACTAGTTACAATTGTAGGTAGGGTGGACAAATAATTCTTGTTGTGTTTAGATGCTTCATCTGTAGTACCTTGTAACAATACCTTTTCCAATTCATTCATTTTCTGAATCACCAATTAAATTTGATCTCCTTCTCCTTGGTAGTTATGTGGCTATAATCCAATTCACTTTCTTTTCCCTTTGGAAACTCTTTGTGTCGTTGGGGTTCCTTCACGGTTCTGGATGATTTTTCTCTTCACTTTCTTTCTCAATTTCTCATTCTTCCATTTCTCCAGCTTCCATTGCAGCTTTCCTCTCTCTCTTGCAATTGTGACACTTCGTGAAGTGAAGAACCCTCCATAGTAACATCATGGAGAGTGGTTCCTCATAATCATTTGACGATTGAGGAGGAGGATTTCTTGGTGGAGAGAAAGGAGGGGATGTGGAGAAGGATTCTATAGCCTTATTGGGGGAAGAGTGAATGAGGTGGGCTTCAAGGGTGGTAAGATAACTTCCACTTGTGTAGAAGGAATTTGTATGGATGGGACAATAAAGGATGAAAATACAACTTGTGTTGATGAGTGAGAAGCTTCACTTGGAGTTCTTTTAGGAGTTTATGAATGATGGGAATGATGTTCTAGGATTTTGGTTGGTTATGACCTCTTATGTCCATTGTTACTTTCACCTAGTCCTTCTTTCAGTTTTTTGTTATTCTCACTCATTTTATTCATTAGTGATTCTATAATACATAACCTCTTTCAAGGAGCCAATTTGAGGTGTAAACTAGGACCCTTGATGTTCTATCTTTAAATGTTTTAAATTTATTTTTATGGATGGGAGTGGAGCATTATCTCCTCCCATTTGATTGTAGGAATAAAAAATTACATTCCCATCATCATGGAGGTCCTTGGGAATATTTTCCAAGCCAAAACTAGTAATCTTTTGTATTGTCATCCTACTATACTCTCTCCTTCTAACTTCAAATTCATCCTAACAATCTATCCAAAAATCTTCAAGTGTAAAGATTCCTGAAGTCAAAATTTTCTCTAGAATCATAGGAAAAATTTTCTAGTTGTAATTCTTGTTCAAATGTCTCCTTTGAAACATTCTGAGCCTTATGGATGTTAGCACAATGATAATGGCCAATGAAAATTGGGAAGCTAACTCATTGGTCTATGAAGTGTTGATTATAGGTCATGTAGCTCCACTAGTTGTCTACATAGTTCCAATAGTATCCACTTATCATTAGGATATCTTGGTAGTTTAAGTGGTTCACCTGAGAAGCCATAGACTCTGAGATAAGTGAAAGTAGAGAATTGAATGAAGATACACCCATATTGAGTAAATGTGTTCCATATTGCATCAATTAATCTTTTTGCTCGTACTTCAATTTTGAGCTAGAAAATAATGTCATAGAAGAAGAAATCATTTACTTTCTTGTATTTCTTAAAATATTATATTAATACCAACTGAGGGTAATACTCATAGACAGGTTCTAAAGCCAAAATTCCTTTGTTATGCAACCTTGAAAAATGCCATTTGTTGCTGTAACATACACTAGATAAGAGGTCATCTTAAAATTGAAAGTTTGTGTAATCTTTTTTAGCTAACGATCAATGTTGAAACTTATCAACTCAGCCCAACTAATCATTGCATTGGTCTTGTTAGTCTCAATTGTTCTGATGAAATAATACATCCAAGTGAAGAAATTCTTAGCATTCTTTTCTCCATTAATTCTACATAACAATTGTGTTATGTCATCATCCTCCTATACAATATTTGATCTCACAATGGTTTTAGGAAACCTGGAAGCTTTCTTAGGTTTCTTCAAATAGTTAAGATTCATGATCTTAATATAGTCACCTAGATTTTCCTCCCATTTCTTAATGGCATTCTCCATATCTATATCAAACATTTTTTCCTTTGTGGGGATCTTTAAGCTATAATTGAAAAATTGAGTGTCAAGTCTCACCACTAGGTTGACTGAGGTATCTTTGATTGACCTTGTTAAAGGGTCATAATACTTGACACATTCCAGAAAAAACTTGGCTAACTAAGCAACATTAGGAAATACAGCTTTCTTGTATCAATCCACTATTAGTCAAGGCTGCATAAGAGGTGTCTACCTTATGGCCTTGGATCTTTCTATAAGCTTAGTTGTGGACACATGCCCCATATATGTGTCACTGATCTCAACAAGCTTAGATGCAACACAAGATTCAACTAGATAACCTTTATATTCATACTTCATTTTACCCCCTTGTGTTTCACTAACTGGCCTGGATCTAGCTTTTCCTTTTCCCTTCCTAGCCTTAGAGGTTTCCTCAATCACAAGATTAGGATCTTCTGAATAATGGCAACTTCCTCAACTTCTAATGAATTTTCCTTCTTTGCGGGTGATCCCTCTCTGACCTCAGACAATTGATTTTTTCTTCAAGTGATCAGTGTGTGTTAACTACTATACTATTAGCAACAATCCTTGCTTAACATGTATAATTCAAGTTAATTTAAGTGACTTGAAGTCGCAAATATCTTTTTGAAGTCAATTTTACAACAAGGAATCTAGTAAAACAACTTGTTTTCATAGTGTAGTGTGGGCTTATAGGGTTTTTTGCTTGCAATTTTAGTAAACAAGTTGGAGAATTTTAGATCCTCGCAAAGAAGGATTAAGTAATGGTGTTTCAAAACACCACAAAACATAGCGATAGTGATTCCTCATAAACCCAAAAATTACGAGTCCAAGTAGCGGGGGAATGATTTATCACACACCATAGTAGAAGCGTTGAGTTGTTGAAAGCCCACAACACACAGGAGAAGTAGTGTGGGGTTATAAACCCGCACAAAACCATTTTAAAGAAATATCAACCAAGACATCCATAAGGTATAGGAAGTAAGATCAACTCGGTTTCCCACAATGAATGGGGGAAGTAAAAACAATCTGGAACCTTGCAAAGCATTTGAAGTAATGTTGATTGGGAAACCTATAAGACATGAACAAGCACCAATGAGTCGGTTTAGCACAATGCACGTGAGGAAGTAGAATCAATATAGAAACCTGCAAAGCATTGGTTAAGAATTGAGTAGGGTCAATTTTCCACAAAGAGGAAGTGTGATTGTTTAAATCCCCGAACAATCTAGGGAAATCCTAGGTTTTCTCTAGTGGTGAAACTTAGGCATTTTGAGCAAGGATAGAACACAAATACCTCATGAAAACACAATTCATAATTTCATTGAAACCAACTAACCTAACCTAGAAGGATTTCATGGGAAAACAAATCAATGAAAGGGGAAAAAATGTTTGAATATTAGGAGAAACAAAAACATTACTAAAAACCAATGAAAATAACATCCAAAACATGAAAAAAGGAAGGAGGACAAATAACCTACCTTGAACACAAATGGGTTTAGGTTGTATTGTTCATAAACTTCTTTGGTTGGTGTACAAGAAATTTCTTGGGGTTTGTAAGGTCAATTACTTCTCTTTGAGTGATCTGGATGAGTGGAAATTACGTGAGTTTACTTGTTTTTTAAATATTCCACTTCATTAATGTGCACAGTATGAATGCCACATCATCATTTGGCTTAAATTCAGGTTTAGTGAATGACTTATGCTTATTTTATCTCCTGAAGTAACGAGTAGTCACAAACCCGACATAGTCGTGAAGTATAGAGTATTGTGAGGTTTGGTCTGCTAAACTCACTTAATTAGGTTGGCATTGAGGAGAAAAGTAGGTGGAAAACCTCGAATAACTGATATTCCTTTTTTTGGGGGTTTTGAATCATCTTTACTTGTTTAAGGTGAGGTAATTAAAGTAGGTCTAGAATATTGACAAACTAAAGGTCTTAGTTTTACAGGTTTGGACCACTTCTTAGCTTGTCAATTTTTATATGTAGATTAGAATCATTTTAGCGCAAAGAGCTAAGTAAGGCCACATCGATTTAATGTAAAGAAAGGATGGGAAATAGTTATTTCTGTAGGTTTTACCAACTTCTTAACTTATTTAATTTTAGAGAAGTAAAGTGATCCCATTTTAGCACAAATAAGGCAATAGTGCAAATCGGGTTTTGGAAGGTGACTTACTGCAACTTTGAAGTAAAGTAATTTGAGAAACTGATTACTTAACAGGGTAAGTACTTATCTTTTTAGTGACTTTAGGACATTTTGGTCAAATGGATATTTTTTCACCTGCTTCCAAGCAATTTATTGCAACCTTTTGAGAATTCTAGAGCAATCATGCAATCCAAATGAGTTAAGGTAACAACCTAAACAAATTAAGACATACACAAGGAGACACAAGCAACATGAACAAAAATATTCACAAGACAAGAAGACTTAAAATTTTAAAGGGGTACCCCAATATTTCTAAGAGAAAACTTGGGGACACCGAATTCCCAATCGTAATAAAAGGCTAATTTAATTTAAAATTAGATACTTAATTAAAGAAATCTCTTTAAAATGAATAAAATCTAATTAATTAACTTTAAAATATATAATTAGATCTAATACTTTTAAATTAAAGCCAACTATATATAAAAGGCCTTTTTTTATAAAACTCAAACCTTATTTATTAACCACCACTCTTATAATAAGCCCACATAATATTTAAACAAAACCCCACTTAAAACACCTCGCATTAATGAATTAACCATCACCACTTTTTAAACACATCCCGCATTCGATATTAAATCCACCCATGTTTACTAAACCATGAATGTTAATATTTAAAACAACCCACTTATGAATTTAAAAGGGGCTTCAAAGGAATAAAAGTGGGAGAGAGAATACAAATGGTTAAAGGTAGTAGGACTAGGTCTATGACTAGCAAGGTAGACAAACCTAGGGCCACATGGTGAGGAAAAGGTGGTCGACCCAGCATGAGGAGGAGGGAGGGAAAGTCAGTTGCCCACAAGGCACAAGAGGGTGGTAAATCCACCACATGCGGAGGGAAAAGAAAACCTAAAAGAATTCAAGACCGAATCAAATAACAAGGGTACATTACATAAGCAAGGATCAAAGGCAAGAGAAAAATTGAAAACATGACATGAGGATAGTTGAGCTCAATGCAATAAGCACAATTTGGGGAAAGGAAAAACAAGGCTGAAAGCAAGTAAACAACTTGAGCTTGATGAGGAAAAAACATTACATGCAAGAACAAAGTGGCCCAAGGAAATAATGGAACAAGGGAAAATAAGGTTTGGCTTCAAAATATGAGTTTTAATGCAATGAAACATATACAACAAAGCCAATGCAAGGTTAAGACACGGGTTGAATGCAAAGAAGCAAAAATATGACCAAGAGCTTGGTTAGCTCAATTAAGCATGCAACAAACTTAACTAATGGAGAGCGAGTAAGATTAACTTCATGTGAGAAAATAATAAAAATGCAAAGGAATGTGAATGCACACATGCATAACCGAGAGCTAATGCAGAGGTAAAAATACAACCAAGTAGGAGAGGAAGGGAGATAAAGGTCAATAAACACATATTTTTTAAAAAATCACTTGCATTTAAAAAATTTGATAAGACTGAAAATGACTCCCACCTTAAAATAATGTTTTCCCACCAAATACTACTAAAACCAAGTGAAATCTGGTGGTGAAGGGCGTAACATAAACATGCACAATCACCAAAAAATGCACAACCTTCAAGAGCAATTGTTAAAAACTAGTTAGCAAGATTCCAATATTACTAACAAAAATTGCATGAGGAATGATAAAAACCAAAAATGGAAGTAATCAACAACCCAAAATGATGAGTGCACATTTACCGAATCTTGAATATCTAATACCATGAAATATTTTTCATGAGAACGTCTGAGAAACATGTGCACTATGATGAAGTTACACTCCAATCGTAACATGATAACTCCAACATAATCAACAAGATTCAAACAATGGAAAATCATGCAATAGAAAAACATGTATCCTCATTCTCATAGATAAAAAATGAGGGTGCATATGGGATTTTGTAACTCCCATGCATGGAAAATCATTCCCTGTAAGAGGGAAATATGAGTTACGATTCTAAATAAGGAATGTAACTCCTATGGTGTCACTGACACATATGACAATGATAGATTCTATGATAGAATCTACCACTTGTCATATAACTCCTAAGGCCTATGAACTCTCAGCTTACCATGTGATGTGGACGATACCCTTAGGATGATGAGGCAATTCACACACACCAACAACATAGAAGTATCATATATATGGAATTGAAAATTTTAGGGTAATAATGATTGCAAACTACCTTAATTATTTTCCTATAATTATGCATGTCCATGGTATTAAAAAAGCCCGAAACTATATGTGGATGTTGGGACATCTAATTAGGAACCCCTTAAAACTATTTCACTGCACATACTTCATCTAATAAATAAAACATCATATAAAAATGATTTCCCTTATGTTTAACCTCTATAAGAATATTGTAGAGATTGTAGGATAAAAATACAGCCAAAGTAAGAATCATATTGTCTTTGATTATCATAGCTCACAAGGGCACCCAAGTCTAATTTACGTGTACATTGTCATTACACCAAAAATTTTGTTCATCAAATCCATTACAATTCTAAATCCTTTCCTAAATGATATGATTGAAATATTTTCAATAAATAAATTTTACTTGAAGTTAGTTTGGTCCTCTACCCAATCTTTGAGCATTGCCCTAACTTTGTTCTTATTCCCTGCTTCTCCATAGTTTCTTGATCTAAAAAAATATTTGCTAATGGGAGATGATAATAACTAAATAAAGTATATTCAATGATGTTACCGATTATGTTGTTTTCTTTTGATATTAGAATTCCCCCTCTACGGTGTTTCCTTTCACCCACAATTCCCAGAGAAAATCAATACATGGCATTACTTCAAGTTTTCCTACTAGAACATGTAGTCGTGTCTTCTCGAATTGCTACAAAATCTTCCATATGTTGCACTTTGTCCCAATATGCCTCATCATCATCATCTATCAAGATGGATTCTTTGAATTTTATTTTCAATGCCATGTAATGATCTACACATACTACTTGTTTGTAAAATATTTTTTCCCCAAGGAGATACTTTGAGAATAAGGTATGCAAATGGTCCTCCATTAGTAACTAGTTCGAAATGTTTGCATGATCGTATGTATATAAGCTCTCAATAAATGAAATTAAGATGTTTTTTTGTTCTCACAATTACTCAATTTTAAGTTCTAGATGCTCTATATTATCTCAAATGTAAGGTATTTGTTATGAACTATTTTGAATTATTTGAATCATTCATATGCATGCTAAAATGATGGCATATTGTTGCAACATTCAATCCTACTCGGACATCTATGCAATTTAGCTTTGAATTTGAGCTACTCATGTCTTTTATGGATGATGTGGTTTTAATTAGCTTATTTTCATGATTTTCAATGTCTCCCCATAGATTATGTTTTTCCTGTCACCCATGGTTTCCACGTGGTTTCGTTAGTAGCTTTACATTTTCTTTCCTTGCAAGAAACAATGTTAGGATGTGAAGATTTAACCAATAAAAATTTTTGTGTGTGTACGGCTTTCATATGTATCAATACTTATTTATATCTCTCTATCAAATATACCTAAGCACGAGGTGTGAGCCAATGAGAAATTTTTCTTTCACTTCACAATTTGTAAGGTTAGTTGTCAATTAAACCTTAACATTTGTTATTAGTAGAAAACCAATGAGGAAACTCCATGCTACCTCACAATTTGGAATTTCAGTCTTGAATCAAGATGTGACGCTTTTAAAAATGCATGTGAATGAAAAACCACCACATAGTGTAATTTCTTAAACAAAGTTAGAACTTATAAATCCCAAGACTACTTTTCTAGTTAGTTTATGAGTGTAAAATAAATAAGAAATCTCCACATCACCTTGGGAATACTAAAGTTTGTTAGATCCATGATATTTTCTTTGAGGTACATAACAAATGAATAAATAATCTCCACATTGTTTCATAAATAATAGAACATGTAAGATCATTTGTGATAAATATTGACGATTTGATCAACATTGTGGTGAAATTTGACGACAATCTATAAAATATAACAAACTCAAAATTCATGTTTCCTCACTTGTAATTAAAAAAGCTTGCAACTTCATACTCAAAACCATAATTTTTTTAAGGCAATGTTAGTCCATAAACATAATTTTTAAAAAACAATTTGAAAAAAATTCAAGCCAAGAACATAGTCATTCAAACAAATTTAAGATTCCTTGGATCTTTTTTAAATTCATCAAATGGCCCCATCCTTTTTGATGAATCATGGTTCATTGTTTTCCACAACAAGATGGTGATCCTTATCGATTATTATCTCTTTTTCCACCAATTAATGTTTCTATTTTTCCGCACTTTGTACTAAAACATACAACTTCTTGTCATAAGTGGGATAATTCCTTACCACACTTGTGAATTCCTCTTAATGGTAACACATAGGTTTTCTCTTTTGCATTAATATGGCACCCATGGCATAATCACTTGCATCAGTTTCAATCTTTAATTATTGTAGCAAATTAAGTAGTGTTAACAATGGGCTTGTGTTTATATTTTCCTTGATGTGTCAAAGGATTTTTATACTTTCCTCCCAACAAAAAGACCTATTTAGTGTTTTAAAAGGAATGAAAAGGAGCTATAATGAATGAAAAATTAGCAATAAACTTCCTCCAATATTGAACTACCCCGGAAGCTTCTAACTTCAGTTACATTATTAGGCTTAGGCCACTTCATTATGGCTACAAATTTGGAGGGATCAATTTTCAATTCACCACACCTTCTACTGAATCCTAAGTAAATTTAAAATTCTTTACCAAATTCACATTTTGACATCTTTAAATACCATACTCTTGTTGCAAAGTTTCCAAGACTTTTTTAATATGTTCAACATGATCTTCTTAGCTTTTATTGAAGATCAATATATCATATAAGTAGATGATAAATAAATAATATATGAATGTCCTAAATACATCATTCATAACCTTGCATAAATGTGGCAGAAGCATTACAAATCCCAAAGGGCATGATAAGCCACTCAAATAGACCTTTTCTTAGTTTTGAAAGTAGTTTTCCAAATATCACCTTCGTTGATCCTGACTTGGTGATAACCACTTTTCAAGTCCTACTTAGTGAAATAAACAACATTTTTCAATTGATTGAACAAATCATCAATACTGAGAGAAGAGGGTATCGAGTTTTTTTTTTTTGGCTCTTGGTAATCCACACACATCATCCAAGTATCGAATTTCTTCACCACCAAGATAATTAATGAAACACATGGAGAATTTCTTAGCCAAATGAATCCTTTCTCGAGCAACTTGAACATTTTTCTTTATTTCTTCATTCTCTACCATAGACAACCTATACATGCTAATATTAGGAATTTATGCATCCTGTTATAGATGAATCTCATGTTCTATATATCTTTTAGGAGGTAAACCTTGTGGCTCCTGAAACACATCATCATAGTTAGAAATAAATTTAACTATTTCATTCTTATGTTTAGGATCACAACCTTCTAAATCCTTGGATTTATCATCATCCTTATCTTTTACAATCATGAGCACGAGATTTTTACTTGCATTAACAAGCTTCTTCATCATCCTCTGGACACAAGTGATAAGTTTTTCTTTAACTGATGGGCTCTTATAATGTATTCAATCTCATATTTTACAAGAAATTATTTAATATTTTCCCTATAGAAGATTACTTTTTGCCAAACAAATAAGGATTCCCAATTACATGCCATAAATATAAAGTGCAATCACATATATATTTCTACCTCATCAATGAATTACGAGGTGATTGTAAATCTAAGTTTGCATGTTTTAGTAACTTGTCATTTACCATTATCACATACCCAACCCAAAGGGTAATGTTTAGGATGTAGTTTATTTTTAAGCCCAAGTTCACAATGACAACTTCTTGAAAAGAGGTTATATTGAGATCCACTATTCAAAAGAGTATCAATTATAATATTTTTAGAGATTATTTTAATGTGGAAAATCTAATTTATTTTATTTTCATGCATAGATTTACAATTATAAGTATGATAATTAGTGTTAGAAGAGGAAGAAAATGAAATTTCCGAACCCATAGTTGGGATATTGGTCTCGTCACCTAATTTAGATCCAAGAAATTGCATTTTTGCAATGGTATTCTTATCACCTCCTTTCTTGGACCTCTTTGTATGGAGCTTGCAACACTTATCATTTGTACATTTTTCTTTCTTGCATTGTGAAAAAATAGGTTTCTCATATTCTTTCTTAACCGTGGAAGTATTATTCATTTTACCCTATCCTTTTCCTTTGTTTTTCAATTTTCTTATTTGGTTTCTTAGTAAATATTTCCTTCGTGTTCTTAACCCTTGATTAATTGTGGGTATTTTTTAAACAAACTTCATCAAGGTTAGAGGGATTAAACATGAGTATAGTATTCCTTAGATAACTATGTAACCGACCAATATATTTCAAAAAGAGTCTCTTGAGTATAAAGTGGAATGCCCAAAATCAAACCCCTTTTCCTAAAATCCTAAGTGTAATCTTATAAACTTTGACCCTTAGTTTATCTTAAATTTTTCCAATCCATAGTAGCTTATTGTATATAACCAAGTGGATAAAATTAATTTTTCAAGTAGGAATAAATTCATTCCGAGAGGAGATCACTTTACCATTCTTCAAAAGATCTTCATATGTCTTACTCTCCCACCAAATGAGTGATGTACCACCCAAATGAATAGTATCTAACTATATCATGGCTTCTTCATCCAGAAATTTTTAAACCTACGGATAAAATTCAATCGATAGATCTAGTGATCCAATTTGTGCGCACTAATATCTCCATGTTATAAATAGGAAAATCAAACTTAAATCCAAGTTTTAACACTTCGGAAACATCAAAAAAATTCTTATCACCAATAGAGGAACTAGAAGGCTCATGAGTAAATGGAGGAGTTTTAGGAGGTTCTCATCCTTTTCCCTTACAACTTTTTCCCTCCTCTATTTTAATTTTGATTCGTTTCTTCCATTCTCGATATAACTCAAAGGCTTGTGAAGGTTGTTTCTAATTTAGATTGTTCCATGGGAGATTCCATAGCTAAACTTTGGGTTGTATGTTTTGAACCAATCTTATAAGTATACTCCTAAAGTTATCCTTCACCTCACTTTGATTTAGACCTAGTAAGCATTCAAAACTAAAACTTGAAAATCCTAAAATCAACATTAAAATTTCTTTAATCGGATGCCCCGATACCAAATTGATCTAAAAAATGAATTAAGTGAATCACTTAACCAATTCACTATTTTTAGATACTTTAAAAACAATCTCAATTTTCCCATAAAATGATTAAAATTGGCTTATGACTTAAAATAGTATTAAATTGATAAAAATATTGAGCAAATAGGGGAAAATATAGAAGAAAATGTAAACCAAGTGATAACGGAGTTCACTCGATGTGGGTTGTGTCTTGAGTATGGAAAATATCTTGAGTCAATCTCTTATGATGTAAAATTACTTTGTACAAGAATAATTACATCAAAAATACTTCTTTGGTATGTTGATAATCTTTGCACAATCTCTATAAATTCTCTACAAACAAACTCTCCAAACTTGCTCAATCTCCCAATTATGGGTTGTCAACATTACAAAGTTGCCCTTGATATAAAAATTAGTGTCCCATATCACACTCTTTAAGTGGATGACATAATGGTAAAAGGCTTATATTTTTATACTAAATGTCCATGGTTTGAATCTCCCCTCTTATGCATTGTTTTTGTCTATTTTATCTTAAAATATAAGGATAAAAACCAAATATTGGGTTTAAATATAGACAAACCCACGTGGCCTGTTGGCAAAGTCTCCATGTTTGGAGACGTGGTGTCATGGGTTTTATCCACATGCTCCACGTTTCAGTTTTGGCTCGGTCGACATTTACATTAGGTGGGAAGATCCCATATTGCTCGCGGGAAGGTAGTTTAAAGATTTTAATAGGTTAGAGTGGGTGGCCTTTTTTTCGTGGCTCGGGCCATGTATAGTGATTTTAATCTTAGATCCTGTAAAGTCTACTGTCTAACTCGACCCTTGGCACGATGATGAGTAGTATGAACGATATCATTGCTAACTCGGCATTGGAACTTGTATTGGTTGCGGTGATTTTGATTTAGCCATGCGAACTCGCACCGAATTGGTCTGTGTGACTCACTGAGCTGGTAGTGTATATATTTGGAAAAATCATGTGGTTTAATCCCACATGTAATGTAATTTGGTATTCAAAATTGGTTATAAGCAAGAACCCTTACAATACAATGTCAAGAATAAGGTGGCAAAGTCGTATTTTTTCAAACACATTCTGTCACTTTTCGACATCTCATTCGTCTACTTGTTAAAGTCTGATCATGCCACCTCATCTTTGTGTAACCTACTCTATTATTTTTTCAATTAGAAAAAAATTTAGTAGGCCATAATAACTTCATCATATGATGTTTGTTTTGACCCATTCAAAGTGCTTTAGAAATCTCTCAAAGAGCTCTTTCATGTGCGGGTAGTTTCATCAAAAATTCATACTATCTAATCAATTCGGTGTGGGGATCCTCCTAGATCAGAAACACAGGAGTTCTAGGAGATAAATATCAATTATTAGAATCATGTGCAATCAAACACCTATCAATATGAGGCCTAAGAGTGATGGACCCACTAAAAGAAACACAAGTAGAAATAAAATACATAGAAGTAAAGACCATATCTTGCTAACTAATTAACATAGATATTGGAGCCTCATATGGGATACCCTTGACTATAAAAACTTATTGGTTGTGAATGAGTTTGACACAATGATGTACGATAGATAGTATAGCCTTAAAAGTGCACACCAAGGACAACCTACATGAAAATAATATGATCCTAGAGAAGTAGTAACTAAAAATGGAATAGCCCTAGCAGTAGAGCCAACTATAATAGGTATAAAAACATGTTTAATCTTTTTCTTCATATAAAAAGTGACTTGTTTTTACTATAACTAAGAGAGCCAATCAACTTTAAAACACACATATTATGTCTAGAACTAGCATCAATCAAAACAATATATATATAATGTTAACCAATAAAAGCACAAATGTATAGTGCATCAAAAATAAGATTATGATCCATATTAGTATCATAAAAAGTAATGACCAATCGAGAAAGTGACATAGTAGTAATAGCACTAACTATAGCATCCAATGGATGACCATAAGGAGGGGGGTATAACACAATGAGATGTGGTGAAATTTTAATTTAGATTTAGCGGTGTTTTGATCAAGAAGTTGGTCATTGAATATTTTTCAACTTTGCATTATCTTTAATAGGCTTATATCATTCAATGGCCATAACCTATTCAATAAAATTAGCATCAATAAGATCTTGTATAACATGAAGAAGTTTAACACGTCGATCGGTAGAATTACCAACACATCTATAAACATTGCAACGAGGCATTAGGATCAAAATTCTTAATATGAGACTTACTTTATCGATCTCGAGTGGATGGGGGAGAGATACGAGGTTACACTCAAGCAATTTTCTAAGTACTAAGTGAGGTGTGCAAGAAAACTATATAAATTTTCATTGAGGATCTTATAACTGTTAGCATAATAATACATAGCATATCTTCCATATAATTAGATTGTGTAGATTAGATAATATCACATTCTTCTTAGATAAGTTGTAACCCCCTCCTACTTTTATGGGGAATATTGTTAAGCCTCTCGGCTATATAATATGTATCGTGCTTCTAATTTTAGTATGAATGAATAAGAGATATCAAATCTCTATTTCTTCTCCATTCTTTTCTCCTCACAATTTGGTAACAGAGAAAAATTGATCTCTGCCTATGCGTTGGAAAGGAGAGAACAGTTCTTTGTTTTTGGACTATGCGTGTGAAGGAGAAAAGGTCTATTCTCATCGTGGATCAAAGCAACTACGTAGTGGAGGAAAAAGCGACCTATAGAGAGGATGCTCCTGGAGAGGAGAACAGGAGTATTGTATCTTTTCCCTGCCAGACCTGCGTGAAAGAGCACTGCTGCATGAGGATTTAATTAAAAAAAAATTCTTTTGTTTGTTTTCTGCGTAGTGCTTTGTTGATCTTCAGCCTGCGTGGAAGGTGCACACATTGAAATTGCTACGTGGAATCGAAAAGCTCCTCAAAACTCAAAACAAAAGAAAAACCAGCTGCGTGGATAGGAGAGAAGCTGCGTGGAGGTGGAAAAGCGTGGGAAATCCCACTTGTCTTATTTGTCCCTTGTTATTTTCTGCTAACTCCAACTAAAACCTACGTGAACACTCTACCTGCTGCGTGGAGGGACGAACAAGCACAGAAGCACGTGGAAGTCCAAGGATTTGGCATTATAATTCTAGTGACCTGAGAAAGGCGTTTGCTGCTACGTAGAAGTGGACGTGTCTGCATGATTTTCTCCTAGGACGTGGAAATTGCAAACAACTGCCTGCGTGGAAATGTCATTTACCAGAAGCGCCTAAATGTGGAGATCTGCGTGGAAATTTTAAGAAGATATCTTTTACCAATTGGAGGAGTTTCATCATCAAATTGCTGAGAATTTACTTGACCAAGCCCGTAACTTTGCACCAACATTGCCAGTATCACCTGCGTGAAGAGTTAGAGCGGCACGAGGAGAGGAGAATTTGTCTTCGTGTAGCCTGAAAGTCACAAATAATTTTTAAAAAAGGACATATATTGCCTGATGAAGAAGCCTCTACCACGGCATCGAAGGGTCTCTCAGAGCCAACGCCGAATGATGAGCGTGAATAACATGATTGAGACTGCTGAAAGCCGCAACATCAACGAGACTGCTAAAAGCCGCAACATCAACTCACATGCCAAAGAACACCATCCAGAAGCTCCTGAAAGCTCCGGATTCTACTTTGCACTGCTCAACGAGCTACGCAACACCGAAACCTTGTCTTCGATGAACTGGTTCGCAAAGGACTCCTTGATTATTTCTTTTCGACGTCAGCTGCCAAGAAAAGTGAGTTCGGGAGGAATTAGAAGCCGGGTATGACGCCGATTGCGAAGATGAAGAAGAATGCCCCACAAAGCGTTGTCGTCTCTTAGCACATGAGTATCGTGAGCATCTACTAGCTGGTACTTCTCATCAATGAGTAAAAGTTGTAATAACTCTTGAAATAAATAAATAAATAAAAGTTTTTTTTTTTAGATGTCTACTCCGAAGTTGCTTCTTTCCAATGCTCAATTACTTAAAGGGCCAAATTATGCGGCCTGAAAAAAAAATGCATACAATCCTTCAGTTTGAGGGATTATGGAGCATTGTCACAGGGTCCGCACAAGTTCCAACAAACCTTGATGAGCTCATTAAATATGAGATCACAAGTGCTAAAGCACTAATGATGATAATGCTTGAGTATCACCGATGATGTGCAACCACATGTTCGGGATGCAGAGAAACCAAAGGAGGCATGGGAAAAGCTTGCTACCATCTTTGAGGTAAAGAATAAGACTAAGGTTCTCCATCTTCAGTCAAAATTGCATACCCTATCTATGGGGTCCGATGAGAAAGTTGAGGAGTTCTTACGTCGAGTTGCCAAGCTGCGAATGGAGTTAATAGCTCTTGGTGAGAAGGTAGAAGATACGATTCTGGTTCCAATCACCTTGAGGGCACTCCCTTCTCAATTCAATTTTTCGTTATGACACTGAATGTATCCAATAGGGTAGTGACGTTCAAAGAACTCATGAACTTATTACAGTAGGAAGAGGCAATCAATTTAGTCCAAGATGAGGCCCAAGACAAATCCCTTTTCTCAAGGCCCCAACGTGGCCAGAAGAATCGAAAAGGTCCCCCAATGAAGCAATCACAAGCAGATCAGAATCAAAATCCACAAGCTCAAAATTCCAAGCGATGGTGTCAAATCTACAAAACCAATACTCATGACACTTGATCATTACTTGGTACAATGGCTTGAAATAGGGGTCTTCGAGTCAAACAAGCACATCAGGGCATGAAATTTTTAAAATCCAAATGACGTCCCCAGAAGAAAGTAGAAGGGACATCTCGCAGCCCAACAAGATGATGAATCTGATGAGGAGACATCAGAAGGAGCCAATTGTGGTAAGAACCTTGTACTCGTCTCTCAAACTTCTCATCCCACGAAGAAAGTATGGTTGATAGACTCCGGTGTAAGTAAGCATATGTCAGGTGACAAGAAACTATTTGATTCACTAAATGAACAACCCACTAGAGATCGGGTTCGAGATAGCAGATGACAAAGAGTACATTGCAGAAGGAATAGGAAATGTCACCATTCCTCTGGGACCACAAAAATGTACACTTACAAAGGTACTATATGTTCTTGGCTTGACTAACAACCTCTTGTCAGTGACTCAACTCTTGAATCATCACCTTAAGGTAGAATTTCTTGTCCAAAATGGCATTAAATCATGCTTAATCTCTAGACAAGGTATGGTTATTGCTAGAGCATTTCTAAAAGATAAGTTATTTGCTTTAGATATTGTTTCATCTTCTGCAGTAGCTTTATCTACCTCAACAATAGAATCTATAGCCCTACGCATTTTAGATATGGTCACTTGTTGGTTAGTTCATTGCATCAGATGAGTTCAAAAGAAATGGTCCATGGACTACCCAAATTGTCTAGTTCCTTTCCTATTTTCCCTAGCTATCTTGCAGAAAACAACATAGGGATCCATTTTAGGTGAGCACCTTCCATGCCAAGAAGTGTCTAGAGGTAGTTCATACCAATCTGAAATGGCCCTCTTCCTACTTCATTTTCAGGATACAAGTACTTCCAACTATTCGTGGATGACCACTCTCACAAGATGTGGGTGTTTTTCCTGAAGAAGAAAAGTGAGGCTCTTCAACATTTCCAGAATTTCTATCATCGTGTTGTGAAAGAGACTAGACAACCACTTCTTCTACTTTGCTTCAAATCAAGGGGGAATTCACATCAAAGAAGTTCTTGGCCTTCCTAAACCAACAAGGCATTAAGCAGAACTTGACTACTCCCTACACACCCTAGAAAAATGGCATTGTTGAGCATTGCAATCACACAATGATGGAGATGGCTCACTGCATGCTAACAACAACAAAGCTAGAGGAACACTATTGGGCTGAAGCAATATAAACAGCATATATCTTCTCAATAGGGCACCGAAAAGATTCTACAAAATAAAATGCCATAAGAGGTATGGAGTGGTAGAAAGCCATCAATTTCTCATTTACGAGTATTTGGTTGCACAACATACATGCATGTCCCATCTCAGAAGAGAAAGAAGGTTGAGCCAAAGACGCTCCCATGCATCCTACTTGGCATAAGCACTACCTCAAAGGCATACCATCTCATGGATCCTGAGACAAAGAAAATATATGAGAGTTGGGACGTGGTTTGTGATGAGTCATCCTTTGACTCAGTAGTGACAATTGTAGAACCATTACCAACCACCTCTCACCGACTAGTCTCCAAATTAGATGATCAGCCAGAGGAGACTACTCAAGAGAAAGATGTGTTGTCAGGAGAGCTATTTGTTGACCTTGGAGAACTAGAGAATGTGACTCCACATCAATCCACATGGAAATGACACATTTCTTCTCAAAATCAGCCAAGTTCTCATCCAAAGTGGGTACAAAGCACCATCAAGGACTCACATTTGCAACAACTCCCAGATACATCATCCGGAGTCAAAACAAGGAGTCAAACAAGAAATGAGGTAAACTTTGCACTCATGAGTTCACTAATTAATAGCTCTAAGCTTGATAATGTTCATGAAGCACTCATTCAACCTCAATGGAAGGAAGCCATGGATATAGAAATTGACTCACTCAAGAAAAATCGACATGGGAACTTGTCGATCTACCTACAGAAAGAAACCCATAGGCTACAAATGGGTTTTCAAGACAAAATATAAGGTAGATGGATCCATCGACAAACACAAAACATGACTTGTATCAAAAAGGATATGCTTAGAAAGAGGGCATCGAATATGAAGAAACCTTTTCACCCACTGCGAAGATCAAGACCATTAGAGTAGTTTGTGCACTTGCAAAGCACAGAAAGGATGGAGACTTCAACAGATGGACATCAAGAGTGATTTCCTAAATGGTGATCTGAAAGAAGAAGTGTACATGACCCAACCTGAAGGATTTGTTGATGAAGAGCATCCTAAGAAGGTATGTCATCTCATCAAATCATTGTATGGACTAAAACAAGCTCCAAGGGCATGGTATATCAAGATCAACGATCACCTTTTGCAGCATGGGTTCACTCGTAGCCCTCGATTCCAATTTGTATATAAAGAAGGTAGGAAAAGAAATTTTCATTCTTGTTGTGTATGTGGATGATCTTGTGATCACTGGCAGATTCAAAGATCAAGTTGATATTGTTAAGAATGATCTCAAAAGAACCTTCGACATGACAGATTTGGGGCTACTACATTATTGTCTTGGCTTAGAGATATGGAAAAAAGGAGCATCACATTTTTGTCTCCTAGATAAAGTATGCCAAGACACTCTTGGAAAAATACAAATGTCGACTATAAACCTATATCCACTCCCATGGAGAAAGGCTTGCAACTTTCAAGATTCCAGGACTCACCTCAAGTAGATGCTACTCTCTACAGGAAATTTGTTGGAGGGATCATCTATTTGACATATACTAGACCAGATCTATGCTATGTTGTCAGCTATCTTTCTAGGTTCATGCAGGAGCCAAGAAATGTCACTGGACTGTAGCAAAGCATGTTTTGAGATATGTCGAGGAACAACTGATTATGGTCTGGAATATAAGAAGAATGATCAATTCTTCTTACAGGGATACATCGACTCGAACCACGCCGGATCTATTGATGATAGGAAGTCAACCACAGGATACATTTTTCATCTTGGATCTAGACCTATCTCATGGATAAGCAAGAAGCAAAATATTGTTTCTATCTCATCCACAAAGGCAGAAATATCACCCACAGAGGAGCTATGTGTGAAGCGATATGGTTACGTCACATTTTGGATGACCTAGGAATTCTTGAAAAATAGTCACCTATTCTCTATTGCGACAATCAGAGTGTGTTGAAGCTCATGCAAAATCCAGTCTTTCATGAATGAACAAAGCATATTGAGATTGATTTTCATTTCATTCGAAGAGCACATCTTGAACCATAACATTCAGCTCCAGTATTGTCCTACAAAAGCACAAGTAGCTGATATTCTCACCAAATCCTTGGAAAAGTGAAATTTGAACTTTTTAGGGGTCACATTTGCAAGAATAATGTAATAAGGGGGAATGTTGGCATAATAATACGTAGCATATCTTCTATATAATTATATTGTGTAGATTAGATAATATCACATTCTTCTCGGATAAGTTGTAACCCCTCCTACTTTTATGGGGAATATTGTTAAGCCTCTCGGCTATATAATATGTATCGTGCTTCTAATTTTTATATGAATGAATAAGAGATATCAAATCTCTATTTCCTCTCCATTATTTTCTCCTCATAATAATCTGGAGCTTTGTAAGTTAAGGTACACCATTAATAATCACTTTAGCATCAATGTTATTATAATTAGATTTTCCTTTAAAATAGTTTTCCTTGAAACATATAATTGGATGTGTTGGGTTCATTAGTGACATATTTGAGTTAGTTCATGATGATGAACTTAGCTTCATACTCTTTTCTTGTATGACATAAATTATCAAATGAGCTATTTTTTTAAGATAATTGATTCTTACAGAGGGGAAAAATGTTTTGTGTGAATAAATCTTAAAGCTCACTATCAACTAGAATATTTTTCATTTTTCTAAACATGGTCTTGCAATGTAGAAGATAATCACTAATGTGTTCATTAGAACCTTGTCACATTTTAGACATTTGAGCATAGGAAACATTATCCCCAAAATTGATAGAGAATTTTGCTAAATATTGATTAGCTATATGGTCAAGGCCCGAACTAAATAAAAAAGAAAGATTATAGGACCATTGAAAATAAAACTCCTTGATACTTATAGGAAATATCTTGGTAAGGAATGTGTGAATGTAAGCATACTACAAGCAAGAAGCATGGAAAACACAAAGTCTCTCTTAAGGATCGTCATTTCCATAAAAAAATAGGAAGCTTGGGAGCCAAAAACTCGTAGCAAAGGGATAAAAATCCACTTCGGGTGTAAGTGAGTTATGAATCAATTGAGTAGAATACATTACATTTCAACCCTACCACTAACCTTCTTGTAGGGTTTCTTACCCAAAGTTAGGTTTTGAAGTTTTTTTAGGTAATATAGAAGGTTTTTGCACATGTGCAACACCTAGGGTTTTATAAAGAAAGCATATTTCTAAGGGTTGTATAGTCCCATAAGTTCTAGAATGACATCTACTCTCTATATGAAAATGTCAAATAGGTAAATAACTTCCAAATGGTTCCATATGCATATGAAAATTACATACCAAGTTAAATTTTACTCCCAAGATCATGAAAGAAACACATAGATTGTTTCTAGTTTTTTAAACCATTTTATATTTCCATAAGCGGCTTCTTGAGTTTAGAATCAGCTAAGTGCTCCCTCTTTCTTGTGATTTCACCTTCTTAGCAATCATTTCTAATATTATATCTTACAAATTGCTAATAATATTATATTTTGATTTATGTATTTAGGTTAATTATTTAATCTGAATATATTACCTATTGCTAACCCTTAATCCTAAGATAATAAATAAGAAGAAACAAAACCCAAACTCGTCTTTATTTATTTAGGTTAAATAATATGCTTGATCAAATTTAAATTACGCCTTAATGATCTTTAATCCCCATATGATTTGTATTAACCCCTTTCTATTCATAGTAGAATTTATTTTTGGTAATAAATTAAATCTAGTGACATAATGAATGAGGTTTTTACAAACTTTGTAGAAGTAATTAGAAGATGCATGAATAAGCATATCTAGAATGGGGTTGTACGGTGTGTATTTATAGGTAATTATGTAAAAGAACATGGGGTTTTAATGTGTATTTAGAAGAGATCCCATGATTAATTTTGTGAATGAACAAGGAATTTAGATGGGTAGGAGAACTTGTCTACTAAGGAGCGTGTTTAGAGAGAATTTCACGGGAGAAGGCTTTGGGATTGTGAATCCATTGAGGAGGAAAAGGAAGCCTGTTAGGTAAAACATAGTTTACCGTAATAATTATGCATTTACTATTTATCATAGGTAATAGTTTGTTACATTCACTGTTGGTAAATAGTTAGTAGTTACTTGGGTAAATATTGGTTATTAATATTGTTGTATTTTTATATGGTTTTATAACCATATCTGTAATATTGTATTCACGTAGGTTTATTGTTGCACATGTGCAATAGATATTTGTTTGTATTACATTTTTATTATGCTTCCGGATGTATTTAGGAAGTTGTTGTAACCATGTTGGTTAGTTTGTTGTTGTCAATATCTATAAATATTACACATTCTATTGCTTTAATTTATATTTTTACATGAATAAAATTCTCACAAGCTACCTCCATGTTTCTTGGTTCTCAACATTTGGTATCGAAATTAGAATTGAGGATATTTTGCAAGCATAAAATATTATAGGAGGATTGCAGGCATGTTGAAAAGGTCTTTAGAGAATAAAATTGCTCTTAGAGAACTGTGTTGCCTCCAAAGTGCTTCCAAGGACCACTCTGCATCACCACAACCTCCATTTCTAGTTCTAGGTGTTTGTAAAGTATTTTTTTACACTTGGTGCAAGGAAAACATGTTGTTTGATGGAACAATTCTAACTCATATATATATATATATATATATATATATATATATATATATATATATATATGTGTGTGTGTGTGTATATATATATATCTATATGTATATATATCTATATATCTATATGAATATATATATATATATATATATATATACATATATATATATATATATATATATTCATATATATATATATACATATACATATATATACATATATATATGTATGTATGTATGTATGTATATATATCCCCATTAGGGTTTTTGTCACTAAATTTAGCGACCACTGCTAATTCTGACTAAAACTAGCATCCTTCCGTGATTTCAAGGAGTCTATACTAAAGCTCTGCAACATTACCATGTGAGATGTGAACTCCTACTAAGCTTGGTTCATTGGATATCGAGTGAGTTGGTGTAAAGTATTACATTCGAGTTGAGTTGCGATGTTGGAGAGTTGGCAATTGTATCAATTGAGTCGAGTCCTTGATCGAGTTGAGTGGGTTGTGCATTAATCGGGTTAGTTTAGCTAACCCTTCGAGTAGGCTCCTTTCTTGAAGATGGGCAAGTTGTTTGAATGTGGCTAACCACTACTTTCACATTTATGCTCCAACACAACACAAAGAAAACTACGTCACCATTATGCAAATTAATGAGTTGTGCGAAACAACTAGGTAAACAACTGTATTGGCAAATCCATCTCCCACAAGCCAAGGTAAACATGGAATGACTCAAGAAATATCGGTGTTTTCCCAACACCCAATACCACCGAGAAATGAGAAAATCCATCAACAAACCCAAAAAGGGAAATAGCTAGCCGAGTTCTATTTGGAGGCCAAGCCAAAACACCACCGCCTCTTGAGCACTCAATGGAGAACCTACACATAAACAATAAACGGTGTTAGAGAATCCAAACTACAATCCAAAATCAAGGACCTACAATCCAAAAGGTAGTACAAATAAGCACAAATGTAATAGGAGGATTTCAGATCCGCTTGGGTGGTATCCCTAAACCAGCCCTCACTCACAATCAAACATGTAGCATCACCTGCTACCGACCGTTGACCTTTTTAAAGGTAAGGGAATTTAAAAAATAATATCATATGTTTCATTATATATTACAAGTATTATATATGCTAAATTTGGATAGGAAAATATATTTGGGGGCATGAAGTTAGGGGTTTGACTCACACCCCAACTAATTCTATTTGAAATTTAGTGTCTTTTTGGTAGAACCACCAAATTTAATGGTTAAAATCCCCACTAAACCCGTTATCCATAACCAAAACCCACCCCAAATATAGCTAAAAATACCCTATTAAAGGAAACAAATCTTCAACATTTCTTAAAACTTCATTTTGAGAAACATTTTCCAATTGAGGGATATCCAAAAGTGTTGTTTTTCATCCTTTTTGAGTTTTTTTTGTTTTTTTATTGTGAGAGTCATTCGAGCTCTAGAGGCCACCAAGGCCTCAAAAAACCAAAAATAATTGTCTGCAATTCAATTTTTACACATAATCAGTGTAAAAAATATTTTTAGTATATTTTCGCATTGTTTTGTGCTAACAAGCCATATAGTTGGGAACATTCTAACAACAAACTATGCAAAACAATGCTCAGAAATTTTTCTTTCCTAAATCGCAACTGCTCCATGGTGATAATTACGCCACATGGAAGACCAAACTACAAACTCAACTCGAGTTTAAAGAGATTTGTCCTATTGTGAATGGTTCTACAACCAGATTACCGAGATGATGCAATCCATCAAAGACAATTTGATGAGGCCAATCAAATGGCCAAATTGATAATCTTGTTCGTAGTTTCGTTTAATGTGCAACCCCACATTCAAGATGCCAAAACAACCAAAGAAGCATAGGACAAGTTGAGAAATGTATATAAGGCCATAAATAAGAACACTATATTGAACTTGACAGTCGATTGCATACACACAAATTCAAGCCAAACGAGAAAGTGGAGGCTTTCTTGCAGAAGAGTTGTAGCATTGAGGGCTTCACTTCTAGCCCTAGGAAAGAAGGTTACTAATGATTATATCAATGTATTAGTTAACTAAGCTAGGAGAATTGAAACTAACACCTTAGTAGCTTCAAAACTAAATTAACACTACAAATATCATGACACTAAGAGCTTAAAGAGACTAACTACCAACATTATGCATTAGAACTTGAAATGGAAATCAAACTAATATGTTAAGCACTTAAATCTCTACTCTTTAGATCACCAAAACAAATGAATGAACCTAGATAGATCCATGGAAATCAAAGTTGATTGTTTGATCTTCAAGGGTTTGGGAATGGAGGCTCATCAAAGCATGGCTACAAGACCATTTTGATTCTCTCCATATGACCCAAAAGCTTGGATGGATGAAATGCAAGAATGAGGCTATTAGCTCAAATGAAAGATGCTCTAAGATGAAATGCCTATAGTTTAGCTATATGCATGCAAGGTGTAAGTAGAAAGGTTAGAGAAGGGTTTCTTTTATAACCCAATGGTTTGAAGAAGCTTTACATACTATTACATGTGGGATAATAGCAAAGCTAGGTTAGTAATGGATAAGCATGGTTTAGAAGTGGTTGAGTTTACTTTAGGAGAGTTTAATTCATCCTCTAGTGACTCATGGGAGTTGAGAGGGTTTATTGATTAACCAAAGTGATTAATTAATAGGTGTGCAAGCTTATAAAATATTTTTAGAGGAATAATTAGCATGATTTAGACTATGAGAGGGATGTAGTCACATAAATGATGATTTATTGATTTTATGGAAGATGAAGGTAATTAATTACGAATGATTAATTAGTCTAGATAGAAAGGGAGATTAATTGATGGAAGGTTGTTAATTGCTGTATTTTTTGGATAGAAGAGTTAATTAATTAACGTAATGTAACTAATTAACGGTGATAGAAGAGAAAATGAGCATTTATTGACAATACATCGTCAATTTGTGGGAAAGGATATAATTAGCGCAATTTTAGCATTTAAATTGCCCGAGAAAAATTATAGGTGTCTAAATTTTCCCCTTTTTGGGGTGGTGTAAGTGACGTCACTTCAAAGATAGTAGATAATTAAAATTTTGAAGGGGTAGAAGAAAAATTAGTAGAAGTGAGAGATGCCCCCTCGAGTGTCGATGTGGTGATGAAAGAAGGCGATTAACGATCAAAAAGGTGAGAGAAATGGATAGAAGAATGGGTAGGGTCGGGACACCTCGGGTGAATCGGAAGAACAATGTTGATAGGGTAATGAGGTAGAGGAAAAATGAAGATGGTGAGAAAGGAATGAGATTTCATCCGTTGTAGTAAAAATAACCACTGTGTGTCATCATATTGCCATGTATATACATCATTAGTCCTTATTAAAATATAAGCATACGAAAAAAGTAGAATGACATGAAAATCCACACTATGAATAATTGTTCATTTCAAGAAATACCAACTCAATGCAACATACAAAAATAAATGCAATACGAGAAGGAAACAAGCTCATTTAATAGGAAACAAGTACAAACACACATACTCAAACCAACAATGGTCAAGATTAGACAAATGTTTTGTTATCAAGTTGAATATCCCCAAGTGTTCGTGATTGATGAAAAGGGTTAAAAATGATTCCCCTAGAAAGGATACATGCAAGGGAAAAGGATGAAGGATGTATGGTCCAATGATAAAGCTTTGTGCGCAATGAAACAACATCATGCAACTCGATGTGCCCCAGTGCCAATGAAGCAAGTAGGATAATTTTGTAAGTGGTTGTAGATCTGATGATCTGTAAATTGTTTGGTTCAGGAACACATGAAAATACCAACAAGATATGGAATAAATACCATGCACAAGACATGAGTTTCAGCCGCTTGGAGTTGTTTACCCATTTTTGCAAATTTTTGAATTTTTACAATTTTTTGATTTTTTTAAAAAATTATTATTTTTAATTTTTAATGCTTAGGGATTTTCAAATTTTATGGAAGAAAGGATAAAATAAAAGGTCACCTGAAAGAAATAAAATTTCCTAATGAGAATCAAAGGGCACCAGTTACAAAAATATGCCCACGTAGCGAGAAATAGCTTGATTAAAAATGATTATTTAATAAAAATAATCATCACGACGGAGAGAGGAAGTGTTAGAATGACCAAGATAGTCAAAATATACCCCTAAAGCATCATGGAAGGTTAAAATAGTTAGATATACCCCTCTCGGGGTAAACCATTGCATGACAAAGTTCATTTACTATTGGATTTTTGCCGAGTTTGTACTACGAGTGATTTGAGAGTGAGTGGTGAGTGAACGAGATGGTGTGGGTCCAGAGATGATGGATGAGAGATGAAATTGTTCAAGATTACTATCGGGAGGAGGCCAACCCATCATTTGTGAGTGCCTAAACCCTTCTCATCAAATTTCACATTTATTAACATTTATTAGGGTTAAATTAGGCATAAAAAATGTGTACACACACCTAGGAGTGTGTTTGCGCTCATGGGGGCATGTACACATGCAAATAATGTGTGTGTACACATACATACTCAAACTTCATGTACTCCCATGTGTACATGTCACTACATGTGTGTGCGCACGCGTAGGTATTAAAACCCTAACATACACATTAGAGGTCTAAACATGTATATGCCTTAGCGTATACCCACAGAAACAGAATGCGGATGTGGTAAAAGGTTGCCTACATGTTAGTTAGCTAAAAAAAAATAGAGGAATGAGAGTGTGTATGCCACCTAGGCACATACACAAGAGAATAAGCACGTATATGCCCAAAAGGGCACGTAGGCACTGAAGAAAGAAAACGTCGCATAATTTAGAAGAAAAACGTAGGAGTTTTTAGAGGAATATGAGTAAATGTGGATGAAATTAGTTGATTGAGGATCTACTTAGAAGAAAATAGAAGAAGATAGAAGAAATGTTAGTTTTGAAACATGTCATTTTATTTTTACGAGATCCGACTGTCCCATTCTACAGACAAGAGAGCGTCATGCCGTCTTGCGGCCATAGAGGTGACCTTCCAAAATGATATAGGAGGATGATGAATGTTATCCTAGAGGTGATTAGGTTAGCCCATGTGGCAAGGATGCCCTCTATTTGTTTGGATCATGGTCTCTTAACAACCTTGGTGGAGCGGTGGCATAGCGAGAGTCAGTGCTTTTGACTCCCGACAGGGGAGATGATCGTGACTCTTGAGGACGTTTGGCACATTCTTCATGTGCCAATATAGGGACAACTCATTGAGTACATCAGTAGAGAGGAGGACATTGTGGACAACTTGATTGAGGTTTTTCGTTGTATTGATATACCACATCGAGGCCTGACGATTCATCTAAACTATTGTCCCATTTTTCATCGCATAGAAGTTTATATGATGGCTCTTGTTAGTGGCATTTTTCTCATGACAAGATAGGTGCCACATTGATTCTTGGTTTGATTTTCATGATAAATGGTATATTCTGTGGTGAGCGTTATTGTTGAGGCACTACATTCTGGTACATTTGTATTAGGATCTACACCTCATTACTTACCATGGTCAGAAGACCGTGGGTCCTACTACACTATTGTAAATTTAGGCGTGGCACCATATTTCTATTGGTCTCCATGTAGGTACTCTTCGAGTGTATGATATAGAGGAGCCATCAGTCATGGGATGGGCCTCTATTGGTGATGACCTCCGTGGGCACCAGGGAGATACGTACTATTATTGTAGATTTTTCGATGATGTTCAACAATGCAACATAGTATGGCAACCCTACCATCATTGCTAGTGGGCAGAGGATACTCTTGAGCTCGACATAGCTATGGTTGAGAATTTATCGATTGGAATTGGGGCTACATCATGGATTTTTATAGGGTGGATAGGTGCCAGAGACAATTTGGCATAGCATAGGATGTACCTGGTCATGATATATGGTACACATGCGCGGAAAATCGATAGATTTGACATGGGCCGACCATTCAACCCGTTATGGCCAGAGGTAGTTTTGATGGGATGGTGCCACTAGTATGGGCACCCATGAGACATGTCAAGAGATCTTGGGATCACGAATGAGTATGGAGCTTGGTACCTGACAATTCTACCACATGGAATTACTATTCCACAGGCTTTATGGGATGCCGAGTTAAGCCACCTAACACATGACACATGTTTTATTACACAAATGAGAGAGAGAGAGAGAGAGAGAGGATCATGTCACATTAGAGAGGAATCGATTAATAGCCAAGAGATCATTGGGCCATGACAAAATAACGAGGGTATGGGATGAGATGGTTTCATTCCAATGGATAGATGGGGCCACGGTGGTGCTATGTGTATTCATGGATTTGGCTACGGCCAATGACAGGGCCTCATACTATAAGGCCATATACTATGAGGTTGTTCCAAAGGGTAAGAGGATACCCATATTTAGCGAGCAAGGTCATGGGTAGATCACTGAGTCTGAGGCATCAGTGAGATCCATGGAGCAGCCATGAGATCCCCGGACATGGCAACAAATAGGATATCTGAGCACACAGTGATGCCCCCTCCTTGAGATCATAGGCCTCCCAGTCCTCATGAGGGATCAAGTCAAATTTGACTTGTTTTACACATATGCACTAATGTATACATTTTTGATGTACACCTCTTATGAAGGCTCATTTTGATCAATGTATGTATTATTTTGGATTGTATGCCTCTTATGAAGGCTCCTTTTGATCGATGCCCTTAATGGAAGATTTTGTATTGATGATGTATATCCTCTTGAGACAGACATTATATACATGTATATGGACATTTATATTTTCCATGTATTTATATGATTCATGATGATTATTATGGTTATGGATGATGATTATATCATGTTGTTTGATTGTACTTCTTATGTATGTATCATGATGGATATTGATGATGTATCACATGTGTTTGATTTTTATGATAGATCCATAGATGATGTCAATTATATTGTACATGTGATTTATAGATTAGTGTATGGGATGATATGATGATACCGGTGCAGGGATATATTTTGATATTTGTGACCCCTCTTGCCCCCTTTGATGATACGATATGTGATGACTAGCTTTAGCATACATGTATGATGTAGACTTTAGCATTTTTATTTATATATGATGTATAGATGATGTTAGATGTGATGATATAGATGGAGATATGATGATGTGATAACAAAATAATGTACAAGAAACAAACAAGCACAAACAAATGTTAACAAATCTACACATACTAAAGCAACACAAGAAATCACAACTATGTACAATTATTCACAAGTATGCAAAAACATGCTCCATATGTACAAACAAGAGTGAATCTAATCTAAGTAAGAAAAGATCAACCTAAAATGGTATGTTTAAGAAACACACTATACAAATGTACAAGTAAGTAAAAACTATACAAGAAAAGTGCACATAAGCAAAGAAAGAAACAAAACAAAAAAACAAGTAAACTAAAGCTATGTTTTTGTGATATTGTTTTCAAGGCATTTAGTGAAATTATTTTCTATTATTTTTGTATTTTTTGTTTTGCTATTGTTTTTTGTTTTTTAGCTTTATCTTAATGTTTTTGTTGGTTTGCCACATATTTTCATGTTTTTGCGATTTTCAACATATTTGATTGTTTTTACAATTTTCAAATTTCTGAAGCTATGTATAGGAAACCGAGAAATGTGGATGCCCCCAGCGTTAGATGGGAATATACAAGGGTAGGTGCCACGTGTTATATACAAGAAGGTGAATGTGTGAAGGTTCCCCAATGTTAGATGGGGAATATACAAAGGCAATCCCTTCACCAATTTACAAGAGGAGAAACAACCGAGATCAAGGCTTAACAAGATAGGTTCACAAAGAATCTCGGATGTAGGTGCAGGAACTAGCCCTAAGCTAAGTAAAAGTACCCCTAGGCACAAGATGTTTATGATCAACAAATCCTCCCAAGGTGCTGGAAAATTTTTTTCACTAAGTGACCTATCTAAAGTGCCACAATTACGTGGTTTTCACATTTAGATGCCCTGTTTTCACTTTTTCTTTTTCTTTTTTTTTTATTTTTCATTAAAAAATTTAATTTTTTGGTTTTTTTTTTTTTTTGCACCATGTTCAAGCATAAAACTGCTTGAGGTGCATGGCGTCATGGGTTCACGGAGCTCATCTCCATCAGGATGGGCAAGCTTGTATGCTCCTGACCCATATTTGGCCACAATGACATAAGGTCCTAACCAATGAGGTTCGAACTTTCCTTTCTTCTCTCTTTCTACCCTTGTGTTGAATTGGTTCTCTTTCATTACCAAATCTCCAACCTCAAATAGATGATATATCATCATTTTTTTGTAGTTCTGTGACACCTTGTTTTGATACACCTCAAGATGGTTTAGTACACATATGTGCTTTTCATCTAGAATCTCTAATTCTACCAATCTAGCCACTCTGTAATCCTCATCTTTATGTAGATAATCCCTAAGAGATATTCTCAAAGAAGGAAGATTGAATTCAATGGGATGATAGATTCAGTTCCAAATAATAGGGAGTAGGGTGTCACACCGTGGGGTGTGAATAAGCCCAAGAGGGTGGGTGAATTTGTAAATGCCAATTGCGACCTATTTTACTCACCATCTTTTCCATGATTCGAACAAGTGTTTTATTAGTAGCTTATGTTTTCCCATAACCTTGAGGGTAATATGGAGTGGACCACTTTAATCTTATCTAAAATCATTAATAAAGTGCTTTTACCATCTTATTCTTGAAGGATTTTCTATTTTCGATAATAATGGCGTGAGGAATGCCATACCTACAGAAAAAAGGTGACTCATGATGAACTTTAATATTTGAGCACCTGTAACATATGTCAATGGAACAACCTCCACCCACTTAGTGAAGTATTCTATGGCCGTGATGATGTGGGTATGACCATCAGATGAGGTAGGGGCGAGTTTCTCTATCAAGTCTAATCCTGTTTAGAGAATGAACATGGTGTTGTGATTAGTTGTAAAGGCTACATGACAAAGGTGCATGAATGAAATTTCCATACTTCTGACATAAGACACACTTCCTTACATAGTTGCAACAATCCATTTCCATAGTAGGCTAATAATAGCCTACCCTTAACAACTTCTTTGCTAGAACCATTCCATTTGTATGGGCTCCACACACTCCTTCGTGTACCTCCTTGATCGCTTGTACTAACTCTGTTACATCTAAACAATGCAGCATATTCCCATCATAGCCACGATGATAAAGTGTGTCTCCTAAGATGTTGTAATGGGATATTTGGTAGATAAAGCTTTATTTTTCAGACCAAGAAATGTCCAGAGGAAAGATACCACTTTAGAGGTAGTCAAAAATAGGGTCATACCATGGGGAGTAAGGAACAACAACTTCACATGCTAGAAAAAAATATGGCATGTCATATGTAGGTTGACATATATTTTCAAGAAAAATGGCATATCATTATTTTCTGGTGGAATCCACAACATGGAACCCACTATTTCCATTGCATCTACAAATCGGTTTTGTGCCCTTGTAATTTGTTCAAAAATTATGCACACAAAATATTCTTTCAGAGTTTCCACCAACTTTTTGTATGAGATGATTTTTTCATCCTTGACCTTGTACTCATCGTTGACTTGCTTGATAATCAGTTGTGAGTCTCCAACGACCTTAAGGTGGTGGATATTCCATTTTATAGCCAGCTTCATCCCAGTGATGAGTGCCTCATATTCTACAATGTTATTTTTGCAAGGAAATCCAAGACGGAAAGCTTGCGGTATGGGGTCTCTGAAGGAGTGATTATTACTACACCTTCCCCCAAACCATGGAAAGTAAATGATCCATCAAAATTTACTTTTCATATAATAGATTATTCAATATACATCAATGATGCATCGGGTAGATCCAAACTCACATGATCTGTTCCAGGTAAGGGTGCTTCTACCAATTAGTTAGTGAGAACTTTTCCTTTGATTGAATTTTTGTGTACATACTTAATGTCAAATTCACTTGAGTAGGATGATCCAATTAGCCATCCTACCAGTAAGGGAGGGTTTTGACAATAGGTATTTGAGTGGGTCAACCTTGGATATAAGCTTGGTTTTTTATTCAATAGGTAATGGAGAAGTTTTTGGAAGGTAAAAACCACAACCAAATAAGCCTTTTCAATTTGGGGATAATTGAGCTCATATGAAATTAGGGTATGACTGAGATAGTACACTGATTTTTCATTTTGGATTAGGTCATACTAAGCAAGCAATGTGCCAATAGAAAATGGGTTGTAGATATATATAGAAAAAGTGGTTCACCTAGGGTTAGAGGCATGAGGACTGGCAAATTTTCCAAGTATTGTTTGAGCAAGGCAAAGGCATGTTGTTGCTCTCTGGTCCCCAAATGAAATCAACATATTTCTTAATCTGGTGAAGGAATGATATTTGTCGGCAAGCTATGAGATAAAGCCTCGATGGCTTGTAATTTCTCATGTAGGCTACGTAAATTTTTGATGTTCTTGGGAGGAGGCATTTCAGTAATAACAATTACTTTGGCTAGGTCTACCTCAATCCCTCTTCTTGATACAATAAATCCCAATAGTTTTCCTGAAAATACTCCAAGAAACACTTCTTTGGATTTAGTCTGACCTTATATTCTCATAGACGTTCAAAGATATGCCTCAATACTTTAGGATGGTCTTCTCTTGTCTTTGATTTCCTAAGATATCATTCACATAGTCCTCCATGATGTCATGAATCATATCATGGAATATTACGGTCATTTCCCTTTGATAAGTTGTGCCGAATTTTTTGGGCCGAGGGCATTACTTGATAACAGAATGTTCCCCAAGGGGTTGTAAAGGTTGTCTTATGATGATATTCCTTTTCTATATTGATTTGGTTATATCTCGAATAACCATCCATAAGGGATAATATCTCATAGCCTGCATGATCAAATCGATGATCATGATGATGTTAGGAAAGGGAAAATCATCTTTTGGACATGCCTTATTGATGTCTCGAAGTCTATGCAAATTATTATTCCAACAGATTCTTTTTTGTATCGAACTATGTTTGATATCCACTCAAGTATTCAATGGGTCTGATGAACCCTACTACTAATAGTCTCTCTAACTCCTCTTTAACCAAAAGGGCCACTCGTGGATGCATTTTCCTTAGCTTCTGTTTAATAGGCTTTGTGTTTGCATGCACAACTAAGTTGTGCACCACCAAAGTTGGATCTAATCCTAACATATATTTATAAGACCATGTGAATATATCCACAAATTCTTTAAGAAGCAAGGTGAACGTATTTTTCTCTTTTGCTGAAAGAAAATCTCCCAGCTTGACTATATTTGGTTGCTCTTATGTTCTGATATTTACATCAATAGTTTCTTCTACCATCATTTTTGACATATCCTCCATACATGTAGGATCAGGATGAGGGTTGAGATCTTCTAAGGGTGTCTCTACGATATTTTCACCCTTAGTGTGGTCACTTATTTTGTCCATTGATTTTTTTATTTATTGGTCAGCTTAGTGCCTCAAAGAGGTTTTCACTGTGTGACTTGGACTTATGTTTTTGGAAAGGCTTTTCTTTAGAAAATTTCCCTCACTTTTTCTTAAATTTTGCTAACCAAAAAGCTCATATTCCTCTCCAAAGTATGCGTAGGTATCTATGTCAATAAAGAAACCCTTATAATGATCTCCAATAGGAATGGTATAACATATGCCCATAAATTTTGCGATAGCCTCATCATTATCAAAGAGGTCCAATGGCACATGATGTTGTTAGTCCCAATCGACAAGGGTAGGGTATATAAGGTCAATTTTAGGATCGGTGGAGGTTATGGTAAGGACATCGGTATCCATGAAAATGTTAGTGGAAGAAAGATCCTCATATTGGCTATGGTGGGAATCAGTGTCACTATTCGAATAAACAAAGTCATTCTCACGTTCAGAGGAGGTAGCATCTTGATCCATGGGGTGCGATCCATAGGGCTGAATACCAATACCATAGCGTTCCATTTTGAAATGTGGTAGTGGGACTTGTTCTCTTTATCCTTGTTCAAAATTTCCACATCTGAGTCCTTTGTAGCCCATGGAATACATCATTCTACTAGACTTTGTGTATTTTGTAATTTCATAAAGAGGTAGGCTTAGTGTCTTCGGGGACCCAAGTTGTAGGTGGGTCCAGAAATTTCTCTTCTACAAGTAGTCCACTAGGTAAGAATTTCCCAATAGTTTGTTCATCTTTAGGCCATTTGAAGTGATAATTGGGTATGCCTCTTGTTTTTGGTGACAAAGATAGATATGAAACCATAAGAGCCTGTTGAACATTGTATTCTCCACAACCATAATACAAGATTTTCATCTCCCATGAATCAAAGGGAGAGGTAAATGTAGAAGCCTCACGAGCACAAGAACTTAGGAGTCAAAATCTACCCATGATTCAAGATCTTATGACTGAAGGGGAATAACAATATCAATGGAGGGACATGTATATGTACCCCTATGTGTAAATAGGTTGAGAGAGCTCTGCAGTGAGTGAATGGTTATGGATCACCTTGAATGGTAACAATGTGTCCCTCATGTTTCAATTTAATACACTAATGAAACATTGATGGTATGGCATACATGGCATGGATCCATGGGTGACCAAGAATCATATTGTATGGAAGTTCTAAATCTAAGACATGAAACTTCATGTTGTGGCAAGTAGGCCCTACTTCCATTAGCAGTGTTATTATTCCAGCTTGAATCCCACTCCACGTTGTTGTATGTAGTTATGGTGATAATGTGGGACTCTAGATATTCCTTCAGTGTGTCCCAATTGTTTGATTAGTTTCAATGTGCATATGTTCAATCCACCCATTGTCCACAAGCACCCTCTTTATCTTTCGGCGAGTAACAAATACTTCTATATAAAGAGGAAGGTTATGTGTATGATCTTCGTTAGGTATTTCCTTGTGGTTAAAAGAAATGTGTTCGCTAGGTGCAATTTTTCCACCACAACTTGTAGGTGTGAAGGATCTACTTCCATTGACACTCTTGACCCCTGAGAGGGTTTTGTATAGGATGTCTTTATGTACGTTTGATATCTTGAGAAGATATAAGATTGAAATCTTAGCATACGTCTTCTCAAGTTTCTCTAGGATATTGTACTAACCATCTGAGGGGTAGACAGAGGAGGTTTTGAGATCGTGAGATGAGCGCACCTTGTTACCACAGTCATAATATTTTCCCTTGATCCTAATGGTATTCACATGCTCATCAAAAGAGTGAACACATCCAATGAGTGATTCATAATGATTGTTATCACTTTTGGTATACAGATAGTTTGTGGCTTTGTAGCTTTGGGATGAATCTCCCTGATCTAGATTTTTCTCACTTGGTTTACCATGCTTCAGGAATGGTTCTTTGAATATTCCCATATTTTGATTGGGTGTTTGATTTGATTCTAGTGAATCTACTTCTATGTCCCCACTATCGATAAGATCTTGGATATAGTGGCAAAGTCTTAGGAATTTATCTGTCTTATGTCCCTTGACATGATGAAAGTCACAATATTCGTGCTCTTTGTACCATGAAGGTTTAGGATCATTGTCATCAAAGGGTTACATTGTAGGATATGTCACCATGTGGACTACATCTAATTGTTTCAAGATTGCGGACAAAGAGTCCATAAGAGGAGTGAATGTTCTGCATTTGACTAGTGGTTGGATCAACCCTTTGGTCAGTTTAAAAGGTTGACCAACTTGGACTACTTGTATACATTTGGAATATGTGATTCCATCTCCTACCACATTCTTATTTTTGTTAATGATCTTTGGCTTGTCTGTAGGTTTGGTAGGTTGATTATCTTTGGATGATGATTTGATTGTCCCTTTTGTAATGAGGGACTTTTCTATTTGTATTCCCTTCTCGATGACCTCTTCAAACTCCAAACACAATGCATTTGTAAATGAAAGGTGATGTCTGGATTTAGATTTGGTACAAAGATGCTAACAAGTTGTTTTTCAGAAATGAGCAAGGGAAGTGGCTAGCTAGCCCCCACCATCTTTGTAGGAAACTTGCAAAGGTTTCATTTGGATGTTGTCTAGTATTACATAGGTCAGCCATGGTTATGTCACTTTCCATATTGTATGATAAATTTCACACAAATCTCTCTACTAGTTTAGGCCATGTGAAGATAGACCCACGAGGTAAGCGAGTAAACCATTCTAAGGCTTGTCCTCCTAGACTTTTTGGAAAGAGTCGTATGAGGTAATTGTCATTGTATGCCACTTCTTGGCATGCCATGTAAAAATATTTCACATGATCATGTGGATCACCTTTCCCTCTATACTTATCAAATTTTGGCATATCAAATTTCTTAGGAAAGGGTTGAAGAAACATAGCCTTATCAAATGGATGAGGGCATAGCTCTTCATATTGATACCTTTTTTATGTCCCCCATTGCTTTCTTGAAGGCTTGTGAGTGTTGCTTTCATAGATTGTAGTTCTTGTGAAAGAAGTTGGTCTTTTGTGGGGAAGGCAACATATACACACGACTATTTTTCAATGTTTCACCTTCTTGGTTTTCTATGTGAAGTTCACTATTTTTGACCTTAGGTTTCTCTCGATGTACATTTTTGTTTGTTTCCTTTTGTACATGAGATGTTAGTAAAGCTAGTTGTCGACTAAGGTTCTAAATTTTTGTGGTATAGTGACTTCTTCCTCATGATGTTCCTCTTCATCTTCATTGAATGGGGTTGTTCCACGTTTTCATGTTCTATTCTTACTCTACGTGGTACCTTGATAAGTGGCATTTTATAACCCCCATGTTGTCATTTCCCACGTTTGATGTGGAAGCATGTCCATATGCTAAGATTTCATCCATGTTGATGAGAGGTGGTTCCTCCTCATTAGCCTCATTTGTGGGTGGAATAGTTTCATGTTCTGTTGGCATTCTAGCACCTAATTCTACTACTCTCACAAGCACCCTATCTTTTTTTATGAAAAGGAACTCATCTAATAGGGTGGGGTCAAAATAAAAATCTGTGTGTGGTGACCCTAACTCATCACCACTATGATCTACCATTTCTTTCGCTTCTTTTTTCTCTGAAAATATAGGCCCTAAATCATGACCAATAAAGGGATTTGACCCTTGTTTGTTTGATGTTTCCCATGCTTGTTTTGTTTCAATTACTTGTCTTTTAGCTCCCAATCTTGTTTTGGGGGCCATGATGAATAAGAATTTCACTAAGGTGTTTTGAATTTGTTCAAAAGGTATTGGTCAAACCTAAGTGAAAATATATGAATGTCAAAGAATGTCAATAGTTCAAAGTGATTTCCTAAATGAATAAGTCAAAAATGAAAACAAGACACAATCACACAATGTTTGTTCTAAACCAATCAATCAAATGAGGTACTTCCTATGTTTGTTTTCAAATGGTAGTTGACATTTAAGATGATCAAAAAAATGTCACCACTTATGTCAAGTTCAAAGAAATGAACAAGCATAAGTAATAACAAGAGGTTGATATGATCCCCAAACAAAGTATACGCAAAATGGGTTTAAATCCAATCAAGACCTATATCTCAAAAAGTGGGAGTTATGAAGATGAACAACACAACAATACCACTAAGATATGTTAACCAAACTTTATGAGAAAGTAAGGTATTAATATCAAAATAATATTGATACGATGCACACAAAGGTAACCACAACACCTTTCAAATCGAGGTAATGTTTGAAATCAAACTAAGGCTTAAGTTATACTAAGGAATTATTGGGGTATGCATATCATAATGTTACAACCTAGACACTTAGGCCAAGTTTACAAGAAACAAGATGAAAGTATCAAAATTTTGGTGATACAAATATATTTACAATACAACAACATAACACTTCAAAGGATAGTTTAGTGAGGAATCAAGCCTAACTAAAATGAAAATCTTGACTTGGGTATCAATATCAAATGGTTATCAATGACATTAAAACATATTCACACACTTTAGATGTTTAACAACTCAACCGCAAACATGGATGAACATAAACAAACATAAAAGTGGCAAAAATAATCAAGTGATAACACACATATAGTTTCTCTTATTTTGATCAACAAAGTGTCAAAAGAAATCAAAGGAAGTAGATCAAGTGGGGTTGAAAAATGCTTATCCTCACTTTGGTAGAGTTTCACCTTGCCTTACGATGAGTGAAAAACTATGCAAAAGTAACGTCATAAATTTCGTGGTGAATAATACGTAGTTTGAACTTTAATGGAATCTCTTTTTATTTGATAATCAAATTTTTACTCTAAGAAAGTTCTCCCTTTGCGATGGCTCTCAAAATGATGGTACAAATAAGTTGGCTCTAAGTCAAGATAGCTTCTTCTAGATGGTTCGCTCAACTAGGTTTCACAAGTTATCTAATGCAAGCTCATTTTGCCAAGGTTTCCCAAGGATTATCCCATCTTTACTTTACCCCTTCAAACACAATGAGCAATAAATATGTTCATCATGTTTCTCACTAGGGGTCGTGATACGAATAAATTTGACGTTAAGTCTCACGTGTATACTAGTCAAGTAGGTGTGCGAGCACTTCCTATTTCATCCATAAGGTTACCTATTGCATGGACTACTTTAGGATCTTAGGACCACCCCCATTATTGCAGCTTAAGGCTTATGCCAAAGGGGTTATGTCCTAGTTAAGCGGACGGGGCATACCCTTATCCAAACCTACAAATATAGTCTTTTGATTGTGGTGTGTTTTTTTAATCTTTTATTCTTAATGTGGTTTACTTGTACACCTTTTAGCAACCTACATGGAAACTATATTAGTAGTTTTTGTTTCAATCCTCCTTTCTTTGACAAGCGTTTAGGTCCTATGAAAGATTTCATAGTTTTCCACAAACAAAAGAGGATAAATCATCATTTTGATTCCCAAGATCGTCGTAAGATGCAAGAGAAGAGAATACACAACGTAGAATCCAACTATGTAATTAAAAATGGAAAATACTCAATTTAAACACAAAATTCATTCATTTTAACCAAATTTGACATTATTTCCTTTAGCAACAAGTGTTTTTCAAAGAAATAAAAGATATAGAAATTGTTTCTGATTCCCAAGATCACCTAAAAGGTGTGAGGGAAGCATACATGACTCTAATCTCCTAACTAAGCATGCAACATTCATTAACCCTTAAACAAACCAAGTTATAAAAAAACATGCAAATATTCCCTGCAAAATAGAAGTTAATCTTCAATTTAAACCTGCAAGGAGTTAGTACATCCAGAAAACATGCTTTGAGAAATTTTAAAGTAAATCTCAAATCTAAACTGTGATGCCTACGCTCAACTTTGGGTGTGTACGCATGTTTCAAAATGTGTACATGCCTCTATTAAAACTGACAGTGGGATAAATAGGTATACGGCCAGAGAGTTGTGTATGCCTAACTTTTTACGAATATTCTCATAGAGTTAACAAGGTCAAAGTAGAATCACTATCAAATGTGTATGCTCAAGTATGACCGCTTATGTGTGGGTTTAGGTGTATACGCTAGCAAACAAAAATCCAGAAAAACATAGAGGAAAAATATCATGTACACTGGAAGAATGATGTATACACGGGACTTTAAATGCATACGCTAGCTGATCAAAAAAAAGTTGATAGGGTATTATTAACCACGGAATGTATACGCTCAACTTATGTCATGTACGCTAGCATTTTGGTACGTACACTCTCAAGTTTTTATGTGTACACACCCCTTACAACTTTTTACCTACACGTGTATCTAGAAATGACGTCAAAACATGAGAAATGACATAGGCAACTTCAAAAGCTCAATTTTTTTCCCAAATTAGCTCAAATAAAAGAGTAACCCATCACAATAAATCACATAAATGAGATCTAATGCATATAAAGATGATGAAATAAACTAAGAATCTCAATTTATTTCATATTTGCATGATATGGGTTGGAAAAACATGAGAAAACTAGCAAAATTCATTAAGATCAAAGGGACTATGGACCCATCCCACCGGGTGTGCCAAATGTATCAATGTATTAGTTAACTAAGCTAAGAGAATTGAAACTAACACCTTAATAGCTTCAAAACTAAGTTAACCCTACAAATATCATCATGTTAAGAGCTTAAAGAGACTAACTACCAACATTATGCATTAGAACTTGAAATGGAAATCAAACTAATATGCTAAGCACTTGAATCTTTACTCTTTAGATCACCAAAACAAATGAATGAACCTAGATAGATCCATGGAAATCAAAGTTGATTGTTTGATCTTCAAGGGTTTAGGAATGGAGGCTCATCAAATCATAGCTACAAGACCATTTTGATTCTCTCCATATGACCCAAAAGTTTGGATGGATGAAATGAAAGAATGAGGTTATTAGCTCAAATGAAATATTCTCTAAGATGAAATGCCTATAGTTTAGCTATATGCATGTAAGGTGTAAGTAGAAAGGTTAGAGGAGGGTTTATTTTATAACCCAATGGTTTGAAGAAGCTTTGCATCCTATTACATGTGGGATAATAGAAAAGCTAGGTTAGTAATGGATAAGCATGGTTTAAAAGTGGTTGAGTTTACTTTAGGAGAGTTTAATTCATCCTCTAGTGACTCATGGGAGTTGAGAGGGTTTATTGATTAACCAAAGTGATTAATTAATAGATGTGTAAGCTTATAGAATCTTTTAGAGAAATAATTAGCATGATTTAAACTTATGTGAGGGATGTAGTCACATAAATGAAAAATTATTGATTTAATGGAAGAGGAATCTAATTAATTAAGAATAATTAATTAGTCTAGATAGAAAGGGGGGTTAATTAACGGAAGGTTGTTAATTGGCATATTTTTTGGATAGAAGAGTTAATTAATTGACATAATGTAACTAATTAACGGTGATAGAAGAGAAAATGAGCATTTATTGATGATATGTCATCAATTTGTGGGAAAGGATATAATTAGCAATATTTAAGTATTCAAATTACACAAGCTAAATTATAGGTGTCTACAAAGATCTCGTGACCATTTTTTTGAGAGTGATTCCTCCATCTTACCTCATTTTTGTGACAACACTCAATTTTTCGATCATACCATTAGTTTTGGGAAGTCAGGTGATTTTTTTGCAGCAAGAAGAAGCAATGTACAACAAATATGAAGAAGAAGAACAAGAACTATATTCTCTCAACAAGGAAGATAAAACCACAATCTTCCCAAAAGTCCCAAAAACATCATCAAAGAAGGGGAAATGCACAAAAATAAATTTCCTATCTACAAATGAGGACATGAGTTGAAATATTTTTGGTATAACACATTTAAGAAAGGTTCATCGAGAAATTTTTGACCTCAAAATCAGTAGTCTCATCAAGGAAAATCACACTACAAGCAAGGGAAAAGAAGGGGAACTGGTGAAATAAACCCCATCAATAAGGAAATGTAGCTGAGCAAGAAGACCATTCAGAAAATTAGGACTTCATGTACATTTCCCATTCCAGTGAACCATCCACATCATCTAGTGTTGTTTGGTACATTGATTCAGGAGCCACTCGACACATGAATGGGAACAAATATTGGTTTACTACCATGAGGGACACACCTTTGAAAAATCATGTTTCATTAGGTGATGACTCTTCTTACACGGTACAAGGTATTGGGAACATTTATCTACCTCTTGGTTCATGACATTATAGATTATCTGATGTATTATATGTCCATGGCTTAATAAAGAATCTACTATCACTTAGTCACTTCTAGATTATAATCAAGATTTATTTTTGTATTCATTCTGGTAAGAAAGTGTGTTTGAATTGAGAAGAATCCGAAACTTGAGAATTGTTGCAAAATCCTCCAATATGGGACATATGTTCCAGTTAACGTTTTCCACGGTGATGATTAAGAACTAGTGGAAAAGAAATCTTCCTTTACACCATTGTGGCATCGGAGTCTTGGTCACATCAGTTTTAAATATCTCATACACTTCACTAGTAATATGGTGAGATTTTTCCATCTCTCAAAAAGGATACAAACAAGTTTCTTAACTACCTAGTAGGAAAACAACACAAAGCTTCATTCTAGAAGAGTACTTATCGAGCTTACGGTAAGTTTTATTTAGTTCATATTGATATTTGTAGTCGATGCAACCTTCTAGTCATTCTCGCATTTCATTATTTCATGCTATGTGTTGATGATTATTCAAGAAAAGTGTGGATATTTTGTATTTGTAACAAAAGTTATGCTTTTGACAACTTAAAAAATTTCAAAGTCGTTATAGAGAATGAGATTGGTCAATAGATTAGATATCTCCACTTAGATTGATGGTTGATTCACCAAAGAATGAGTTCAAAGCCTAACTGCAAGCTCACAAGATTCATCGATAGATTCCTCCTCCACATACACGCATCGAATGGTTTTATTGATGCAACTATTTTAGAGATAATGTGTTACATGATTGTTGATTATGTACTAGTGAGGACATTCTATGCCGAAGAAGCGAAGACATCATTATATTTTCTTAGTAGAGTGCCCATAATTTCTCTTGATGAAGTAACTCCACATGAAGCATAGTTGAATCAGAATCCATCCTTTGCACACCTTAGAGTATTCAGGTGTAAAGCCAACATGCACATACCCAAGAAGAATATAAATAAGTTGGATATGAAATCACATAAACCCATCTTCATTGGATATAGTGAAGAGGATATTGAATCTTGATTGATGGATTTGAAGACCGGAAAGTATACACTAGAAAATATGTTGATTCTTTGAGAAGAAGGAAGTTGAGACTCCTCTAGACTCACCTAATGTAGATAGCACACTTGTTGTGAAAATAGAAGAAAATGTTTCCACTAATGACGAAAGTGATGATGGAGATGATGGTGATGATCAAACAGGACCATGACCCATGGGAATAGTTTAGTGTATGCCCAAGTGGTATATAAACATGATTCAACATGCAAAGTTGGATGCTCCTCTGGATACATCCACCATTGGACCATGGACTCATAGTAAATCTCGAGAAGAAGTAAATTTTCCTGTGAGTAGTAGAGATCTTGAATCATTGAGCCTATTGGGAATTATTTCTATGGTTTTCATTGATGTCAACTAAAAATTGATTTTAAATAGTTTCAAGGTGGTTTAGGTGTCTCCATGAGGTGTCATTCATGTTTGAGCTTGAAGGTTGATTGGTAGTGTCTATTTTGGGGTAGTTTCTATGATGTCTTGGCATGGTCTTGAGCATGGTGTAAGCTAGTATGGTCAAAATAAGAGTTATAAAGGTTGGTATGAGGTCTAACATGTTAGAGGTGATAATAAGTTTGTAAGTTGAATACAAGGTCAGTCTTGATGAGTCATGTGGTGAAGTAGGCCATTCTAGCCTAATCTTAGGCCTAACATGAACAAATGGTGGAGTAACATGCATTATGAGGAAGATCAAGTTAGTATGAAGCATGTGGAATGTGTCTAGAGGTTGCATACCATGTGCGGTTGATGTATCAGGCCATACTTCAGAGGTTTAGTGCATAATCAAGGTTCATTGAAGCAAGTTTCTTGAGAACAAGGTAGGAAAGCAAAGGTAAGTCTTAGTGGTTGGAGAGAAAGGGAAAATTTTAGTGCTTAATTTTTCAAAAACTCGTGAATATTAGGGTTTTTGAAAATTGGAAATGGTAAATTTTCAGAAGTTTTCTTCCACCCGCTTCTCCTAAAATTTCAGCCAACTTGTCATTTATATGGGTCGGTTCACCTACTATTTACACTAAAAAAATGAACCTATGCATGTAATTTTCCTACGTTTGAATTAAAATGCGCTCATATTCGCCAAGGTATAATACTATATATATCACCGACGTATCAATCAATAGTCCAGCTATTGACAAAAAGATGCATGTATCCTTTTTCATGGCATAGATGATTGTCCAATACCATCATCCTACACCTCTGCCACTCAACTTCACCTATTTTTCAATCTATCATCATGCTTCCTACTTCTTTCGTCCAATAGTTTTCATCTAACCCTCATTCATATAACAACTTCTTCCACTGTCGAACACCTTATCATCTAACCCCTAACCTATCCTACCCCCGTCATGCAACCCTTTATCACCCAACCCTCTATCGTGAAGGCATGTAGTTTCCAACCCTATAGTCGTCTATCAATAGTGAATATCTGTGACATATCCATGGATTCTAGAAAATAGGGTAAGAAGGATATTTCCGTTAGAAAAAGAGTAACATGACATTATTTGGCTATTTTGGTCAGTCACAAAAATGAAATTGGTGTTAGGATCTGTAGAAAATATAGGTATGTACTATCTACTAATTTACATAATTTTAATCATATATTTTCCATACTATTTTTTCATGTACTCTTATTCAATTAATTGTATTCCTATTTATTAAATTAAATCTTTACTCTTTGTACTCTTGTTTATTTAGTTGTATTAATCATATAAATAATTAATACTATATTTATGTAACACTTATTTATGTAGACATTTCTCAAACACATTCAGAAACTAATGTATTTCGACATGATCCTATTGATGAAAACATTCATTCCCTTGATGACATTGAACTAGGAGAAGACACATCAAATTCTCATCCAACACCAACCTCAGACAAAGCTTCTACTCCAATCTTTGTTTCCAGAAAAAGGAGACATGATGATTAGGATATTCCTGATGAGAATAGACTTATAGAAGACCTAGAGGCACAAGTTAAAGAAAGTAATAAAATATTGCGAGAAGAAAGAGGACTAAATGAACAATAAGAAGAAATTTTAACTTTAAATGGGTAACCAAATATCCTTTTATTGAAATTGTGGAGCTAAAAAATGGTAACAATATTCCAACTCAATGTCGATGTAAAATATGTAGTTGGAAACAAGGGAAAGATCATACAATGCAACTCAAATTAGACACTATTGAAAAACACCACAGAAAATATATATTTCACAAAAGCAGAAGGATGGGCACATAATAAATACTCATAAATGGAAAAATGGAAAATACGGCTTGTATGTAAAGTATGTAGAAGAGTATGAAAAAGAAAAAAACATTTGAAAACTATAAATGAAAAAGGTGGCACAATTGCAGAAAAATTAGGCAAAGCTATGCAAATTGAAATGCTTTCCAAAAGTATTCAATTTTCTACGGTATTCCATATATTGAAAAAGGGAATACCTATTTCAGATTTCTCAAATAATAATTTTTTTATCAATTTATTAGATCATAGAACATTCCACAATCACATTAATCAGATAATAGTGGTTGGGAAATTGTAAATTGTCTTACTCTGGTGAAAAGGAGGATTTGAAAGAAGCTATTAAAAATGCAAAGTTTATTTCACTTTCAATTGATGAGGTCATAGTGGTGGACAATACTTCATGGGTTTGTATTCATGTCTATACTTTTGTAAATGAAGTAAGAAATCCCCATCTCTTAGCTATTCATAAAATGGTTGAAAATTGCAATTCCAAAAACCTTTACAAATTGGTGGTGTCAATTTTAAAGGATATATCGACCATATGGATGATTTTTACATTGCCACGGCTAAGTTGGTTTGTTGTTTTGGAACTTTTGCGACGGTGGAGAAATAATGCAAGGGGGAAGAAATGGTCTCTACGTCAGACTACAAACAACAACGCTTGCACTATTTATGATTGCTATTCATTGCGTGTCTGCAGAATGAATCATTATCGGTGAATATAAAAATTGTGAGCACATTCGAAAGTGTTACTAGAGTGGAGGAGCTCATCCATGAATTGTATGCATATTATTCAAGTAGTCCAAAAAAATTTAGAATTTCAAAAAAAATCAATTGGATTGATAGATGGGAAAATGATTATTAAAGATGTAGATACCATATGGATTTCCATGTATGAGCTTGCTTGTAGAATATTTGAAGAATATCCTTCATTGACAGGTTTTATGTATAAATACCATGGAAGTAGATAAAGCTAAAGATTTGTTGTACCATCTGACAGATATTGAAACTTTACTTACATTATGTGGTATTTTTCCAATGTTGAATGAGATCAATGTTTTGACAAAGCATGTCCAAGAGTGTTCCATCTACATTACTGACTTCATACGAATGAGAAAACATGTATGCATGAGTCTAGATAATTTATATTTTTCATATGGAATTTTTTGAAGACTTGTTTTTGAAATCTGGAATACATTAAATGACCTTAAGAATCCAAGCTGCTACTTAAAATTTAATATGAATGATCATCTTTGTATAACATTCGGGGAAAGAGATACCACTTCACACTTTTTAGAGAAGAGAAGATTTGGTTGGATCAGAATTGGAAGAAGTACGAGTGACACACAATTTATATGAAAAAGTATTATGTGACACACGAAATAAACTAAAAATATTTCTCAATCTTTATCTACAGATATCTGTGAACGATTTTAAAAAGATAAATTACTTGAAGCAATGGGAGTTGTGAATCCACTTGTTTTGGAATACAGTTGGTGGCATTACTGAAACGTCCATCAATAATTTATTTATAAAATACATGAATAGTCTAATGGAACATTTATGTAAGCGTGAAGAGATAAATGGTGTTGTAGTTGAAGGTATTTTACAAAATAAGTTACTTGAGTTCTCAATCATAGTATTTTTCTCTTACTATGCTAGAGCAATTTCATTTTCTAGATGAGCCAATAAAAAATGGTTCCATTAAAAGGCTTTGGAAGAAGCTTTATTCAAGCAATATTTTACGAGGTAATTTCAGCGAGTATTTTCAACTATATGAATTGTGCCAAACTATGATCCTAAGATCTATTGAAGATGAAATAGTATTCAGTGCATTATCCTTCATAAAATCAAAAGTTTGTAATAGATTGGATAGAAATTTAGAAAGTTTTCTGAGATTGTATGTTTTGAGTTATTTCGTGGAAACTTTTCCTTAAAGAAGAGAACTTAGATTATGGAATTCAATCATAGAAAGAAGAGGAGTAGGTAATATTGTGACTGATGTGGGGATCCGAACATATCCACCGAACACACTTCCAATTTAGTAGAATTCAAGGACACTAATGAAGAATGGGTTACTCCAATGGCGTAAATGTTTCAATTGCTAGAGTCCTAATTTCTTGTCTACATTCTAGACACTATTGACAAAATGATTTGATTATTTATATATTTCATATCGAATAATTATCAACTAGTCTTAATAGACTATATATGTTGTTTTTATTGTAACAAATTCATGTTTTATATTTTGTTTTATTATTTTAAGAAGGATAGTGATTTATTTAGATCCATCTCTGTGTGATTAATATTTTATCTCTGCATGAAACATAATTCTTTTTATACTCAAACAAACACACAAAAAACATCTAAAACCATGCAAAACATCTCCAAATAGTAACATTAAAAACATTCACAAGAAAGTAGAAATGTGAATACAAGAGTGCATATTAAATTTTTCAAAAAAATTTAAAAATGTGTCATAACTGAAAATAGAGTTCCAATTCATAATTAAACTTGTATACATACTAACAAGTGGTGGATTACTTTATGGGGACATAAATGTTTTCATAAAGCATTGTCGACCAATACATTTACCAAATTCTAAGTTATTAATTTCTTCTCAAAGCTTGCGGAAAGTTCTTACATATAAGAACACATTACGAGGGAATCCTCTTCTCTACCTATGATTATGAGTCATAGTTGTCCTTATGTTTGCCACACGGAATAAAAAAGAAAAATTGGTTGGCCATTATCTTTTAATTCCTACTCCAATGTCATAGTTATGAAAACACACCATCACATGGTGAAAAGATGCGAGAGGCTTATGACATTCAACAATCATTCACACAATTAGAACAATTACTTGAAAACATCATTCAAAACCATACCATTTTCACCTTTTCACAATAATCCAAAACTTCTATTCTATCACATGATGTTAAATACAACTATTTCAAAACTCAAGGTTGCCTTACACCTACTTGATTTCACTGATCAAAACTATACAAATTCTTGATAAAACAAGAAACCTTCATTTTTACCCAAACTCGTTATAGGCCTCATTTCTTCCTACTAGCCCTTCAAACATGCATTTTGTGATGTAAAATCCACATTACGGGAACTAAGACTCACTGGTAATTTTTCAAGTACACATTAAGCCCATTAAAGAGCCTACAAATTTTCATCACTCAACACTTCACCAATTTTATTTTGTTCCCTCTCTACCATTTTTTGTTTCATCCCTCAATTAGCACTAGTTTTCTATAAATCGGTGTATCCAAAGAAAACTATGTGTCTTCATGCAAAGTTGGAATATGTTAGGGTTTCAAGCTAATACCTAGGGTTTCTTGGTTTTCCACTATTTCCAACTTTTGAAACTCCTTATTCCAACCGTAATGAACTTACTCAAGCTCCTTTCAAGTCTTATCTACCTCGGATCATCCTTCTTACTAGTTTTCAAACTTAGGCTTCTTAAGCTCCTTGTCTCATTTCCATAAACCTTTTACTTATACTCTGCTTTACTCCTTCTAAGGATTTATTTGAGATTCATCACCTTCATCTTTCTCCTAAATCATCTTTCTCTAAAACTTTAATACATGTCACTTATCATTTCTTAGATTAAGTCACTTATTAGTAACCTTCTTTATGCACACTTTAGGTTTCTTACTTTTGTTTGTGTGATGAATAGTCATCAACCTCCTTGAATGAGATTTATTTTATACTTATTACACTATAATATAGGTTATGAGACTCCTATTGATTCCCCACACTCTCTTTACAACTTCTTTTCAAATACACTTTAAGCAAATACTTGTTTGTTCCACTCTCTTCCCTTAGATTCCTCTTTTTCAAGATTCTCACAATGGTAAGTATAGGACAATCTAGGCTTGAAAAGATCATGCTCTATTATCACCTACTATACTCCTCAATAAATTATCCTTACTCCAAGAAATAACCCCATGTATTTTAACAACCCTTTCCTTAACACTGGTATCTTCTAATCATTGACTCATGGATCTGAATCTTGATTGTTGCATATTTAATTAAGTGAGGTCTGTGCACATGATTTCATAATTTTTCAATTGATTGGATACATTCTCAAACTTTTATGGTTCTTCATTCACCTATAGACTTCATGCAACCCTCAACTAAGATTTCTTAACTCAACTAAGAATAGTGACTCAATTTCCTTCCACAATTCTGTAGGGACCGTGCACACTTTGTTTTCTTCACTATTTGAGTTATTTTAAACTCTTTGATGAAATGTTTCTTAGTATTTCTAGTATCCTTATACACTTATTCAACGTTCAAAATTTCCACAAACCTCTAGTTCATGAAAACAAGACCTTTCCATTATTAACCCTCCTTGTTATGCTCCTCAACTTGTCATAGTATAGTCAACATTGATTTCATAATATTTTCAAATTTATAACCTCCTTCTTAACAAATCGATGCTTCTAACACATTGGAAATGTCCTAACATGCATGATCCTTTATACATAACAACACGCATGGTCTCATTAAGGCTTATACTTGACCTTTTCTTGTCTTTATCCCTCAAGAATAGAGTTTAATCCATACCGAGATAGACCTAGGGTTTTATTTCACTTGAATTAGTCTTCTTTACCTCCTTAGTATTCCAAGCCCAATTACATACATCTAATAACATATTTCCTCTTGACCATTTAACAAACATCTTTATTTTCCCGAATTCACTCTATTTGATTACCCCCAATCAAAGAAACTATAGCTCACTATTCACAGGTCTTATGAATGTCTTATTTTTGCATTTTAAGTTAATAAAACTCTTGTTAGGCCTTAACTTTATGAGGGTGATCTTCACAACACATTATTTCATTCAAACTACCTAAATCATTCAATAAAATATCATTAACTTATTGAAAAACAATCCCATATGTATCTACCTTACAGGGTATGGCATTCTCTTATAAATGAAAGCTCTTGAGGCTTTATAACACTATGCAATCTTTCATACTTGTCACAACTCATACAAACCAACACTTATCAATGACACATACTGATAACATTAATTTATGAGCAAACCACAATGCACAACTATTATTCCAATATAACATGACTCAAGAATACATAAACATTTCTTCATTTTATTAGAACAAAAGGTTTGGTTACAATGCTTCCTTCCATATTTACAAACCTCCTTAGGTTTCTTAAACCTCATTCACTTACCCTTTTTCCCTAGAACCACCTTTCCATCTAACTAACTTCTCTTCATATTTCAATCTCTCCTTTTCAAATGTGAGAGATGGCGATTCTACATGCTAACTTGTGATGACTAACTCAAGCTTGTCTTGACTCCAAGTTACAAAACCTAAGAAAAATTTAATAAAACTTTACATGTGCCTAGGATGACCTTTTACATTACTAAAAATCCTTACATTTTTCATCAAACCTCTTCACATGGTCCTAAGGATTCAAATTTTCAAAAACCCATTTTGGAGGGAAAATGCTCAAGAGACCAAAACACCCAAAAAGACTCAAGTAAAATATAGACTCTTCCTGATACACCTAATGAACCTACTAGGAATCCTTACAAACCAAAAGATGGAGGAAAACCAAAATTTTACTATAGACAAAAATGATGCTCCTGCATCATACTCCCCAAGTGGAGAGAATTGAGCCCAATATTTTGTTTTCTTTCTTCCTCTTTTTCCAATTCTTTTGTTTCTTTGAATTTCTTCCTCTCCTATTATGTTTTAGTTCATCTCCATGTTTCTTAACTTGATTTTTTATTCTCCTTACTTTCTTGGTTCTTTTCTTTCTTGTTTTGTCATCTTATTGCTTCATTATTCATCTTTCTTCATCTTTGTTATCTTTTGCTTCATGTTTCACTTGTATTTCCTCATAAATTTCTTTCTTCTCTTCACTTTTCTCATTCATATCTTGGTCCATACCTGCACATATATAACTAAAATCCACATTAGATTACAAAAATAGAGGACAAGTACTCTTCTTCTTGTATTCTTTCTCCACTAATTTAATAGAGGACAAGTACTCTTCTTCTTGTACATCCCCTAAGAACAAATTCCGAAACCCCAAGCATTCCACGTAACTCAAGGTAGCGAGGTGATGCAAAAGGCTTCGTAAAGATGTTTCGCAACCCGCCTTCTGAGTTAGAAGGTACTCCAGCAAAGAACTCCATCCTGAATGTGCTACCGAATGAATTGGATTTGTATCTCGATATGCTTGGTCCGTTGGTGCTCAACTGGGTTGCGAGAAATGTGAATTACACTTTGGTTGTCACACCAAAGTACAATCGGTGAATCCTGTGGGAATCCAAAATCATCAATAACTGGTGAAGCCAAAGAATCTGCTGACTCGTTGTAACTATTGCCCTGTACTCTGCCTCTGAAGATGAAAGTGCAATAGCCTGTTGCTTTTGCACACCTAAGCAATTGGAGAAGAACCAAGACAAAAAGATAGCCAAAAGTAGAACGCCTATCATCAATAGAACCTGCCCAATCTAAATCTATATACCCAACCAATTGAGTAGAACCCCTAGTGTAGTGTAGGCCAAAGTGGGAAGTGCCCTGTAAATAGTACAAAATCCTTTTAGCAGCCTGCCAATGACTACTATGAGGAGAATGTGCAAACCGAGATACAAGCCCTACTGCAAATGAAATATTAGGGCGAGTATGGGTCAAGTACATGAGACTCCCAACCAACTGCCTATACAATGTAGGATCACAAAGTGGTGTGGTACATGTGGATGTAAGAATAACTCCGACTAAAAAGGAGATGGACTTGGCTTAAAATCAACCATATCAAAGCGCCTAAGAAGATCATGGGTGTACTTTTGCTTGACTCAAATGAATCCCTGAATCTTTCTGAGAAATCTGCAAACCAAGGAAATAATGCAATAGCCCAAGATCTGTCATGTCAAACTATGTAGAAAGAGCCCTCTGAATACTCAAATGTGGGAAGAAGAGCTGCCAATAAGTAACAGATCATCAACATATAAGAAAAGTATCACAATATCCTCACCAACATGCTTTGGAGATACACTATATGATCGGAGTGGCAATGAAAAAAACTAGTAGATAGAAGAAAAGAATCCATCTTCTCATACCAAGCCCGAGGGGCTTGTTTGAGACCGTAGAGAGACCTTGAGCCTACAAACAAGAGAAGAATCCTGAACAAATCTAGCCACTGCTCCATATATATTTCCTCTTGTAGATCTCCATGTAAGAAGGCACTCTTCACATCCATCTGGTATACGGGCCACCCCTATGATGCAGCAATAGCAAGTATAAGGCGTATAAAATCCATCTTGGCAACGGGTGTAAAAGTCTCAGAGTAATCAATACCTTTGACTTGTGAAAAACCCTTTGCAACAAGATGAGCCTTATACTTGTCAATGGACCCATCAACTACGTATTTGGTTCGGTATACCCACTTACACCTAACCATCTTTCTTCCTTTAGGAAGAGATACCAAATCCCAAGTATGATTCTTCATCAAAGAAGAATACTCAACTGCCATCACATCATCCCACTCTAGTATCCCATGAGCCTTTGAAAATACTTGTGGATCCTCATAAACTACACGACACAAAATTCCAGAACACCGTAGAATGTTCGTGATGATGCCTAGTGGGTGGAAGATCTTCATGAAAGGTGCTACCTCAGAAATAGTAGTACGAGCCCACTTAGGCAAAGTGACAACATCAGTGGGAATAGGATCCTCAATGGCATCTATAACCACCTCATCAATCTCCTCAAAGAAAGGATCCTCAAGATGAGATGAATAAGAAGAAGGAATGGAAGAAGATGAAGAATCATGAGGAGTGAAATGCTCATCAAACTAAACATGTGTTTGAAAAATAACATCATGTGTATCAAGATCTAAAAGACGATAATCTCTCATGTCCTCACAATACCCTACAAAGATCAAGGGTTTACTCTTCTTATCCAAATCTTTCCTTTTATTCTTTGGCACAAAGGCCCAAGCATGGCTCCCAAAGACTCGAAAAAATGAGACATTTGGCTTAGTGTTGGACCAAGCTTCCTCTGGAGTCAAATTCTCAAGTGCTCTATGTGGTGTGTGATTTTGAATATAGTTAGCATAATTAATTGCTTCTACCCAATAGATAGGAGGTATATCTCTAGAATGCATCATACAATTAGCCATTTCCTTCAAAGTTCTATTCTTCCTTTCTGCTAAGCCATTCTATTGTGGAGTATGAGGAACATAATGTTGGTGAATAATGCCTTGAGTTTCCAAAAATTTAGAAAACTCATCACTGAAGTACTCCCCCATTATCAGTACAAAGGTTCTTTATGCAACTAGAAGATTATTTCTCAACCAAAGCCTTGAATACTTTGAAGTGTGAAAAAACATCACTTTTTTACTTGAGAAAATAAACCCAAGTATGCCTCGAGAAATTATCAATAAACATAAGTGCATACTTAGCTCCATTGAAAGAGGGGGTAGGAAAAACCATCAAGTCACTATGCACAAGCTCAAGTGGTGAAGAAACTCTCTTAGACAAATTCTTAGGAAATGGATCTTGGTGTTGTTTCCCTAATGCATAGCTAGAGAAAACTCCCTCAAGACTAGAAACTCTAGGAAGACCATCTACCATACCATGAGTGCTCAAATCCTTCAAATATATGTAATTAAGATGTAAATCTTTCATGCCAAATCTTACTCTCTGAATCTGCATGAGAAACCAATCCTGTCCCTATAGAAGAAGTGTCATCAAAACCCTCAAAGTGATATAGTCTAGAACTATGATCAACAATACCTTGAGAAACAAGTGAATTTGGCTCTAACAAAGTTCATACTTCTACCCCTTGTGGTGTAAAATTCACTATTTTCCTTGACTTTGGATAGAATGAAAAATTTGATACACATAAAGCAAATTTGTAGTGATGTTAGGAACATATAGTGCATCTTAGATACTACCACCATCAAGTTGTATATCACCTTTTCCTTTAACAAAAAGAAAGTAAGAATCTCCAACCTCAATTTTGGAAGTACAACTCAAACCTAGAGAAACAAAAGACTCCTTAGAAGAAGTCATGTGATGAGAAGCACCAAAATCTATAACCTAACTCCAAGTAGTAAGTGGTGACTAAGATCTCCCAACAACATTAAGTGCTTTGTGGACTCGCTAAGCCACTTTCATTACAAATTATTGGTACTTGGAAGTAATTTAAAATGTTATTTTATAGTGCCATGCTGATTAGAAGGAGGTGGAGTAGAGATAGAAATTTTGTGTTTCTTGACTACATCCTCTAAGGCTTGCATTCACTTATAACACCTATGTTCTTCATGATTAGTACCCCCACAAAAAGAGCATGAACGACTAGACTTATTCTATGATTTAAAAGACTCCTTGGGTTTTGAGTTGTTTTCTTTGGGTTTAGGAGCATTTTGAGATGGAGAAGGGGTGGATTTGGTTTTAATGTTTGGTTTTCCCTTGCCCTTAGGATCAAATGCAACTAATGCCTTTTGAGAGATGGAAGACTCAAGGTGAGACAATTTGGATTCTTCCCTAGTAAGTCTTTCACAAAATATTTCTAAGTCAGGCATTTTAAATGTGTCACCTAAGGCATCCATGCTAGAGAAAAGGTAGAAGAAAAGATTTAAAATGGTCCTCCCAACTTGGATAGAATCAAGTAAACACACTCTTCATATTTCTTATCTCTTCCACTTCCCTTCAACTATGTGTCAACAAATGCTTGAACTTAGTAAGATAGTCTATAATTGTTGGAAAATCTTCAGGATTAAGAGAGGTGATCTCAATTTCAAGTTGCATGGTTATCTTATGATCCACCTTACCAAATAAATCCTCCAATTTCTCCTATATTTTGAAAGGAGAGTCACATTTTCCAAATGAAAAAAGACTGTCACTTACACAAGTTCCTATCAAACCCATACACTCATCAAATTTGCACTTTTGGTACTAAAATTTCTCATATTCTCTAGTGAATACTTTGGTTGTTACAAGAAGTTAAAGCCCATAATCCTTTCCACTTAATTATTGTTTCCATGTGTGGTAATTATGTGTTGTTAATGGCTCAACATGATCTAATGCAGAAGTAGATGCCATCCTAAAAAAATCACCAAAATAAATGCAAGAACCAAGCAATGCAACAAGACCCCCAAGCAATGCACCAAGAGCCCCCCCAAATTTTGGCACTTTATAATGAGTGTGTGTTACAATATGGCACTTTATAATTATAGTGCAATTATCAAAATAAATATTTCCAATGGAAAGAGCATGGAAAAACAAGTGCTTTTGCAAAAAAAACACTCAAAACCGAGTTACCGATCAAAAGTTACAAGCTTTTCAATATTATGCTCTACTATTTATTTTAGTTACCACTAAAGCGGAAATAAAATGCTCTTACTTTCACCACACAAATAAAAATGAAAGGGGGCTAGAGTTAAGCACCTACTAGTAGGAATCACAAGCTTTAAGCCCTCATACAACTATACCATATGACCAAGGGCTAAGGATTACACAAAACCTTTGCAAACAAATGAGCAGCAATAGATTAAGGAAATAAATTTACCTAACAACTAGATAATATCTCCTAATATCTAAATAAATAAAAAGAAATATCCACACACATAAGTGGGTGAGGATAAATACAATAAAGGTAAATAATGTACCTAGGTGAACATGAGCTAAGGTAAATACCTACTCTAACAATTGCTTCATTATTCCTCCTTCTTCATCTTTGTCTTCTTCTTCTTCATGTTTCACTTGTATTTCTTCATCAATTTATTTCTTCTCTTCATCTTTCTCATTCATATCTTGGTCCATACCTGCACATACATAGCTAAAAGCCACCTTAGATTACAAAATAGAGGACAAGTACTCTTTTTCTTGTCTTCTCTCTCCACCAACTGAATTTCTTCATCCTTTTGCTGATCATTTCTTTGCTAAGAACACTGGATCTTGCTATATCTCATCATATTCTTGCTTTGTTTCTTCTTCTTGGATCTTCATATCATCTTCATCTTCATTGCATGCTTCACTTGCCATTGTTTCTCTAGTATTTGTCTTGTTTTTCACCTCATCTTCTCCACTTATCCAACTCCACATGCTTGTAAGAGCTCTCCATGATCCTTTCATCACACTAATGTCCGCATTTTCACCTTTGACTAATCTTAACTGAACTTGATCTTTTCACAAACTTCTTCCTCTAGCTTTTCTTCATTTTTGTTCTCTATCTCTTCATTCAAGGCATTATTTATTTCCTTTTATTCTTCATCTTGTGTACCTACATTCACACATAAAAATACACTATCAAATTTAAAATTTGGAGGCCTTTTAGCCTCTTGAGAAGCTCCTTGCAAGAGCTCTTTTCCTTCTTCACTATGTTGCTCCACTTCATCACTTTCTTCCTCTCCCTTAAGACAAGCCAAGAAGCTTGTAATCACTTCTTCTTCATTCAATTTCTGAAATTCCGCATATACCACCTCTTTATCAAATTCTTCCTCTTACTTCTTCATCCTCTTCTCCACTTTCTCCTGCTCCATTTCTTCCTTCCATATCATCTTTATCAACTATTCTCTTTGTCTCTTCTCTACAAGTAGCTCTATATGTTGGAAATTTTCAGACTAACAGGGGAGGTGAATCGGTGTCTTCTCAAAATTTTAAAAACATTTCCATTTCCTCAATCTTAATATGATGAACACATAAAACCATATAAAATAAAATAATAGTAGAATATACATGGACACGAGAATTTAATGTGGGAAACTCAAACTAAGAAAAAACCCACTAAAACCAAGAACTAGGCTTAGGAAAGAAATGTCCTGTAAATGTTACATTGATTTCATGGTTGAGCTTCAACTCAAAATGGAGTTCCTACTCCAAAAAATTTACCAAGCAACCACTCAGTCTTTAACAAGCCACTACTTTTTTAGAAGCTTTAACTCCCAAATTTGGTCCACCAATAATTGACCTTTAATAAAGTTCAACTTATAGGGAAGAAACAACTCCCCACATGTTAAGCTATAACTTGGAATTTTTCAAAGTTTTGGTCACACTTAGTTTTTTTCTCACATAACTAATGATAAACTCTAAATTATCTCACTCTTTTATAATTTTCTCTCTCATCCTCATCACTCAAATAACATTAAATGTATGGCATACAAGGCCACTTTAAGAACACGGTCTTGTAAAAGTTCCTTCTTTCAATTTGTTGTAACTTTTATGGTAAATGGCTTCTCATATTCATAAGGTCTTGACATACATCCCCTTTAGATTATCCTCTCAAACACTCACTCTCTTATGTATCCAATCACCTGTAAATCTTCTTATATTCAAGAGCATATACTTTTACAACCATTACTCACACACAAGAATCAAAATTTCATTAATGACTTCCTCTAACATAATAGCATGCTTTCATTGAACTCTATATGAAATTCATTCTTCACTTTCATCTCAACCTATCTCTGCATTGAGTTCATATATTAACATAGCTAACCCTACTTCAACATATTTTTCAAGCATAAAACTTAGTTTTATATCTTTCCATATCCAATACACATGACTTTACACCTTCATTTCTCAAACTCTTCACATTTCACTCACACACACACACACACACACACACACTTGTACATGCAAATGAGATGGAGAAGTTTCAAACACAAAAATGGCATGAAAATTTCATTATTGCAATTGACATATTTTAGTTATCCTTACATGGTCTGCGGGCATTTTAAAGGACCTTCTGAAATCAAATTATGAGGAAAGGAGTCTCTTGAACTTCCTTACCTTCTGTCACTACTAAAAACTTATTTACTCATCTTTGTCTTTGTTTTTAACACTTTTTCTCAGGTCTTCCATCTTCACCATGTAGAGTTTTGTCTTCTAGTTTGAAATGAGGCATATTTAGGTATACTCAAGTAAGTTGGACATTACACAACCCTTTCAAGTTCTTTACAATATTTAATCCTTCATTCTTCTTCGCATTTTATTCTTCATAGGTCATAGAAGTACATATGAGTTCATTAGGGGATTTAGTTGTTGATCAAACTTATAAAATGAATAATGAGTATCCATTTTAGTCTTAGAGAAGTGAGAAATCTCCACCAACAGCTTAGATTTAGAAGATCAATAATAAGTATGAAGCTTCCTATTCATATTACTTCAAACCCTCAAGCTCACACCCACTTCATGGAGTATATGTTTGAGACAAATAATGTACTAAAATGTCAATACAAATTGCAACGTTAAAAGAATATATGGTTTCACACATACAATTTTCAACTATGCCTATTTTAGTGCCTTTCATGAGTGAGATAGCATTTACACAACTTTCCTGGTCACAAATTTTTCTTATATCATGCCAAGGAGGTCAAAACTTCCTTATTCATTAAGAATAACATAGTGAGGATTTCAACCTCCAAACCCTAGATTTCCTTTTTAAATTTTAAGACATCTCTGAAATAAATTTTTCAATACCATAGTCAAGTGATCATTTCAATGGAGGTATTCACTATCATATCCAAGAATTTATTTTCATGCATCATAAGGTTATGATAAAAAAATTCAAGGTATAGGTTAAGTCATTCATGAATTTCACCAAACATTCATATTCTTCAAGATGAAAACGACCCTTGAGTAGATAGTGATTTAGAATTCTAATCAATTTTAATAAGAAGCTTTATTCCTACACCACCTTATCACTTGAGACTCAAAAATTTACAAGATTGTACATATTAATCCTCATATCATAACAATACAGCCAAGGTTTAATATATTTTTGCTAATAAGTCTTCACTCATATGTTCAAACATTTCCCTTTGAGAAAATAGTACTTCAAGGAGAGCATGTATGCAACTTCCATTAAATTGAACTCGTAGCTTTTAGAGGAGAATTTTTTATCATTGTTAAGGGTACAATATTCTTGATAAGATGATGTAGGGAAGTTCAAGGGCATTGAATTTTAGGCTTCCTAAATTCATCACCGGTGAGCACCAAGGGATTCATCAACACTCTTTCAACTTGTAGAAGGCTTATGACCATCTTCCATCTCAGGTATCACACACACACACAGATAACCTTCAACCATATTCCAAGTCATCATACGAATATTTTCATAACTTCACTTTAGTGGTAGGAAAGGAAAGGAGATGAGTTTGAATCAAATACCTAAGGTAAATTCTTAAGAAATTGAGACCGAGAGAATATACATCAAGCACATGCTTTCACATCATAACATTCACCTTGGAGTCTTCAAAACCAAATTGAATATGCAAGACTTTCAACAACGGAGCATTTCCATACAACAAAACCATGCTTGGAAAGTAAACATGCCACCATTTTTACCTTGAGATATTATTTTACACTTATAAGGAGTTTTACAACTTGCACAAGTCATTTGGAGTCAAAACTAGTTTATTAAATTTTTGAAAAAGTTCAAGCTTGGAGTTATATTCAAAAATTCCTTATATGATTTATCTAAAGAAGGCTCAAAAATTTTTTTGGATGCTAAGAATCCAGGGTTCTCAGATTGCATTCCTTAATAAACTAGTTTTAGTAAAAATGCATAACTATCAAAAATATTCTTAAAAACTTGATGAAACTTGACATGAAGCACTACAAGACACCCCTATACACACTCCATAGGTTGGTTTTCCATAAATTTTCATGTACAACTTAGACCTCAATCTCATTTACCTCAGCATTCATTATTAGTCCTTAAAGCTAGTTTTGGTGAACATTTGAATTTTTCCTCTAAAAGCTAAAATAAGTCTTGTGATTGCTCATGCATACTCTAGGAAATGTTCCTAGGCTCTTCTCATGCTTACCTAGTCTTTTCATGACATGATTTTTTCCCATACACCTCATTAGGCTCTATAACTAGGCCTAAATGGACAAGTTACAACTGTGACTCCTAAAATTTGACATGTTTCTCATTCCAAAAGCTCTTGCACATGCTAGAATCATCATGTATGACCTATAGAACACATGTTACAAGCTTAAAAATAATCTCAATGCCTCTAGTGGTATCTAACCTCACCGACTAGGCTTACTGACACCTGAATTCATCATGAATGCTCGGTGAACTCCGATAAAGTACTATCAATCAACCTTTATGTCCCTTCACCGAGCCTCATTTCACCACTCACATCTCTTCCACTATCTATTTATTGAAAAATATTTCTATGCTCCTAAGCCACCTCAAATAAACTATGAGACAATCTCAACCATTTCTCTTATTTCAACAAACTTTCCAAACCTTTTTATCATTGATTTTGAGCTAGCCACAACCAACAACATTAGTTTGATGCATTACAACTCCATTATCTATCTCCACAACAATAACCTTCGCTTATTTAATTATTCCTCTGTCAGATCCCCTATTCCTACACCTTAAAACATAGTTAAACCACTCATTTTCATGATTCAAAGGATCATCTCATTCACTAATATCTATCTTGTCCCCAAACTAGATTATATCTTTCCTAAGTACAACATACTATCATGAGTTACGCTTAGGGAATTCCATACACACCCAATTAAATATAAGGCCTAATTCCAATACTCTTTCCTAAAACTGCATGAAGTACCTAGAATTCCAAAGTTCAACTCACACCCTCTTCTTAAAATCACCCTTTCCCTCGTTTGGCTTACAAAGACAAATTAACCCTATTTCATTAAATTGTTAGGCATATATTCTTCATCATGGGGTTAAACACTACAAAATAGGTCTTTTCAACTACCCATTTCATGGTTCTAGATGTCTAAGAATTTTCATAGTCAATCTCCAAAGGCATCTCACACTTCCTTTGTTAACTATCCTCTTTTACTAGGTCTATGACTATGTTACCTTGCTCTAACCTAGACTGTCAGGTTTTCCTTCAAATTCAACCCTTGAAAATGTAAACTTCCTTCAAAATCTCCTAAAAATGATCCTTAACATGATATCTTGAGATTTTTGGGTCTAAATTCATTGGTTCAATCTTCTTATGATCAAACCCTAGGCGGGTGACTATGGTAACACGGGAGCACAAAAATAGTTCACCAAATGTAACATAATTGTTTTGAAATCCTAATTTATATAATTTAGGTCCTCATCAACCTCCTTTATGTTACTAGATTAGCAGATTGGATCCAAGAGAGACTAATAAGAAATATTCAACTAGAGTTCCTTATGTCTAAACTATGTAATCTTCTTTATCTCCTAGAAAAATCAAGTACTAAAGTGGATTATTTCACCTCTATGATTTCTTATCATATTTATAGCCCCTTGTTTCAATCTCACTAGTAATCTACAAATACTTGTGATGAATCATTCCTCAACCTCATATTTAGTTCCATGACAACTTCAATTTCTTGGCAAGAATCCATCACCTCGGAGACACGGTCTTAATTCTGACTTCACATTTTCATTCAAGCTTGGTCATATAATCTTTGAAAGTTACTCAAAACATTTATTAAACTCTTCCATATAGTTTTTGATAGGTCTTTGATGGGTTTCTTCAACTTTCAACATGAAAACCCTACTACAAACCCTAGAACGGGATGTTAGAGCTCTAGGACCGGTTTCTTGCACATTCACGCATGTAGTGACTTCACTCACATTTATTGATGCCTTGGATTAATATTTAGACCAATTTCTTAATTAGTTTAATATTGAGGGTACTTCATTATTTGTACTAGCTTTTCTCTCATTTTATTTAGCTTGATCATCAACTCTTGATGCTTTTCTTGAGCTTACACCATTTTCCCATAGTATTTTCTTACCAATGTTTTCTTCCTCAACTCTAGTTCCTTGACCTTATATATATACCTCATGTTCTTATTTCCAATGAATATCTCACACTTGGATGACTTAGTTTCATTTCTTGAATGTGCCTTCAGCTTGAACATATTTTTACCTTGCCTTTTGAATGCCCTGTAACTTATTGATATATACGGGAGGCTCGTGACAATGTCTTACAAAATGACCTTGTCCATGACAATTAAAACACACAACATAGTTCATGCCTCTTGAGTATTCATATTTCCAAAATTTACTTAATGGTTTCTCTAAGCATTATTTTTCAATATGTCATTTTTCCTAGTAGTTGAAACACACTATATTCTTCTCATATTCAATTTTATAGCTTCTCCATGGGTGTTATCTATCAAATTTATTCATGCATTCCCTAGCTCTATGCCCAAAAACATGACATGAAAATAAAATTCCATGAAACTTACTTGAGAATCTCCTCACATTTGACAGCCTAATGATCTTCCTATGTTCTTTGATGTACTTCTTGTCTTTAGAATGTCCTTCGCATGAATATGTGGACTAATTCACCTTTTTTAATAATACGAACCCTTTTCGATCATTGATGTCAAGTGGAATTGATGGAAAAGGATTGAATGGTGAAGTAAAGTTCAGTCAAAGGCATGAAGGTTGATTGGTAGTTCCTTCTCAGTGGTATATTGAGAATTCAAGATGGTTTCTCGAGTGTGTTGTCTAGGCTTGGTTAGTCGTTAGGAGTATTCTATAGGTATGGAAATGGTTGTCACCGTATTCTTGATTTATATGTTCTACAAGTCGAGATGATTGTGTTAGCATAGGTAAGAGCTATTAGAGTGATTCTTAGGTCATCTAGTGGAAGCCTCATTTGAAAGTGTCTCATTTAGGCATGTTTCTAGATCTTGATGAGGTGTGAAATTTTGAGTACAGGTCTTTCCAATACCATTTGGGCATACTGAGGAGTGCATGGATGGTGTCTAAGGAATAGATAAGCAACAATAAGGTTTACTTTATCTCTTGGAGGAAAATTTCAAAATTTCACCAAAGTTGGCCTTGAGGACTAGCAATGTAGGTTGATGAAAATGAGATAGGTATGAGATATAAAATAATCTGTGGAAGCCTCATTTGAAAGTGTCTCATTTTTTGAAAAATAAATAATTCTCGAAAATAAGATAGGTATTATCATTCATATCACAGGATTACACATATATAGGAATATGCAATCCTAAAAACAAGGAGGTTGTTCAACAACACTCCTACAAATCTCTCTCTCAACACCTAAATAGGTGAGCTATTAAAACTCACCCAAACTAATATTGTTATATGAGTTGTTTATCAAACAACTCACATTAACATTTACATTACACACATATATTTACCTCTAAGTAAATATTCAATCATAAATATTAATGGAGCACTAAATTATTCCTAACAAATTTATGGCTAACCAACAAATGGAATGTGTAGAGAGGTGTCGTTTAGTGCTTCATGCCAAATTTCATCAATTTTTGAAGAGGTATGTGGAAGTTATGCAAGTTTTTCTAAAACTGGTTCATTGAGAAATGAAAAATGTGTATGTCTTCTTAGCACCCAAGAAAAAATATGAAGGATTCTTTAGATAAATCATAGAAGAATTTTTCACAGATAATTCCAAGCTTGAAATTTTTCAAATTTTTTGAAACAAATTGGTTAAGAACTAAGGAAGTTATGAGTCTTTTTCTACCAGTGTTTTCTCTCTCTCTCAGGGCTCTTTCTTGAGTTGATAGGATTAATATGAGTTTTATGTCTCTAACTCATTTGTGAAATATTTTTACACTCCTCAAAATCATATAAAACCTTTTCTAATTCAAAATTATGACTCCGTTGTACCTCGGGGTGGATTTTGCCATGTAGGCATGCATGTGCTTTGTAAAGCTATGTTTGGGTTGTCATACACTAAATTTGTGGTTCTTCAGTAGAAAAGGTTGTGAAAATGATATTTAGAGTTCATGAGGTGTTATTATCTTATACATGACCAAGGAATCTTATTGGAACCATCATTCATTTTGATAAAGAGTAATGTTTACTCTAAGTGTGTTAATGCCTTCTAATGTCTTGTATGTTGTTAAGGGAACATGAAAAACTAGCTTGAATATATATTCCTTCAAAATATTGTGGGTTATGAAAAGAGAAGCATAAAAATTATTAATCTCATTCCCTTTAAGATTCAAGGGAAAAGGAGTAACTAGTTGAGAGGTAGGTTGCAAGTAAGAAGTCAAATCTCATAACTTGGTTAAGGTGATTCCAACACAAACCTGAATTGATTTGTAATAATTGATCCTATTAAAATGGTGACCATAAACTTATTGACACATTAAGTTGTGTGAGTAAATATAAAAATAATTTATGTAGCTCTAAAACCTCAAAGTACACTTTGTGAAGGTCAGTCATATGGAGCTCATTATGTTTCCTAGCTATTGTGCATTAATTTTTTTGGTCCCGGGAGTAATTGGATAAGTTTAAAATCAAGTGAATGTTTTGAAAAGATGTAGGGATTTCCCACAGTTCCATTGGAGGTGAAATTTTCAAATTTCATCTAGAAATGAGTGATAATTTCATTTTTAAAGCCCTCGGGCTTCTACAAAGGGCAAAAAAAACGATCGTAGGGGTTGGAAGGTAATGTTAGAGTAGGTATTTACCTTAGCTCATGTTCGCCTAGGTACTTTATTTACCTTTATTATATTTATTCTCACCCATTTATGTGTGTGGATATTTATTTTATCTTATTTATATATCAGGAGATATTATCTAGTTTTTAGGTATAGTTCTTTCCTTGATCTATGGTATTGACTAGATCCTTGATGTCTAGTTCTCTCCTAAATCTATGAACTTAACTAGTTCTTTGATGACTAGTTTTTTCTTGATTTATGGCTTGATCTACGACCACTGACTAGTTCTTAGATTTTTATTCCTTACCTAAAGTTATTATGGTGAATTTCTTTCATCTTATAGATCATGTTCTTTGATTAGGATTTGTGTTCTTGGCTTGGTACGATCTGGTTATCATTCCTTTTATGGTATCAGAGTAGGAGATTGTTGTTGACATCCGTCTCTGTAAGTTTTATTTTGCAAATAAATTCTTTGTATATTCATATATTTGGGATTTGTTTGTATTTTGTTGTTGCATGTAGTTTTATGCAAAACATAGGCTTCCATTAGATCTAGAAGGTGGGAAAACCCTAAGATCGACTATAAACTCAACCATTTATGGAGGTAGTCACTTTTTCTAGTTTTTTGTTGTTGCAAAAAGCACGCATAGTTCACCTTAAAATTTGCATCGGGAAGGAAAAACAACCGGAAAATCAATTTACGGGTTTTTTTGCAATTTTTGAGATCCGTCTATGGGTTTTTTTAGTTGTGTCACGGTATTCTCAATTGGCATTGTGGCAAAGACGTTTCTTTCCTTCCATTAAAATCCTTAGCCCCTGGTCATATGGTATGGTCATATGAGGCTTAGAAATTGTGATTCCTACTAGTATGTGCTTAACTCCAGCCCCTTTCATTTTATTTATGTGGTGAAAGAAAAAGCACTTTATTTTGTTCTAGTGGCAACTAAAATAAATAACAAAGCATAATATTGAAAAGATTGTATCTTTTGATCGGTAACTCGGTTTTGAGTGCCGTTTTTTTGTAAAAGTGCTTATTTTTTCATTCTCTTTCCATTGGAAATATTTATTTTGAGAATTGCACTATAATTATAAAGTTCCATATTGTAACACACACTCATTATAAAGTGTCAAATATGGAGGAGTGTTGTAATCAATTGTGGACATAATTTCAGCTGAGCCTGACGTCCTAAACTTTTGGGAGTTGCATTCTTGTATCTATCATGGATTCTAAGAATGATATGATTTTCTATGAAGTGTGTGGACTTCAAGAGGATATTGTAAAATTTGTGGAAGAAAATAGATTGCTCAAGAAGTGAAATTCTCTTCTACAATCACTCATTCATGATAAGGATACACTAATACACTCCTTGCAGCAAAACTTGCTAGCCTACAACATCACCATCATATTGTGGACAGCCATATCCATGCTCCTAGTCCACTTGTAGTTGTTGCTCTTATACCCACTGACATTGATCTGTCAGTCTTTGAGCTTGTTCCTGCTCTTGATGCTCCTAAGCCTATGAGGCTTGTTATTGCATGCTCTTCCACATTTGTGCCTATTACAGTAACACATGTTGTGTATCCTACTTCTACTCATATGCATGGATATTTTGAGAAGCATACCATTGCATTTAGTTCTCGCATGCTCCGTTCTATGGGTTTCACTGGTGGAGGTATTGGTAGACATTCACAGGGTATTATTTCCCATATTCCACATGTTAAGTGGAATTCTCGCCATGACATTGATTTTCGAGCAGATACTTCATTGGGATCACACATTGAAAAAGCTCCTATTTTTGTTCACTCACCTCTTTCGAGGATTATGAGCAACACATGAGTTCTTCACCTTCACTCAGGCTTGAGAATCCTGATATTTCAGCTATCAAACATGATCAACCTGACACACATTCTGATGTTCCTTTGCATGCACCCATTGTGAATTTTACACCAAGTCATATGCATGCATCTTCTTCATCCATATGTGTTGATTTGGGATGGATATCTAATCACTCATGGTGGCGGTATAGGCATTCGTTGAGAGAACTCTACATGCATGGCTTCTCCACCATTCAACCTCTTGCCCCACTTTCTATACCTTCTACATTGTAATGCTTCTTGTTTTGAGCATTTTTCTTTACTAGGTATAGTGTATCTCTCTTATTTTTTGAGAGATTTTGTATCTATATTTTGATCCTTTTGGCATGTTGACAGTCACTCTTGTGAAGGAGTTATTATGGTGAAGCCCAATGTTATTTTGTCAATTTTTGAGTAGTTGAGTTTGGGAAACTCATAAAAATATGTGGCGTCACTCCACCCATTTAGCAATATGGGAGGGTGTGGTGTTAATCCTGCTTCTTCGGGTTTTGTGTCTTTTCCTTGTTACCTTGGATTTTCTTGGATCGTGACACTTTAGATGTTGTGTCCTTGCCTTGTTGCTTTAGTTATTATTCTTAGATCGTGGCACACCTATTTGCAATAGTTGATCAAATTATGTTTGGTGTTTTTTTCTTGCACTTTCGACATCACTCCATTGATAGTCTCCTTATATGGAGCTATTTTGGTGAAGCCTAGTGTCAGTTGTTTTTGAGTTTTGTGATCGAGTAGTGGATTCAGACCATAGTGCACACCAAACTTCTTTAGCATTGTAAAAAAATTTGAGCTGAGCTTCTTGGGATGCCTTGCAGTGGGTTTTACTCTCTTTACTTTTTATTCTTGGTTTTGGGTACCTTACGGTGTCCTATTTTCCCAGCTTATTGTACATAAAGTACCTCATCGAGCCTAGTTATCGGGACTCATCTGTGGACATGCCACTTCTATTTTAGCCCCTAGCTTCACTTGAGGGGGTGTTAGAGTAGGTATTTACCTTAGCTCATGTTCTCCTAGGTACTTTTTTACCTTTATTGTATTTATCATCACCCACTTAAGTGTATGGATATTTATTATATCTTATTTAGATATTAGGAGATATTATCTAGTTGTTAGGTATAGTTCTTTCCTTGATCTATGGTATTGACTAGATCCTTGATGTCTATTTCTCTCCTAAATCTATGGACTTAACTAGTTCTTTCCTTGATTTATGGCTTGATCTACGACCTTGACTGGTTCTTAGATTGTTATTCCTTTCCTATATAAGCAAGGCCCATTATTATTGTATTTCATTTGAGTTCCATAATAATATATGATATTGTTGCTCATTTGTTTCCAAAGGTTTTATATAAATTTATTTTGGTGAATTTCTTTCATCTTATAGATCGCGAGTTTGATTAGCATCTGTGTTCTTGGCTTGATACGATCTGGTTATCATTCCTTTTAGGTAAAAAATGATCAAAGCATGAAAATTAACCAATGGAAATCCATAAAAACTTCAATTTTTCTCTTTCTTGACCTCATGAAAGATATTCTTCAAGTTTTTGTAATGTCATTTATGATTTGAGGAGTTCTCAATGACATTTTTGTTTGAAGCTTGTCACTTAAGTCTACACGAGTTGTAGATGTGTTTTGAAGCAGATTTTTGTTGTGAGTGCTCAACTTCTTCATGCAAAACATTTAAAAGATACTTGAAGGGGATATTCAACCCTTTTTTGTATCAAATTCGTTTGAAAATTTGAGAATCACGTGGTAATGAAATAATCAACTCGGTTTTCTTGGTATGGTGTCTCGATCAACTATCAATGTGCAAAGTTTTCCCTCCAAAGCTTGTGAATAGTGAAATATGTTTCTTATGGAAAATAAAGGGTTTTGAAATGTATTTACATGCTTCATTGGTCTAGTATACAACACAAAATATTTGAACTTCCATTAGAGGTGTTGAGCTTTTGTTTAATCTCTTGATGAAGTTATAAAGTCACAAATCTTCTTTTTTGAATAAAATGAGTCTTGAAGGAGCTCTAAAGACCATGGGAAGTTACTTGAAATGATGATCCCTCATCGGACTCGAATCAAGAAGATGAAAGGAAATTATTCTTGGTCAAGCAAAGTGAATAAGTTCAAAATGTATTAAACTCAAAAAGGGGAAGTTGAAGAGTCAGGTAAACAAAAAGGTGAGCATTGCTAATTCAAAGGAAATTGAAAATTTTTAGTAAGAAAGAAGAATGTGAAGTGAATTATGGTAAGGGTATTAAGAACATGTGAATTTTATTGAGCATAACATTGAAAAAATGAGAAAAATAGTGAATGAGTAGGTTGTTAAAGTTTTATATTTTACTAAATCCATTGTATGTGCTATGAAAGAATGTGAAGAATAAATTGGAAAACTAGTTGATATGTTGTTTTTCATTAATGGTGTAGTAGGATATATGCATGTGATACATAAAATGTAAGAGTAAGTGTGACAGGAGGGTAGAAGAAGTGTGAGTGAACTAGAGGAGTTGGAGAAACTAATATCTCGGTGTTCAATTTTGATCAATCTCGGATATAGTATGAATAGAGGATGATAGTACTTGAAGTATGAAGAATCCAGGAGTCACTAAGTAAAAGTACATGTATAGGTGAAAATTTTTCTTGATTGAGATACGGGAAAAATAGAGATAGAATGCTTAACTTGAGTCTTGGAGATTGGAACTTGTAGGTGTGTTGATATGGTATGAATACGGGGTATACTATAAGAAGATTATTCTTGAAATCATAATCTAGTGGTGAAAAACTTGGAAGAGCTTGCAGAAGCATGAAAATATTGATGGAGGTATAGATGATTGAAAATGAAGATTAGGATGATGAGTACATGAAGGAGGAGAATAGTATGAATGCTCTCTTGATTGAAATGAGAAGGAAGACTAAGAAGGTTGTGACAAACTAGGTGATTGAGATGAGAAAACAGTGATCCCATTTTTAATAGATAACATCAAACCAAATACATGAGAAAATTTGATGTGGAAGAGTGATCAGAAGAGAGAGGAATTTAAAGGAAAAGTGTGCTAATATGGTTGTCACTATCAGTTGTTTGAGACAAAAATTTAGTGTGGTAAATATATGTAAAATTCTAAGTTGTAGCTTAGCAAATAGGGGTTTGAAGCCTCATTGTAAGTAGTATCTTACGAAGATCATCGGTTATCGCTAGTTAAATTGTGGGGAGTTGTATATTCCCTATAAATTGAAGCTCGCTAAAGGTTAGTTGTAATTGAACCAAACTTGGGAGTTGAAGCTTATAGACAAGTAACAAGTTGTCAAAGACTATGTAGTAGCTTGGTCAAGTCTTTAGAGTTGCGAGTTTCAGAGTTGAGTTGAAGCTCAACCATGAAATAAATGTAACATATGCAGGACATTTTTTTCCTAAGCCTAGTTCTTGGTTTTAGTGTGTTTTTTCTTGGTTTAGGTTTCTCACATTAAAATTGGTGTTTCGTATGTATTCTCTTGTTAATTGCTTTTGTATGGTTTTATGTGTTCATCATAGCTAATTTGAGAAAGTAAATTTGAGAAGAAACTGATTCACCCCCTCTCAGTGTCCTAGTTTCCAAGACATTTCAATTCTTTTTCCTTATTTATTCTAGTTCTTCCCTTAAGGTCTTCAATTTTGCACTTAGTTTGTCACATTCTTCAACCTTGGATTTTATAGCAGCTTGACATGATTCATGACTATACTCATGATCTAATTCACACTGAGTTTCTTTAATTTTTATAACCAAGCCTAGTTTATCATCTGTCTGATGTCTTTGTTTTCTTAGTAGGTTCTCAAGATTGCTTGTACTTTCCTTACTTCTTTGATATGTAATTAGTTTTCTTGTGGCCTGTTCTAGCTCATTCCTTAGAGTCTTCACTTCTTCTTCATATTTGGAGAAATCTTGTTCTTTTTCTTTTAGTTCCTTTGACACATTCTCAACATATGAAGCCACTTCATTTAATTCTTGGCCATGATTTGCTTCCATGAGCTTGATTTCAATATTTAACTCATTTATAAGGGCTTTGGAAATCTCATACATATTTTTAGACATTTATTCTTTTAATGAACACATGTTTGTGTCTTCATGATCACCTCCAAGTTTTTAAGCTTAATTCAATAGTACCGTGCTCGATACCAATTATTAGACATTTGGACACCGAGAGGGTTAAATTAGTGTCTTCTCAAAATTTTACAAACATTTCCATTTCCTCAATCTTGCTATGATGAACACATAAAACCATACACAAGAAAATAATAGGAGAATATACACAAAGACACATAATTTAATGTGGGAAACCTAAACTGGGAAAATCCCATTGAAACCAAGAACTAGGCTTAGGAAAGAAATGTCCTACAAATGTTACATTAATTTCATGGTTGAGCTTCAACTCAACTTGGAGCTGCAACTCCAAAAATTTGACCAAGCAACCACTCATTCTTTGACAAGCTACTACTTTTCTAGAAGCTTCAACTCCCAAATTTGGTCCAACAACAATTGACCTTTAGTAAGCTTCAACTTACGGGAAGCAACAATTCCCCACATGCTAAGTTGCAACTTAGAATTTTTCAAAGTTTTGGTCACACTTAGTTTGTTTTCTCACACAACTGATGATGACCTCTAAATTATCTCACTCTTTTACAATTTTATCTCTCATCCTCATCACACAAACAACATTAAACCTCTATCATACAAGGCCACTTTAAGAACACAGTCTTGTCAAATTTCTTAGTTTCAATCTATTACAACTTTCATTGTATATGGCTTCTCATATTCATAAGGTCTTGACATACATCCCCTTTAGATTATCCTCTCAAACACTCACTCTCTTATGTATCCAATCACCTATAAATATTATTATATTCAAGAGCATATACCTTTTCAACCCTTGAACTCACACACAAGAATCATACTTTCATTAATGACTTTCTTTGACATAATCTCATGCTTTCATTTAACTCTATATGAACTTCATTCTTCACTTTCATCTCAACCTATCTCTTCACCGAGTTCAAATATTAACATAGCTAACCTTGCTTTAGCAAATTTTTCAAGCATAAAACTTAGTTTTATATCTTTCCATATCCAATACACATGAATTTACACCTTAATTTCTTAAACTCTTCACATTTCACATAGACTTGTATGACCAAATAGGATGAAGAAGTTTCAGACACAAAAGCGGATTGAAAATGTCATTATTTCAACCGACATATTTCAGTTATACTTACATGGTCTACAGTCATTTTAAAGAATATTCTAAAATAAAATTATGAGGAAAGGAGTCTCTGAACTTCCTTACCTTCTACCACTACTGACAAACTTCTTTACTCATCCTTGTCCTTATTTTGTAACGATTTTTCTCAGGTCTGCTAGCTTCACCGTGTAGAGTTTTATCTTATAGTTTGAAATGAGGCATATTCATGTATACTCAAGTAAGTTGGACATTACACAACCCTTTAAAGATCCTTTACAATATTTAATCCTTCATTCTTCTTCATATTTAGTCTTCATAGGTCATAGAAGCACATATTAGTGTATTAGGTGTTTTAGTTGTTGATCAAAATTATACAATGAATAATGAGTATGCATTTTAGTCTTGAAGAAATGAAAAATCTTCACCAAGTAGTCAGATTTAGAATATCAACAAAAAGTATGAAGCTTCATGTTCACTATTACTTCAAGCCCTCAAGATCACACCCACTTCATAGAGTATATGTTTAAGACAAATAATGTACTAAAATGTCAATACATATTGTAACGTTAAGAGGATAGATGGTTTCATGTGTACAATTAGTCAACTATGCATATTTCAATGCCTTTCATGAGTGAGATAGTATTTGTACATGACTTCCCTAATCACTAATTTTTCTGATATCATGCTCGGGAGGTCAAATTTCCTTGTTCCTTAAGACTAGCACATTGAAGGTTTCAACCTCCAAACCCTAGCTTTCCTTTTGAAAGTTTACGACATCTATTAAATCAATTTTTCAGCACCATAGTCACACGATCATTTCAATGGAGGTATTCACTATCATCTCCAAACATTTATTTCCATGCATCAAAAGGTTATGATAAAAAAATCAAGGTACAAGTTCAGTCATTTATGACCTATCACCAAACATTCAAAGTCTTCAAGATGAAAATAAAATTGCACGAGTAGATATTGATTTAGACTTCTAATCAACACTTATAAGAAGCTTCATTCCTAAACCACTTTGTATCACTTGAGACTCAAACATTTGCAGGATTATACATATTAATCCTCGAGATCATAATAGTACATCTAGGGTTTAATAAATTTTTACTAATAAGAATTCACTCATGTGTTCAAACATTTCCATATGAGAAAATTGTACTTTAAGGAGAGCATGTATGCGACTTCCATTAACTTGAACTTAGAGTTTGTAGAGGAGAATTTTCTAGCATAGTTAAGAGTATAATCTTCTTGATAAGATGATGCAAGGTAGTTTAGGGGCATTGAGTTTTAGGAATCCTAAATTCATCACCAGTGCACACCAAGGCATTCATCAACATTATTTCAACTTGTAGAATGGTTATGACCATCTTCCATCTTAGTTCTCACACACAGACAACCTTCAACCATCTTCCAAGTCTTCATACCAAGATTGGCATAACTTCACTTTAGTGGTAGGAAGGGAAAGGAGATGAGTTTTAATCAAATACCTAAGGAAAATTCTTGAGAAACTTTGAGAGAGCAAAATATACATCAAGAACATGCTTTCACATCTGAAAGTTCACTTTGGAGTCTTTAAAACCAAACTCGAATATGCAAGACTTACAACAACATAACATTTCCATACAACACAGCCATGATTGGAAAGCACACATGCCACCATTTTTACCTTGAGAGAATATTTTACACTTATAAGGAGTTTTACAACTTGCACAAGTCATTTGGAGTAAAAAAAATTCATTTTTTCCTACCGATTTGAGGAGGCTTGAGGAGAGAGAAACCCTGTTAGAAAAATGCTCATAACTTATTTGTTTCTCAACCAATTTCCCTCAAAATTTTTGAAAAAGTTCAGGCTTGGAGTTCTCTTAAAAATTCCTTATATGATTTATCTAAAGAAGGCTCAAAAATTTTGTTTGGATGCTAAGAATTCAAGATGCTCAAATTGCATTCCTTAATAAACTAGTTTTAGTAAAACTTGCATAACTTTCACAATATTCTTCAAAAATTGATGAAAATTGACATGAAGCATTACAAGAAACCCCTATACACACTCAATAGGTTTTTTTCCATAAATTTTCCTATACATCTCAGACCAATCTCATTTACCTCAGCATTCACTGTCAATCCTCAAAGGTAGTTTTAGTGGACATTTGAATTTTTCCTCTAGGAGCTAAAATAAGTCTTTGATTGCTTGTAGATGCTATATGGAAATGTTCCTTGGTTACTCCCATACTTACCTAGTATTTACATGACCTGATTTGTGCCCATACACCTCATTAGGCTCTAGAACTAGGCCTAAATGGACCAGTTACAACTATGACTCCCAACATTTGACTTGTTACTCATTCCAAAAGCTCTTACACATGTTATAATCATCATGTATGACTTGTAGAACACATGTTCTAAACTTAACAATCATATCCATACCTCTAGTGGTCTCTTACCTCACTGACTAGCCTTGCAACACCTTGAATTCATCTTGAAACCATCCTAAATGCTCAATGAACCTGATAAGATACTACCAATCAACCTTCATGTCCCTACACTGAGCCTAACTTCACCACTCACACCTTTTCCATCAATGCCACTTAACATTAGTGACAAAACCAATGCACCAAGGTTCAACACTATAGGCCACTTAAAACCAAGTACATTTTTTCCTTTCATCGATTCTCCGCATCTCTCTAAGCTCCTTAATCTCTTGTTCAACCCACAACTCTTGTTTTCTTGCTATCTCTCTCATCTTTTCTTCTTTTCTCTTCCTCTCTTTTTCCTCTCTCATCTTTTTCATCAATTTCTCTATTTCTTCCATTTAAACCTCACTCGATACCAAATATACAGAGGATTATAACATTAAAAATCATTCACACAGTTAGAAAAATTGCTTTAAAACATCATTCAAAACTATACCATTTTCACGTTTTCACAATAAGCCAAAACTTATATTTTATAACATGATGTTATATACAACTATTTTAAAACTCAAGGTTTCCTTACACCCGCTTTATTTCACTAATAAACACCGTACAAATGCTTATAAAACATAAAAATTCATTTTTATGAAAACTCATTATAGGCCTCATTTCTTCCTACTAACCCTTCAAACATGCATTTTCTTATGTAGAATCCACCTTTAAGGAACTATGACTCACTGGTAATTTTTTCAAGTGCCCATTAAGCCTATTAAAGAGCCTACAAAGTTTCATCACTCAACACATCACCGCTTTATTTTATTACCTCTCTACCATTTTTTCTTTTTCCCTCAATTAGCCCTAGTTTTGTACACATCAACGTTTCCAAATAAAATTACAAGTCTTCATGCAAATGCGTAATATATTCCGATACCCATTATCCCTTTTGTGATTTGTGTAATATTTCAAGACCTATTTCTCCTTCTTTCATTCCTAACTCCACTTTTCCTCCTTATAGGAAATGCAATAAGGCATGTGATATGGTTTCAAGATAACACCTAGGGTTTCTTGGTTTGCTACCATTTCACACTTTTGAAACTCCCTATTCCAACCGTAATCAACTTACTCAATCTCCTTTCGAGTCTTATCTACCTCGGATCATTTTTTTTTACGATTTTTCAAACTTAGGCTTCCCTAGCTCCTTGTCTTAGGGAGAATGCAAAAATGTGAACCACAAGGATCATGTAGGATGGCATGAAAATCAACCGAGGTGCAAATTGGAAGTGTAAAGAGGTACCATGAAGGAGTGAGCATCAACCATAGGTACATGTGAAAATTCAACAAGGGGCTAAAATAATTTCATCCAACCTCACATAGATATGAAGGGTGTTGTACATATAGAGGGTGTTAAGTAACCCCTAGTGCTATAATGATCACCTCTCAAATGGAGAGGGAGATTTACATTCTTGGAATAGGAATTAACTCCCATATGATGCATTGATGCACTGACGTGTAAGGGAATCTCATGATGACCCTAAAATGACACCTAGACCTATGACCTCACCTAAGTGAGATGACCTACCTAGTGATGTGGAAAATGACTCACACCAACAACCCCCTTCATCATAACTTAGGATGAGGTAGAAACTCGAGAAGAAACATGGGTTCCGACATTGAATCGATGAGGTACCCATGCATAACAAAGGATATCAAGCTATGGAGGAAAACCCAATGGGAAAAACATCCACAACAAGAGATGGAAAACACTCTCTAATCTAAGAAAGATGCCAAAGATGGGTCCCAACCATTGAGGATCATGATAAGGTACCCATGTACAAAAGGGAAATATCTCAAAAAGAAGAAGAAGAGAGAAGAAGAGGGATACAAGAGAAAACATAAAAGATGTCATGGACGGATGTGAACTTTGCAAATATAGTAAGTCTCCCAGAAGAGTGTCAATGATGTGATCCTCTACCTCTGGATCGAACAAGAGACACCCACACTAAACTATATTTTTTCCCTTGGGAAGGACAAAAATGAAGTGTTGGAAGTCTTCCCACTCCATGAAGGAAACCGAAGGTAGTAGCACAAAGACCCATAAATCCGGTACACATAAGTGTAACATAGGTCTAGCAAGATGGTTCCAAGGAACATAAGGTAATGTCATGTGTGTAGTACTATCGAGTGAAGAAGGGGAACATCCACCAAAAGGATGCCCACGTGATGTGAAGGTAATGCAATAACCCCACAACAAAAATATGATCCACAAGCAAAAGTGGATCAATGAAGGTCTCCTGAAAAGTGTGTTAGGGTAAATCATAGTTTACTATAGTTAATTTTTGCATTTACTATGGTAATTAGGTAACTATGTAGTTTATTTATTTGTTATATGGTTTTATAACCATATTTGTCCTGTTATATTCGTAGGTTTAATTGTTATGTAGTTGTAACAATTATTTATGTTTGTATTCTATTTTATTCTGCTTCCCGGATGTATTGTTGCACCTATGCAACTTAATTATTTGTTTGTATCCGGTTGTCCAATATCTATAAATATTACAGCTTGCACTATTGTAAATGATTTTCCTGAATATTCATAAAATTTTCAAGCTTCGCCTCTGTTTGATATTTACAAAGTGGAAGTGATAAGAGTCCCATAAGGGGAACTCCCAATAAAGGAGAAGATGGACTCCTCATAAAAACCTATAAAGGGATGAGGAAACTATAGTGCATCACAAGTGAACTCTATGAAAATATGACTAAGGTCGGGAAAATACTGTCCCAATGAGGGGGCTTGACAAACAAGAGTGATGTCGACATATATGAGTCATCCATGCATGGAGGAAGAGGAGTGGAAAGGGCCTCACACACTGGAATTGGAAAGGAGGTTAGTGTAATGAAGATATGAAGATGATAAGGAGACTGCTTAATATATGATGAGATGTGTCAACACTTTATAGAATATGGAGAGAAGGAGGAGATAATTCCTTGTTGGTACTCTCGACATCACAACTAGAGCACGATCCTCATCATTAAAAGAAGAACCAAATGATTCTCGTGTCAGCGTAACTACCATCACACGAAGAAGAGGAGGAGACAATTGTATCACCAACAACAAAAATGATGGCGGATGTGAAGTGTCTCTAAACATGGAATGAAATATTCTCCGGACATGGTTGTGTGTAATGAAAAGTTTGCTAAAACTATGAACATGGGGTAATAATCTCTAAAGAAACCCCAAAATATTTGAAATAAACAACTCAAATGACCATCAAATTAGAGATAAACAAGAGCTACATATTTTCATGCATATATAAAGCTTGAAACAACCAATAAATCTCTAAACATGACTATATTAGTTCTCTACTCCATGAAAGCTATCTATAAGTGAACTTATTAAATCTCTAGCAATCACTTGTGTTTATTGATGTTTCAAAATCTTAATAATGGAAGCTCACCATTAATGGCTTCTCCCATTTACCATAAGATTTGAAAGGATTAGTAAATAGCTCGAATAAACTATGAAATAACTCTAAAAAGACTTAAGCATGACCTAAATCAGAAATGAGATGAGAGAGAGAGAGTTCTTAGGAAAAGGTGGGAGGGGTACTCCTCTATTTATAGTTTTGGTTTGGAGAAAAGGTTATTTTGGATGCATGTGGGACTAAAAAGGAGTCAAAAAGGTGATTTTTAGAAAAGCACATTGGGAGGTGTGAACTAGATTTGGAAGGCTAAGTGGCTATTTAGAAGGTGAGATATTTGTTTAGAAATTAGAATTCTCTTTAGAAATCCAATAAGAGGGTTAATTAACCTAAACAAGGTTAATTAAAGGAAACAAGCTTATATAAGTTGGTTAGAGAGGGATTAGTATATTTAGGGGGTTTAGAAGAGGTTAGAAAGGGTGTTTTACTAGCATAGTGTAGTAAATTGACACGAGACTAGGATAGTTAGTATGATCTTAGTAATAAGATCATGTAGACCAAATTATAGGTGTCTACATTTTCCCTTTTGAGGTGACGTGTGCAACGCCACTTCAAAGAAAGTAGACAAGCATAAACAAGTAGAAAATTTTGAAGGGGTAGAAGAAAAATTAGTAGGATGAAGGATGCCCCTTGAGTGTCGATGGGGTGATGGAGGAACGCGATTGACGATCGAAAAGAGGAGATAGAAGAAAGGGGAGATAGAAGAGAAAATAACAAGAAAAAAGGATTTTGAGCTATCCACAAGGCATTTCTATATAAACAATTATATTCATCATATTGTTAGCAATCTTCATCATCGGTCCTTATTAAAATATAAGCATACAACGGAAGTGTAAAATGACATGAAAATCCAAGATACAAACAACTGTCCATTGCTTAAAAAAATGGCCAACTCCATGCAACATACACAAATCCAATGCAACACTAGAAATAAACAAATTCATTTAACAGGAAATAAGTACAATCACACACACTCAAACCAACAACGGTTAAGGCGGTTTGCATAAATATTTTTTTATTGAGATTTAATACTAAATGATTTTGATAAATGAAAAGGGTAGGAATGATTCCCCAAGAAAATTTGACATGGAAGGGAAAGGATGGAGGACACTTGGGTCTAATGGAAAAGCAATGTGCATGATGGAAACAATACCATGCAATTGAGAGTGCCCCAGGGTACAGACGAAGTAAGTAGCGTAGCTTTTGTAAATGATTGTAGAGTTGGGTGATCCATGATTCATTGTTTCAAAACATGTGAAAACATCAGCAAGATACAAGATGAGTGCCATGTGAGAGACACAAATTTCAGCTGCAAATGAGTTTTTTACCAATTTTAGTCCATTTTTGAAGTTTTATGATTTTTTGCTTTTTTTGTATGGTTTTATAATTTTTAAATTTTTTGAATGGTCAGAATAATTTAGTAAATGGAAGACCATCTAAAAGCACGTGAAAAATTCTCCAAGGTGAAGATAATGGGTGTCGTGGGAATAAAATGCCCCAAAGAGAAGACAAATCGACAACAATAATTATTTAAAAATAATCATGGCGATAGATAAAAATAAAAGACTAGAAGTGCCTGAAATATTTAAAAATGCCCCGGGTGAAGAAATAAGCGCTAGGTGGAAAATAGTGCCCGAGGGTGGTTTAGATGATATCATATGTTTTGTACATGAGATATTTTGGTAGATGCTAGCATTTGGGATGATATTAGATGATATTGGTGTGGGGGATAGATTTGTGATCATGCGCAACCCCTCTTGCCCCAATGATGATACAATATGTGATGATTAGCTTAGTATACATGCATGATGTAAAACTTAGAATTTTTGTATATATGATGTATTAGATGATGTTATATGTGATGAATGATAGATGATAGATGTGATACATGAGAGTGTGTGTTGATGATGTTTTATGATGACAACCATATGTACAATTAGTTTACAATCACAACCTAACAATATACTACAAATATTCACAAGTATGTAAGATGGATCTAATGCATTTAGCTAAGTAAAACTTAACCTAGGCAAGTGAATCAAACTTAATACACACCACATGGAAATAAAAGCAATCAACACTTTACAAACTAACAACCAAACGTAAGCAAAATTATTACTCTATTTTTACGGGACAACATTGATATATTTTCTATTGTTTTTGGTGTCATCTGAAAGACAATTTTTCAAGGTGACTGTTCACATTATTTTCAAGGTTTTCTTAAGACAATGTTATAATGTTTTTGTAGCTATGTCCCTAGAAGGGGATTTTCTCTCGAATGTTTAGGTTTTTGTGCATCCTTTTTCTTAATGTTTTTATAATTTCTAAAGTCCTATTTCAAAGCAATGTATAGGGACAAAGAAGCGTGGATGCCCTCAACATGATGTGGGAATATACAAAATGATATATGTACACAAAAAGGCACATCCTTCACGCAGATACAAGAATAAATAAGCCATATCACGGATTTGCAAGGTAGATTCGGTAGGGTTACTAGACCTACCAAAGGAAACTAACCCTAGAAAGTGGTGAGGGGTTACTGTCTAGATTTAAGAGTATCTTGTGACCAATGAATCCTCCTTGAGTTCCGAAAACTAGTTTTCACCCAAAGACTTGCCCAATGCACCACAATTACATGGTTTTTACATGTGGATGACCTGCTTTTTCTTTATTGTTTTCTTGATTTTCTCATGTTTTGCTTATTTTTTATTTTATTTTCTACTTTTTGGGTATTTTCTGAGATACCGCCCATGCTTAAGCTTAGAACCTATTGAGGTGCATGGCACTCATGGGTTCTGGAAGCTCTTCACCATCTAAGTATTCCATTTTATAAGCTCCTAATCCATATTTAACAACCACCACATAAGGCCCTAACTAGTTAGCCTCAAATTTACCTTTCTTTTCTTTGTCCTTCACAATGTTCTTTTGATTTTATTTTAGAACTAGGCCACCTACATAAAATTCATGATGGATGATCCATTTTTATATCCTCTCGTATACTTTGATCTCGTAAACCTTTAGGTGATTAAGTTCTCTCATACACTTTTCATCCAACGGCTCCAGACTCTACTAGCTAAGCAACTCTATAGTCTTTATCTTTATCAAGATAGTCTCATAGAGATATTCTCGGGAGGGAAGCTCCACTTCCAATCGTATGATTTGTTAGTTGTGGAGCTTGATAGTGATGGGGGTTGTAAGGGGGTCTTTGCCCCCCTTGTGGGGTCTAGGGGAAGCGCCCAAAGTCACATTTTATATGTATTTATGCATTGTGAAATATGGACCATTCCTTATTAGGTCACATATCTAACAGGTGGTTTTCTATGTTTCCCCAAAATGATAAAAACCCTAATATATTTAAAGGTTCATTATGTATGAGGCTCATTGTATTAGTGGCGGAATTGTGAGAGAGTTTTGCTAGACTGAATAAAAGGATTGGTTGTTTCTAGTGGACATAGCCCATTTTGGGTGAACCACGTTAAATATGTGTCTCTATTTTATTGCATTCATTTCTATTTTATGTTTTCTACATTATTCATTGCATGCTTGTTTATCTGTATAACTGGTATAATCCTAACAACTGGTATCAGAGCACGTTTGAGATTTATTTGTTGGTAGTATACTCACAGAGGGATTTTTATTCAAGTGGGAGAAGCAACAATGGTAGAGGATAATAAGTTTAGAGTTGAGAAGTTTGACAGCTGAAATTACCAGCTATGGAAAATGTAGGTGGAAGATTACCTATATCAAAAGGATCTATACCTACCGTTGGGAGGTGAAGAAGTGAAACCCTCAATCATGTCTGATGAGGAGTGGAAGGTTCTAGATAGGAAGGCTCTCGGTGTGATTTGATTGAGTCTGGCATCGTCTGTAGCTTCAAATATCTCACAGTGAAGAGTATGGTAGAGTTGATGAAAACCCTAGCTAATTTATATGAAACACCTAGTGCATCCAATAAAGTTTATTTGATGAAAAGATTGTTTAATCTACAAATGTAAGAAGGTGGATTTGTATCTAACCATATTAATGATTTCCACACTATTGTAAATCAGTTAGATTCAGTTAATATCCCATTTGATGAGGAGGATAGAGCATTATTATTCCTATGTTCTTTGCCGTAAAGTTGGGACAACTTAGTAATGGCATTTAGTAATACATCAAATACTTATCTTGAATTTGAAGATGTATTCAAAGTGTCATTTAAAATGAGGAAAAGTACAAGGGAAAATTCTTCTTTTAGAAATGCGTTGAATATGGAGAGTAGAGGGAGGAGCAAGGAGAAATCAAAGAGTAAGGCTCATGGGAGATCTAAATCAAATATGGGCAGATCCAAATCTAGGAGTAGAGGCATTACTTGCTGGAACTATGGAAAGAGAGGACATGCTAAAAAGGATTGTTGGTTCAAAGGAAACAAAGAAAACTAGCCTGAAGGTATTAAAGAGGAAAATCCAACATGTAATATTGTTCAAGATGCTCTTATACTTTCTCTTAATACTAGAGTAGAATCTTGGGTAATAGATTCAGGAGCCTCTTTCCATGCAACCCCTGATAAGAGCTATTTTAAAGAGTATGTCCAAGGAAATTTTAGACAAGTTTATTTGGGCAATGATGAGCCATGTAATATTTTCGAGAAGGGCAATGTACACCTAAAATTACAGAAGGGAAATACAAGGATATTGAGAGACGTGAGGCATATACCTAGCCTCATGAGAAATCTCATCTCTATAGGACATTTACATGGTGAAGGTTACACAATCACATTCACTTCAGATTCTTGGAAGGTTTCCAAGGGTGCCCTGAAAGTGGCACGGTAAGAAAGTAGGCACTCTTTATTTGTCTACTTGTATATCTAATTCTTCTACCATATTGTCTAATTTAGATGAGGATGCCAACATGTGGCACAGTAGATTAGAACATATGAGTGAGAAGGACATGAAAATTCTATAGGAAAAAGGTAATCTTTCAAGTTTGAAGCAATTAGACTTAGAGTTTTGTGAGCATTGCATTTTTGGGAAACAAAAAGAGTTAAATTTCTCAAGGTAGGGAATACCAAGAAAGAAAAAAAGTTGAAGCTAGTTCATACAGATGTGTGGGGGTCGGCCCATGTTACATCTCATGATGGTTCTCTGTACTATGTCACATTCATAGATGATGCCACAAGGAAGGTATGGGTATATTACATTAAGCGTAAGTCTGATGTCTTTGATACATTTAAGAAATGGAAATCACTTGTTGAGAATCAATGTGGTTTTAAATTGAAATGTTTGAGATTTGATAATGGCGGTGAGTATTGCAGTAAGAAATTTGATGATTATTGTTCCTTGAATGGGATTCGTAGAGAGAAAATAGTTCCTAGGACTCCATAACAAAATGGTGTTAGTGAGAGGATGAATAGAACAATAATGGAGCGTGCACGGTCAATGAGATTGCACACGAGGCTACCTCTTTAGTTTTGGGCAGAGGCTATAGATATTGTTGTGTACTTAATCAATCGTGGGCCTTTGAGTGCATTAGATGGAGGAATTCTTGAAGAATCCTAGATTGGGAAAGAGGTAGACCTTTCATTTTTAAAAGTATTTAACTCGAGGCATTTGTGCATGTAACTAAAGAAAACTAGAAGAAATTGGATTCAAAATCCAAATGTTGTACTTTCATAGGCTATGGCTCTAATGGTGATTATGGATTTCAGTTTTGGGATCTAGATGAATCTAAGATAATTAGGAGTCGTGATGTTGTTTTACGTGAAAATAGAATGTACAAGGATCAAGTACAGGATGAAAAAAAGGCCAAAGAAGAATTTGTTGAGGATATACCTCCTAAAAATGAACTCTCGGGTGGAAAATATCCACCTACAGTGCTCCGAGGTTGACATTTCTATAGGCCAAGCATGACAACCAATCTCAGCATCAACACCTCTGTCATAAATTCAAGAAAATGAGCAGCATAAATAATGATCCCGTGACACCCCCATCTTCGGTAAGAAGGTCACAATGTATTAGTATACATCCAAAAATATTTTCCCTTTATTTGTATTATTTGTTACTAACAAATAGTGGTGATCTAGAGAGCTTTGATGAGGCAACGCAGGTGGAGTCCACTAAGGAGTGGGAGCATGGCATGAATAAGCAGATGGACTCCTTGCAGAAGAACCAAACATGGTATTTAGTCAAATTTCCAGCTAGGAAGAGAGTACTACAAAACAAATGGGTCTACCATGTGAAAGAAGAAGAATGTGGATGGAAAAGGTACAAAGCAAGGCTTGTAGTGAAGGGGTATGAACAAAAGAAAGGTATCGATTTTGATGAAATTTTCTCCCCTTGTTGTAAAGATGTCTTCCATTTGTATTGTATTAAGTTTAGTTGTTGTTGAAGATTTACACTTAGAGAAACTTGATGTCAAGACGGAATTTCTCCATGGTGACTTAGAGGAGGAGATTTATATGCAGAAACCACTTGGATATGAGGTGAAGGGTAAGGAGAAATTGGTTTGTTGGTTGAAGAAGAGCCTATACGAGCTCAAGCAAGATCCTCAAAAATGGTATCTAAAGTTTGATAGTTTTATGCATGAGCATGGTTTTACTAGATGTCAATCAGATCATTGTGTGTACTTTAAATGGTTGGATAGTGGGAGCTACATTATTCTTCTATTATATGTAGATGATATGCTTGTAGCAGGGTCTAATATGAAGGAATTTACAAAGCTTAAGGAAAATCTTGCATAAACATTTGTAATGAAGGATTTGGGTGCAGAAAAGAAAATCCTCAGTATGCAAATCAAGAGGGACAGGAAAAATTAGAAATTGTTGATGTCTCAAGAGGAATATGTAGAAAAGGTGTTAGAGAGGTTTCAAATGTAGAATGCAAAACCAGTTAGTACACCATTGATGGGCATTTTAGATTAAGTAAAGAGAAATGCCCAACAACACAAGAGGAAAAAGATTATATGGCATGGGTTCCTTATTCTTTAACAGTTGGGAGCCTCATGTATGCCATGGTTTGTACTAGGCCGCATTTCCCAAGCAGTGGGAGTTTTTAGCAGGTATATGGAAAATCAGGTAAAGCACACTGGAAGGCAATCTAGTGGATTCTTAGGTACTTGAGAGGGACCAATAGTAGGAACTTGTGCTTTGAGGGTTAGATTATACTTTACATGGATTTGTGGATTCAAATATGGTAGGAGATGTGGATAGCAGGAGGAGAACTACTGGATACATGTTTATAGTTGGTGGTGTGGCAGTGAGTTGGATCTCAAAGTTACAGAAGGTAGTTGCCCTATCTACTACAGAGGCATAATATGTTACAGTGACTAAGGCAAGTAAGGAAATGTTATGGATGAGTAGGTTCATGGAGGAGTTGGGTAAGGAGAAAGGGGATTGTAAGTTACATAGTGATAGTCAAAGTGCAATTCACCTGGAAAAGAACTTGGCCTTCCATTTCAGAACCAAACACATTCAGCTAAGATATCACTTCATACGACAGGTGTTAGAGGATGGGAAGCTTGAGTTAGTGAAGATTCATACAGATGATAATTCTTCTAATATGTTTACTAGTACAATGAAAAAGGAAAAGTTTGATTTGCATTAAAATTATGTGGGTCTTCAAGATTGATCTTGAAGTGGAAGAAACAAGCCAAGAAGAAAAGTCCAAGCAGGAGATGTAGTGGTGGAGTTATAGAAATCGGTCTCCAAGTCGAGATTTTTGGTTGTGGAGCTTGATAGCGATGGGGTTGTAAGGGAGGCTTCACCCCCTTACGAGGTCCTGGGCAATGTGCCTCGGTGAGGGTTTGGGGAAGTGCCCCGAGAAAGCCACATTTTATATGTATTTATGCATTTTGTAATCTGGACCATTCCTTATTAGGTCACAAATGTAACGGGTTGTTTTCTATGTTTCCCCAAAATGATAAAAAAACTTAATATATTTAAAGGGTCGTTATGTATGAGGCTCATTGTATTAGTGGTGGATTTGTGAGAGAGTTTTGTTGGACTAAATAAAAGGATTGGATGTTTCTGGTGGAAGTAACCCATTTTGGGTGAACCACATTAAATATGTGTCTCTGTTTTATTGCATTCATTTCTATTTTATGTTTTCTGCATTATTCATTACATGTTTGTTTATCTATACAACTGGTATAATCCTAACATGATGGCTTCAGTGCCATTGACTAATGAATATGGGGTCACACCAGTAGGAGTGTAGATGGAATTTTGATAGGCCCAGAGGGTGGGATGTATTTGTAAATGCCAATTACGGCTAGTTTTACTTACCATTTTCTCCATGATCCATACAAGAGTTTTATTGGTAGCCTCGGCTTTCCCATTACCTTGGGGATAATAGGGGGTAGACCACTTGAGCTGGATATGGAAGAGTTAGCATAACGTCTTAGTTGTTTTGTTTTTTAATGACTTACCATTATCGGTGGACAATGGCAAGGGAAGACCGTAATGGAAAATGAGGTGATTCATATTGAACTTGGAGATTTGCGCAACAATGACATAAGTGAGAGGTACATTCTCTACCCATTTAGTAAAAGACTCAAGTGGTGGTGATAATTTGGGTATGGTCATTAGAAAAATAAGGATGGAGCTTCCTTATGAGATCCAGGCCCCATTTAGAAAACAGCCAAGGCATTGCTATAGGCCGCAAAGCCTATCCCGTGCATGTATCAAGTTGCCATATTTTTGGCATAACTCACATTTCTTTACAAAATTTCAATAGTCTGCTTCCATGGTGGGCCAATAATAACCCACTCTCAAGAGTTTCTTAGCTAAGACCATACCACTTGTGTGTGCTTCACAAATTCCTCCACACACTTCCTTAATAGCGTGGACAAATTCAAGAATGTGACTAAAAATGAAGCAGATTTCTACCGTAGCCATGACACAATTAAGGGTTCCTCCTAGAGGGTGTAATGGGCTATGTGGTAGATAAGGGATTTATTCTCAGTATGGGTAATGTTTGGGGGAAATGTGACATCTTGCAGGTATCTAAATATAGGGTCATACCAAGGGGAGAAGGGACCAATAACTTTGCATGCCAAACAAGACTCCCGCATGTCATATGCAGTATGCATAAATGCTCTACAAAGTAGGGAATTTTAATTACCTGAGGCATAATGCGTAAGAAAGATCCAATTGTAGCCATAGCATCTACTGACCTATTATGTGACCTTGGTTTTTTTCAAAGATAATCTGTAGAAAATATTCTTTCAAGGTTTCAACCAATTTCTTGTATGGAATAAGCTTTTCATCTTTAACCTTATACTCATCATTAACTTGTTTAATAATAAGTTGGGAGTCCCCAATGACTCATAGTTGTTTGATATTCTAAGTGATAGCCAACTTGAGGCCAACAATGAGTGCTTCATACTCTACAATGTTATTAGTGCACGAGAATCCCAAGCAAAATGCTCTTGGAATAACCTCACCTATGGGAGTGATGAGCACCAATCTTGCTCCTGATCTATGAAAGGTGAATGATCCATCAAAATGGACTTATCACTCTACAGACTATTTGACATACATCATGTATGTATCTAGTAGATCCAGACACAAAGTTTCCATCCCTGGTAGAGGAGCTTCTACTAATTGATCAACTAATGCATGTCCTTTTAATGACTTCTAGTTTACAAACTCAATATAAAATTCACTTAGGAGAATAATCTAATTATCCATTTGCCCCATAAGGGTGGGTTTGGATAAAAGGTATTTGAGAGGTTCTACTTTGGATATTATCTTAGTTTTATTGTTAAGGAGATAATGGCGCAGCTTCGAAAGGTAAAGACAACTTCTAGGCAAGCCTTTTCAAACTATGGGTAATTTAACTCATAAGCAATCAAGGTGCGACTAAGGTAATAAACTACCCTTTCTCTATGGTCTTAGTCATATTGGGCAAGTAATGTACTAATAGAAAATTCAAGAGAGCTTAAATGTATAATAGGAGAGGTTTTCCTAGGGTAGGCGACAAGTATAGGTAGTTTGATAAGGTATTGTTTAAGCAATGTAAGTGCTTTTTGACATCTGGTCCCCAGTAGAATGTAACATATTTTTTCAATAGATGTGTAAATGGATTACACTTATCCATAAGCTATGAAATAAAATGGTGGATTTCCTGAAATTTTCCTTGTAAACTTCTTAGTTGTTTGAGATTTGTAGGTGAAGGAATTTTTGTGATAGTTGTAACCTTTGCAAGGTCCACCTCTATTCCTATCTATGTAACGATGAAATGTGGAGCTTCCCTAACACAAGGCCAAAGGCACACTTCTTAGGGTTCAAACGTACTTTGTAATCTCGGAGATGCTGGAAAATACGTCTTAGCACTTCAGGGTGTTCTCCTCTTTTTAGATTTTGCTAAAATATCATCAACGTAATCCTCCATGATGTCATTCATCATGTCATGGAAGATGACTGTCATTACACGTTGATAGGTGGCCCTAGAATTATTGAGTCCGAAATGCATGACCTTGTAACAAAATGTCCCCCAAGGGGTGATGAAATTTGTCTTATGTTGATCTTCCTCTATAATTCAAATATAGTTAAGACCTGAAAACCATCCATTAAGGATAACATTTCATAACCAATGATAGAATCGACAATCATATCAATATTAGGAAAGGGGAAATCATCTTTGGGACATGCTTTATTGATGTCACGGAAGTCGGTGTAGATTCTTATGCCAATTAGATTTTTCGAACTGGACTATGTTGAATATCCAATCTGAATTGGCATAAGAATCCACACCGACTTAGGAAAGTTTCCAAATATCCAATATCCAATTCCAAAAGTGACACTGATAGATCTTGGGATGCATAAGCCAATAAATTTTCCAATTCTTCTTTGACAAGTAGTGCAATTTTGGGATGCATCTTTCTCAATTTTTTCTTGATGGGCTTGGTGTCTGGGTACACAACGAGGTTGTGCATGACCAATTATGGGTCCAAACCAGGCATATCTATGTATGACCATCCAAATATATCTGCATATTCTATTAATAGCTCAACAAAAACCTTATGTTCTTGAGCTGAGAATGAATCTCCCAAATTTTTCATTCTAGGTTCCTCTTATGAGCCAATGTTGACATTGATCATTTATTCGACAAGTATTTTAGAAGCATCTTCCATCCATGTAGGATTCGGGGAAGAGTAAGGTCAACATCCTTAGGTGGCTCATCATCATCTTTGAATGGGTATATTATTTCTTCTACAAGTTATTTGTTTTGTTTATCTGCTAGTGCCTAAAAAAATCGCTATGAGACTTGTGTTTATTCTTTCCACAAGGATTCTCTAAAGCATTCTTACTCTTGCTTACAACCTTTTTATTTAAAAATCCAAACATCTCTACCTCTTCTCCAAAGTATGCACATGCATATGGTTGAATAAAAAAATCCTTTATTGTGGTCCCCAGTACGGAATAGAATACCCGAGTCCCATGAATTCAAGTGAATGCCTCATTGTTCTCAAAGAAATTAATTGGTACATGAAAATTTTGATCTTAATCTACAAATTTTGGATATATAAGGGTTACATGGTGATTGTTTGAGGATTAAATCTAGATAAGGTAAAAACATATGAATCGGGAGTAGGTTAGTGGAGGAAAGATCCTTGTAGAGGCTACATGGGAAATCTAGATCACTATCTAAATGAGATGAGTCATCCTCATGTTTGGAAGAGGTGGCATCAATCTCAAAGGGTGGATCGTCATGAGGTCTTATTCCAAGACCATGTTTGTTAGATTTGAAATGAGGGATAAGAATGGGTTCTAACCATCCTTGTGCATTGATACCACATCCAAACCCATTGTAACCCATGATGTACATCATGTGGTGGCCCTTGATATATTGCGGAGCTTGATGGCATGAATCCATGGTACCTTCAGGTACCCTCTTGATGAAATCTTATAACATATTTTCCTCGATAGGAGACCGCTAGGGATGAACTTCTCCAGTGGTTTAGGGCACTTATCCTAAGTGCTCTTAAACTAAAAGTAAGGTTTACCATGTGTCCTAGGTGACACTGATAGATCTTATATTAATAAGGCTTGTTGAAGAGTGAATTGCTCACTTGGGCCATACTTTGCAGACGTTGCCTCCCATGATGTAAAATGGTTGACCAACGAAGGAAAGTTTTGATTACAAGGAGTGAGTGAATCTGGATCCACACGTTCCTTGATAGCTTCTATTTGTAAGGAGATAATAATATCTACATAAGGGAATTCATAAGTTGCACGAAAATTGTGTAATGTGTGAATGGTTCCAGTCACCCCACGAATGGTGACTATATGTCCTTCATGGCACATCTTGATACACTAATGGAAATTTGAAGGAATTTCTTGCATGGCATGGATCCATGGGAATCCTAAAAGCATGTTATATGGAAGATCCAAGTCAAGGACATGGAATGTTGTATCATGAAAAGTCGGCCCTACTTCCATTGGAACTACTATAGTACCTATTGACTCTTGCTCCTCATTATCATAAGTTATGATTGTAATAGTTTTGGCCCCTAAATCCATTTTTGAATGGCCTACTTTCTTAACTAGCTTCAAAGCACAAATATTTAAATTAGATCCACTATCCACAAGTACTCTCTTGATCTTACGACGGGTAACAAACACTTCTAAGTATAGGGGTAAGTTGTGATCTGGTTCATTACATGGGTTTACAAAGATGAATCAAAAGTGATATGATCAATGGATTCAAGGTGTGTAATCATGGCTTGGGGATCTACATCTATGGAGACTCTTGAACTTTGCAATTTTTATACAATATGTTTTTAGGAGCAGAGATATTTTGAGGAGATCTTAAATCAATATCCTAATGCGGGTGTCTTCTCTAGATGTTCTATTAAATTGTCTCGACCTTCCCGGGGATAGGTAGGGGATCGATTATGATCAAATGAGCGCGATGCATCCCTACTACACAAAATTTTTCTAAGATCCTAATAGTATTGACTGTTCATCAGATGAATAGATACATCCTATGAGGGAGTTAAAGGGACTATCATTAGTTGGATAAACATAAGCAAAGCAATCCTATAGTCATTGGAAGTTTTTTCTCGATATGGATTCTTGTTCTTCTTATCTAAATGGTTAGGAAAGGGCTCTTTGAAGATACCCATTTTCTCATTTGGACCTTGTCTTGAGTTAGGGGGAGAATCTACGATGATTTTTCCCTCTTTGATGAGGTATTGTATATAATGTTGTAGTCTCAAACACCTATCTATTTTGTGTCCTTTAACATGATGGAAATCACAATACTCATGCTCGTTGAACCAAATGGGTCTTAAAGCATCTTCGGATATGGTAATGCATCACGGTTGGGTACAGCACCATGTTTACCTCATCTAATTTTTTAAGTATGGCGATAGTGATTCTATTAGTGGTGTAAACCCACGCTTTGGTGGCTACCTTTGGGCGAGGTCCTTGTGAGAACTTTAAAGAAAACCAGCTTGTACAACTTGGACTCTCTTGGAGTCTGTGATGCCATCACCAATGACGTGTTTGTTTTTATTGAAGAACTTTGGTTTATCTAAGGGTTTTGCTTCATGTTTGTCCTTGATGACCGGTTTAAGTGTACCCTTCGCAATGAGATCCTTTTTGATTTGACTACCCTTCTCTATAACTTCTTCAAAGTTAGAGCCATAGTGCATTTGTAAATGAAAGGATATCTCCAGGTTTAGGTTAAGAATGAATATGCGTACTAGCTATTTTTCTAGCAAGGCACATGGGAAATAGCTTGCCAATCCACACCATCATTGTAAGAATCTCAAAAAGGTCTTGTTGGGCTTCGTTTTGCATTACAAAGGTCGTTCATTGTGATATCATTCTCCATATTGAAGAAATAATGTCGCACAATTTTTTTGCTATGGCGGGCCATGTTGTAATGGATCCCTTGGGTATACTAAATAACCATTCTAATGTCAGTGTGCCTAGGCTGCGAGGGAAGAGTCATATTAATAAATTATCATTGTACACAACCTCTTAACAAGACATATAAAATTCCTTGATGTGATCACGAGGATCACCTTTGATTTTATATTTATCAAACTTATGAATGTCAAAATGATTTGGGAAGGGTTGTCGCAACATGTCCTTATTGAAGGGGTAAGGGCATAATTCTTTGTATAGGTACTTCCTATTATGTCATGTGTTTCCTTCTTATAGCATAGTAAAGATGTCCTTCATTGATTATAATTCATGTTGAATGAGTTTCTATTTTGTAGGAAATATTGGTATATTTACCTTAGCAACTTTAAAATTTGTGTCATCATATGGATCAAATCAAAACTCACTAGATTTTATCTTGAGTTTTTCTTTATGCATGTTCCTATTCAAGAAGAGCCTAAGTTTGCTAATTTTTGACTTAGTTTCAATATTTGTTTTTAAAGGATATCTTCTTCAACTAAGGGATCATCTTCTTTGTCAAATTTAGGAGGCAGTGAGCCTTTGCACTCATGCTCATATTTACTTTACGTGAAGCCTTATAATAAGTTCTTCGTGAATTACCAATATGTTTTGATGGGTCTTCTTCAATGTTTTTGTGATGTTGTTCGGAAGTAGAAGTATACCCTACATCAAAGGGGTTATCCATGTCTAAGAGGGATGGTCGCTCTTCCATTTTACGATTAATGATCTTAGTCTCCACTTCACGTTCTTGTGGAATCTTAGCCCCTAGCTCTAGGATTCTTGCAAGTACTTGATCTTTTTTATAATAAATGAGCTCGTCGAATCAAACTAGGTATAACTTATGTTTTTCTTTAGAAGATTCAGATTCTTCTCTGTTTATGATCAACCAATAGTTTTGTGTATTTGACCTATGAAAAGAGAGGTGTTAAGTTATTACCACTAAATGGGAAGGATGTGAAAGTATTTTCTTCTAAGTCACGCTCATTTGGTTTAGATGCCATTTTCGTGATTCTTGGCATCACTAGTCAAAGTTATACTAGGTTTTGTCTAAATACTTCAAATTTGTATGCAACCTAGGAGTATGCTAGCTAATTCATCTGATAGTCAAAATATCATAGTGTGTTCTATATATAATGTTATGTAACCGTTATCATTCAAAGAACAATCCTATGAACATTTTAGCAAATCAAACAATCACTCAAACTATCGTTTAGCAAGACTATACCCTAAACTATGATTCTAACGAAGGGCTCAAGGTAGATAGTGACAATACCCTATTAATACATAGGTTGAGTTAGAATACTAACAAGTCCTAAATACTAAAGTGATATTTCCATGATCTCTCCATGAGATATATTAAGACTAGTTTAAATGCCGATAAAAACCTAAGTTTTTTGAAACATGGAAGTTACAAATGCAGATAGTGTAACAACACTATCTTGACATGTTAACCTAGCAAGCAAGGTGTTAGTATCAAGATGATGTTATTGTGGTATACACAAGCCAATATCAAAACTCTCAAAAGACTCATATAATGTTGGAACTGAAACTAAGTATAAGCATAGCAAAATGTTCTTAGTTGTGCAAACAACGTAATCGTACAATAAAGGGACTTATATAAAGTTATCATAAAATTGAAAACATGATGTAAGTACCAAAATTGTATGGCTATAATGCGAGAAAAAATAACAACTTAAGGAGAAATAATGATGAACCAAAATTGTAGCAATGAAGACGATCTTGAAATCAAGATCAAAGGACTATCAAAGACACAAAAATGTACTTGTGCACTTTAGACGTTTAACAACCCAACCGCAAACATGGATGGGCGTAAATGGACAAAAAAATTTACAAATATTATCCTTCATAAGACTTTCATGGGTATGCTTCCTTCTCACCCCAAATGGGCAATGAGAATGCAAGGGTATAGATCAAAAGATGAAAATAAACTAAGCACCACTTGGGCAGAGTTTCAACTCATCTGAAGGCAATAAAGAAACCAAGATAACTGATACATCCTTTAATTTAGTGATGAAATACACTTAGATCTAACTCAAGTGGAATCATTTCCTTGTTCAAAAAATAAGGTTCAGACTCCAAGTAAGTCGTCACTTCATGATGGCTCTAAGACAAAATGGATTTCCTAATAAGATCACTCAACTAGGTGTCAACAGTTTATATAAATGTGAGCTCAATTTACCCAAAGATTTGCACTAACTAATTTGGGAGAAGCTCAGCTTTACATTACCCCCTTTTGATATAATGAGTAACTAGTGCGTTTAGTTTTATCGTCATTAGGGTCATGATATAGACAACTTTGAATCTAACTTCCAATGTAAAATCTAGTCAAGTGGGTAAGTAGAGAGCTTCATGTTTCATCCATGAGATTACTCAGTGGTGGATTACTTTAGGGTTCCTAGAACTACCCCCATTGTTGTAGCTTAAAGCGTTATGCCAAAGGGGTTACATTCTAGTTAAGCGGATATGGGCGTACCCTTTTCTAAAACCTGCAATATAGTGTGATGAAAGTGGTGTGTTTTTTATCTTGCTTAGCTTAATGTGGTTTTAAGTAGCACACCGTTTGGTGACCTGTATAAAACATGTATTAGAAGGTTTCTTTTTGTCTTGACTCCTTTCTTTTACAAGTGTTTTTGGTTCTGTATAATGGATTAGTAATTTTCCATACGCATAAAGAATAAAAACATCATTTCTGATTCTCAAGATCATCCTCAGATGCAAGAGAAGAGCATACATGACGCAAAAATCCAATTAAGATACCAACAAATGGAAAATACTTAATTAAAATGCAAAATATATACATGTTGACCCAATTTAGACATTCTAAACATTTTTCAAAGCAATGAAAGAGATAGAAGTCATTTCGATTCCCAATATTTCCCTGAGAAACGAGGGAAGATCATACGTGACATTATTCTTATTATTAAGCATGCACGGTTTATCGAAGTTTATTATAATTTTAACAAAATCATGTAAACATACCCTGCAAAATATAAATTAATCAAATTAAACCTACAATGATGTTAGCATTTTAATGACATAAATATTTATACACAATATTGATATGCAATTCCAGTCGAGGTTCTATGTGTAAGTTATGGCGTGTGTGCATGGGTTATGGTGTCTATGCTCCTCTCAGTAAACCTAACGGGTATGCAAAGTGTTTACACTACCCAAGAGATGTTTGCACTAGCATAAGTGCGTCTCGCACTAGAGAATGGATGCTTATGCACAGGAAGTGAAAAATAAGGTACAAAAATCTATGGCGGTGTGTGTAGCTAGTAGAGGGATTCTTACACTAGAAAAATGGTGTATGTGCCACTATTTAGGCATGTGTGCACTGGTAAGATTTTTATAGAGGGTTGAGAACACAAAGGGTGTCTCAGTGTCCGTAGAAGGTGTGTGCACACCTAGTAAAAATGATAGTTATCCAAGTGTCTACTCTAGCGTAAGGGTGATTGCACTCCTATTTGGGAATTTGCACCCGCTTTTATATATTTGTGTGTTGGTTTGGGTGCCTGTGCTCCTCTGCTAAAAATGATAGTCAGTAGGTGCCTACGCTAGCAGAAAGGTGTATGCGCACTGCCGAAAACCCACCAAACAACATGGAAAATGAAATTCTAAAAGTGTCAACAGTTATAATTTAGCCATTAAATGCAATTTCTAACATAAACCTAACAAAGTGGCATGAAAATGAAGGTTAACTACATAAAACCTAGCTAAAAATCCCAAGGAAAAATATTTAACCCTACAAAAACATGTAAAAAGTTAGAAACTGAAATAAAAGCTTCAAAATGACTCCATTAATGGAGGATGGACTAAGAGTCCCACCGGGCATGCCAAATGTGTACAATGAAATTTTTTTAAAGTTATGAACATGGGGTAAGAATCTCTAAAGAAACCCCAAAATATTTGAAACAAACAACTCAAATGACCATCAAATTAGAGATAAACAAGAGCTACCTATTTGCATGTATATATAAAGCTTAAAACAACCAATCAATCTCTAAACATGACTATATTAGTTCTCTACTCCATGAAAGCTATCTATAAGTGAACCTATTAAAGCTCTAGCAATCAATTATGTGTTTATTGATGTTTCAAAATCTTAAGAATGGAAGCTCACCATTAATGGCTTCTCCCATTTACCTAAAGATTTGAAAGGATTATCAAATAACAAGTAAATAACTCAAATAAACTATGAAATGACTCTAAAAAGACTTAAGCATGACCTAAATTAGAAATGAGATGAGAGAGAGAGTTCTTAGGAAAATGTGGGAGGGGTATCCCTCTATTTATAGTTTTTGGTTTGGAGAAAAAGGGTGTTTTGGATGCATGTGGGACTAAAAAGGAGTCAAAAAGGTGATTTTTAGAAAAGCACATTGGGAGGTGTGAACTGGATTTGGAAGGCTAAGTGGTTATTTGGAAGGTGAGATATTTGTTTAGAAAGTCAAATTCTCTTTAGAAAGTCAATAAGAGGGTTAATTAACCTAAACAAGGTTAATTAAAGGGAAATAAGCTTATAGAAGCTAGTTAGAGGGGGATTAGTAGATTTAGGGGGTTTAGAAGAGGTTAGAAAGGGTGTTTTACTAGCGTAGTGTAGTAAATTGACATGAGATCAGGATAGTTAGTATGATCTTAGTAATAAGATCATGTAGACCAAACTATAGGTGTCTGCAATGGTGGGGAGGATCTGAGTCTGCCACGTGAATGCGGAGAGGTCTCATGAAGGAAAACATCAATTGACCAACAACATGGTTGCAAGTGTCGAGAAATTCCTCAAGACAAATGGAATCAGTGGGTATAGGAACTGGCCCAAGAAATAAGTGTGTAAGACCCTCGTAGGTGAAGTAGCGTTCCATAGAAGCATGCCATGATGTATAGTTCTCTCTCCCAAGAAGAAGTGGCGGAGGCTATAACGTGATCCTACAACACTCAAGTCTGGAAAGAGCATCCTCCATGATGTGGAAGTGGAAGAAAGAAGTGTAAGATGCACAAGAAGAAGTTGGTGCAAGAATGCAAGACGTTGAAATTAGTCGAGAATGTGTCTGCAAGAAACATGACACCCGAGAAGAATAATGATAACCCCATGTCTATGGAAATTTATAAGTAGTGTGTGATTATAATAGGGTACGTTCAAGTGATGTCGAGATAGTTGATCACTCACGTTGTAGTAGGAGATGATTCGCATGAGATTGGAGGCCACATTGAAGTCCTAATCAAAAGTAGAGGAGCACACGCAATCAAGCACAAACGGTGAAATTAAAAATCAATGGTACAATTCTCAATCTAGAGAAAAGGTGTCTCATTGCATAAAAAATAAGGCTATCTTGTTGTAAGGTTGTGGTGGATGCGATCACTAATCGCGGGAAAAGAGGAGAAATACAATGTAATAACAAGCCAAAGGGCCCCCAAAATGCTAAAAACCACTCCAAACCACACACAAAGCCACCGAAAATGTCAAAAATAGGTCCAAATGGGACCTAAACACTCAGAAAGGAAACACACTCCCACAAATGACCAATGGAAAGAAAAGTATAGTAACCCTAGTTTTGGAATTATTTTTACCTAGTTTTACTATTTTCAAAAAAATGCAAAAATAAAATAAAAAGGGGCTTGATTGAAAACCTAGGAATTACCCGATTTAACTTAATTAAAACCTCCCAATAAGCCACAAAAAGGTTGTTTAATTTGATCCTAAGTTATATGAACCACCTTTAATTAACCCCAACCCTTATTTTAAATCAAACCCACCTAATTAACAAGTGACTCACTTTTAATTCAAACTTTACTTTATTTGAAACTGACTTAGTATTAAAAAAATATTATTTTAAATGGCTTCAAATAGTTAAAATAAATTAATGCGGGAAATGAATTTGGACAAATGGATTTTAGAGGGTCAAAAGGGAGGAGGGTGACACTTGACGAGAATGTAGGAGGTGGGTAGAAGCCACGTGGAGGGAGGACGATGGTCATGGCATGGTCAACAAGGAATGAAATGGCCAAAGGGTGGCAGGGTTGGTGTAGGATCACATGTGTGAAGTATGGAAATGGTCAAGGTAGGATGTTCACAATAGTGTAATGCACGGTAAATGACGAGAGTCCAAACTAGATCGAAACTAATGTGCTAGGGTGAGCACATTGAAAATAGACCAGGAAAGAATATTACAAGTGAACCAATCAAGGGAATAATGTAGGGTCAGTAGGATGAGTCGAAACATGATTCAACAACATAAACCAATGCAAAGCATTAAAAACCAAGGCAAAATGTTCACAAAGGTGTAAAAATGGAGCCGATTAGGGACAACCAACCTGAAAGCAATCCCAAATCCAACACAGATGCTAGGAGGTCAAGGCAATGGATTCAACAAGGTCTCGTGCTCATGAAATATAGATAATCTCATATCAACAACCTTAGCAAGGCCAAAACCATGAAGATCTAACACTAAAAATGCAAGCGGTATGTGCGGGGAAGTCGATGTAGAAGCACGAACAATGAACCAGAGGAGCTAGGGCACGAATGTGGAGGAGGGAACCGTGAACATAAAACAATACAGGTTTCCAAATGCATGTTGAATATCCAATGCAAAACCAAATTACAATGAAAAAAAAATCGAGAAAGGAACCATGCATTCAAAGATATACAAGGAAACCCGAGATAGAAGAAAACACAACCGTGATCAACCTAGCAAAGATTGAGTTGATGTAATGCACAAGGCTTAACATTCTCCACAAAATCCTTTATACCAAACACCTGCACCTAAGTCTTATCTTTCTCCACAAACTCCTTTATACCAAACACCATGCTTCTCTTTTCCTTACCTGCATCTTGATCCATCGAAGGTACCAAAATGCTCTATTCCATTCTTTGTTAGAAAAAACTTATTCAGTCTACTAGTATACACTACTTTCCTATCATTTTTCCATGTTCTACCTAAGAGTAGGTGACACACATCCATTACATTGCTCATTTACAAGAATCATACATTGCTCATTTACAAGAATCTGGTGATCCTTCCAAACCATGTTACTTTATAAGGGGCAAAATGAACTAACCTCTTTAAACCCATTTTACTAATAATTTCCTCATACACAATATTATCAGTGCTTCCATTGTCTATAATGACATTACAACACTTACCTCTTGTCTTGCATCTAGTCCTAAATAGGCTTCTCCCGCAAACTGGATTCTAAGGTTTAGTTTGTTGATGTAGGACTCTTCTTACCAATAATGACTCTTTATTATTCTAACATCACCTTTGTCAACCTGTCTCTCCATACCTAAATACACTACTTCCATTTTTTCATCCTTGTGCCTAGATCACTGATCTCATTCATCATGTTATCCATCTTCCTCATCACTCCTTCCTGGATCAAATTCATTATACCCTGCAATGATGGCTTCTCAACCTTTTCCATACTGTCAAGAATCAACTTCACACACTCTTCAATCAATCACAAATGCTTAAAATATCTACAATAAATTGATCCTAACAGAGCTCAACTCTGATACCAAAAATGGTGCAAGGGATATACTAATTTTCACAAAATTCTTATACCAAACAATCTTACCTGAGGTTTGAAAAATATTTATCAACACATGAGCACTACTTAGTAAGGTACTTTCCACCATCCCTTGCTTAAGGATCTCATATCACAATCCATAGCACAATTCATATGCCCAAAAGAGCTTAAAGTATATTGCTTCTCCATTCATATTAATATTAGTACTAGTAATCATATGAAAGCATGGAATAGACATGCCTTCTCCTTACCTTCTATAGATGATCTTTTCATCAGTCCTCAAATTTTCAACTCCAATTCCCATCTCGAGGTGTTAAAACCTTCTTTCTGTACTTAGCTTGATAATTATCTTGGTTCACTAGTTTAGCCTAATTAGGCCAATGGGATCAAAGCTTCATACAGACCTCTGAATCACCTCTAATTCTCTTAGAGAATTTTTTTATACGCTTCCCAAGGTGTTATGACCCTTCATTTGATCATACACTTGCATCTCATACTAGTTTCTCTATTAGGCCTTGTTATCCTTCTAGCCCTTCCCACATATAAAGGCTAATGGATCCCAAATTCCTCTAAAACAACCTCACCCTCTCTAAGTTGATTTGAAGACCCTTTATGGGCTTCTTGCTTATGCCCAAAATTTAGGTATTGTTACTTTGTACTAATTTGTACTTCCTTTGTAACTTATCATGCAAATTAGGCATGTTTTGGCTCTAAGCTATAGAAGTAGACACTTACCAGCATGGTATCACTTGAAACTTGATGGATTCACCTCAGGAATATCAAAAACATGGAGTACACAAATTTTAGAGGTTTGATTCCATCATTTCAACTCTCATGCACCTCATTTCCTTCTCAACCTGCACACTATTATAATATGCAATATAGAACTTGTTATAACTTTTAGCCACATGTGAGTTGAGACTTCAAATTTTTAGACACTTAGAAACCACCTGGTCGAATATTATTTTGAAATTTCATAAATTTTTAATGGTTAGAAAAAAAGTTATGCCTTGCCCTAATTAGGGCCCGAGAGCTAAAAGCTGGGTCTACAGGTGATATGTCAAAGTTTCAAGAGCTGAAAAAATTACATGATCCTATCCTCACCTTCCTCCAACTATACATACTTTCACAGATCTCCAAAATTCTTTCCTTGGTGATTGTCACAAATTTAGTACTCGGTTTGGATAGGGTCTATATAGCACATTCCACATATATCCACAAATAACATACAAAACAAGAACTTATTCACCTGGAATATCATTCCAAAAATTTTATTATTCATCTCCCACTTCCATTACATCTTATTCCTCCTATTATTGGATTGATACATGATTGATCCTTCATTATATTTCACTATCTTCTCTAGTCTTACCCTCTAAATTGATTATACAGCTTCTATATGAGCTCTAACAACATACCAAACTTAGCATACAATCAAAACTACATCATATTCACTCTAAACCTCATTCAACCTCCTATGAAAACTCATTTCATATCATGATAAGCCTTAATTAGGAATTAGAACAACTAATTTACACCTCTAGCACACCTAAGACTTCATCTTTACAAGCATAATTACTTTTATTTTTACATTGACTTGTCTAAGCAAAGTCATTTGGTCATATTATAACAAATATACTAAAATTGACCCTATGTTCCTCTAACATTTTATTCTCTTGGTGCTCCTGCATCAGATTACCCACCAAGAAGAAATTGAGTTCCTGCCCAATGCAATATTGTTATTTCTTCATCCTTTCCTTCCAATCTTTTCTTGTCCTCTCTAATTGTTCTCTTGGACTTGTTTGTACCTTTTTAATTACGTGTACTCTTTGCCTCCCTAACCATCACTCTCAACTTGTACTCCTATTTCTTTCCCATATATTTTTCTTTCTTATTTGTTCCTTGTTATTCTACTAGTTTCTCCATCATGGACTCTAACTTTGCCCTATTTTCTTCATGTTCACCTGAATTCATGGCTTCCATAGCAATGTTGGGTACAAGAATATAACGTTTGGTTGCCTCTAAAATTTTCTTTATTACCATCTCCCTATCTTCTTCTTTTATGGCTTCTTTGTAGGATTGTCTTATTTTTCCTATAAAATGGAAGTCTCCAACATTGAAATTCCATTCCTTTACATTTACTAAGAATCCACATGACTTCTTAGTTAGCATCCTCCTCCACTATAGTTGATTATGTCTACTTTCATCATGATATGAAACATCCTTACCTATACAATCTCCTTGTATTTTGATAGCTACTAGTTCCTCTAGCTTCTTTGGATCCTTAGGTTCTAATTGCATTTGTCCTCCTTGACGTAGATGGAGACCATTTCAGTATTCTGACCCAATGAATGAACTTCTATGACCTAGTTTGTATCATAGTCTTCATGTTTTTGGATTGCCTCAAGTGTCTTCTTCTTAACTACTTGTTGTTTGTCAACTACTACCTCAATCTTCTTAAAACCCTTGTTCTTGCTCATAATTTCATCCTTTACTCTGTCCCTTGTTTGTTTTCCTTTCTTGACTTGACTTTTCTTCTAATTTCTAGCTCTACCACTGTGTTTTAGATTCCTCTTGACCTGAGTTAGATGAATCTCTAGGTCCTTCACCTTTAGAAGTTTGAAAATATGTTGTTTCTTCCATGATCTTCCATGTTTCAAGACTATATTAGTCCATAATCTTCTAAATTTTGGTCTTCTCCTTTGAATTTTATCATCATTCAAGTTGTTTATAGGATTCTTCACTTGAAGCTATGAGGTTTCCCTTGTTATATTTGTCTTAGGCCAATAGGTTGAACTTGAGAACATCAAGTTTCTCCTTTGACTTCTCTGTTTGTCTACCTCACTCCCATGCATTCTCTGTTGGTCCAAGCTGACTTCTTCTTGAAATTTTAAAACATTTTCATAAGGAACATCATCCATACCTCCATGTTGTGTTAGATACTTGGTTTGACTATCCATTTGTTTCCTTGCTTATGCTAAGATTTCCTTGTTACTCCATGGCTCTAAGTACAACTTCATTCTTATTGGCAACCTGTTTTGGTTTTCTTGCAACCATGTAAACTTCAAAATCACTCCAACTTCACTCATTGATCCTTGGGTTTGTGCTTTTCTCCATGAAATTTCTTGATTTGAGTCTTCTCTCTCCCTTAACTCCATCATTCCTTGATTGTATTTACTCTTCATATTGGATAGTTCATCCTCTTGAATAGATATCTTTAGACCCTTTAAGGTCTCTAGGAAAATTTCATTGTTCCATCTCTCACTAACTTCACTTGTCCTTGATCCATTCATGACCATTTTTGGAAAATGACTGCTACAACTTGCATTCACACATGCTAATACATAATTAGATTCAAAAATTAGAGGCTCCTTGACCTCCTTGGCTGCTCCATGCATGTTCTTCACTTGTTTGCCACGTGTAGTCTCTTCTAGGCTTGTTTGTAAGCCTTGTCTCTCCATATTTTCATATTATTCTTCATCCTTCATAGTGTCTTCACCAAGAACCTGTTGTTCTCCTTGAACATCATCACCCATCTCTTTGAATTCTTCCTCATTTCCTCTTGTTGATCTGTATTCTTCTTGTTTTTTTCTTTGCACAAGGACTGATTGTCCTTCATCTTCTCTTCCTTAGTCTTCAAGATACCTTATTGCTTACTATCCTCTTGTATGAAATCTTATTGTGTCTTCTCACTTTCTTTTTCTTCATGACCTTACATAAGGTCTTCAAATATCTCATTCCATATTTCCTCATCATCACTCTTCTATAATTTATTGTTGTCACCTTTACTTTTGTGACTTAATTGACATGTTTGGTCATCACTCTCTCTCTTTAAAAATCATGTTCTTCCACAACCTCATTTGGGCTTGTTCTTCAACCTTGACTTGTGTTTCTTTGTCCACTTCATTGGACTGACTCTTACCGTGCATTATTCTATCAACCTCATCTTCATCTTTCCCTTTCAAGGACACACTCACCTTTTCTTCTTTGTTCAATGGCTCCCTCATGAACACTTACACCTAATTCTTAGCTTTCTCCACAAACTCCTTTATACCAAACACTGTGCTTCTCTTTTCCTTACCTTCATCCTGATCCATCAAAGGTACCAACACATGCTCTATTCCATTCTTTGTTATAAAACATTTATTTAGTCTACCATTATACACTAATTTCCTATCATATTGCCATGGTATTCCTAAGATTAGGTGACACACATCCATTGGCATCACATCACACAAAACTTCATCATGTAAACTCCCAATTTTGAAAGGAACTATACATTGCTCATTTACAAGAATTTGGTGATCCTTCTAAACCCATGCTACTTTATAAGGTGTAGGATGAACTAACCTCTTTAAACCCAATTTACTAACCATTTCCTCATACACAATATTATCAACACTTCCATTGTCTGTAATGACATTACAACACTTACCTCTTGTCTTGCATCTAGTCCTGAACATGCTTCTCCTACAAACCGGATCTTGATGTTTAGCTTGTTGATGTAGAAGGAATATCTTACTAATAATGAATCTCTATGCTTCTGACCATCACCTTTATCAGTTATTCTTTCCATACCTAAATACACTGCTTCCATTTTTGTCATCCTTGTTCCTAGATCATTGATTTCATTCATCATGTTATCCATCTTCCTCATCACTCCTTCTTGGATCAAATTCATTATACCTTGCAATGATGTCTTCTCAACCTTTTCCATACTATCAAGAATCAACTTCACAAACTCTTCAATCAATCACAAATGATTAAAAACTCTACAATAAACTAATCCTAATAGATCTCAACTCGATACCAAAAATGGTGCAAGGGATATACTACTTTTCACAAAATTCTTATACTGAAAAATCTTACCTAAGGTCTGAAAAATATTTCTCAACACATAAACACTACTTAGTAAGGTACTTTCCACCATCCCTTTCCTGAGGATCTCATCTCACAATCCATAGCACAAGTCATATGCTCAAAAGAGCTTAAGGTATATTGCTTCTCCATTCATATTCATATTAGTACTAGTAATCATATGAAAGCATGGAATAGATATGCCTTCTCCTTACCTTCTATGGATCCTCTATTCTGATCTTGTCATCACTCCTCAAATGTTCAACTCCAATTCCCATCTCAAGGTGTTAAAACCTTCTTTCTCTACTTAGCTTGATAATTATCTTGGTTCACTAGTTTATCCTAATTAGGCCAATGGGCTCAAAACTTCATACAAACCAATTTCCAATGGTAATTCTCTTAGATCATTTTTTTAGACTTGTGAAGGTGTTTAACCCTTCATTTGATCATACACTTGCATCTCATACTAGTTTCTCTATTAGGACTTGTTATCCTTCTAGCCATTCCCACATATAAAGGCTAATGGATACCAAATTCCTCTAAAACAACCTCACCCTCTCTAAGATGATTTGGACACCATTTATGGGCTTCTTGCTTATGCCCAAAATTTTGGTACTATTACTTTGTATGAATTTGTAATTCCTTTGTAACTTATCAAAGCAAATTAGGCTTGTTTTGGCACTAAGCTATAGCAAGTAGACACTTACCAAATGGTCTAACTTGAAACTTGATGAATTCATCTCAAGAATATCAACAACATGGGGTACACAATGTTTAGAGGCCTGAATCCATTATTTCACCTCTCATACATCTCATTTCCTTCTTAACATGCACATTGTTATAATCTACAATATAGAAATTATTATAACTTTTACCCACATGTGATTTGACACTTAAAATTTTGTATGCTCTTAGAAACCACCTAGGTAGATATTCTCATGAAATTTCATAAATTTATGATAGTTACAAAATGTTTTATGTGTTTCCCTAGCTAAGTTCCGAGAGCTAAAAATTTGGTCTACATGTGATATCTCAAAGTTTCAAGAGCTACAAAAATTACATGATCCTATCATCACCTTCCTCCAGCTATACATACTTTCACATATATCCAAAATTATTCCTTAGTTCCTATCACAAATTTAGTGCTCATCTGACAGGTCTATATAGCGCATTCTACATATATCCACAAATAACATACAAAACAAGAACTTCTTCAACTGGAATATCATTCCAACAATTTTTTTATTCATATCCCACTTCCATTACATCTTCTTCCTCCTGTTATTGGATTGATACATGACTGATACTTCATTATATTTCACTATCTTCTCTAGTCTTACCCTCTAAATTGATTATACAACTCCTATATGAGCTCTAACAACATACCAAACTTAGCATATAATCAAAACTACATCCTATTCACTCTAAACCTCGTTCAAAATCCTCGTGACCACTCATTTCAAATCATGATAAGCCTTTATTAATCATTAGAACAACTAATTTCCACCTCTAGCACACCTAAGACTTCATCTTTACAAGCATAGTTACTTTTCTTTTTACATTGACTTGTCTAAGCAAAGTCACTTGGTCTTATTATAACAAATATACTAAAATTGACCCTATGTTCCTATGACATTTTATTCTCTTGATGCTCTTGCATCAATGTAACTTTTAAATAATGGATTTCCAGTTAATTGCCTTGTTTAATCATTTGTTCATTCCCTTATACTGAATTGAAAACTAATAATAAACAACAAAACTAAAACAAAATACTCCACACATTGATAACAAAGTTCACCCGGTTAGGATACGTCTCGCATTCACTTTAATTATGAATTGATCTATAAAATCACTTGAAATATAATTTTTACCTTCCAAATTGAATAATAGACCTATGTCACCTACAAATGAGTTGATTCAGATTTGTAGAACTCTGCAATTTGTCAAAAACATGTTCTAGAATCCATCTCGTGGCTCGTAGTATCTCCACAGCTTCATTCTCCATGTAATCGAGTCAGAAACGTCCTACACTAGGAAAACTAGAGCATTTCATGGGAAAAGGATAACATCATTGTCTTTGTCTTGAAATTTAGAACACTTCTCTAGTTTTGGACGAAGTCTTAAAATGGCTCTAAGTGCCCTAAAAAGTAATATTTTTGTATGTTAGGGTAAACATATTAATTATGCATTGTAATTAGGTAGTTTATTATTACTTTTGTATGGTTATGATTATATAATTGTTATATTATTTTATTGCATATGTGAATGTTTATTGTTGCATAGTCAGCAACAACATATTTATGTGTGCATGCTTCTGATGTATTTTGGAATCTTATGTAACTATGTTGCACTCAGAAACATATTTTTGTCTGTACATTGGTTCTCCAATATCTATAAGTATTACAGCTTATACCATTGTATTTTATTTTCCCCGAACATTAATAAAATCTCCAGGCTTCCGCCCATGTTCTTAACTTTCATTTGGTCCCAGAGCAGTTAAAACTCCTCGCTTGGTTGGAGAGAGGTTGCAAAAGGTAAAAGTGTCTTGGTGAAGAAATATACATCTTAGGAGAGCATGTGCATCCTCAAGAAACTTCTCAAACATCCCTGCATCCCCACAACCTCATGTTTTGTTCCATGTATTTGGAATGCAATTTATTTTTGCACTGGTGCCCCCTACACTAGGAAATTTTTTGTAGCAGGAAAATAAATTTAAAATATATATATATATATATATATATATATATATATTCTCCCCATTAGGGGTTTTACCTCTAAATTTAGAGGTTCTCGATTAGGCTCTACTAAACTAGTAGACTATCAAATTTGAAGGGTTATGTGCCATTTTGGAGGAATGAGTTATTGGTAGAGCTCCCCTCACCAAGATGAGTCTATTCGGTCAAGCTATCTTGTATGATATTGAGCTCTCCACAGGACTCCATCGAGTGCTCCTCTAATCAAATCTTGTCGAAGACACTAGTGATCAAGTCATTTTTCTTGCATCACCATTGAAATCCAACGTCAAGATGAGTTGCATGAAAACAACCATAGTTGAGTTGAATCACATTGAGCCTTATCTGGATTTTGGCGAATCCATTCAAAATGGCCTACATTTTTGAAAAGTCAAGTTGTGTAATCGTTTTTATTGAAAAATTCTTGGTTGTGCCAAGTGAGTCTATTGGCATCGAACAACCGACCCAATACGAATCAAGTTGTCGGCTTTGGAAAGGCCGAACCCTCTTTGTGTCCTAGATTCTATGCATTAGATGAGTTATATCACCCTAGCCTTTGATCGAGACATGCCATATCCATCCAATATAAAATGACGAGTTCAAACCCTACAAAACAAAAAAATGTTGGTGAAGCACACATCCCCATGTGACCTACACAAAAGAAACAATGGCAAAGTAAAACTAAAAACAAATCAAGATAGAGGATAATCAAAGCACATGAAAATCAATAAGGCGGCAAAAAAAATCCATGCAAAAGCGGCTCAAATCCGTTTAAAGAGGAATCCCTAATCCATCCCAAATAACACATTGATGTTCACAAAGGTCACTCATATTTGGCTTTATTTAAATATAATTTGCTTCATTTCATTGCACAAGTTCTTATAGCACAAGTTGGTTAGCATGAGTGATTTGGGGAGGAGTAGTTAGTGGTTTGAACCCCAACTCCAATGCATTGTTTATAAAACTATTTGGTTTAGCGGCCTATTTAACTGAACCACCACAGTTAGAGGCACTCTAAACCCCCTAACCATAACTAAAGCCCACCCCAAATTTAGTGGAGAAAACCCTAAAAAGGGTCCAAAAAATTTCTCCCACTTCACCTATTTTTTCATTCTAAGCATTTTTTTCCAAAGGGGGGTGATCAAAAATTGCATTTTAAGCTATTTTTTTGTGGTTTTTAATACTAAGAGCCATATTGAGCTCTAGAGGCCACCAGGGCCCCGAAAAACAAAAAATAATTTCCTGTCATTCAATTTTTTCAAAATTTTGGATGTAATTACATATTTCAATGTATTGTACTAATTTACAGGTTTCCATATTCAACGCAAACCATTGTAATTGCTTTAAAACTGGTAGAGATTTGTACTCAAAAATTAAAAAAATTAGTTATGTATTATGCACGATATCTTCAATCTCATTCGCAGCGTTTAGTATAAACAATACCTATGGAAAGCACTTACAGGTAAAGTTGTCACAACTACTACTACACTTAACGCCTAATATAGCTACAACAATGTCATCTGAGCATCGACCCTTTAAATTGACGGGAGTAATAAGGACACATTGCATACACTCTGAGCCCTTCCATCTGTCTATGAATGATTACATGACTTAAATCCGGATTGAGAAATTATTTGAGTATATAGCAAAGTTACACATGCGTATGAGGATATTTATTTGAGCCGATGTCAATAATCACATAGACCCCTCTCATTACTATCTTGGTACCATGTATTGGATTCTTTCATGTACGTTAGCACCTTTTTCATGTACTATTGATTATATAAAAAGGGCAAGCTTCTTTCACGTACTTGAAAACTTTTGAGAGGAAATAACTATGTAGTATGGAAGACAAAAATCAAAACAAAGCTTGAGTTTTAAGAGATTTGGAATATTGTGAATGGTACTATAACTAGATCAATAACCGATACAACTCAACAACAACAATTTGATAGATATAATTAGAAGACCAAGCCGATAATCTTGTTTTGCGGTGTCCGACGATGTGTAACACCACATTCGAGATGCCAAAATAACCAAAGAAGCATGGGATAAGTTGAGCACATTGTATGAGGATAAGAACAAGACTATAATACTGAATTTGTAGATTGATTACACACACTAAAGTTAAAAAAATGAGAAAATATAAGCTTTCTTAAGAAGAGTTGTAAAATTGAGGGATTCACTTCTAGCCCTAAGAGAGGAGATCACTGATGAAGGTCTCACTCCCATTGTTCTAAGAGCACTCCCTCCTTCATACCATATTTTTGTGACAAAACTCAACTTATCAAATCGACAAAGTAAGTTTTGACAAGTTGTTGAATCTACTACGACAAGAGGAAGCAATGTATAACAAAGATGACAAATAGGAGCAGACACTTTCTTCTCATTATAAATTTAAAGGAAAAGGAAAAGGTAAACCCAATTCCTCTCAAAAGTCCCAAAATCAACATCAATAAAGGGATAAGCAAAAATATAAGAAATTTCCTATCTCGCAAAAGAGGACATGACTTGAAAGATTGTAGGTATAATACATACAAGAAAGGTTCATCAAGTAATTTTGGATCTCAACACCATAAATCTCACAAGGGACATTTTAACTATAATCAAGGGGAAAAAGGGGGACTGGAAAGAAAACCCCATCGAAGGAAATATAGTTGAGCAAGAAGAACATTCGTATGATTAAGACTTCTTGTACATTGCTCGATAGTGAACCTTTCATGTCATCTAGTGAAGTCTTAGTACATTGATTCAGGAGCCACTCAACACATGACCATGCCATAGAGACTGGTTTACCACAATGATGGAAACGCCTTCAAAAAACCATGTTTTTTTAGGTGATGATTCTTCATACACTATATAGGGTGTTGGGAACATTTATCTACCCCTTGGTTCACGCAATTGTAGATTATCAAGTGTATTATATCTCATTGGGTTGATAAATAATATGCTATCAGTTAGTCAGGTTCTCAATAACAACCTAAAGATTGTGTTTGATAGTCATTCTAACAAGAAAATGTGTTTGATTTGAGACAAAACATGAGGCTCAAAAATTGTTATAAAATCCTCTAATGTGGGACGTATGTTCCAGCTTGATTTTTTCCATAGATATGATCAAGAAATTGTGGCTAAGAATTATACCTCCACATAGTTGCGGCATCGAGACCTTTTTACATCAGTTTCAAGTATCTCAAAAAACTTTGCTAGTATAACATGGTACAAGGATTTCCATATCTCCATAAGGATATAGATAAGTGTCCTTACTTCCTAGCAAGCAAACAACATAGAGATTCATTCTAGAAAAGTACTTATCGAGCTCATGGTAAGCTTGATCTGGTTCATACCAATATTTTTGGTTTGATGGAACCGATTCATTCTAGATTTTAGTACTTCATGCTTTGTGTTGATGAATACTCGAGAAAAATGTGGATATATTGTCTTCATAAGAAAAGTGAAGCTTTTAAAAACTTCAATAAGTTCAAAGTGGTTATAGAGAACAAAACTGGTCATCACATCGAACTTTCCACTCAAATCAAGGGGGAGTTCACCAAGAATGAGTTCAAATCCTATGTACAAGCTCATGGGATACATCGATAAATGCCTCCTCCACACACACCACAATAAAATGGTGTTGTTGAGAGAATAAATCGTACTATCATGGAAATGGTGCATTCTATGATCGATGATTCTAGATAAATAAGGACATTTTGGGAAGAAGCATCAAAGATTGTTGTATATTTATTAAATAGAGTGCCCACAATTGGTCTTTAAGGAGTAACACAATACAAAGCATGGTCAAAGAGGAAACCATTTGTTGCACACCTTAATGTATTTGGGTGCAAAGCAAGCATGCACATACCCAAGTAGAACAGAAATAAGTTGGATATGAATTCATAAAAACTCATCTTCATTGGTTACGCTTTAAAACACTCTTGGGTATAGATTGATGGATCCAAAGACTAAGAAATTCTACACCAGTAGATATGTTGAGTTATTTTAGAAGAAGGAAGAAAAGACTCCTCCTCTAGACTCACATGATGTAGATTTTTCACCTGTTGTAAAACCAAAAGCTGATGTTCCCCAGATGATGAAAGTGATGATGGGGATGATGGTGATGATTAGATAGAACCACAACCCACAGGAGTAGTTCAGCGTATGCCCAAGTGGTATAAAAACATGTTATGAGATGCAAAATTGGATGGTCCTCTGGATACATCCACCACTGGACTAAGGACTTGCAATAAAGCATGAGAAGAAGTAAACTTTTCTTTGATGAGTAGAGTTATTAAATCTGATGAGTCATCTACAGTCTAGGAAGCCCTACAATCAAAAGCTTGGAAAGATGCCATGAACGTTGAGTATCAATTAGTGATGAAAAGCAACACCTAACAACTTGTCGATCTTCCACTAGGGAAGAAACCCATTGATTATAGATGGATATTCAAAATAAAGTACAAAAAAATGGGAATATAGACAAGTATAAAGAAATATTGGTAGCAAATGGGTATGCATGAAAAGAAGGCATTGACTACAAGGAGACATTTTCTCCCATAGATAAGATCAAAACGATCAGATGATCTTTTCCTAGCTACACAATTTGGTTGGAAATTCCATCGATGGATGTAAACAAGTGCCTTTCTAAACGGATATTTACAAGAGGAAGTATACATGACTCAACCTAAGAGATGTGTTGTACTGTTTAAGACAAAAGGGTATGCAGACTCAAGAAATCTCTATATGGCCTTAAACAGCACCCCGGGCATGGTACATCAAAATTGATGAGTATCTCATATAACATGGATTTTCATAAATCCATATGATCCTAATCTCTACCTCAAAAATCAAGGGGGTATATTGTGATTGTTGTTGTTCATGTCAACAATCTAGTCATCACTAGCGCTTCAAAGTGAAGATTATTGATGCAACGAAGAAAGATCTTAATTGATCGCTCGACATGACAGATCTCGGATAATGCACTATTTTCTTGGATTGGAAGTATGGAAGAAATATAATCACATATTTTTTCTCAATTGAAGTATACCAAGACAATGCTCGAGATATTTAGGATGATGGATTCCACACTTGTTTCTACACCTATGGAGAACAAATTGCATTTATCTCCTTCAGATCCATCTCCTGTGGTAAATGCAACTCTCTATCAAAGAATCGATTGGGAGTCTCATTTACCTAACCCACACTAGACTAGATAGCAGCTTTGTAGTAAGCTATCTATATAGGTTCATGCAGGAACCCAAAGTTTGTCATTGGAAAGAAGCAAGGTGAATCTTGAGATATCTCAAGGGAACAATGGATCTTGGTCTAGAATATAAAAATAATGATCAATTATTTTTGACAGATATTCATATTCAGATCATGTGGGTAATATTGATGACAAAAAATCCACTTCAGGATTTTATTCTTTTTAGGATTTGGATTGATATCATGGGGAAGCAAGAAATAACACTTTGTTTTGCGCTCTTCTATAGAAGCCAAGTATCGTTTTGCAGGTGAAGCTTTTTCCAAAGTGAGATGGCTACGCCGCATACTTGAAGGACTTGAAATACCACAGGACAAATCAACCACCTTGTATGTTGACAATGAAGGTGTTCTCAAACATGTTCACAATCTAGTTTTTGAAGAAAGAACAAAGCACATTGAGGTTCAAGTATATTTCATACATGATCATGTCTTGAAACACAATATACAACTTAAGTTTTTCCCAACAAACGAACAACGAGAAAATATCTTCACAAAGTCACTTGCATGTGACAAGTTTGAGTTGCTTAGAGATTTCCTCTCCTCATCCCTTGAGGAAATAAAAATTAAGGGGAGAATGTTAGGGTAAACATATTAATTATGCATTGTAATTAGGTAGTTTATTATTACTTTTGTATGGTTATGATTATATAACTATTATATTGTTTTATTGCATACGTGAAGGTTTATTGTTGCATTGTTGCAACAACATATTTGTTTGTACCTACTTCCCAGATGTATTTTGGAAGCTTATGTAATTATGTTGCACCTGTGCAACATATTATTTGTCTATACATTGGTTATCCAATATCTATAAGTATTATAGCCTACACCATTATATTTTATTTTCCTGAACATTAATAAAATTGTCAAGTTTCACTTGTTCTTAACTTTCACTATAAACTACTTGTTATGGCTCTTGCACAAATAAATTAATTAACTACTTGAAATAAGTTCTTCCTTTCATACCAATTACAAGTGGTTGGCAAGTCGGTAAGGATGCATAGTATTTTTTGGCACAGTCACGGTCAATCCCCTTAGGCACTTGACCACCAAATAATATGTTTTAACTTTACTTTTTGCACCATTCTAATCGATTCAACACCACTAAGACAAAGATTATGATCTTCTCCAATAGAAAGAAAAGAACTCAATATGATTTTTATTTCTATGGAAACATTTAGAGGAAGTAATAGAGTATAAATATCTAGGGTTAGACTTTAATAAAAATCTCAACTGAGAGATTTGTAGCAAAAAGAGAACTTTAGGCGTGGAGATTTTTTATGCTTTCCAAAACAAATGTAGCATTATGGGATTGGAAAACTATGTAGAATTTTTTTGGGATTTTAGTGACTCTAGTGGTGCTTTATGTATGTGATATTTGGGTTATAATAATTTCAAACTCAAGATGGAAACAATTTGAGAGGATTCAAAAATCATGATTACTAGCAAGATCAAATTAAAGATCTCAGTTCCATATCGATTCTCCTAGCTAAAATGATGGTTGTACTCTAGAAGATATTGTTATTTTTAAAATATCAAGTAAATGGAAGGTAGTATATGCCCTAAGGTTGTCCTCAATGATTTTTTGGAGAAAAGAAAGAAGTCATGGATGAATCAAAACAAAAAATGGCTTAAAATGGAACATTCACTTGAATGCATGTCCTAATAATAGTCAAGAGATAAAAACTTTTGTTATAGAAAAATTCTATCAAGTTATGTGGGGAAATCCGTTAGGGAGAAAGAAGAGGTACTATTTAGAGGAATTTAACTCTACATGTGATCATCAACAAAAGGATTTTATAGGGGCTAATATCCCGTGGAAAGAAAATATTTTCATAGCTCAATTGAGAACTAATTCACATCATCTTCGGTGTGAAACAAGAAGATGGAAAAGACCTAAAGAGGTATTGTAAGAGAGAATATGTATCTTTTTCACGTCTGGTGTGGTGGAATTAGAGAAACATTTCATGTTTGATTGTAATTCTTATAATGACATTAGGGCCTAGTTTGTTAACACAGTGGCTACCACCTCCTTTCAAGATATTTTCAATGAGAATATGAATATGGTTGAAAAATACGAGAGTTGATCATTAAACTCACTAACAAGAGATCTGAATTCCATAAATATATTTAACAAGATCTGTTGTCCCATAGGATGTCTTTGGTAGCCTCACGAATGTTAAAATCCTTGAGCTCAATTCATCCCATCATGGACAATAATTTCTCAACCACGAAATAATATTTCATTCAAATTCATTTGTGATGATTACAAATATATAGGAAGAGACTTGCTAATAATTAGGGAGATACAATCTCCACCAATATCGCACATGAATCTCCCTCAATCTAACAAACCACTAAATACGATACATTGTTATAACAATATATATCAACAACTATATATTCTAACCTATATCATAATATTGTTTATAACAATATTACTATCAAATATTAACAAACCAATTACTATTTAATTTTTGATAAATATCCCACTATCATATGAACATTATTTTTCCTAACATCCCCCCCCTTAATGTTTACATAATTGAAACAAATTGTTACACATCTTTTGGTGCAGACTTGACACCCATGCTTGCTCATGTTCTTGGTGAACACTTGAACTGAAGTTAGAAGAAGGAAGACATCAATTTATTATTAACCATGTATTTTAAAGAACACATCTGACTGACGAGGATGGGAACACACTCAGGAATCATCTTCTTATCAACCAGTCACTTTGGGGAACACATCTGACCTAGTAGTGTGGGAACTCAAGCAAGAACACATCTGAACAACCTTCAATGGTTTTCCAGAGGCTAACCACAAACCTAGGTATGAACAAGAACACATCTAACTGTTTAACCTCTTCAAGACTCATGATGTTGTGTTTATCTATGTTATTTGTTCTTCACTATGTTATTACATTGGGGAATTATGTAGGAATAACCACATCTACAAGTGAACAGAAAGAACCTTTGTTCTTATTTCTCACACCATACTAGAAATATGAAAATCACAACTGAAAACTGAAAACAAACACACTTCACACATGTTCCACCAAATCAATGAAGTGGCCCCGTTGTTGAAACTAACAAGAGGTTGTTAGTTGTCCTCCACCTCTCGATGCCTCCGTCCTCCATCACATGTGTTGTTAACTTAGCCGATTTGTATATGAAGATTTGTTTCACATTGTGATTATTCTCTCTCCCCCGCATTGTGAAACCATTTATTGTTCAAACATTGGGTAACACTGAAAATGTGTCCGTAAGGAAAAAAATAATATTTTTATAATTTTTAACTCTTGACTTGACTTGACCATAATTACTCTTTTTTTTGACAATGAAAATAATATATTTTAGAATAAACAATATCACATTGACTATGTGAAATGTTTTACAAAACGTAAAGACTTTGTAATGAAAAGACTTGATGAATTTAAAAACAAACTATGACTATATATATACCTAGAAATTAAATAGCTAAAAACATGACATTCTAATATAGCATAAGGCTATAATTAGAAAATAAGTTAATAATACCACAAAACTTAAACTTGTCCTTCGGACTATAATGACTAAATTTATTTAATAGTTATAAAATATAGACAAGACATGACTCCCAACAAACATTTATTAGCCGTTTGATATAGAGACTCATAATAATCGAATATGGGCTAATACTTTGAACAAAATAGACCTACAAAAATACTTTGGATAAGGGCATACGCCTACCCAATAAGGCTATATATTTTGTTTTCTCCTTCACAAAACCACGTGGAAATTTATAGCTGCAAGACTCTGATGACACTTTTAGTGGATCTCCTTCTTCCCAAAAATGTGTAATTGAACATGAATCAGATACTTTTGACAATATTCTAAGAACAAACCAATGCAATGTTCTTGGGAGATGAGACACGTTGACAGTGTCAATAGTAGAAGGGCAGATTAGATTTCTATGCAAAGCAAACTCACAGGTAAGGAAGCAAACCACGATCCAATGCAAAATTATTCGAGATCCGGATCCAAATGTAGAAGAGTTGACAGAGGGAATGTGATGTTTATTTGTGGTAGACATTTTTTGTCATGTAGTGGACCAAAGATAGGTGTTGCACATATCTGGTCAATCGATTTAGAATAATAATATCACCTATACGTGAGAGTGTGATCAAAACTTCGAGCCAAGCAACAAATAAATGTGAAGAATCCCAAAGATCTGGAGAAGCATTACACACAACTTGATTGGTCCATGTCACCAACCGTCACGCTCATCATTTTTGTTGGGTTTGACCATAATTTTGATCGCACATATATTTCACTTACGGACTCGGATTTGGTCCATTCAAAGTGTGCACGGAAATATCATGACAATCTCTACGCCATAGAATTGATTTTTTGAGGTTCCAAACAATAAGTTTTCAATTTTGACCACATGTAAACCAAAATTTGACCAATGATAACTTGATCATATGATATCCAATTTTCAAATTCCAATAGTTTTTGAAAATCTCTCGATGAGATCTACACAATATACCATGTTCAGGGGGAAGACCAAGAAACATTTGTAAGTGTCCTCCGATCACATTGTCTCATTTCCATACAACTTTTTACTTATACTCTCCTTTACTCATTTTAAGGCTTGATTTGCGCTTCATCACCTTCATCTTTCTCCTAAATCATCTTTCTCTCAAACTTTTATACATGTTACTTATCATGTTTTGGCTTAAGTCACTTACCAAAGAACCTTCTCTATGCACACTTTAGGTTTCTACTTTTGACTATGACAGTAACAATCATCAACTTCCTTCAATGAGATTTATTTTAGACTTCTTACACTATTATTAAGGTTCTAGAGACTCTTATTAATGTCCCAAACTCTCTTTACAACTTCTATTCAAAGACACTTTACACAAATACTTTATTTCTCCACTAGGATCTTCCCTTAGATTCCTCTCCTTTTCAAGATTCTCACAATGGTAAGTACATAACAGGTTGTTGTCTAAAATAGCTCCCCTAGTTATTTTGGCAACCTTCATCCCCATTCTGCTCTCGATGTATCTTGTTGTAGGTTACGTGCACTTTAGTTGATTTCTTGGCTTAATTCCTTGGCTACAATTTCTCTCACACTCATGCATACTCCTCCTTTCTCGCGCTTTCCATATCCCTTTACTTTTTTCCTCTATCTTTTCAATTTTTCCCTCGTACCCACTCTCTACGCATTCTCTTTCCTCCCGTAAGCTCATGCACTTTACGAGCATGCCTTAGACTTTCTTTCCAATATTTGGCTAAGTCATTTGCACATTCCTCATGCCCCTTTCCTTTCCTACTATTGTGCATCATTCTTTTGATGTTTGCACCCCGCTTGCATACTTGTCTCCTATAAGTATGTATCCATTTTTTCCATGCATGTTACTTTTGTGTGCCATTCCCTACTTTCCTTCCACGCCTCTCTTTTTGTGTGTGCCTTCGTGCCTTCTTTCGTGCGCTTCGTGCCACGTGGCATATTTCAAACATTAAGTGAGCTACATGCAACTAATAAAAGCGCATCATCTAGACACCGAATCCCTACAACGAACCATTGTGTGACACATAGTAGAAATGATAAAATAGGTATATAATTGGCCTCCATTCAGCCATTCTATGTGTGCCATGTTTCATTACATGTTAGAGTGGCATGTAAACATCATAACCTTATAACTTTTACTACACGGCTCGATTAGGCGTGGTTTGTCTTATTCAAAATTTGATGATGTGGGCTATAGTGCGTAACATTCAAATTCAAATATTGGTGGGAATGGGTAGGTGAGAAGCATGGAAATAGTTTTTATCCATTAATGCAAACTCAACCACCATATTTTCTATAGATCTTGTCTCCTTCCTTCTTCCACAAGCTAGATTAGACATGGGGAGGTGTATTTTTCAACTCTACAGGTGGATTTATAGGCATTCAATGTTGTTGTTGGTGGTTGAAATTAAAAATCCAAGTTCCCTCCTCTTTCTCTTCCTCTTCTCTTCATCCTTTTATAAATGTAAGAGCATTGCTCATTGAAAAGGGTTGGACTCTTTCAGTTTGTATAGGTATTGCCTTGCATTTTGAGTTGTAGACCTTTAGATCTAGTCTTTGCATGTGAATATTGACCTCATACGTGATTGTAATCGATTGTGCATTTCGGAAGCAATAAAGCATTGTTTTGTGGCTATTCTCTTGTTTAAAATTTTTTATTCTTCTTACTTTCCTTTCCCTTATGTTGTGTGCTTGTTGTGCCTTCTCACATACTTTGGATATCCTTTTATAATTGTGTTCCATGAAAACAATTGTGTGGCTACGTTTTGATCCATGTTATGTGTGTTTATCCTTCCTCTCGTGCATTCTCCATCATGTTTGTTCAAATTTGATCGTGTTCATCCCCCTTTCTTTTGGATGTTATCACCTTAGATTAGTTTTCCCTTTTAACACATATTTATATCCCTAGTCCCTTAGCATGTTTAGCTTAGGATTTCCATTTTCATATCAGGAGTAGTAGTAGTAGTAATAAAGAGAAAAGGTAGAGAAACTGGCCTTCTCCAGAGGTCCATGTCTCAAGCGCGCAAGTTCCCACAAATTGGAGATAGTTCCATTGTTGCCTCAATGACTCAATTCAACCTGATCGAGAGAGTGTAAATTTGAGCTTCAACAACATTCTAGGCTTAAACAATATCATGTTATGTTATCACCTTTTATACTCCTTAATACATTCTCCTTACTCCAAGAAACAACCCCATATATTTTAACAACCCTTTCGTTAACATTGGTCTCTTCTAATCATTGACTCGTCGATCTCAATCTTGATTGTTGCATATTTAATTAAGTTGGGTATGTGCACATGATGTCATTGATTTTCAATTAATTGGATACATTATCATACTTATATGGTCCTTTATTCACCTACATACATCATGCAACCCTCAACTAAGCTTTCTTGACTCAACTAAGACTAGTCACTCAATTTCCTTCCACAATTCCTTCAAGATTGTGTAGAATCTGCTTTTCTTCTTTATCTAAGTTATTTTAGACTCTTTGATGTAATGTTTTTAGGCTTTTTAGTATCTTTATAAAATTATTCAACCTTCAAAATTGGCATCAACCTCTAGTTCATGAAAACAATACTTTTCTATTATTAACCCTCCCGGTTATGCTCCTCAACTTGTCATAGTACAATCAACATTGATTTCATGGTATTTTTGAAGTTACAACCTCCTTTTTAACAAATTTATGCTTCTAACACCTTGGAAATGTCCTAACATGCATGATCCTTTAGAAATAACAGTATGCATGGTCTATTGGGGCTTATATTGTCTTTATCCCTCAAGAACAAAGTTTATTTTGTATTGAGACAGACCTAGGGTTTTATTTCACTTGAATTAGTTTTTTTACCTCCTTCTTAGTATTCCAAGCCCAATTACATGCATCTAATCACCTATTTCCTCGTGAGCATTTAACAAACATCATTTTTGCATGAATTCACTCTATTTCATTACCCCCATCAAATGAATGGTAGCTCACTATTCACATTCCTATGAATGTCTTAATTTTTTCATTTTAAGTTAATGTATAAGTTAATAAAACTCTTGTCAAGGCCTTCACTTTCTAAGGGTGATCTTCACAACACATTATGTCATTGAAACTCCCCAAATCATTCAATAAAAGATCCTTACCTTCTTGAAAAATAATCCCATACCTATCTACTTCACTATCATGGAATTCTCTTATAAATGAAATCTCTTGAGGATTTATAACAATGTGCAATCTTTCATACTTGTCACACTCATACAAATCAACACTTATCAATGACACAAACTTTTAATAGTCATTCATGAGAAAACCACTATGCACAACTATTATTCCAATACAACATGACTCAATAATACCATATTTGCAATATATACAAGAATTTACAAACATTTCTTCATTTTATTAGAAAAAATGTTTGATTACAATGATTCCTTCCATATTTGCAGACATCCTTAGTTTTCTTAAACCTCCTCCACATACCCTTTTTTCCCTAAAACCGCCTTTCCATCCAACTAATTTCTCTTCGTATTCGAATCTCACCTTTTTAAATGTGGGAGATGGTAGTTACATGCTAACTTGAGATGAATAACTCAAGTTTTTATTGAACCAAGTTACAAAACCCTAAGAAAAATTTCATAACACTTTACATGGGTCTAGAATTACCTTTTACATTAGTAACAATCCTTGCATTTTTCATTAAGCCTCTTCACAAGTTCCTAAGGATTCAAATTTTCAAAAATCCCATTTTGGAGGGAAAATGCTCAAGAGATCGAAACATATAAAATGACTTAAGGAAGATATAGAATCTTCTAGATACACCTAATGAACCTACTAAGAATCCTTACAAACCAAAATATGGAGGAAAACCAAAATTTCACTATAGACAAAAAATGATGCTCCAAAGATCATGAAACTAACTTTTTTTTTTAATTTTGTGTTGCAGGGGTAGCTTGAGCTTCTTCTTGCAATGGAGGTGGAGTTTTTGTTAGATTACCTTAGCTCATATTCACCTAGGTACTTTATTTATCTTTATTGTATTTATCCTCACCCACTTATGTGTGTGTATATTTCTTTTATCTTATTTAGATATTAGGAGATATTATCTAGTTGTTAGATATAGTTCTTTCCTTGATCTATGGTATTGACTAGATCCTTGATGTCTAGTTCTCTCCTAAATTTATGGTCTTGACTAGTTCTTTGATGACTAGTTATTTCCTTGATTTATGGCTTGATCTATGACCTTCACTGGTTCTTAGATTGTTATTCCTTGCCTATTTAAGCAAGGCCTATTCTCATTGTATTGCATTGAGTTCCATAGTAATATATGATATTGCTGCTCATTTGTTTGTAAATTTTGCTTTCATCATGATGTTTGATTAGCATTTGTGTTCTTGGCTTGGTATAATTTGGTTATCGCTTCCTTTCATTTTTCTCAATTTCTATAATGTTTTGTACTAAAACTCCTTATTTCTATAATTCCTACACTACGCTATTGATATTTTCAAGGATATTTTGTTCCTCCCTCACAACATCTCCTCACGATAATAGTGATGGATCGTCATCTTTCTTTTCTTTCGATTATATGTGGATCCATCTTATGCTCCTTGATTATCTTTCTCAATGTATTATTTTTTTATTTAATAATAAAAAAATTTCTTTCAATTGTATAAATGCATTCAATCTTTTTGTAAGCATTCTTCAAATGTGCATCAAATACAACTACTTCTTTCTTAAATTTTCATATTTTTCCTGCAAAACATAAATGTATTAGATAAGTTATAAATAATTTATTGCAATACTCATAATTTCATAATTTTTCACGTGTAAAAAATGACCTACCATAACTTTTTATTTTTCTGCATTTGCAATTAAAACATTATTTTTGTCTCTAGCCCATTTTTGTAGTACATTTAGGCTTCAACATTAAGATTTTCCAACCTATTTAAAATTATATCTAAACTTCATCATCATAATCATTATTATACAAAATTTTACCAGACATGACTTTATTTAGCAAAATGTCAAGCCTTGTTGGTTGGCTCTACGACAATGAACAATGAATGCCTTTGAGCATGATTATGGTAATGGGTATTTATTTATTTGATCAAAACTTTGGCCTGTACTCCCACTTGTGCACTAATTCCACATCCGACATAGCCAATTACTAGATTTTATCCCCATACTATCTCGATATCATATTTTGGATGACAACATATGCCTTTTGATCATTCGTGAGTGGACTTTGACTTGTTGGAGGAGGGGAATCTCTGATTGTATGGATATTTTGTTGCGCTTGTGGTTGAGAAGGTGGAGTACTTTATATCATATCATGGGTGTCAAAATAATTACCTGTCTCAAGCGTCAACACTATCAAACCCCAAAACACATCATTGAGCTTGATCTGGTTCAAAATTTGGGTACCAGATGCACTATGTATACCATTTAGTGAAAAACCTAGAAATTCAAAGGTTGTAGAGGTGAACTGTCCTATGAGTCAATAGAAAATGTAATATTCTTCCCTATAAATTTTCTTTTGTTTTTACCACCCATGGTGGTGGTATCGAAAGCTTGTTTACAATATGATGTGTTCATCTGTTAATTGCAAGAAGAAAAGTGTTACAAAGTTAAACATTATACGGATACCCTTGTAAATACTATATATAATATTTACAAGTAAACAAAAGAAATTAAACATTATAAATTACCTAGCATGGTTGGAGAAGAGACCATATGACTTTGTGATAGAGACTGAGTTTGATCTACACCATCAAACTTGTAGTTGTTGCAGATAAAAACATGTAAAAATATGAAAACACTTTAACACTTGGAGAATAGATAGCTTGTTAGTGATTCCTACTAGTAGCTTAGTTATAAATAATAATATAAATACCTATAGAAAATTGTGGAGGGAAAGGTGGTGGCGGAGGTATCAAACCCTAGGTCTTTTCTATCAAGGATTTTGAACAGGGTTGATTTCACTGAATCCATATCAAAATCACCCTTTGAGGGGCTTTACCCGAGCAATAGCCTCCTTGTGAGCTATTGCAGCTACAATTCTTCTCTACAGAATATAAATTATTGTTATTATTATTACATTAAAAAATAATTAATTGTTATAATGTTAAAATAAAAATTAATTATTACATGTTGTTCTTCAATTGAAAGACCTATCAATAACAATTTTTCATTTATTGCAGTCAAAATTTGTCCATTTTGTAATTGGTGGAAAGCTTCTTGATAGAAAGAAAGAAGATAATTGGTACAAGAAAATACAGTCTTCGATTTATCAGATGCATTGATATTGGAATGGGCATTATTGACATCTATTTTAATTCGATTGGAAAAATATTTGCACCAATCAAATTGTTTCCCTACTAGTGTCTGCAATAAATATTGAACTACCCAAAGTGGAATGTCATGGATCTACCCTACAACACAATCCTGGATTGAAAGAGTGATATCATTGCAAGAAATAAATTATGTGTAACACCTTGTATAACAAGGCCTCTTTTCAAATGATTAATTATAGTTGCAATAACACAAAAGAAAAGTTAGATGTTGGGATAGTCAACTAATATTAAGAAAGAAAATAATTAAAAATAAAATTGAACTTACCATCAACCTACACATTGTAATGAGATTCCAAATATTTTTCGTCTACATCATCTAAGATAGCCTTAGTATTCACAAGCACCTAGTTTGGATATGGTAAATTAGTTAATCAATGGATTTGTATGGCCTCCATGCCGAATGAAAATGTATGATCCATTAGAGGGACGGTAAACCTTTCATCTGCAGGGTTGTAAAAATTGATCAGGTAATCAAGGACAAGAGTGTCCATTTCAAATTGAGGCATGTTGACAAGCCACATGAATTATGTTTTGTGCCTCCAATATTTATGTGTATCTTTTAATTTCATTAGTGCAGTGATTTGAGGGCACATGAGATTTTGTAATGCAATTTGGGGGCAGGAGTAGTTATAGAACTAGTCATTGTTGAAATGTTTTTTGTAAAGGTGTACGAGAGGGAGGGGTCAAAGGGTGGGTCAAGACTTGAGTTGTACATTGGTTGTTGGTTTCAGGATGGATTTTTAGAAAATTGGAGTTGTGAGAACAATGCTAATTCATAAAAAAATTGTCAAAAAGTAAATAAATGAACCTCGTAGTGATATATATAGGTTGAGGGTTTCCGGTGAGGACATGTGGTGGAAAATGATAGGTGAAGAGGTTCGAGGAAACATGTTCATCTAACCACCTATGCGTGTGAAGAGATTTTAATTATATTAATGAAAACCATCCGGATATGGAAAATATAGATACAAAAGAGACATCCATCTACTCTAGAAAGAGGTAGAAAGACATGTCACAAGAGACAATCATGAAAAATACGCTTGTATGTGTATGGAGGATATGACCATAGAAGACAATCGTCTAATACAACATTTTCTAAGCTTGATAGAATACCGTAAAGATCAAATAGAAACTCATGGAATAGATGTGTGTCTATGTTGAAGAGAAACACTCCGATAAAATACATTCATCTAACACATCCCTATCTAATTCTAGATAGACGCATGTCCAAGAATCGTTAACTTTGTCTTGTTGTTCAATTGTCCACCTCACATCCGTAAACCTTGTGAAACCACATAAAACTTTGACATATCAAATCAGTTCTTCCACGAAATGTCTCTTTTAGATATTAGCCATATTTTCGAAAGTCAATTTCAGAGATTCACCAAAATATTCTAAGTTTTTTTTGGATGGGGATCTTAAAATGAACCTTGTGGAGAGATACAAAAGTTTTCAAATAAAAATGAGACTTGGGATAGTTGGAGGAGGCCATCATAGTGCTTTGGGTCAAGTTTTGGGTCAATATTTTGAAGAAATTGCAAGATAAGATACTTTTGTTCATATTGAGTTTCTAGAAGTGCATTTATTAGCTCAAGGCCATGTTTTGAGAAATATTTTTATCACAAAATGTTTGCATAGGGTCATGATATTTTCACCATAGTTGAGGCATGAAACTAAGAGTGTTTTAGAGTTAGAATGGAGTCAAATGATGTCCTATACTTTATGAATGATTGTTAAGAAGTAGAAGTGGTCTAAACCCTCCCCAAAACCCTAGTTCATATTGATGGAGGAAAAATGATATTTATAGTCTCCAAATGGATTAAGAAATAAAATGTGATTCATTAAGGTTGTAGATAATTTTTCTGAGCTCATTTTGGTGGTGGTTTCATGTTCCGTGTTTTTGGCTGAGAAAAACCCTTATTGTGTGGAGATTTACAGTTTTAGGGATGAGACAAAGGTTTCATGAAAATAATTGAATTTTTACAGATACCTTGGGAGGTTTTCTAATCATTCATGAAAAGTTTTAGATAGATTCAGTGAATAAATTTTGAGTTACAAGTCTCCAAAGTACCCTACTAGTTTTGGCCTTAAGGACTAAAACCTAGTCTTGTGGATTGAAATGAGTGTGACGGATTGGAAAGTTGTAGCTAAGTTATTTGGTGTTGAATATATTTTTGCATCTGACATGATGTGTTTTATCTCTTGTAATGATATGAAGAAGTGGTTTCATGATTAAGTCTCGATGGCCTAATTAGCCCTACTAGGCTTGCTAAGAAGGTATGTTGGATCGGGTGTGCTTAAGTGGCTTTCTCCATGTGACATATGCATGTGAGTTCTTGAGAAGGTGTTTAGGATTCCTAATTTAGTTTTATAATTAATTTCAGTTCTTTTAAGTTTCTTTTAAGGTGATGTATCATGTTTCTCTCAAGGTGGTTCTTGATTCCTTGAAGCAATCTTGACCAGCTTCTAGAGATGGGGCGGTTTGAGTGCCTTATGCCCTAATTTGATGGATGAAGTGAGTTGTTATAGATATTATACATCATGATATTTCCATTTATGTGTGTTTTTTTCCTTGGTGAGGTGATTTGGTATGTGAACCATCTCAATTTTGGTGACCTATTTATGGGCATGATCAACATGCTTAAGCGAGGTAGGAGAGATGGATTTCATGGCGTGTTGTGCCTTGTTTGGTGGTGTACCATGGACATAGAGATTGATTTTGAGTCATGGTACATCCATTCATGTGTCTAAGTGATCTTTATAGGTGGTTTTTATATGATAAGTTGTGCACTTTGTTGTGGATTGATTTGAGGTGTTTGAAGACCTTGTTGAGATAACTTGCATCTTGGTGTGCTTCATGGAGAAGTTGGAGGTTACAAATCTTCTTGAGCTAGTTAATGATGATCATTGGTTTTCCCTGAGTTGTGTGAAATATTTTTAGCCTTGAAAAATCTAGAGTGTTCCCTTGAAGGTCCTTGTGCATTCGTTAGAGCTTAAAGACCTTGTTTTGCACCTAAAAGAGATGTGTGTGTGTTTTTTTGGTGTGACCATTTCTAGCCTATAGTCTCATGTTATGATTTTATATGATGAATTAGGATGTTTTTTATGTTTATAATGACTAAAATTAAGGGTCTTGTCTGACCTATAGTCATTTATAGGGTGTGTCAAGTATAAAAGTGCATTATATTGGTTAATTTGGTGTTGTTGAGATGGTAAGGATGTGAGTGAGCTAGTGGAGGTGAAAGAAGAGGATAAAAGGGTAAAGGATAGAGTGAGGAGAGGTATGAAGGGATGAGAAATATTGAGTAGAATATGTTTAAGGTTAATAGACTAATCGGCAAGAAAAACGGCATATTTGAGCGAAGTAGGAGAAGAGCTTGTTTGAGAGGGTTTGGTGTGTATGGAGTTGAATTTGTGATCACAATCTGTTGTAGGAGAAACAATACTTAAGTGATATTCATTATCAGGTGGTTTAGTGGGTTATTGATCATCTTAGGGGGTGGTATCCTCCTTGTATAGTGGGTGTTATACTAAATAGGGGTGGGTGCTCCTTGTGAAGTGGGTGCTTCACTAAATAAATATTGTGTGATGTGTAATATTCGCATGTGTCATTTATTATGAGTAATACTAGTAGAGGTTTTAGTGGGTTTTCTTCCCCTTAATGGTTTCTGATGTAATTCCACACCTTTTCAAACATTCAATGTATTATCAACATTCAATTACATGCATTTGATCTATTTCACTGTTTTGGGTGTCTTAATTCTTTGTTCAAGATTAGCTAAAAATGCAAAATTTGATCTCCCAAGCAATCAATCAATCCATTAATACAAATCATTGTTCTAGAAACATGTACACAAGTACATTTAACTATCTAAATGACTTAAGACCTTGAAAAATTCATCTACCTTGTTTTACCTTCATTTTCCACTCTCCAGCTTGGTGTTTGGGCTTCCAAATAGGTAGAAGTTTGGATTTTTCCCATTTAATGAACCCTTCACTCCTTGGTGCCCTATTTACATAATCAAAGAAAATTTAATTCCTCCTAGTGATGATTAGTAAAAATGAATTTTTCACCCTCTTCCCACAATTAACTAAAACTACTCATCTTGGGCATTAAGAACAAATACCTTGTTCATATCATGGTTAGAAGGATTTGGCATCCTATAAACACAAATATAACACCTTTAACTACCCTTTAAGATCATAATAATGTGGGTAAAATTCTACAAACCAACTCATTGAAATTTTCCTTCAAACTCACCTTTGCTTCCCTATTACACTAAGCTCTAACTAGCCTAGTCAAGATATTTTCTATACATAAATCTTTATGAAGTGAATTAATATACATGATGGTCTCCTTTCACCCTACCCATTTTCCATTTCTTACACTAGTTAACTTTACAAGTTTGATCCTCAAAGAAAAACCATAGTTCATTAGTTATTGGGCCTTTCATTGTTAGGCATGCTATGTGTTATCCACTAAGACAACAAATTGTCAAATGTAATTTGAAATTCCACCAATATGATACCAAAATTCCTTTAAAATACCTCAATAGAAACCATAAGCATCAATTCTACCAAATCACAAGTGTTAACTCCTTTGTTTCAGCCTACAAAAGGAAAACTCGAGCTCTAACACAATGTTGGCCCGAGAGGCACAAATTTTAGTATATCTTTCTCTAACCTTCAATTCAAGGTCCCAAATCCTTGTTGTAGGATTAGGTGGGCATCATATATGTTTCTAGTTTAAAAGTGAGGAAATTTTTCTTCATCCACCTTTACTTTCCTTGGAATTTCTAATAACTCTTCCAATGTCACACAAAAACAGCTTTGAGCTAACACTCTACCTTTGCTTTTACTCTTCAATTAAAGATTGAATATTCAAGAGAATTGTATTACTACACCTTTTCTTAAGTCTAATGATTCCCATACACTTGGAAAATCACTACAAGTTTTGGTCTTAGTTAATGGTTCTTTGTTTCAGGTCTAAGTCTTATAGAACTCATGCATGTAGTGTGGAAGTCATCACAGGGGACCTTTTTGAACAACACCATGGGTAATAATGATAACATGATGGGGATTCAACCAAAAACTTAACAAAGGAACTAACTTGGAGATATCAAGGAAATAGTGTTATACAATCATGCACAAATTCCTATAACATTTGTATGCTTCAGAACCAAGATCTTCACGATCAAGGAAACATTATTTTACTATAAAAGACTTCAAGAAATACACCTTGCATACATTCAAAAGAAACCAATGATTCATAAAACTTACATGTATCAAGGACTCGGTGATTACAAAAGGAAAGTTTCAAGTACTTAAAAATAGAGATATATTCATAAATTCTTACTACTGAACTTCACCCCTTATAAAATGGAGTGTCTCTCCTTCCTTTAGCTTTATCCCACCTGGATCACATATTTGGTGCTTTAGCTTTATATTTTCTTTGAAATGGCTTCCTTCCTTTTTGAGCTTATTCTTCATCTCTGCCAAATTCCATCCTTTTATCAATTATACTTGTAAACTAAAGCACAAAAATAAAAATATGCATTGTATTTCTTGATTCTTAATGTTGTCCACCTCTCTATAGCCTTTTTCTACATGATTCCATTATTTTCCTTACGTAAATGGATTGTATGCTACCCACAAAATTCATCTTTCCTTTTTCACCATCATTATCTTCTTCATCAATTGTTTCTTCCTATACTAGACCCTTTTCTAGGTCCACAAGATCTTCATCATGAGCTTCCTTACTCTCACTTTCAAATTTATCTTCTCTCTCTTAACTATCTTCACCATTCTTGACCTCTCTTAACCTTAGGGCCTTTACACTTTCTTTACTCACCTTCTTCTCAACCTCATCTGTTATTCTTGGCTCTCTTTCACAACCTTTCCTTCATTTTATACTCTTTCCCAAGTTCTTTCTCATGCACTATACCTCTCTTGTTGTCTTTAAACTATAAAAACATGTGTAAGGCCTCATCTAAGACCTCATCTTCTTATTCTTTTATTGTTTCATGCCTCTTACCTGTCACTTTTTCTTGATTTTACCTCATTCGATTCACTTGTGTACATGTTTTCTTGACTTTCAACAATAACCTCTTAAGTTTTATCATCATAATCATGTTCCCTAGACTCATTTCTTTCTTTCAACATATAACTCACACACGATTCTTCATTCTTTACAAGACTATCAAACTATTTTTCTTCATTATTTACAAGACTATCAAACTATTTTTCTTCATCCTTTTGAGTATCTATAATCAAGAAATTGTCAATTTACATTTGAAATGGATCACATACCTCATCACCAACCTAATTTTTTGTTTTTTCCTCTTCCTTTTCCTCACTCAACCCCTGAATGCTCTCATACACATTTTTTTGAATTCATCTTTCTATGCCTTGTTTGCATGCTTCCTCATGTGTCTTAGCATCTTCTCTACTTCTCGAATGATATTTTTCAATTGTATCCTTTGGTTCCTTCTGAACATTTGATCTATATACCATTAAACCCTTATTTTCATCACAAACTCAAATCCATAGCTTTCTTTCATCAGCATCTCTTCTAGTTTCTTGACATCCTCTCTTAATGCTTTCAACTCTCTCTCCATCCATGTCTCTTGTCTTCTTTGTTCTTCTTGGATTCTCTTTTTTTCTCTCTCCTCATCACTTATCAGCTCCACTATTTCTTCCACCAAATCTTATCTATCCATTCTTCTTCTTTGTCTCTTCACCTATCACTTCACAATCACAACATCTTCACAATTTCTTGTTAGCAATCAACAATCAAATTTCATTCCAAACTCAAAACCACACTCTAATACCAAATGATGTATAACTCCACACCTTTTTAGATATTCAACATTCAATTACATGCATTTGATCTAGTTCACTATTTTGGGAGTTATAATTCTTTGTTCAAGATTAGCTAAAACTATAAAATTTGATCTCCCAAGAAATCCATCACTACATTAATACCAAGAACTATTCTAGAAGCATGTACACAAGCATGTTTAACTGTCTAAATGACCCAAGACCTTGAAAAACTTAATCTAACTTATTTTACCTTCATTTTCCACTCTCTAGTTATTTGGTGTTTGGGCTTCCAAATAGATAGAAGTTTGGATTTTTCCTATTCAATGAACCCTTCACTCCTTGGCACCCTATTTATAGACTCAAAGATAATTTAATTCCTCCCTCATTATGATTAGGAATAATGAATTTTCACCCTCTTCCCACAATTGATGAAAACTACTCATCTTGGGCCTTAAGAATAAATACTCTACTCATCTCATGGTTAGAAGGATTTGGCATCCTCTGGGCATAATGAAAACACCTTCAAATACCCTTTAGGATCCTCATAATGTGTGTAAAATTTTACAAAATCATTTAACTTATCCTTCAAACTCACCTTTTCTTCCCTAGTACACTAAGCTCCAACTATCCTGGTTAAGATATTTTCCATGAATAAATATTTATGAAGTGACTTAATATACATGATGGTCTCCTTTTCCCATACCCATTTTCCCTTTCTTACACTAGCTAACTTTACAAGTTTGATCCTCAAAGCAAAACCCTAGTTCATTAGTTTTGGGCTTTCATTGTTAGGCCTACTCTATTTTATCCACCGAGACAACACACTATCAAATGTAATTAGAACCATAAATATGATACCAAAATGCCTGAAAAATATATCAATAGAAACCTTAAGCATAAATTCTACCAAGTCACAAGTGTTAACTCCTTTGTTTGAGCCTACAAAAGGAAAACCTAGCTCTAACAAATGTTAGCCCGAGAGGCACAAATTTTGGTATATCTTTCTCTAACCTTAAATTCAATGCCCAAAATATTCACCGTAGGATTATGTGGGCCTCATTTATGTTTCTACTTTAACATTGAGGCAAATTTCTTCTTTATCCTTTACTTTCCTTGGAATTTTGACTAACTCTTCCCATGTCACATAGTCACAACTCGAGCTAACATTCTACCTCTACTTTTACTCTTCAATTAAAGATTGAATATTTAGGAGAATGGTCTTCCTACACATTTTTTCAAGTATAATGATTCCCACACACTTGAAAAAGCACTACAAGTTCTAGTCTCAATTAATGGTTCTTTGTTTCAGGCCTAAGTCTTATAGAACTCATGCATGTAGTGTGGAATTCATCACATGAACCTTCTTGAACAACACCATGGGTAACAATGATAACATGATGGGGATTAAACCAAAAAATTCACAATGGAACTAACTCAAAGATATCAAGGAAACATGTTATACAATCATACACGAATTCATATCACAATTTTATGCTAGAAGCAAGATCTTCATAGTCAAGGCAACATTATTTTACTATAAAAGACTTCAAGAAACACACCTTACATACATTCAAGAGAAACCAATGATTCATAAACCTTACATGCATAAAAGACTCATTGATTATAAAAGGAAAGTGCCAATTACTTAAAAATAGAGATATGTTCATATATTCTTGCTATTGATATGCATCCCCTTACAAAATGGAGTGTCTCTCCTTTCTCCTTCTCCCCGATCCGAGGAGTCCTTTTTTTCTCACCCTCTTTCCCTCAAATTCCTTCACATAATTGATTATTTTCTTATTTACCTTATTTTCTCTATCCTAACTGCCTCCTATGACTCATTTTGACTTTTCATCTTTCCTAACTAACTCACTTACTCCATATACTTTGATTTACAATGTAACTAACTCACATGACTCATTGCATTCCTCTTTTATCACAAGGAAAGAATTTTAACAATATTATTGTCAATTTAAGTGACCCTATACTCTGTAGGACCCATTATCACACAACTACTCACTTAAGCACCCTCACACTCAACTTAACACTTTGATCCTACATGTTTGAAATTTTAAATTTTGAATTGGAGGGAATATTACATTTTGAAAATTTGAATGACTTAACCCTTGAGACTGAACTTAACCTTTTTCCATGAACTTTTGATGTAACAAGATAGGAAATTTCACATTTTTGACATCCCGATGATAATGCCCCTGCATCAGTTTCCCACTTTATATTTGGTGTTATTGTGTTGTCTCTTATGCATTGCACTTATGGATGGTTGTAACACACTTAATAAGATCACATTTGATTATGTATGATGAATGTATGACATGGTAAATGAAGTTAAAGTTTTTTAATGAATGATTCACCTCCCTATCCCATTCATTTTGCTTCTAACAGATTCATCTACTATCTAGGAATCCCTACGCTTAAAAGCTTGGAAAGATGCCATGGATGTTGAGTATCAATCAGTGATGAAAAACAAAACCTGACATTTTTTTAATCTTCCACCCAAGAAGAAACCCATTGGTTGCGAGATGGATATTCAAAACAAAGTACAAAGCAGATGGTACTATTGACAAGTAACAAGTGAGAATGGTAGAAAAGGGTTATGCACAAAAGGAAGGCATAGACTATGAGGAGACATTTTCTCTAATGGATAAGATCAAAATGGTCGGGATGTTCTTTTCTCTAGCCACTTAGTTTGGATGGAAATTCCATTAGATGGATGTGAAAATTGCTTGACGGAATGGTGATCTACAAGGTGAAATCTACATGACTCAACCTAAGGGTTTTGTTGTACACAGTGAAAAAACAAAGGTATGTAGACTCAAAAATATTTTTATGGCCTTAAACAAGCACCACTGGGCTTGGTACATCAAGATTGATGAGAATCTTGTTCAACATGGATTTTTGATAAATCCATATGATCCCAATCTCTACCTTAAGAGGCAAGGATAATATATTGTGATAGTTGTTGTCTATGTCGATGATCTATTCATCACTGGAAGAAAAATGAAGATGATCAATGCTACAAAGAAAGATCTTAATCGATCGTTCGACATGATAGATCTCGGGCTCATGCACTACTGTCTTAGATTAGAAGTATGGAAAAAATATAATCACATCTTTGTTTCTAATTTTAATTATACCAAGAGATTCAATACGATGAATTACAAACTGATTGCTACACCCATGGAGATGAGACTTCAATTATCTCGTAAAGATCCATCTTCTCTGGTAAATGTAACTCTTTATTGTGATTGATTTGTAGTCTCATTTACCTCACATATACTAGATAAGATATCAAATTTGTAATTAGCTATCTTTTCATGTTCATGCGGAACTCGAGTTTCTCATTAGAAAGCAGCAAGGTGGATCTTGAGATATCTCAAGGGTAGTATGGATCTTGGTTTAGAGTACAAGAAGAATGTTCACTCTTCTTGATTGGATATTTCGATTCAAATCATGCGATTAATATTGATGACAAGAAATCTACTTCTTGATTTATATTCTTTTTGGGATCTGGGTCAATAACATGGGGAAGCAAGAAATAAAACTTTGTTTCTCATTCTTCTAGATAGGTCAAATATCATGTTTTAGGTGGAGTTGTCTATGAAGCAATATGGATGTGTTGCATACTTGAGGGACTTGGAATATCACAAGAGAAATTTACCACCTTGCATGTTGACATGAGGATGTTCTCAAACTTGTTTGTAATCTAGTATTTCATGAAAGAAACAATCATATTGAGGTACATGTTCATTTCATACGTGATCATGTCTTGATTCTTGAAACACAATATATAGTTTTAGTTTTTCCCAAAAACTAAACAACTAGCATATCTTCACAAAGTCACTTGCACATGACAAGTTTGAGTTGTTCAGAGAGTTCCTCTCCTCATCCCTTGAGGAAATGCAAAATTAAGGAGGGAAATGTTAGGTAAAACATAGTTTACCGTAGTAATTTATGCATTTACTATTTACTATAGGTAATAGTTTATTACATTCATTGTTGGTAAATAGTTAGTAGTTACTTGGGTAAATATTGGTTATTAATATTATTGTATTGTTATATGGTTTTATAATCATATATTTCATATTGTATTCACATAGGTTTATTTTTACACCGGTGCAACAAAAATATTTATCTGTATTGAATTTTATTATGCTTCTCAAATGTGTTTAGGAAGTTGTTGTAACCATGTTGGTTAGTTTGTTGTCAATATCTATAAATATTGCAACATTCTATTGCATTGTAATCTACATTTTTACATTAATAAAATTCTCATATCTTGCCTCCATGTTTCCTAGTCCTTAGCAAGCCCATGCAAGAGAACATATTTATCACACAACCAATCAACCATTATGTTAATGTGAGGGTCATTTCCATAATGCATCTTGGCATAAGGATCATGGTATATTGGGTTTATACAATATTGTGAACTAAGCCTACCAACTAATGTGGGATTTATTTTTGAATGAATGAGGATTGTTGTTGGTTCATATAAATAGCTCCAAGATGCATTAAATGGGACCACCAAGGTTAAGATAGTAAGGTGTATATATAAAACCAATTCCATAAAACTTATGTTAGACATAATTTTGTACTAATATTTTTTAATTTTAAGAGGATTATGAAATCATGTATAACAAGAAAAAGGTGGTCTAAGGCAACTTACCGCCTTAACGACGGAAAAAAAATATTTGGGTCTCACTATGATAGGATAACCCTAAGAAGGATAAGGAGGCAAAATTCATGCATCTTTTAAGCCCACTCTTTCCCACCATTCACAAGCTCAATGCCTAGTGGGGTTTACAATCTGCGCATTCCACTTGGCTTCTTCACTTTTCCGTACTTGCAATTCTCTTCTCAGCCCAAATTTAATTAATTTCATTTGTGTCTTATCTATTAACATTTTTCGTGGGTGAACATCTCAGTCATATCAGAATCCCTAATCCTAAATGCCCCTTTTCTCCCACCCAAGTCGTTTATACACGTCTTTTGGTCATGTCCCTGTTCTCGGGATTTATGGAAATGGATTCATTCCTTATTCCAGGTCCTACCATACCAAATTGTTTCACTAGCGTCTTGCTTTATTTGGATATTTTAGTACTTGGCCACACTATATTAATACTTTAAGGCAATTTTTTTTATTTTTCATATTTGAAAACCTCACAAGGTTTTAATATTCCATCATGAATAATTTTTTTCTTTATTTTACACTAATGACAAAGTGGTTATATTGTCTACTATGCATATACATATTCAAGCTCAAGTGACGAAGGTTTCCTGGAGTTTTCTCATTTGTAGGATCTTCTTGATCACTGGGAGAGTGCACCATGCACTATGAGTCATGTCCCATTGGATCCTCTACCTTTTCCATCTCGTCCATCACCGCCTCCTACAAGACTATGTTGTAAAATCTGCTCATGTAGCCATCGTTCTCCCTCTCCTCGGGGCGCCCTTCACTCAATCATCATCTAGACCTGGTTAGATCCCGCCTCGAGGGGGAATGTCATTGTTATTTCTCCGCCACTGGGCATGCAAACTATAGTTGGTTCTCCTCCCCTGGATGGGGAATTATGGTTCCTTTACAAATACATATGTTGACTATGATGGGATCCTCCTTGGCTGAGCCGAATAGTGGAGTGTTAACCCCTCCTTGGGATGACCCTCCTCCTCCTCCTCCTCCTGGTGCTACCAAATGTGCTTGATTTATACTAGTGTAATTTTTCTATGCTCTCTACTTTCTCTTTTGGGATTTTAATGTAGCCCATGTGGCGTTTTATGTTTCCTATTTTACGTTTTGTTGTTGCCTTAGTGGCATTTTGTGGAACCGTGATTTTTCTAGTCACCCCTTGTTAATGTAACTCTCTTTATTTTAAATTAATATAAAGGGAAGTTCCAATAGTAAAAAGGTGGTCCAAAAATAAATATACTCGTCCTTCACATAATCAACAATTATATTAATAGAGTATCACTTCTATTATAACTTCACCCTTATCGATTAAAATTAATTTAATGACTAGTAAGGTGGGCCTCAATGGTTAATTGTGAAAAGTAAAAAAGTAGTCTCACCCACTCTGAAAGGTGTGGTCTATTTGCAATAATTCCCCAAGAGAAGAGAACTATCACAATGCCGCTTATGTACTTTGATGATAAGTAAAGTTGATATTTGAACTTGTTCACTAACTCAACTAACTCACCGAAACTCATATTAAATGAATATCATTAAGAAATTTAATTTTAAGAACAAATATTAAATATATGAAATAACAAGCCCTAAATTATATGATGTAATGGCGGGTCAATGTAGGTCGTTGGATGGGATGTACACTATCAACCAACAATCTGAGGAGAAATTACATAAATTTGCACAGAGTTTACCTAATAAGATGGTAAATGAAAATTTGTACATTAAATTACGATTGGGAAGTGCATGATGTAAGCTTATTCGAGGGGTCAAGGCCAAAGTCAAAATCTTTAGATGTTGAATTTTTGTGCAAGCTTACAGAGATCAACAATTATAGTAACTTGATCACATGTTGATCACATTCCAACAACTTTGTGAACCAAACCGTTGCATCCATCTCGAGACAATAATCTTTAGTTACTTACTAAGGGTGCCTACAGAGATGAGGGTCCCTACTTGAACGCTGGTGTCTAGGATGATAAATTTTGAGGTAAAAAAGGTAGGCGAGAAATTAAGGATGCAATAAAGCAAAAAGCAAAGAAAGGTGGCCAAAGATATGGGTTAATTAATACTTTTCTCACTTATGAATCATATGAATAGTAATATGTAATTAGGACTAGATAATTACCCAAAATGCATGCTTTTTTTGTCTACAATATGTTCTCTCTCGTGCTCGTCATATCTGATTTGAATGGATTAGAAGGTAAAATGGTGTTATAATGTGTTCCCACGGGTCTCCAAATATCCAATTCATTGTTTTGCATATTAAATTAGACAGTTCAACCCCAAGTCCTATATAAATCATCCCTAACTCAATTCATTTTTACATTTCTACAAGATTTGTGAATTATAGTGTTGTGTCTATCCCTCCTCCCACGTGTGAAATTATATTTGGCTAATAACTTCCTCATTTCCTATCCAAATTTATAAATTCAAGGTGTGTTAGGACCGTTGTGAAGGTGTCATCATTTTCATCCAAAAGGTGAGTGATTTTATCATGGTTTTATCCATTTTAGCAATTATTTGAGTTCTAGAGCCCTTCCCCTAATAATATTTTTCAAAACTCTTTAAAAACTTGTCATTTTTTCCCAGAGTCCTACCCAATTGTTATCATGAAGTTCCAATATATTGGGTATGATCATATTTTATCCTTGAAACTTATGTCCCTGAGATAGGTGATAGTGACATAAATCATATGAATTTAGAAGATTTATGGGCTACAATAAAATATGATAACCCAACCCCATTTGCCCAATATGTCATAGATAGTGGTTTGTTCATGTTTCTAGTTTCCCTACCTCGGTTCAATGCATTAACACGGTCTAGCTTGTGCTTCCAATTTTGATCCACAAAGAAAAGAACTGAAATAACCTCAAGAACAAGTCATCACTTAACTTGATGCCCACCATATTAATGTGGCCTTGCATATTTCCACGTTTGAATACTCTAAGATCTTAACCAGTGCAGAATCTCAAATATTGTTTGACCTTAGTCAGACAAATATAAGACAATGAATTATAATACATGACTGAAAGTTAAACGAAAAGGGGCATCCAAATTACCCAAAACCCATATAAAAATTGACTTCTTGGAGGAAATCTTTGATATGATAACACTTCTTGCAAGGGTAATGGGTCTACCATCAACTAATGAGTTTCAAAACTGGATGAGCATGTATATCAACATAATATGTGAAGGCACACAACACTTGAACTAGGCAAAGAAAATTTGTGAAAATATGACTCATCAATTTACCCACATTCACCAAAGAAAAAAATTATACTTCATTTTTACCATTTTTGGACTCGGGCATCCAACCAGGATGCCATCGTCAGCGCCCTTGTCCCCTTTAGGCACCACTGGTCCTCTTTGTACTTTGGTCACACTTTTTGGGTCCTTTCTATCCGTTTAAGCATCTTATCTTTTTGGTAGTCAACCTTTTCGGGTTAATTACAAAATTCAAGTGAAGGAATCATATAAATATAAAGTTATGTGATCATAATAAGGGACCAAGCACTAAGTACTTACTATCACCACCTAAGGTTGCATCCATAAAATCCATCTATAGCTACATTTGCATCCATCTAGCTCCATCACAACACACAAAGGTTGGTTTATCTGCATCAAACTTCATACGAGGGGAGTCTATCGTTTCCATACACACGTTATTTACATTTTACATCTAGTTTATTTCTTTCTAATCACAAAGTTTGAATGGAACAAGAGCAACCTAGGGCACAATTTTGCACACAAACACCTAGAACTACATTAGGTCTGAGATGTAGTGCAACACTCGATTATAATTCAATCAATTTGGAAATTGGGGATAGTTTGACCCCTTCATATGCATATTTCATTTTTAGGGTTTTGATACTTTGTTTGGGGTTTTACAAGTGATTCTTCCATTGCATGTTTACGGTGATCGACAAAGTGTAGTGGTATACATGCAACAAGAAGCAAAAGTACAAACATTGTATAACCTTGAATATTTGGGTTTCGACCATCTCATGCACGTGAGACCATGACACCTAGAATTCATACCATGGTGCCCTTGGGCACCCCTATCCCTCTCCATGTGCCCCATTCTAGCTAAATAACTCGAATTTGCATTTTCTAGAGCTTCTGTGTGACATTTTCCCATTCCTATTCAACCAGTCTCCATTGCGACACAGTCCTACGACATCTTCGAATCAGCTAAGGCTCTCCTAACCCTCTTTACAATTAGGGTTTCTATATTTCATTGTTTAGATTGCTTGGGTATTGTTTCGATATTTAATTGTTTCATTTATTCAGTTATTTCTTTGCTCTATAAGCATCTAGATTAGACTATTATCTTTCCATTTTAGTTTAATCAAATACTAAATACCAAAAACATTCAAAAATGTCTCAAAAATACAAAACCAATATATAATTGTTCAAAAATACAAAAATAAAATGAAATTATTCCAAAATAAAAAAACATTATAAAATTGTGATAATCAAATCATTCAAATAATGTTCAACAATTTCACTTTTTTAGGACACTCTTCGTAATCATTCTAGATCATCTTCTAATAATCATCTTTATTACATGTGGTGTATATCTATGATCGATGCAATCATTTATCCTTTCACAATATAACTTTGCTTAGGGCACATTTGGATTTTACATTTTAATCCAATACAAATCAAACTTCAATGGGATCCGACAAGAGTATCTTTTGGAGTATCCAAGTATCACTCCGCTCTTTAGCCCAATCCAATCCTCTCACATTCTAAGCTATCACTCGGGGGAGTTCAAACTTGTCTAATTCTTTAATGTGGAACACATTTAGAGTGTCATTAGATGTCATTTTTGCACATTATGTTGTCTGTATTATAGTTTTTCATTGTTGTGACGATGCTTTTACTTCTTTTAGTTTGTTATTTTGTTGTACTTTGTTTACCTTTGTTGTAGACCAATTACAGAAATTTATTCACATCTCGCCATTTACATATAAATTTTGTGTGGTTCCTTCTGTTCATATTGGGTTTGTTTTTAATTCCTATTTAAGTGGTCTCTTTTCATTTGCATGTGTTGTGTTTTCCTCCTAGTTTATTTAAGCCATGGAATGTTTTCCTTTTGTTGTGTATTCATGTTTGTTTAAATTTATTTTCATTTGTATCTCAAACCTTTCAAAACTCATGAAAATTCAAAAAATAAAAATATTGTAAAAATCCAAAAAAAAATCATATGCTTCAAAACTTCAAAAAAATTACAAAATTTTTGAACAAACATTCACTTATCATAGAAATCCTACAATTGGAAAAACCTTGAAGTGAATTTTTCAACATACTCTCGATAAATTCATTCATGTATCTACTACCCTAGTGATCGTTCTAATATTACAACTATCACTTTCTTCCCTTTGCATGATATGCTAAATCTTCTTGGGGAAAGTCATAAAATTATTTTTCCTTCATGATATAACTTCGCCTAGGGAAATTTTAACTCTGATCATTTGCACAATGATAGATCAAAAAAGTGTCATAAGGAATCACTTCACTCATCTCTTCCATCGATCCTAATCCCTCTTTGGGAGCATTTTCATCTACTTAATCATCATTGTGGCACGCATTAGGGGCATAGAAGATAGTCTTCTTTTTTGAATTTGTGTTCCATTATTGATGTTTAATTTTTGGGCCACTTGCAAGTAGTGTGATTACATCTTGGTTCCCTTATAACCTTGATGTATGCACCTACTTTGTATATTGGTTCCATTTTCCCTTTTTATCTTTTCTTTTTTGTTTGTATTTATTTGTGCACATCTGGGTTAACCATCTTGATTCTTTCATAATCATGGTGATAACTCTATTATGCAATAGTAAAAATAAGGTTGCTCTAAAATTATTCTCCAAATGACGCTCATGCTACGAGCACAATCCTTTCCCATCCTTGTTCCAATCCCTTGTTTTCCTTCCTATCAAGTAGTTTTCCACTTTGCTTTGCTATGTTGCCCACCTGATTGAGGGGGGAATTCCTCTACCATTCCACTCATTGGGGCATCCAAACTATTCACCACTTCCTACTTGTTTTGGAATCAAATGTTTCACACTTCCCGCTTTGTTGATTTGCATGTGTCTACTATCTTTAAAGTACTATTTCTTCACAATAGCACTTTAAAGAGGGGAAAATGTAAACACCCTAAATTACATGCTTGTTCCCAATGTTATCCCAATACATCTTATTATTCACCCATTTGTGATTAATTTATTAAATCGATTAAATCATACACATTACACCCTTTGGATTAATTAAATTAATCCCTAGTACCCCCTTTTTGCTAGTTTAATTATCATTTATTAATTAATTAATAAATTATTGTGTACATGCTTGTCAATTGCCACTTAGATCCTCGGTTAACGGCCACTTGGACTCCATATCCTCATTCTAGTCAACTACACTTCTAGAATCCTAGAATGATGGGGGAAATTGAATTGCACATACAACCAGCTTTCTGGATGCAACTTTTGCTAATGAATTTCCATTACTGTCCCTAAATGGCATTTAAACTCCCACAACTACTGCAATATCCTAAAATTCTATTGTTATCATGTGAATTAAACCATGTTTAACCAATTCCAACCACTTCTACCTCTATAAAATGAAGGCTTACTATCTTACAAACCCTCTTGGATTCACAAAAATTTACTCTGTCAAATTGTTTTCCAATATCTGCATATTGGAAGCTTCTAAAATCTCTGTGTTTGTAGTAATTACACCCACATTTGGAGGCCATTCAAGAGCACACACAATCATCCATTCACAAGGTTATACTGACTTCTAAACTCTCACGGTCTACTTAAGGTTTTCTTTGGAAGGATACAAGAGGTTTGCATCATTTTGTGTATCTTCCATTTCTTCTTAGTTTTTCATAGTTTATAGGAATTACCAACCTTAAGGGTCTTAGCTGACATGTGGTCATTTATGGGGTGTGTCAAGCATAAAAGTGCATTGTATTTGTTCATTTGGTGTTGTTGAGATGATAAGGTTGTGAGCGAGCTAGTGGAGGTGAAAGAAGAGGATGGAATGGTCAAGGATAGAGTTGAGGAGAGGCATGAAGGGATGCGAATTATTAAGGAGTAGATGTTCAAGGTCAATAGACCTAATCAGCAAGAAAAGAGACATATTTTAGTGAAGTAGGAGAAGAAATTTTTCAAATGGTTTGGTGTGTATAGAGCAGAATTTGTGATCACAATATGTTATAGGAGAAACAATACTTGAGTGATATTATTTATCATGTTGCTAAGTGGGTGCTTAATCATCTTAGGGGGTGGTATCCTCCTTGTATAGTGGGTGTTATAATAAATAGGGGTGGGTGCTCCTTGTGAAGTGGGTGTTTCACTAAACAAATCTTGTGTGATGTGTAATATCCACATGAGTCTTTTGTTATAAGTAATATTAGCAGAGGTTAAGGTGGTTTTTCTTCCCCTTGAGGTTTTCCCACTTTATATCTGGTGTTATTGTGTTCTCTCTTGTCTCTTTCACTTGTGGATGGTTGTAACACACTTAATAAGCTCACATTTGATTATGTATGATGAATGGTTGATTTGAATGATGAATGTATGACATGGTAAATGAAGTTAACATTTTGTATGAATTATTCACCCCCCCTCTCAATCATTGTGCTTATAACAAAGTCATATACTATCTAGGAATCCCTATAGTTAAAATCTTAGAAAGATGTCATGGATGTTGAGTATCGAATCAAATGATGAAAATCAAAACTTGGTAGTTTATCGATCTTTCACTAGGAAGAAACCCATTGGTTGGAGATGGATATTCAAAATAAAGTATACAATGCAGATGATACTATTGACAAGTATAAATTGAGACTAGTAGCAAGGGGTATGTACAAAATAAAGGCATAAACAATGAGTAGAAATTTTCTCCCATGGCTAAGATCAAAATGCTTAGGATGTTCTTTGCTCTAGTTGTACAATTTGGATGAAAATTCCATTAGATGGACGTGAAAAGTTTCTTTATGAATAAATATCTACAGGGGGAAGTCTACTTCACTCAACCTAAGGGTTTTTTCATACCTGGCAAAGAAAAAAATGTATGTATATTCTAAAAATATTTATATGGCCTTAAACAGCACCCAGGGCTTGGTACATCAAGATTGATGAGAATCTCCTTTAGTATGTTTTTTTAGAAATCCATATGATCCCAATCTCTACCTCAAGAGGTAAGGATGATATATTTTGATAGTTTTTGTATATGTCAATGATCTAGTCATCATTGGAAGAACAATGAAGATGATCGATGCTATAAAGAAAGATATTAATAAATCGTTTGACATGACAAATCTCGAGCTTGTCCACTAATGTCTAGGATTGGAAGTATGGAAAAAGGAGGATCACATATTTATTTCTTAGTTGAATTATAACAAGACAACACTCGAGAAATTCAGGATGATGGATTTCACACCGATTGCTACACCCATAGAGACAAGACTTAAATTATCTCATACAGATCCATCTCCTCTGGTAAATGTAACTCTTTATTGACAGTTGATTGGGAGACTCATTTACCTCACATATACTAGACCATATATCATCTTTGTAGTTAGCTATCTTTTCTGGTTGATGCAAGAACTCAGAGTTTTTCATTGGAAAGCAACAAGGTGGATCTTGAGATATCTCAAGGGTACTATGGATCTTTGTCTAGAGTACAAGAAGAATGATTAGTTCTTTTTGATTGGATATTTGGATTCAAATCATGCAAGTAATATTGATGACATGAAATCCACTTCTAGATTTGTATTCTTTTTGGGATCTAGATCAATATCATGGGGAAGCAAGAAATGAAACTTTGTTTCTCACTCTTCTGAGATAATCCAAATATCATGTTTCGGGTGGGGTTGTCTACAAAGCGATATGGCTACATCGCATACTTGAGGGACTTGGAGTATCACAAGATAAATTCACCACCTTGCATGTTGATGATGAGGATGTTATCAAACTTGTTCGCAATCCAATATTTCATGAAATAAACAAGCATATTGAGGTACAAGTTCATTTCATACGTGATCATGTCTTGATTCTTGAAACATAATATATAGCTTTAGTTTTTCCCAAAAATAAACAACTAGCATATATCTTCACAAAGTCACTTTCACATGATAATTTTGAGTTTTTCGAGAGAGTTCCTCTCCTCATCCCTTGAGGTAGTGTAAAATTAAGGAAGGAAATGTTTGGTAAAACATAGTTTATCTTAGTAATTTATGCATTTACTATCTACCGTAGGTAATAATTTATTACATTCATTTTTGATAAGTAATTAGTAGTTACTTGGGTAAATATTGGTTACTATTATTTTTATATGTTTTATAATCATATCTTTCATATTGTATTCACATAGGTTTATTATTACACATGTGCAATGAGATATTTCTCAGATTGCATTTTTATTATGCTTCACGATGTATTTTGGAAGTTATTATAACCATGTTGGTTAATTTGTTGTTTTCCAATATCTATAAATAATGGTTTTATAATCATATCTTTCATATTGTATTCACATAGGTTTATTATTACATGTGCCATTTTTATTATGCTTCAATGTATTTTGCATTTTTAATTTGTTGTTTTCATATAATAAAATTTTCTATTGCATGTAATATGCATTTTTACATTAATAAAATTTCACATGTTGCTCCCTATTTCCTAGTCCTTGACAAGCCCATGTAAGCAAACATACTTATCGATTTAACAAATATTGAAATTTGTATAATCTTAATTGCGAAGTCACAACACAATAATAAGAAATGAAGTACAAATATGAAACAAGTAATAAGCTAAAGAAATATGAAACCCTAGGTGTAACACGAGAGATAAAAGGCTTATCTAATTTTGTAATTGATCCTGAAGTATGCTTTGAGTTGGAAAACTATTGAACAGGAGGAGGAATCATCACAACTACACTCGAAAAATTACTGGATCTTTTGGAATAAGTTAGACGAGGCACCTAGAATGGGTCAAGAGTGCACAGGTGTCGTGGTCTTCTTTTGGGCACCCGTGACGCAAAATGCTCAAAATCTGAATTTTCCTATGTCACATCATTGTCGCCATCCTTCATTGTTTTTCACCTATATGTCACACTATTCTGAAGAATTTTCCTGTAACCTAAAAAACAAATGACCTCCTGCGAAACCCCAAAATACATCAAATTCTAAAAATAAAAAGATGAAAATGGGGAGTTGGATTGACCCCGAGGTCACCGATGGAGTGAACTTATGATCGAGCATTACACTACATCTCGAAATCCATGTAGTTTTGTGTGTGCATGTGTAGAATCGTGACCTAGGAAGCTCTTATACAAGATGCACCAAATAGCGAGCAATAGCTAGATGTAGTAATGCGATAGATGTGTGGATGTCAAAATGAACTTCTCCTCCTATGAAATGTACGCAGAAAAATGCAACCCCTTATCCCTTCAATGATAGTGAGATGGATGCTTTAATGCTCTTAGTATGCCTTTGGATGTAACCTTAGGTAATAGTAATAGATGCTTAGACCTTGGTCCTTTATTATGATCACATAGCTTTGTATTTATATAATTCCCTTGTTTGAATGTTGTAATTAACATCTACAGGATGGACACCAAGAAAATAATATGCCCAAAAGGGGTGAGAAATATACCATGTAGTCATTTTTACACCCACCAAGAATAAGGGAACCTCATGCGCATCGGCCTATCACCCAGCGGGTGCTGGGTGCTCACCCAAGGTGTGCGAGAGGGAGCCAAGTCTCTCTTTTATGTGAGTTTAGTGGAAGGCATCATTCATGATCTTGAATTAGTGATTTAAAGGACATGAAAAATCTATAGAGCTCAGAATGGCTTCTATACCCTTTCAGTCATATCAAAAGTAAAAGTGCTTAACAAAATTAACAGAACTAGGAAGTTGTAAATCCACAAATAGACTTAACATTCAAATAAGGTTCATGATTATATAAGAACAAAAGCATAATAGAAATATGTAGATAATACAGAGAGAAGATCTTAATACAATTGTCATGGTAACCTTATCATATTCATTCATAATGTTACTATAGAATATCACAGAAGGGGAGACCATAGTCATGTGCCATATCGGATCCATACATGAAGACTTTTGAAACAAAATTTACATTCCCCATTCCCTTATTACATCCTTCCTATAATCATCTACCCCTTTTATCCCATAGTTCTCGTAGTAATTCTGCAGAGCTCCGCTTCCTTCCTCTTGTTCTCTTTTTCTTTTTCTAAGGGTGCACATATATATAGGCATCTGATCTCAAAAACTCCTCTGCAACCTCAGATCTGCCCCCAGTGTCAAGGTGTGGATCACCTCAGGCGCATGCCTCTCCATGTCATGATTAGATTTTTGGATCTTCTTATCGCAAGGTATATTCCTTCCAGGACACCTTGTTGCCAGGCTAGAACCTTATCCAAATGGAACACGTTCTTCATGTGTTATGTCCAAAAGGTCAAAATGGCTAAGTCCCGAATTGTGCTTTGTGGGCACGCATCCTTGGTTCTCCAAGAACCCTTTTTGAATCCTTCCTTGCGCCTTAACTTGCATGCTTCCTCCGGTTGCTACGCACCTTTAAGATTTGGTAGCTACATTAGGGTCCCAACATTACCCCACACTTCACCTGTTCTCACCCTTGGGAACCTTTTCAAAGAATGTAGTACAAAAAGGCAAGGCCTTGCCTTGGAAAAGAATGGAGGGAAAGAATAAAGAAATGGGGAAGAGAGAGAATAGAAGGAAAACTACCTAAAGAAGAAGAAGGGGAAAATTCTACCACAGGTCGGCCTCCAGTGTATTCCAAGCACTGACTTCATCCTGTGCCCTCTTGCAAAGGTTGCCAACCAATGCGCTCACCTCATCAAAGGTTAATCCTTCCCCCTTTGTGTTTATGGTATCTACCATTGTTTCTAGTTCCTTAGCTTGATCTTCCAAGGCATCCATCTTCCTCGTAATGACCTTGTAGAGCTCTTTAAGCTGGGTTTTGATTGAGACTCAAGGATCTCAATAGCTTCAGATTTTCTTTCTACTTTGGCTAGAATCTTTTCTCACTCTACTCTATTACCTTTATTCTTTTCCCTGAAGTCCTTCAGCTCAGCCTCATCATTGGCAAGTAGCATGCTTGTCACCTTGTCTTGATCCGCGCAATGGTCGTATGTGACCCCAGCGGTTTGTGCAACTATTTTTACATCAGCAAGAACCTTGTTGTATTAGATATGAGCATGATGACTTTCAACTTGTCCTCCTACTCCAAGTGCATAGCTACATCCTCTGCTGACTCCAAGGCCAAAGGCTACCTTTCCATGGTGAGGATCTGAGTCAAGTCCTCAAGACACTCCAGGGGGGAACCATATTTTTGTGGGGAGGGTTAAGGTCTGGGTGCTTCATGACAATAGCCTGGGAGATGAGCTCCACCTTCTTGGAAACTTCACACACTTTAGCTTTCTCCTCTTGTAATTCTCGTTGTAGTTGAGCGCTGATCAGCTTTTCAAGGCTAAGTTCCTTTGTTAGCTTAACTATTTCTTCCTTCCTCTTCTCCATCAAGTCCTCCAAGACTTTAACCTGTCATTTCTACAAAAGAGCCTTGCCTCTACCTCCATGGAGACTTTGTTGAGTGCATTACATACTTTCTCATCCGATAGTTGTTGTGCATTTATGATGGGGTTGACCCCCTTTGTCTCGGATAGCTCTAGTATCACCCCTTGGTTAACCTCAAACTCGGGCTCATCAAGGTGGGAGTCAATGCCCACGATAGCATCTTTCTTGTGCATGGGTATCCACCCTCAGGATCAAAGGACTCCATGGCGGTGAGCTCCTTGGTGGGCACGGTACTCTGGAAGCGTGCGCGTAAAAACTTTGCTAGGGTCATTAACATACCCCATCATTGATTTTCCTTCCTCCGCACATTTACTTCCCATGCACATGCCCTTTGGAATAGTCACTGTAAGAGTTGGGCCTTTTGTGCTACTCACACTCTTCTCCCTTTGCTCTTCCTTGAATTCACCGAGCACGAGCTCCACACTTGCGCTCCAATTCCTCGTCGACCAAGGTATTAATCATCTTCTCCACCTCCCTTGTCACTTTCTCATCCACCTCCTCCTGAGTGAGCTTGGGCATATCTGGCTCCTTGGTACTTGCCCCCTCACTCCTTTCTTCATTCTACGTGCCTTCCTCCCCTTGGGCACCCTTCCTCCTTACAAATATGAAAGCATCATTTGCATCTTCTGCTTCCTCTCCTCTCGAATCATGGACATCAATCAGCTCCTGATTTACCTCCAGCTCTTCCTCTTCATCATCATCCTTTTTACCTATATAGGTGTTCGTGTCATCTGTATCCTCGAACTCTGGTTCTTCCATCCCCTTTCTTCTTCCTTTTCTGAAAACTCTAGAGTCGGGGATGTGGTCTTCTCTTCATCTGAGGGTTCCTCAAGGGATGGTGGCTTCACAGGTTCTAGGGTCTTCTCCTTGACCACCATCCTCTTCTTCTTCCGAGATGTAGGTACTTGTCCCCACGTGGTACCTACATCCTGCTTCTCCACCACCCTCTGTTCCTCTTTCTCTTCCCTCTCCTTATGCTTTGGCATGGGCTTCTTCCTTCCAGTAGGGTCATCTGGGATGGATATCTCATCCTCCACGTATGCGCCCTTTTCAAATTTTGGCCTTATGCGTAGGTAAATCCTTGTGGCATTGCTCCCAGCAATAGGTAAGGTCAAAGGCCTTACAATATGCACATCATGCGACACGTACCTTTCAATGTATGTGCACTTCTCTGGGTAGACCAGCTTCTTCCTCATTTCCCTGTGCTCTCTGTCAAGGGTGGACAAGTCAAGGTTTAATTTCTTTGACTCCTTGTATCTGTTTACTCCCGCTTGGAAAAATTGGGCAGTAAACGAGAATGGGAGTTTACACCATGGACTCCAGCTTCCATCGACCAAAATGAACCTGCCAATATAGAAGTGTTGGTAGACTGAACTCTACTTCTCCTTTGGTCACCGTGGGGAGTTGTTCAGGGATCCACCATTCAGCCCCGAATGTGTTCCTAAGGCACGTATACCATTTGTCTAAGCGTACCTTGTGTACCCCTATCATTGATTCACATGTGTATTTCTGAAACCTCTCCGCAGGTGAAGGATCTTCAGTAGGGTACTCCCACACATGAACTTGTTGGATGCATCCGACACCCCGACTTCTGAGAACACAATTGTCAACAAAATGTTTCCAAATAAGATCTTTCCTCCCTTCTCCATGCTACTTATGATTCCATCTACAATATATTGGGAGATGTTGTATATGGTGCCCTCTATGACTTTCTGAGACATTTAGCTAGGGCTTGCTCACCTGGGTCCACCTTTCTTGTCCATTCAGCTTGGAGACTAGGTGTGCGGCCATCTTCATCACCGGATCACTGATATCTAAGACGTCATAGTACCTTGATCCCTTCTTCAATTCCTGGGATGCTATGGTTTCTTTGATTTCCTCCTCATCTAGGAGGTCATCTTGAGCAGTGCATCCCCTTCATAGTTTAGGCATGTGAAGCGTGAAATTAGTTGGGGAGTTATGCACATTTTACGCCTGTGAAGCAGAAGAAGTCTTCGTGTACGTGCATCATCAACCATTGGTACAAGCACTCGGGCTTCCCAAATATGGTAACTCAAAAGTTGGAGAAGCCCTACCTTCTCCATTTTCACCTTGACCACGTCATTGTAGATCGCAACCCATCAGGTGTTCATTTATTTGTGGGGTGCACCAGCTCCAGCACCATTTCCTTCGTGATTGTACTTGACCGGTGATTGTAGTCGATCACGGTCATCTTTCTTATGTGGGACTCCCACTCTTGCCCTAGAAAAACCCCATCCGGTATTGCATCTCCGAGTACCATTCCTCATTTGTATATACAAGGGTATTTCTTCTTGTTTCTTCTTTCCTTTTCCTTTACCCTTTCCCTTCTTGGATTGTTCTACAGGTTTATCAACTGGTTTCATGGCTATCATTGCACCCTTTGCTTTCATTCCCAGGTTAACTTGCGAGTTGTTTGAAAGTTTTCCTCATGTGCCCCATGCCCTAAAACACAAACCCTAATCTCATATTTTTCTCCTTTGATCATGGCGCTTCTTCACAATGTTCCTCACACCCGTGAATCACTTCTTCTCTGGTTTGTAGATCCAATGGACCGATTGCGCTTAAGTTCTTGGGATTTTCCTTCGCATGAGTCAGTTCTCAAAACCCTAGCTCTTGAAATAAAATCACTCTTCTTGTGTTCGCAAAGTGAAATAATGAAATGCCCACTCTTGTATTTATAGCTTTTCCCACTTTTACGCATTTAAGGCTAGGCTACCTACCACCATATGACAATATTTAATGTGGTGTTTTCAAACAAAACCCAACTTCAGCACTTCTCCTTACACGCCCAATCCTTGCGCGAAAACTTTTCCAACCTTCTAGTGCGCGCACAAACAATCCATCTTGATAGAAGACTCTTGCATGCGCATGTTACGTGCCAAAGGCACTTCTTCCATCCTCATGATTCTTGCTTTCACCTACCTCATGTTTTTGCACTTTTTCTCCTTTGTACATGGATTTCCAATGTAACCTTATTTTTCCACCAACCCAAATCCTCCTAGTAGAATAACTCCAAGTTTCTCTTCATCATCTCACCCCACACTAAAATGATGTGTGGTCCTCTATGCATTCATAAGTCAAAAAGTAATAAGGTTACCGGTGCCCAAAGCACAAAACAAAACAACAACGTGAAAGGGAAATACAAGAAAGGAAAAGCATAAAAGGAAATTCTAAACTAACTGAAAAACTACCTTATTTACAAACACCAAGAAGCATTATTTATAGTAGGGCTTCAGCCTACTCCCATTGAAGTGTCCAGGTAATTTTGTTCCATCCAACGCTTGTAACTGGCACATGCCCGAATCAAGGATGTATGAAATTACATAAGGACCCAACCAATGCACCTTCAACTTTCCAGGATGGCGTAGAAATTTTGAATCATATAGCAATACCATCTAGCCAACCTCAAACTTGTTTGTTCTTAATATGGCGGTCATGCCATGCCTTTTGCTTTGCCTTCTCAGTTGTTTGGCTCCATCTTGCTAGTGAGTGCCTTTCATCCAACTTTATCAATTCATCTATTCTTTCTTCCAGCACTTGCTCATCATCCAACCCTCCTGCATGCTGCTATATGCGTAGAGATGGTAGCATGAATTTGACCGAGAAAAACTTCCACACTGCGAAACACACCAATTGAAATGGTGTGGCCTTGTTCAATCTTTTATACGTTGTTTTGTATGCCCAAAGAACTGCTGACACCTTGTCATCCCAATCCTACCTACCCACATCACATATCTTAGTCAATGTGTGACTAAGGATTTTGTTGAATGCCTCTGTAGTCCCATTTTCCTGAGGGTGATAAGGGGTAGTCTTGTGATGGGCTACCATGAATTCTACCAATAGAATCCTGATGGTTTCATTTAAAAGTGAGTGCCCCTATCACTTGTTAAACTTAATGGGCACCCATACCTGCTTGATAATGTTCTCCCACAAAAATCTAGCAGCCGTGGTTGCGGTGCAATCCTTAGTGGGTGCGGCCTCTGCCCACCTTGTTAGATAATCAGTACAGTAATGATATACCATGAGTTAGTCCTTCACACAGTTGGTGAGATTGGTCCAACAAATCTATTTCCCATTTCTCAAAAGGTTCCATGCTAGCGATGGGGCGCAAGGGCATCTCATCCCTTCTTCCAGGTTTTCCAGGCGGCAAGTGGTCACAGGCCTTGCAAAACTCAATGCAATCCTGGTGAATCATCTCCCACCATAGTCCGGACTAGGATCTTGCATGGTTGCATTCCCTACATAGTGTCCTCCAACAATCCCACCATGGGCTTCTTCTATTATGGCCACACATTCATGTTCTAATACACACTAGGTGCAAAACCTCATCACGGCCCATTTTATACAAATCCCCATTGATCAACATGAAGGGCATGGCACGTATGGCTAACCTTTTCCTTTCCAGTGCATTCATCCCTTCGGGCGACCACACCTTCCTTGAGAAAAACAACAATGTCTTCTAACTCCGAGGGTGCGTGCACGTAACCTAAATAGTTACGCGTCTGGCATGGTTTCCTCGATACTTTGCACGTCCTCTCCCGAATCAATCCTTGATAAATGATCCGGCCCACAATTGTTCTTTCCAGGTTTTACCACCACTCTGAATTCAAATTCCTGAAATAAAAGTACCCAACGACATATGCGCCCTTGCAACACTGCTTTGTTTACTAGATACTTCAAGGCCATATGGTCAGTGTAGAATATGAAGGGAGTCACCAGCAGATATTGTCTAAATTTGTGGAGCACGTAGATCATTGACAATGCCTCACGCTCGATCGGTCATTGTATAATTCTATTTTGCTTTGGTGTCAACTTTCTACTTACAAAACACAAGGGATGATCAACAATCCCCTCTCCTGGTTGAGCAAGAATGGCTCCCATTGTTGTACTAGAGGCATCCACGTGGACATGGAAAGGTTTATCCCATGATGGGAATCGTAGAATAGGTGCGGTGATAAGCCTTTCTTTTAGAGTGTCAAATGCCCTCTCTTTGCCTCTCTCCCCATTGAAAGGCACTCTTATGTCTGAGCAATATTTCCAAAGGCACGGTGATCTTGGCGTATCCCTTAATGAACTTTCTGTAGTACCCAGTGTGTCCAAGAAATCCACGCATGGCACTTTGGCTGGTGGGCTCCCTAATCCCACAATAACTACAACTTTTGTGGGATCCACCAGTAAGCCCTCTTTGCATATGATATGCCCCAACAACATTCCAAAAGGAGTTGCAAAGACACATTTCTTGATGTTGAGGGAAATCCTCAACTACCGACATCTTTCAAACATCAATCTCAAGTTATCACAATGGTCCCTGACCAATCCATACACTATCCAATCATCCAAATATACTTGAAGGAACTTGTGGATGAAGTCCTTAAATGCTTGTACCACTATGCGTGAAAATATAGTGGGCGCATTCCTCAATCCAAAGGGCATGACCATGTATGCAAAGCTTCCCCACTCGGTGGTGAAAGTTGTCTTTTCTTGGTCTTCCTTGGCAATCCTTACTTGGTGATATCCCAAGAATCCATCCGTGAAGGAATAGACCTCGCGCCCAGCAACTCCTTCCAAAATCTCTTCAGTGAAGGGGGTGGGAAAAGGATCTATGATACAAACAACGTTCAACTCCCTGTAATCCACACATATCCTAATCCACCCATCCTTCTTTATGTTGATCACCATTGGACTTATCCATTCTGATTCCTCCATAGCCTCAATGATACGGATGCTATCATTTTGTCTAGCTCTTCTTTAACCCTTACGCGCATGTTGGGATTCATCCTGTAAGGCCTCTTCCTACCGGGCGCACCATCTTTCAACTTTATCCTCATTTCCCCCAATGAATGGTGGACACCTTTCAACTCATGGTATCCATGCGTAGGAATAAATCCTCAAATTTGCACAAGAGATCGATGATCTTTGATACTTCCTTGTCTGACCAGTAGTCCCCAATGATAGCTTCCTTGGGCTCCTTCTCTGAGCCGATGTTAACTTTCTTGGTTTTGAGTGGTTCATGATACGCGCATGCACATGCATCCACTGCTTGTCAACTACCTCACGTCCCAACCGAATGGTCGACATTCAGGCTCTCCATCTCCTCTCCATCAATAACGTATACCATCTTTCCTTTCTCCTTTTCAGCACACGCGCACTTGAATTGTATGTCTTCTGTTCCTCCTCTTCGAACCACACTTCCAAGCTAGGTCCACCAAGTAAGTCTACTAATCTATCTTCCACCATGGCGCAATCCCCCAGAGTGAGGTGCTTGACATCCTACAATGCCTCATCAACCAGTTGCTTGGTACTTCGGTACTCGAATGTGTGAACCAGGTCAGCCACTAATTCCTGCCAATTTCCCATCTAGCGGTGAGTTTTAGAATGGATGTACCAAGCGTGCACACAACCTTGTAGTGTCGAATACAGCTTGTGCACCCAAAGGGAGGGTGGTAAAGCTTCCATGCCTTCTCCCCAGACCCTCTCACATGCCTGGATGTGGGAAGAGGTGGGTTCATTGCCATTGTAATCCTTGATAGCGGTGGGTATATTGCTCTTGAGAATCAGATAGTGAGCACAATTCTAACTTCATGCCATCCAACAAGTTTTCACTATGCATGGCCCACCACCTCATTGTTGTGCCTATCAAAACATAACCCAACATACCTCATCGCTCATCCTCCCTCCATTGAGCTTCCATTTCTCTCAAAAAGACCTCAGGGTATGCATCCCCAGAATACTTGGTTATTGCCTTTCCTCCCAGGTTGCCGAATTGTATGCATCGTGGTTACCCTAGTCACCGATCCTTTCAGATGTCACCCAATCAATTCATAAGTCCCATGTGCCCAATTATCACATGTTATACTGGTAGTATCACTGACAGATTGAGCATCATCAAATTGGATGACTCCTTCTATAGGGTGGATGGTCTCTGGATCTCTTATGGAGCACACATATATTTTGTCCAGGACTTCCTCTCCAAGGGGTTCAGTATAGGGTGTGGACTTTCCATCAGCAAGTGGTATAATCACCCTCTCTTCCTTGTTTTCAAAGCTTATGTACCCCTTGTTAAACCGGAGATCTGCATTATTCTTATAGCACCACAGGCACCCAAGTAACACTGGGAAATTATCTACCTCGGCAAGTGCCAAGACTTCAAAATCCCCAGTGAACTTAGTCCCCTAAATGGTAATGGTCGCATCCTTCAAGACACCTATGGGCATTGCCTTTGTCTTATTTGCCATATATAACACATTTGAAGATGGTTGTAATGCAGGTCTTCCCATTTGATGCCAGGCATCCAGAGTGAGAACATTAACCTCCGCTTTGTGTGTCAATGAGGATGTTCTTTAAGCAGCCATCCATCCACTACTACGTTCAAGGTGATCTCTTTGTCATAATCAAGGTTGTGAGGTGGGAGGTTTGCATGCAGGATCTACCTTTCGTGCTCTTCCTCGTGCGTGGTACCTTTTCTCTCAACCATGCTCCTAGCAGGGGAATAACATTCTCTTGCCTCAGTAGTTTACACACCTCCTTAACCTCATCCAAGTCATCCTTTGGTGCTTCTACTGGTCTTCTTTGCTCATCTTTTCTAGTTTTCTCTTTTAAGCATTGGATCTCCCCTTGTAAGCTTTGAATTACGTCCATGGTTTCCTGGTAGACTTCTTTCTGGTGAGCCGGGTTTGGATACTTCCCATGTACTACTTCTTCCCTTGAAACCAGAGGTCTCTGCTTAGGCACTTCCCTTGCGCACGCATGGACTCCACCCTTGTTGTTACCATAATAGGCTCTAGTTCTGATTCACGTATTACTCGCGGGAGCCATTGTGCGTCATCCTTCTTAATACTCACCATGGCAGCACCCTTATCCTTCCGGTGTTGCTGACTCATATGTTTGTATAACTCTGGGCACTCTTCATACTTATGTTTTTTCCACACCAGGAGCATTGTAGAAGATCTGGACATTCACGCTTATAATGGTTTGTGGCTCCACAATTAAAGCATGTTCCACGTGGGAACTCACTTCTTCCCCCATGGTTACCACAACCATGAAATCCTCCATGAAATCCCCTCCCACGCACACCTCCATCTCCGCATTCTTCATACCGATGCTCATCTCCTTTGGAACTACTTTGGCATGCCCGAGTCAGCACACACAAGATCAATTACCTCATGAATCTAGTCAATCAATCTACAATCCTTGGTGTCATGTGTGGTTGAGGTACATATCTTGCAATAACAAGATACATTTTTACGGATCGTGCGTTGTAAAAGGGGCACCTACTTGCATCATGATCCCCATGACATATCTCACAATTTACCGCTACGACACATACCGCCTTCCAGTACATATCCTACCATTATCCTTTGTGTGCCCTTCTACATTACAATCTATGCACCACATCCCACCGCAAGTCTTTGGAACTATGTTGGCAGATAATTTCTCCAACTTCTTAGCCATGGCAGCGATCTGAGCCTCTAGAAATGGGCTAACACCAGTGTCAACACTACCAACTACCTCAGCATGCAAAGTAGCTTCCAACGCTTCACGCGGGTCCGTGAATGTTTTATGAGACAAAGCCCTCCTAAAGGGTGTGATCAACCCTCGAAAAACCACTTGAGCATGTTGTGAAGGGTGGATATCATAAGATAGTTTAGACAATAGAGTTTTAAAGCATGCATCATATTCCCACACGCTCTCTGCCATTCCCTGTTGGATTTCCTTGAGAGAGCTGATGCTCTTCTGTTCAAACTCAGGTATGTGGAATTCCACCAAGAACACATTTTTCAGCGTGGTATAATCCACAACATATCGATGAGGTCATACTTTCTATACCAACTATGTGCACATCCTTACAAGGTTGTTGCAAATTGACTAGCCTTTCGATCCTGGGTCGTGATCCCCTTCACGTGCCATAGCAGCTCGCACTTATGCACATGCTCTGCGGCATCTTCTATCCCACTGTAATTTGGTAAGTGCAGAGACATCTCAAAAAAGACTTGAGGAGGTGGTGAGGCCCTTGTCCTCTGACCCAGTCCCTCGATTTCCTCCAGTGTTTCCTCCTCCACCGGACCCACTAGATCCTGAGCCACCAGCTCCACCACTTCCACCTCCAGATCCTCTGTGTTAGGTACAGGGCCTGTGTTTGTCATGCCAAACGTTCCCATCATCCCACTAAATTACACACCAACGATAGTTTGTGAACTAGTGCCACTCCCAGTCATATTTCCTCCACCACTTCTGACACACTCCCAAAACCACCTGTATATATGCCTTGTCCAAACATTCCACCAAATACTGGAATAGTGTGTGAAGCCATAGAAGTCCCAAATGAGAAGTTGTATCTTCTGGGCGCGATCGGTTGCTTCCACTGATATCAAATGGATCAACTATACTTTTCCCTCATTCGAACAAACCAAGTGCCAAGGTTTGGTCACTAGGTGGGGTCAGATGCGCGCCAATGACTCTTCTTTCTCCACACGATGGGCTCTCATCAGAAGCTCAGGGTTCTCTCTTCCACGCTTGCCAAGATGGGGTAGCACAGACTATTCAGGCTCCACATCCTCCATGTGAACCTCTTCTCCCAAAAACATCTACCTCCATGAATCCATCGTAAATGCAACCTCACACCATCTCGCAATCTCCCTCTCACGCACTTCACCATACTTGAGCCGTCTCTCCTCCCTTTCCTTTTCAGTCATTATATCAGCCATCTTTCCCCAACCTGGCTTCCTCACCAAGCACTCAGAGTGGTTTAGCCAGCCATTGGGAATGCCTCTAAACTCATGGTTACCATCAAGATTTTGATTGCTGGGGGATAGCCTACAAAAATGATCCTCTGGGCTCCCATAAAAATTCAAACTCAGCAACTTCCGGACAAGAATACGTGGAAATTGCGTATTCCAGAGTGTAGCTAGCCAATACTCCCTTCCACCAATGATCTATAGCACGGGTCCACATTAGATCAGCATCTTGTAAGTTTTGGTATGTTTCTTGGGTCCAAGGGTGTGATTTATAATACCACCCCGACCTAGATGCATATGCGAGAGCCACTCAAATAACTCTACTGGGAAACAACAGAAGAAGGTTTCGTATAACTCATGATAGAGAGTGTCTTCCACCCATCTTTGCGTATCAAACTCAGGTCCAGTACTTGAATCTCTGAGCAAACTCATCCTCCATGCTTTTAAACCAATTTTCAACACCTTCAAGTGTTAAGTGCTCCATCATCACTTTTTGCACAGACCATGATGTATGCCATGTTCCACTACAACTTTGAAAAGAGGTCCCGAAATGGAACCAAGATGTAGTCATTTTTGCACCCACCAAGAACAAGGGAACCTCATGCGTGCCGGCCTATCACCCAGTGGCATTGGGTGCTCACCCGAGGCACACGAGAGGGAGCCGAGTCTCTCTTTTATGTGAGTTTAGTGGAAGGCATCATTCATGATCTTGAATTAGTGATTTAAAGGACATGAAAAAGCTATAGAGCTCAGAACAACTTCTATACCCTTTCAGTCATATCAAAAGTAAAAGCACTTAACAAAATTAACAGAACTAGGAAGTTGTAAATCCACAAATAGACTTAACATTCAAATAAGGTTCATGATTATACAAGAACAAAAGCATAATAGAAATATGTAGATAATACAGAGAGAAGATCTTAATACAATTATCATGGTAACCTTATCATATTCATTCATAGCATTACTATAGAATATCACAGAAGGGGAGACCGTAGTCATGCGCCATATCTGGATCCATACATGAAGACTTTCAAACAAAATTTACATTCCCCATTCCCTTATTACATCCTTCCTATAATCATCTACCCCTTTTATCCCATAGTTCTCGTAGTAATTCTGAGCTCCACTTCCTTCCTCATGTTCTCTTCTTTTTTTTTTCTAGGGTGCGCATATATATAGGCATCTGATCTCCAAAAAACTCCTCTTATAACCTCAGATCTGCCCCAAGTGTCAAGGTGTGGATCACCTCAGCGCATGCCTCTCCATGTCATGATTAGCTTTTTGGATCTTCTTATCACAAGGTATATTCCTTCCAGGACACCTTGTTGCCAGGCTGGAACCTTATCCAAATGGAACATGTTCTTCATGTGTTCTGTCCAAAAGGCCAAAAATGGCTAAGTCCCGAATTGTGCTTTGTGGGCGCACGTCCTTGGTTCTCTAAGAACCCTTTTTGAATCTTGCCTTGCGCATCTTAACTTGCACGCTTCCTTCGGCCGTGCCATGTGCCTATGCACTTTAAGATTTGGTAGCTATACATACCTAATAACCATGTAGATCGATGGCGAAAATGTTCCAAGAGACAATAAAATCATGGGGTGATAAAAATGAAGCGTGGAAGCTAAAGAAGAGGAAGCGACCTTAGGGCTGAAAGCATATGTGTTATGTCGCATTGTACTTGTGTCATTATCGCTTGATGTGTTCAATGATATGACTGTTGCTTCTCATAAGGACGAACCTATAAAAAGAAGAGAAAAAGAGTAGTCAAATTCATGTATATGTGAAAAATTCGATCCAAGTATGTAAAATTTTATAAAAATGTGAAAAATTAGTAAAATGAACATGTACACCTAATCTATGGCAAGTAAAATGGATAAAAAGATCTTGAAAATTTTGTAGAAGAATGATTTTTTTGGGCGATCTCACACCAAGAATTAGTTTTTTTGGTGATCTCATGCCAAGTGTGAGTTTTTGGGTGATCTCACACCATGGCAGAAGAAGTGTTAGGGAGAAAAGTCTAGTGTTATTCTCTAACCTTGACTACTTCCCAAAATTATACACCACTGAAGATGGTGTGATCTTACTTTGTTCTAGTTCGATCTAGTTCAATCCAAGTAGAAAATGAAGATAGAATGCATTCTAACTGCTGGAGGACTATTCCCGTATTGAGAAAATTCTCTGTAGACCTGTTGTGAACCATACTAATTTGAGAAAAAAATTGTAATTGCCCATGGTCATAGGTGCCTAGGAAGGCTCAGGGGTGCCTAGGTGCTCATGTCTGTATCTAAGCGCTGGTGTCTGTGTTGTGCTAATGACCAAAGTAAGAATCTGGGTCATTCCTGTGATCAATGTTGTGTTATTCCTATACTATGCAAGTTTAAACTGTGATCATGGATTTCTTGAATGGGGTGACTAATTCACCCAATGTATGCCCCCCTCATTGGGGTACATGTGACTTATTTAAGAGGATGTGGCCCAAAGGAGGACCGAATGCTAATCTGAAATTGATGCCCTCCAAGAAGGAGGGAATGTGTTTAGCGAAAACCAAGGAACATGCAAACAAAGCGGTTGGAAACATGTGTTTGTACAAACAAAACAAATACACATATGAAAGACAATATGTAATCTATCAAGCAAGAATAAAATGTAGAAGGTGAAAATCAGGTTGCAAACATGGGACATTTCTCATAATGTCGCAAGAAAATCAGGGCCGAAGTGGCTAAAAGCATACAAGAAATGAATAAGCAAGACATAGGGAAAATCCCACAAACAATGACATATAATGGCAAACAATGGAAAACAATAGCAAGAAAAAAGTATTAAACAACCATGGTAGTAAATAGTTCCTGTAAGACACATGTTTTTCATAAAACACCCATTAGCATGTTAGAAAGATAAAAAGTATGTCAAAGTGTGTATGGTTTGAGATAGTAGTGTGCTAGTAAGAACATGAAATAGTAAATATCAAAACAATAAAGACCTATAGTGTGTACGAAAATTAGATTCCCCCATGAGCCTCGATGGGACCGGTAAGAGGTACAAAGTGCAAGAATTTATGTTGTGTGTAAGGATCTCAGAAAGGCTGCATTCACAACTAGAGAGCAAGTGAACGCACATGTGTATATAGAAAAGATAATGACATATGATATATCCTGTCTAACATAGTAAACAAAGTGTACATGCAAGTATAAACAAATTTAAGAACAATGTGCAACCAAGATATGCAATATGTTTTGAATAAGCGAGATGGAGTGATATGCAAAGTGAGTGTGATAGAGCAACATGCCCCCAAGCAGATGTGTATGAGTATGTGTGAGATGAGATTCATTAATAAAATACCCCTCGATACCAAGAATGAACCATAAAACAAGAGTGTGTCATCAAGAAATGGTTTGGGATGTGCGTTAGAAAGATATGATCAATGAAGCATAAAGCGTATAGAGTGAGTGAGTGTGATAAGGTTCACTTCAGATTTAGCCCTCAATAGTTCAATTATGAACCATGAAACTAGAGTGCATCATCCAAGAGTGTGATGTGTGAGAATGTGATGCTAGGAAGATGTGTCGTGAATATGCTGAGTCTGAAATGTGTCATGTGTATGATGTGAGGATAAGGAATGTAGTATGCCCTCAACAATCAAGTGTGAACCGTGGCACAAGAGTGCATCATAGGGTGATGATGATACAAGTGTATCAAGATGTGTAAGATATGTGTGAAAGACTAAATGCAAAGTGTAGAGTGAACAAGTAGAAATGTGAGACACCTGATAATGCTAGAAGGGGGAGAATAAGCATGATGTCCCCCAAGTGTATGATGATGAAGAAGAATCAAGTAACATCATCTAAGAGATCATCGTTTTCATGGTCGAAGTCAAATGGAGATGTGTCAGAGACCTAGTAAGTTATAGTATGAGGTTGATCATGTAAAGAGCCATTACAACATAGATTGTACATGCCCATTGCATATTCTTCATCAGTGAAAGGTGGTAGTGGACATCCATGTGCATACCATCGAGTAAGATTTTGGGAATAGCTAAGAAATGAATCATTACAAATAAAAACATGGCCAAAGGGCATGGGGAATGAAATATCGATATGGTTAGGATATAAAGTGCCGCCAATATAGTTAAGCCAAGACTACTAAAGAGTAAGCGGAGAAGTGCGTGCAACAAAGACTGATAGATGGAAAACACGAAGACCATAAGCAACAAATACAAACATATCCATAATAGACATGAGGCGAATGAGGCGGAGGTAAGATATCATCGAGTGTAAACCCAAGCCAAGTCAATCCATCATGTGTGCAAATAGTATCAGAAAAATTAGGGTCGAATGGAATGTGTGGCTAGTAAGAATTATTCATGAAAAGAGTGTATGTAAAAGGAGGGAGCGCAGATGCAGGTTACTCGTGAGAAGACAATGAAGGTGGTATGACATCCAATGTATGGAAAGACCCCTGATAAATTACCATAGCATTAGTAGAAGGAGGGAGTGATATTGATGCGGATGAAACAACGTCTAATGCACAAATAGTCCCTTCGAGTAGGAGAGACAAATTGTTTGAATAGTCTGAGGGTCGTGGATCAACAATAGGATGCATAGTAAGCGTAATAGGAATAGGTAATGCAGTAGTTGGATCTAGGAGGCAATATTCGAATGGGTTACAATCAGTGATAATTGTATATTCAAAGCCTTGATGTAAGAATTTTATGCACCGGTGTACTGTAGAAGGAAATTCTTGTATAGCATGAAGCCATGGCCTACCGAGTAAGCAATTATATTGGACTAGGAAATTGATGACAAAAAATACAATAGGAATAGTTTTTGGTCCAACTATGAGTGGTAAGATGACAATTCCTATTCGTAGACGCTTAGAGGAATCATATGCACGAAGAGAAATGGACGTTCGGTTAACATTAGCCGTGGAAAGGCCGATTTTATGAATGGATGATAAAGCACAAAGATTGAGCTCAAATCCATTATCGACTAAAGTTACCTTACACGCCAAGTTATTAACACAAACCCAAATATAAAGGGGGATCATTTTCATAAACAAAATGATTGTCAGCTATAGTAGATGGAAAAGTAAGTAGTTGAGAAAATGCATCTACAAATATCTGATAAACTATGTCCTGGATGAGTAGTAGAAGGAATGCGAGTATTAGCCAAGAGCGAAATGATTTTATCTCAACACTTAGGATTGGCTAGCAAGAAATCATGAATGGAAATATCCATGATGAGAGGATCCTAGGAAAATGAAAGAAGTGATGAAATGAAGATCCATAGCATTTAAATAAGGCGAGCTCATCAAATGATTTAAAAATATTGAAATTTGTAAAATCCTAATTACATAGTCACAATGCAATAATAAGCAATGAAGTACATATATGACATAAGGAATAAGCTAAAGAAATATGAAACCCAAGGTACAAGAGAGAGGATAGAAAGCTTAGTTGATTTCGCAATTGAATCCTGACCCGAAGTATGTTGAGTTGGAAAACTGTTGAATAGGAGGAGGAATTTGTCTCAACCGCACTCATAAAATTACAGAGTCTGTCTAATAAGCTAGACTAAGGGGCCTGGAATAGGTCAAGGGTACTTGGGCACCAAGGGTCTACTTATGGGTGCCCATGATTGCAAAAATTCTCGAAATTTAAATTTTCTCGTGTCGCACCATTATCGCCAAATTTCTTGCTATTTGTCGTCTCGTATGTCGTACTATGCCCGCAGAATTTGCTGTAACTGGAAAACAAATGACCTCCTACAAAACCCCAAAACACATCAAATCCTAAAAAAAAAGATGCAAATGGGGAGTCAAACTGACCCCGGTGGTCACTCGACAAAGTGAACTTACGATTGAGCACTGTACTACATCTCAGACTCCATGTAGTTTTGTGTGCGTGTGTGTAGAATCATGCCCTAGGAAGCTCTTGTACAAGATGCACTAAATAACGAGCAATAGCTAGATGTAGCAATGTAGATAGATGTGTGGATGTCAAAATGAACTTCCCCTCCTATGAAGTGTATATAGAAGAATGCAGTCTCTTGTCCCTTGAATGATAGCTAGATGCATGCTTTGATGCTCTTAAAATGCCTTTAGATGTAACCTTAGGTGATAGTAATACATGCTTAGATCTTGGTCCTTTATTATGATCACATAGCTTTGTATTTATATGATTCCCTTGTTTGAATTTTGTAATTAACATCTAAAAGGTCAACCACCAAGAAAACAAGATGCCCAAAAGATAAAAGAGGCCCAAAAGGGGCGAGCAAGATACAAAATAGGTTGGGGCGCCCGGGGGAACGAGGGCACCCAGGCATTGGTGTCTTGGCAAGGCGTTAGTGTCAGAGATCCAAGAAACATAAAGTAGTGAAAATCAGACTAGGCAATGGGGTGTGCAAGACCACAGAGAAAGCAAGAAGGCAAGCAAAGAGGCCAAAAATAGATGTCAATTACTAGTTTTCTTGCTTATGAATCATATGAATAGTGGTATGTGATTAGGACCTAGAAATGTACCCAAGTGTGTGATTTTGTGTCTACATTATCACACAAGCAATCAACCATTATGTTAATGTGAGAGTCATTTCCATAATGCATCTTGGCATAAGGATCATGGTATATTGCGTTTATACAATATTGCTAACCAAGCCTATCAACTAATGTGAGATTTATTTTTGAATGAATGAGGATTGTTGGTTCATATAAATGACTCCAAGATGCACTAAATGGGAATACTCCGGTTAAGATAGTAATGCATATATTTAAAACCAATTCCATAAAACTTATGTTGGACATAAATCCTTACTAATATTTTTATTAATTTTAAAAGATTATGAAATCATGTATAAGAAGAAAAAAAGGTGGTCCAAAAATAAATATATTCATCCTTACATAATCAAAAATTAGATTAATAGACTGCCACTTCTATGATAACTTCCCCCGTATTATTTAATAATGATTAAATGACTGGTAAGGCGGGCCTCAGTGGTTAAATTGTGAAAAGTAAAAAGTAGTCTCGCCCACTGTGAAAGGTGTGGTCTATTTGCAATAATTCCCCAAGAGCACAATGCCAGCTATGTACTTCGATGATAAGTAAAGTTGATATCTGGACTTGTTCACCAACTCAACTAACTCATATTAAATGAATATCATTAAGAAATTTAATTTAAAGCACAAATACTAAATACAAAAAATAACAAGCCCTGAATTATGTGATGTAATGGCGGGGCAGTGCAGATCGTTGGATGGGATGTACACTGTCAACCAACAATCTGAGGAGAAATTACAAAAATTTGGACAGGGTTTAATAAGATGGTAAATGAGAATTTGTACATTAAATTATGATTGGGAAGTGCATGACGTAAGCTTATTGGAGGGGTCAAGGTCAAAGTCGAAATCCTTGGGTGTTGAATTTTGAGCGAGCTTGCAGAGATCATCAATTACAGTAACCAGTCGCATGTTCAGTCTGTTCACAACCCACTTTGGCAACCAACCTGCTGGATCCATCTGAGACAATAATGTTTAGTTATTACTCACTAATTTGCTTTCGACTTAGTTAAATTAAAAATTAATCAATTAATCGTACCTGCACAACATAGGTAACCATACAAGAATTCCTCTGCTCCATGCTCTCGATAACCCATCCAGATTGAATAAGCAGCCCTCTCACGAACTTCCCCCGGCTCTTGGGAAGCAATCCTTTGGCAATTTCGTTTGGCAGAGATGCCACGCCCACCACCTGTGCAATAAAACCATGAAATTCACCTGTTTTACACTAAAAGAGATCAAAGCTGAAGTATAGAGACATGACATTATCATACAAAGGTCCCGTCGTCCATGGTCTCTCGTCTCTCGTAGACTATAAACTCCCGATTCTTGAACAGAGGCTTTGAGCTTTCGCTGAATCGAAGCCTGATTATGCTTAAATTCTCATGGAGGTCTTTTATATATGTCCCCTCCGCCAAGTTTGGATCCCATTGCTGCTAAACACGTCAGACCACATTCAAATTATAAAAATTAAGAGGGGAACTTAAAGCGAAATCTAGAACAGGGCAAGCATGTACCTTGGCGGTGTCAATGGCAGTGGCAACAGCCTTAAAATGAGATGCAGGGACTCTCAGTATACGGCGCCCTCTGAGCATGTCGAGGGGTCCGTTGGATCTTCTGGAGATCTCAACTCCTCCACCAATGGCCAACACTTTCCATCCATCATCTCTGCTATCTTCTCCACTTGCGGCAAGCAAATCTTGAATACAGGTTTCGCTCGCGTGCACCACAAATCTCTTCAACGAGTCATCGCTCACCGACCTGCAATGTCGATCGAAAAATAAAAATAAAAATTGCCCTTTTAAACCACGCTTCTGATCATATTCCATGATTCTATCAACAAAACTATAGATGATCGATCATGGAGTGTGGTCTAAAGAAAAGTTGATTAAAAATCTGCTACAGGGTTTTCTCCAAATAAAATAAAATGAAGCCTTGTAAAAACTGAATGTGACGCATTTTCCCAAAATATAGCAAACATCCCCTCCGAAAATAACAGCTATAAATGCTTTACCATGGCTGTGTGCTTCTGGCTTCCGCGGCGCCCATGTGTGAGTTTGAAACCTGATAAATTTGAACATCCGAAACTTCTCAGATCAATTTTCAATTGCTAAAACCAAGTAATAACATTGAATACCCAATCTCGCTTGCAGAAACCAGCAGCAAAACCTTAAAGGAAAAAATTCCGACATATTTGACAGAGTGCAAGTCCAAACCTTTAAAGAATAACCGATGCAGTCGGCGCGAAAACTCCCAATCTTGGAAAGCATGGTACCATTACGTACGCATCGGATCTCTATACAATGGACAAAATTTATACGAAACGAGCCCTTAAATTAAGCAGGAACATGACAAATGAGGAGCCTTGTTGAAAAATGGATGGCCTCCGGTTGAGTATTATATAAGAAAAGGGGGCGTCCTTCAACGGGCTTTCTAAATGTAGAGACGGATCTGGGGAGTCAAAAACCAGGCATGTTCGGGAGTCCGAGATGATTTAGAGATCTCGCCTGCGGAGGCAGAAACTAAACTGCGTGGGGCCCCGCTAATTTTATCGGGAATTTGTCATTGTTAAGGAAAGCATAGCATGGGTTGGCAATGTTTTTTCTCGCACCTGCCGTGTGAGTCAGAGCGGCACATGGCATTCCGACAAAAACTTATGTCTTCAGGTTTCAAACATATATTGGTGTCGTCCGCTAATAATACCTACGCGGCCTCAGCCGAGTAAAGAATAAGACGCTCATAATGTATTTCCTATTTTACATTGGACGTATCGAGGGTGTTTTAAACAAGAAATAATAATAAAGATGCCCCACCCCACCACAGTAACTTCGTCGCAAAGTTACCCTGTCGTTAGGTGTCGGGTACCAACCTTTCCTTGAATAAATCGGGAGGGTTTGAGTGAATTCTTTTCCTCTCAAATTACAACATAGTTTACATCGGGAATAAAATATAAAATATAGATGTAGAGCTAAACTTTTACAAAGATGTTTTACGCTCTTTTCAACCAAACTTCGTATCCATAAAGAAACAGTTTTAAGTTGAAAATGCATCTACGAGATTCACGCTCATGAAATCGTAAATTAAAGCCCCATAAAACATGGGCTTGGAGCTCGGGGACGTGGTTATCCAATACAGAAACCAAATTGTCATATAACAATTGTATTGGATTACCAAAAAGACAAATATGTATGGGAAGAAAAATAAATCATTTTGTTGATGTATCCGACGAATCAAACACTTTACAGTTCACTATCACAAATTTGTAATTTTGAGTTTTATATGATTGTGACCCCTTTGAGTAAGGCTTTGTACATTTATGGGCTTTCTTAGGGAAATACAACTGTTTTTCGGTTACTCCATTTGGCTTTAGTGTCCTCATCCTTTAGTCTCACTCTTTTCACTTAAACATAAAAACTAGGGATTGTAGAATGCATAAAGAAGTAGTAACCAAAGTAATCTATCAACACATTCAAATAAGTGAAAGGTTTCTTACAAGAAATGCAACTTCTATTCAATGAAAGAATAGGGAATAAGTGCATGGGTGTATAATGATTCAATTAGGCTAGCTCGATGAGAATCCATGTGCTCAACAAGAAGTAAACACAACTTTGGTTGAATTTCCTAGATTATCATGAAATACAAAGTAGTATGAGAATTACAAAATATGTTAAGCATGCAAGTATTCCCACTATCTTGTTATGGGAGTGACTAGTCGTTTGTTCATCACCCTAAGAATTGAATGTATACATATCTATCCATATATGTTTACAGGGGAGGCAATTAAAACTAAGAACAATTATAGGAGAAAATATTACACATGAACTTCATCTTCTATGGCCAAGTGATGGTTGTGATCCTACATTTGGCATGTTAACAAGATGCTCTAACATGATGCAAGCAACAAGTGTACTACCTACCATGCCACACAATAGCGAGTTGTTTCCAAGTAAACACAAATCGAGGTAGTGTGAAAAATTTGAAGACATGTGGCATCCTAAGAAGCAAGTCGTAAGCATGCAAGAGTGACACAAGATTATGATGGTATGTGCAATACTACAAGAAATCATGAATTTGGTACAACGTGGGATGCAAAAATGCAAAAGTTGTGAATGTAATGATGTACTTGTGTGATCCAAAATATAGACCTAATGTATTTTTTATGTTGTTAGATGCTTCGTATACATAAAAACACGCCTTACACATAAGGTATCTTCAATCAAAAATACAAAAACATCATAAAACAAAATAATTCCTAAAAAGCAAATAATCGAACAAATAAAACTACACAATAATATATCCCACAATAATGGTGATGAAATACATCGCATCGCCCATTTACTCATCCCCGTCCATTTACATTTAATCTTGTTGCATTCCTCTACACATTTAACCACTCCACCTACCCATTTGCATCATCAATGCACAATGGGCCCTACCATCTCAACCTTATATGCACAATGCACCCATATCCATCCTAATCTTCTATACACCTTGTTGTCACGAACTTGAAAAATGTGAAATTTTCAAAAAAAATTGAATTTGTCACTTTGCCGCTAACTCACATGCTTCTCTTGTTGCACTTATCTTATCGACGCCAAAAATGAGGAAAATTTCATCGCTTAGCCAAAATGTTTTAGTTCAAGTCGATGGATCGACTTATGTGGAATAGGAGGAAGAGTTCCTATGTTCCTCATGTTCCCCACATTGCCACTTGAGTTGCATCCTTGGTTTAATCAAGTAAATCAAACTTTGTTTGAACCGATGGAACCGTTCTTTAGTTCTACATGTTCACTGGTTCCCTACATGATCTGAATCTCCTATTTACATTGTTCTCATCACCAAATCGGTGAATGTGAGAAACGTTTGAGCATGTGGAACGAGTTCCTTCGGCCTTCAGCCTCCACACGCTCATTTTGTCCCCATTTCTCCCTCTTGTTGATCAAATCGATGAATGAAGGTACTATAGAACTCACAGAACTAGTTCCTTTGTGCCTCATTTTTGTCGATAACCCGATATACCCGCATTACATGGAAATAAAGTCATACGAGTTGTGTTTCGCTTTGTGATTAAGCTAAAATGTGAATTTATAAGCCTAATCTGATTGTTATTGCAGAAGTAAATGAATGATCAATTAAGTACAAAAATTATCCCAAGCAAACAAAGCAATAAAGTAAAAACCCTAAGTGCAAAGAGAGGGTAAAAAGCCTTAGCTGATTTGTAGAAATTCCAGAGGTGTACAAACCTGAAAAACTGGGAAATACAAAGCACTGACCATAGTACCAAAGCTCATAAAAATACAAATCTAGAATAATAAGGTTGATTGAGGCGCTTGGAGAATAATCAATTAAGTACAACAATTATCCCAAGCAAACAAAGCAATAAAGTAAAAACCCTAAGTGCAAAGAGAGGGTAAGAAGCCTTAGTGATTTGTAGAAATTCTAGAGGTGTACAAACCTGGAAAACTGAAATACAAAGCACTGACCATCGTACCAAAGCTCATAAAAATACAAATCCCGAATAATAAGGTTGATTGGGGCGCCTGAAGAGGGACAAGGGCTCCTACAGTAGCCCTAGACTTGTTTCTGGGCACTTGGGTTTGTGAAAATGCTCAAGAAACCTCCTTTGAGTGGTCATGAGGTATTCGTTGTTTTTCTCCTTCGATCATTATAAGTTCGCACAATGATTGTTGAAGTCGTTGGAAACCTGTAATGAAGTATTGACCTACAAAACCATCAAAGAGACATCCAATCCTAAAAAAGAAAGATGTAGAATGAGGGGTCGAACCGTCTCACCGCCACAATGGTGAACTTACAACTAAGCATCAGTACTACATCTCAAACTCAATGTAGTTATGTGTATGTGTGGAATTGTGCCCTAGGTGGCTCTTTGTTGCACTTGATAGTGAGCAAGTAAGCTAGATGTAAAGAAATGTAATAGATGTGTGCATAGAATAGAATGAACTTCCCTCATATGAAGTGTATGCATAATAACCAGCCCTTTGTCCTTTGGACGGTGTTAGATGGATGTGATGTAGCTCTTAGATGCTTGATGGATGCAACCTTAGGTGGTGATAGCTAATCCTTGGTGTTTAGTCCTTTACTATGATCACATAACTTTATATTTATATGATTCCCTTGCTTCAATTTCGTAATTAACCCCGAAAAGGCTGACTACCAAAAATATAAGATGCTAAAACGGCTAAAGAGGACCAAAAAAGTGTGAACAAAGTATATTGAGGTTAGGGGCACCCAAACGGGACAAGGGTGCCTGACACTGGTGTCCTAGCTGGGCGTTGGTGTCCGTGATGATAAATGACAAGGCATAAAAATGCATGTTGAGAAAGTAAGGGTCCACAGAGTAGAAAGCAAAGAAATATGGCCAAATACATGGTTTAATTAGTACTTTTCTCACTTGGGAATCATATGAATAATAGTATGTATTCAAGACTAGATAATTACCCAAAATGAGTGATTTTGTGTCTACATTTTCCCCACTTTATGTTGGTGAGCAAAAAGCTCGATAACATAAAGTAGACCTAGATGCATACCCGATAACCATGTAGATTGATGTAGAGAGAGTGTCTTTGAGGACAAGACAAAGTGTGGAGTGATAAGAGTGGCACAGGATGCTAAAGAGGAGAAAGTGCAAAAAGTGGTGATGAAAATGAACCTAGGGTGGAAACACATGAGTAGATGTCGCAATGTGCATGTTGTCGATGCTATGAAAATGTTGATGATGTTGACTACCGCTTCCCATACGGATGGACTTGCAAAAGATAAGAACGAATGAGTAGTCAAATATGCTTGTATATGATCATAATGTGTAAAAAGTATGTAACGAAAGTACAAAAATGAAAAAGGAACATGTGCACCTAATCCGTGATAAGAAAAAGGGTGTAGAAAGGATCATGTAGATGTTGTAGATGAATGATTTTTTCAAGCAATCTCATGCTAGTTGCATCGGCCGTGAGTTTTGGGGTGATCTCATGCCAATGATATGGAATAAGTATAGGGAGAAAAGTCTGGTGTTATCCTCCAACCTTTAACTAATTCCTGCAATGTAGGACACCATTGCAGATGGTGTGCAAAATTCAAACAATTCGATCTAACGCAAAAGTGCTAAGGATTGTATGCTTTGTAAAATCCACTTTGCGCGGAGTTCTCAGAGACTATGTTGAACTATCAAAATGATGTGTAGCTTTGCCTTGGTTATAGTTTGTGTTGTGTTAAGGACCCAAGTCTAATTTTGAGCCTTGAAACTGAAAATTGTGTTGTATTTGTAATGGGATGTGTTGAATCTGTGACTATATGACACTTGTATGGGGTGACGGATTCACCCATATTATACCCCCCCTCATTTAGGGTGCATGCGACGTCCCTCAAGGAGTATGCGCCCAAAAGAGAACCGATTGCTGAATAGAAATTGTGCTCTATATGGGGGAGGGAATGTGCTCGGTTGAAACCAAGGCACACACAAAAAAGTAGGCTGGGAGACAAGTGTTAGTACAAGCAAAGACAAATACGCATGTAGAAGACAAAATGTATGCTAAGCAGACAATATGTAAGCTAAGACGCAAGAAGATAATGTAAACAAACAAGAAGAAAATGTAGACCACAAAAATTGGGTTGCAAACATGGGACACCACTCACGATGTCGCAAGACAATCAAGGCCAACGAATCCAAAAGCAAACAGTGTGCACACAAGACAAAGGGAAAACTCAAAAATAATGGCATACAAATAACAAGCAATGACAAACAATGTAACAGACAACCATGGAAGCATATAGTCCTACCAAAACAATGCTACACATGAAGCACCCGTTAGCATGTTAGAAAGATAGAAAGTATGTCAAAACGTGTATAATCCAATAAATTAGTGTGCTATGAAACAATAACACCTATAATGTATGAAATTGGATGCCCCAGAGCTGTTGTGGGACTGGTACTAGGTATTGTGCCAAGCATCCATGTTGCATGTATAGATTTGTAGAATCTACGATCACAACTAGAAGGCAAGTGAACACGTATGTGTGTATGATAAAGATAATGACATACAAGATATCTATCTAGCATGTGTAATAAGATGTGCATGTAACAAGTAAATGTAAGCAAGGCTAAATGTAACCAATATATGCAGTATGTTGTGGATGAGATGAAATGGAATGCAGTGTGAATCATAGAGCAATGTTCCCCAAGTGGATGTGTATGCATGGAATGAGGTTCATTTATTTATGCCCCCTCGCAAATCAAGAAAGAACCATAAACAAGAGTGCATCATCATGAAATGGTATGAAATGTGTGTACTGAAAGATATGATCTTCAAAGCATTAAGTGTAGAGTGTAAATGCATGAGTGAGTGAGTGAGTCGGTGATTGAATGCACGAGTGTGATGAGGTCCATTTGATATGTATACCATTAGTGGTTGAGTATGAACCGCATGAACTAGAGAGCATCATATGGCAATGATTGCGTGTGTGAAAGTAGATGTCAAAAAGATATATCACGAATGTGCGAGTTGATTTTGTGAGAAGGATATGAATATGCAAGATGTGAAGTGTGTGTATGCAATGGAAAGTTTGAAAAGCTATGGAATGAGATTAAAGAACCTCACAGCTTTGCTAACTGAACTATGCACCATGAGAAAAGAGATCAACAAGGGAAACTAACATTAAAGCATTATAACTTTGACAAAAACATCAAAAACTAACATGATAAATCTACTCTCTACTCTTTTGAAAGCTATAAAACATTGAACATATGAAGATCCTAAGCAATCAAATTGTGTGTTGTTTACTCCCAAACATAGTGAAGAGATCTCTCCAAGTTGGCTACATGGCCGAGCTTTAGATCTTCCCTTACTAACTATATTTGGAATGGATGGATGCAAGATGGAGGAGCTCTCAACAATGGAGTATGGCCAAGATCCATGGAGTAAAGCTATCACAAATGATGTCTAATGCCTTTCCAAAGTGCTTGAGAGAGAAGGACCATTTGAAAGGAAGGAAGCCTTAGGCTTGTATTTATAGCTTCTAGTTTGGAAGAGTTTGAAATTTAGGTGCATGTGGGACTAAAGTCTAAAAAACACTTTTAGATTAGATTAGGATAAACATGATTTATGCTTAGTTAAGCTTGGTTCAAGCTAGTTAACTAGTGGTGTCCCTAGATTTCACCCTGAAATCTGAGACTACCCCATGTAAAAAAAATTGTACTTTTAAAATAATGGGTCGTTTTGTGTTTTAATTGCGAAAAAGTGTCTGTTTTATGTCAGGATATTCCCAGAGATACATATTAGCCAATTTCGCCAAATACCCAGATGCCTAAAATCGTTATATTATGTTGTTTGGGTTTGCCTATAGGAAATTTTTATTTAATTATTCTGAGCCCCGTTTGAGGCAAATTGTGCTCCAGTTTAACCCTATTGTGGTCTTACATGTCAATATTCCCATATACCATTAGGGTTTTAACCAGGAATGAATCCTAGGCTTTATCTGTGACTTCTGGCAACATTTTGCATTTTTGGTGTTTTCTCGTTTTGTTTTCTGTGAAATTTCTCTAGGTCAATTCCTTTGCCGGTTTAGTCTGATTTCTTTCTTGGAGTATTTGGAGATCATCTACGGACGTTATGCCAGAAGGAATTTGTCACAAGAGGTCTGGTTCTCTCTAGAAAGACGAAGTCGTGCACAAAAAAGGCCTCTTCTGGGCAAGTCGCATTTTTGGGAAAGGAAGGTTTTAAGCTACAATGGATTTTTGGTAGCAGCAGGCAGGTGGGAATTTTGTATCCGCTTTAGAAGGGTACTTTTTCTCATGGGGGTAGAGTCACTTAAGTCATAATGGGATTACTAGAGGTAGCGAGAGTGTGAGGGAATTTCTTACTCCGCCTTGCAGGTGAAAATTCCCATTGTGAAATAAAAGAAAATCACTTAAGGCATTGATGGGTATTTCTTACTTACCTTGCAGGGTAAAAATTCCATTATAAAAGTCAAACAACTTAAGTGGATCATGGGATTTTTGGAGCTGCGGTGCAGGGTGAATAATCCCATTGAAAATTGGCTTTTAAAAATAGAAATGGGCTATGTCAAAAAGTGCGACCCCTTTTGGAATAGAGGGACAACTTTAATTGCATTCATTAATTAATTCTATTTCCAAATTTGGCGCCCAAGCATGAGGAAAAGTCAACAAGGAAGAAGAGGATAAAGGAAATTAGAAATAGAATTCTAAAATTAAATAAATATAATTTATTTAATGCAGCCCCCTCTCATGTCAAAAAGTGCGACCCATATTGAGGAGAAATAATACTTTTTAAAGTATTAATTGATGGAATTAATTCCTATTTTTAGTGCATGAGGTCAAAGCACACTGTGAAGTCAAAGTGGACTGAAGTAGAAAGCTAAAATTAAATAAATTTAATTTATTTAATGGCAGCCATGAGCATGCACAAAATAATTTTAAAGAGAAAAGCTGATTTTTAATTAATTAATTGCTAGGAATAAGAGATGTAATTATTAATTATAGAATAGTGAAGGTTATATAAGAAGGGGCTGCCATAATGATGAATTAATTAATTCTTTAGCAAGGAGGTGCAGCCCAGGCAATTTTGGCGCCCAATTAAGGAGAAATTTTACACGTAAGAAGGTGTTTTCACTGTCGAAAAGCTTCAAAGTTTGGCGCCTAGGTTTGAAGGAGCTTGAATTAAGTCTGATTAATTGTCTGCATAGGGGTACATGTGCTCAGGTGAAGTTGACAAAATGCATGCTTCCTTTGCATGCAAACAAAACCTCAAATTTTGGGGGGAGGCTTGATATATGCAAATTTTTATAATTAAAATCAAGTGTTCATGTTCAAGGTTTGCCATCTTTGTTTGAATTAATTACAAGAATTCATTACAGGTGATTTTATAATTAAAAGGAGCTTAAATCAATGTTCAATACATTGAACATATCCTCCAAATATGAAGAAATCTTCGATCTGCACCAGATTGTAAAGAATTAAAGCCGAATAAAGAGAAACATAATTGCTCATAAAGACAGAGATACGGCCATGACAAAGCAGATGAAAAAAGAAATCTCAGCAGTCATGCATTACTTCCAGTTTTACTGACATTGGAGATACAAATCTAGGTCCGTAACCTCTTTTCGAATTGATCGACAAATCCAGAGTTGGAAAGACTCCCTCATACGTGCAATCAAAAGCGGTGGAATCATTTGAGCTTCAAAGATTCCCACCCACAACTCGCCTTCCAAAATTCATCATGGAGTGTGCTAGGTCTTACCACCCATTATCTAGATCAGTCCAAGATGTCAGGGGAAGACAATAATCCGGCTAGACGTATAGTTCATCAATTATTGTTTGAAGATTCTAGCACGATAGGTGGTGACTACTATTAGCATACAGATGTCAAAGAAAAGATGGGAAAATCATAAAGTTGACTGTGTAGGCATAATGAACAACAGATACATGAAGAAGCCCAAATCTCCATCCAAGTTCTCAAGAACTCTTCCACGATCCAATCTGGTACAAGAGGTGGATGACATTACCAAATTGTTATGCAAGATAAATGGCGAAGCTAATGCTCACAACTTCCGCACATGGATGTATGCTTTCATCAGGACCATTGAAATCAACAAAGCAGATTCAATAATCAATTGGTCGGAAATCATTAGTGACAACATTGGTGAGCAGCTCCGGAATGTGAGGTGTACTTACAGCTTCAAAATGACTTCGTATTTGGTATATGCAGTAGCTTCACAGGGTGTCTTCTCCAAGCTGGATAGACGTGGTGTGCTTTCCAAGGATCCTATTTTTGAGTGTTATCCACAGCTTACTGTGCCCGCATGCAATAAAGATTACAAGGTGGTCAACGATGGATTCTTCTATGGATTCATTTGTAGGCTGGACGACGATCTAAAGGCCAACAGGGTGAGCAAGGAAGCTTGGGAAGCTGTGTCCAAGATTGATAGTATATCTTCATCCAGTTTGTGGACTTTACGTACCTCGTGTCACTGACTTTTAGGAGAACCAATCCAGTTGCCTAGATATCCAAGTGATAGATTGGTCATCATGGAGTTGAGCAGACAACTCATGGAGATGCATGACCTACAATCAAAATGGCACAAGTCCACAGGCTTCTTCCCAATCACAGTGGGCTATTACAACTACCAGAGTATTCATAAAGCTCGAGGAATTGAAGCGAGATGTTCTCTAAGTATGAGCAAGAGTTATTCCCAACGCACGGCTGAACTTCTATCCATTTGGAGTGGCAAGGAAGAAAATCTCCCAGGAGTATGCGCATGTGCCTTCATTGGAAGATTTATGGATGAAGTGCAGAAGTGAGTACGAAGTTAGAAAGAAATATTTCAGCAGGTTATCAACGTGGCAAGTGTTTGACTTTGGATTAGCACGGATACCTATGGATCTTAAAGATGATGGGCATGTGTTACTTGATGCATACCATCGGATGGGAGGAGATAGAGTTGTACTTTAGGAGAGCATAGGTGGCTGCCATACGATCGAGGAAAGGTCTGCCACCGTTCTAGTCAATACTTCAAACTGGTTGCTAACGAAAGGATATTGCCTTGAGGAAGCATTGATGAATCAGATCATGGGAAAATTCGGCACAAGGGATTCCCTCAAAAGGAAGCATGAAGGTGAGAGAAGCAGAAGGCCTGAAAAGATTAAAGTGCACATAAGGTCTCATTCAAGCGAGAAGATCACTTCTACTTTGCTATGGTGTTAGATCTGAATTCTCCAAAGATCAATTACTTCACCGAATTATGCACCTCAAAGCAAGTTACTATCATTCCTCCATTAAATTTGGAAACATTCATCCTTCTCTCCTCACCACTCTGTTTAGCACCTCTTCTGAAGAAATGTCAAGTTGCAGATGGTAGAATTTGAAAGAGATTTGTCTTTGGATAATTCGGAGGATGACAACCACAAAAATGTAGCAGTTTCATATGGAGAGGAATCAGAGCGTGAGATAGTGGTACACTCAGCAACTTCTCATTCTCTGAGAAGTAATTTCTCAGAATGGTTGGCTTCACATTTGGTCCAAGAGGCTAGAGAGGAAATCAACTTAGAGGAACACGAGTTGCAAATGCTCCTGAATCTAGGTGAAAAGACAGAAACCCTAAAGTTTCCAAGGTAACTTCAAGGTTGATCATTGAGAAGTCGGGTAGAAGTTTCTTTGAGATGTCGGCCTAAGGAAGGGAAGGATGAGCTCACGGTAGAAGATATAACAGTGACTAGAGTACCCATATGTCAAGCCACCACAAAAGAATCGAAGCAAGATACACAAATATTTATATATGCTTTATTCCTTAGACTTGACAGAGAAAAGGCAGAGAAAGTTGAACTTCAGAAGTAGGTATCTTAGTTGTGCGAGATCATTGCCAAGGTTGCCAAATCTTCCACTCAGCCAATTTCAGCACAAAAGTAGGTGAATGATCATCTGATGTAGGAAGTGGAAGATGCAAGTAACTAGGTTAAAGCTATCAATGAATGGAAGAGTATAATCATTCACCAAGCTTCTATACAACTCAGAGAGGTGCTAGCCCATCTAAAGGTTATGAAATATGCATTAGGTCAATAAAGCAACCGGTGACAAGCATGATAGATATAAACACGCTTTTCGAGAGTAACCTGAGTACTTTGGCTGAAATAAATAAGCTTCCAAGAGAGGTGTTGATTGTGGAATGAATTGTGCCCGATGGATCAGTTGAGAAGGGGAAGCAACTTGAGTTTGCAGTATCTTTCCATTTGGAGATCTACAAAATTATGCTGAAAAGGATGCAGCTACTTGAGAGTATGGCATCATCTTTACCAGACAATGTCATTGCTTTCACTAATGAGGAAGTGGTCAGAACGTTTCTTCATACACAAGGACCATTCCTAGCAAAGTGCCTAATTCCCTGGAAGGATCTCTTCTGATGGTGCAAGGGAGAATTGATGGAGTTGTTAGGCCTTTCATGATGAATTCCATCAGTAAGTTGGTGGCGCTGCAGTCAGATATTGAGAAGTTCGGGCCTAGCTTGGAGGATGTGGAAGCGTGCATCAGGGTATTGAACGAAGGCTTGCTGTAATTTAGGATAGAAAAGGAAGTCAGTGGCTAAGACAGATGGGAAGTTGTTGAATTACATGTTCGACAAGTATATTCAGTATCAAAACAAAAAGAAGATGTAGATGTTACAGTTGGCGAATCTCTCCTCTTCTACTCTTTCTTCTTCTATTTTCACGTTCTCGATATAATTGTAAAACTTTAAAGTTATTGGTTTTGAAACCATTACTTTAAGTTATGTGGAACGATTCTATTAGTTAAGTGACAGATGTGTATAAGTTTGAGTATGGATCCAAATGCATGTCACTTGAAGAGGAATTAGAGGAGGATGATTGCCAGATGTTATCTTTATTTCTTGTTTATGTTCTAGTTCAGTTGAGTTTCCCATTTGTATTTTCCCTTCTACATTCTATAAGTAGAGGAAGAACCTTCGGGTTAAGGATCGAAATTTGTAAGCAACATTCTTGTGTTCCAAACTTTGTGCTGAAATCCCTGATAGCTATTTGAAGTAAAGGAATAGAAAGGAGCAGATTTCCAGAGAACTTTGTGTCACGGTGCATTTTGTTTCGACTTTTTTATCTCGCATCTACTTATAAACTTTGGGTTATTTTAGATCTAGATCTAAAAGTTGCCTTTGCTTATAATTCTCGTGTTAATATCTATTGGTCTTGTCTATGTGCATGCAATCAAATCTATAATCTATTGATTGGGTTACATCTCCCTATTTATTTCCTATGCTTTATTATTTCCTTCTTCTTTAGATATTTTCTTTCTTTAATAGTTGCTTACTTGTCATGAAAACTATACAACTATGATTCATGAGCCGCATGGTTAAAGTAATACCCCCAAAATAGATACTAGCATCTTTAATTGACAAATCTTACACGGGAGCCTCACCGGTAAATGAGGGAGATTTATCTCATGACTGCCTAGGTTTTTAGCTATGCAGAAAATATAGCCAACAACTAGGGTTTAGGATAGTTAAACTTTGATTAGCAAGTGATTAGAGACTCTTCGAGAGTTGGGAGGGGGTTTGGATAACCAATTGTGGATGATAAATAGACTATGAAGCCAATAAAAGTTGTCTAGAGAGAACTAGGAGGTTCTCAATGGTCGAAAGGAGGAATGTTTAGCTAATAAGAGACATATTTAGCCAAATAAGTTGATTATAGGAGGAATACGACCAAGAAGGTGTCGTGCATGGGCATCCGAGAACGAAGTGAATAAGGGGGATTAACGAAGTATCGTTAATCAAATGGATTGGATGAAATGATAAGTGTAAGCATACTTTAGGTGTCTACATTTTCCCTCTTTGATGTGGCTAAGTGACGTCACTTCAAAGAAAGTAGACAAGCATATAAAAGTAGAAAATTTTGAAGTGATATAAGAAAAATGAGTAGAATGAAGGATGCCCCCTCGATTGCCGATGGGGTGATAGAAGAACTCAATTGACGATCAAAATATGACAGAAAGATAATAGAAGAAAGAATAGTGTGGAGAAGAAGAAAAGGGGATATAGAAGAAAAGGAGTATGAGGAAGGGGGAATGAGCTAACATCCATCCAATTCCTTTTAAACAACTTTATTTTTCATCATATTGCTAGTGATCTTCATCATCGGTCCTTATTAAAAATAATGAACAAAAGTGTAGTATGACATGAAAAGCCATATATGAACAAATGTCCATTGCTAAAAACACCAACTCCATGCAACATACAAAATGCAATGCAATACAAGAAAGTAAAAGATTCCTAACTCCATGCAACATACAAAATGCAATGCAATACGAGAAAGTAAAAAGCTAAACTAACAGAGAAAAAAGATGTAATGTTTTTGTTATCGAGATTCAGTTCTAACATGTGTGAGTTAACGACAAGGGTTGATGATGGTGCCCTAAGCAAGGATACATGCAAGGGGAAAATGGAGGACACTTCGATCCTATGAAAAATCAATGTGCACTACAAAATAGTACCAGGCAACTTGTTGTGCCCCAGAGTATAGACGAAGTAAGCAACCTAGCTTTTGTTGATGGAGGTAGATCAAGATGATCTGCGAGTCGCGCACATGAACAGTGAGAACCAAAGAGCGACGTTTTGTAGGATGATTTTCAATTTTTAGAAGTTTTCTGAAACATATTTGAATGTTTTTATTTTTCTAACATATTTGAATGTTTTTGTTATTTTTCTAACATATTTGAATGTTTTTGTTGATTTTGAAATTTTTCTAAAACTATGTACAGGAAGACGAGGAAGCGTGGATGCCCCTAGCGATAGATGGGATGTACAAGGCATAAGCCATGTGCATGCGAGAAAGGTGAAGATGTAAAAATTCCCCAGCGATTAGGTGGGAGTATTCAAAGGAAAACTCTTCACATGTAGAAGTGGGACCCAAGGCCATTATGGATAGGTTCAACATGATGATGAACGTAAACCAATGAAGTGCTGGGAAGAAGCAAGGATGCCCCCAGTGTAAGTTGGCCTAAAAGCACATGATAGAAAGGAAGGAGAAGATTGTTTTTTGAAAGGGGACAAAGGTGTCTGAAAACATGGTAAAAAAGTAATCTTATACACATGGATGTTCTTAACGAAGTAGAAGAACGATGTGAATGATAAGAATGTAGCTTAGAAGCCTCACGATGAAAAAGTGATTTTCCAAAGGCACAAATTGTGAGACAAGATATGGACTAAAACAAGAGTTTGAACAAGGTCTAAAAAAGAAACTTGGTAACATAATAATCCTACATACTAATAGATACAAAGTGTGTGACATGGAAATTAATTATCTCTTGAAGGGAATATTTAATAAACAACAAGTGAAGACACCCTAGCCAATGTGTAGGAATGATTTATTTTGATAGGTGATAGGTGATTTGTGAATGAAGGGTGGAAGGATAGCCGTACATTGCTCTCACACCAGCCAGTGTCCATAGCCCCGACGGAGATGCATTTGATTCTAATCACAACATTTCTCTACTACTAGTTAGGCATCCATAGCCCCGATAGAGATTATTGGAAATACCCCAAGAGAGTAATATATCAATTTTATTTTGCTTTGTAGCTTTGTAGCTTTTGATTTTGATTGATTTTGTTTCTTTTTCTTTCTGAAAACTTATTTCAGCTCTCTTGTTTGACAAGGGGTTAAGAACCACAGATGGCTTGATGGAAGGAGGTGGAATTGATTGTGATGACGACATTGGCTAGTGTCAACAAATATGTCTAAAATTTCTTCGCAACAAGTTTATTAGATGTTGAATGTGATAGGATCTCTAAGAGGTCAGTCGTTCTTTAATTTACCAATGTGATAAAATACCAGGGTCAAATGGATACCATAGAGATAAATGTCACAAAATGTGTGCGAAAAGGCTAACCACAATATCACCGAAGGGATGAAAATGGTAGGAAGACTTGCAGAAGAATAGAAAGGAAGGGAAGAAAGAAACATCCATGTGTATGCAATACTTGATTGCAATGTTTGATCTTTGTACCTTTGATTTTTGTTGTGTTTTCTCATATATTTTTTTGTATTTTTGCATTGTTTTTTTTAATTTTTAGATTTTTATTTTTTAGGAGGTTAGGACTAACAAAGTCACTCTGCATGGTAAGATCCAACAACGATGTTTGCGACTTCCTTGATAAGGGAGACTAGGCGTGTTTGTTTATCAAGAGTCATATTATCCCTGATCTCGATGATCGTGGTGAGCTCATACTCAACAAATGACTGCGATTTATCTTGAAACATGGATTTCATGTATGCGGGATCTTGAGTTCCCTATCCAGAGGTTTATGCACTTTGTGCCATACTTGATGGTTACGTTGATGTGCGTTCTTGAATTGCACTTGATTTACAATTTTTAGATTGTTCAAGTTGTTGGGGCTTTCAAGATCTTAGAAGTTTTGATTTGATCTTGATAATGAACTTGTTTAGGTTTCTTATAATTTGACATGTGACTTTTCTAACCCCGAGAAGTAGAAGAAGAAAGAGAATGTTTATGATTGATGATAGGAACAAGAGAAATGATGGTGGGCTTGCCCTGGTCATTGGTAGAAGGATTATGTGATGGACGAATAGGATATGGTCCAAGAATTGAAGAGGATGGACTACCAGGAGGTGAGCCACTAATAGAAGATGACAAAGGGTTGCTGAAGGTGAGCCATGGCTAGAAGATGAGGAAGGGCTACTAGGATGTGGCCCTAAGAGGGAAGAAATTGGGCTATGAGGACATGGCCCAAGAATAGAAGATGATATCGAGGGAATACTAGGGGTGACCCAAGTATAGATGAGGAGGGACTACTCAGGGAGGTGTCCCATAGATAGAAGAGGATGAAGGGCTACTAGGACGTGGCCCAAGGATATAAGGTAATGGGCTACCAGGAGGTGACCCACAAGTAGAAAATGGAGGGATGCTAGGATGTGGTCCCGTGGATAGAAAGAAGACGATGGGCTACTTAAGAGCGGTGACCCAAGGAGAGATTTTGATTGAGTAATGGTGATAGATAAGGATTTATTTGGAAATGAGAAGATAGGCCATGATCAATGCTAGACCCTGACATCTCATCATGCTCAGAGGAAGGTGAAGATGGAATAGAAGAAGAATCAAGTTCCATGACTTTAGGATCTTCCTTTATGTTATGTTCAAAAGGATCAATTTCTTTCCCTAATACGTGAGCGTATCGAGTTCTAGAAATAATCCTTTTTGTAATCCTCTAAAGGGATATCATCATGTAGTTTTATTAGTTCTTCATTCTGAGAGAAATCAATTAGTAGAGGTTGTTTTTCTTTGGCCATAGAGGGTTGAATAGAAGAAACATGTCCGATAAGAAGGGAAGATTTAGTGACAAGAAGATGACTCAAGAGAGGAAGTAGGCTTGGTGGTAGGCGTATCATGAATGGATGATTTGGATCTGGACCTAGATTGCTTTTCTAGAATATGATGTAATGTAGGAGAGAAAATAGGATCACATAGCCATCCATTAAGTTGCCATGTAGGATTTGAGTTAGATGATTGATTAGAGGGAATCCTAGTTGTGGAAATCTTCGACGGAGGAAGAGGTTGTTGAGACGACTGCTGAAGGAGGTCCTACAAAGAAAGGGATGACCGTGACTCAAGAACCAAATTAGATGTTTGATCAAAAATGTGGAGTCACATGAGTCTTCAAAGGAGGAAGACGTCATTGAGATGATTTAAAATAAAGGTCCCGGAAGGGAGGACTATAATTCAAAATTTGATCTAGGTATATCCGAACAATAGTTGGGATCCGAGTCTTCAGAAGAAGAGTGGGAGTCCAAATGGTAGTTTGGATCTGAATTAGAAGAAGAAGAGTGGGGGGAACCCGAATAATAATTTGGATCATAAGCATCCAAACCATACCACCGACTATGAGCTGAAGGTGGGGAATAGGGTACCCATATGGGCCCTCTAGCACAAAGAACCAAATGAGGTTTAGTTATAATGGGAATCTTTTGATTTGAATTGCTAAACCTAGGTTCCGTATTGTAGTAAGTGTGAGAAAACGTGCGATAGTCAATCATTTTTGGCATCATTTAAGCATAAATGTATAGATCTAGATAGTGTGATGGAACTCCTTTAAAGGGAAGGAAGTGACATGTTGATTTGGGTGGCATAAGGGCAACCAACTAGACATTTGGTAAGTATGTAGATGCGTGTGTGATTCTTGAAGAAGGTCTAAGAAAAATAGACATTGTGATGACGCAATCTCGATGAGATCGAAAATGATTTTCCTAGAAAACTATTTTTCCGTATGAATAATCACAAGGAATAATCATGCAAGTGTGAAACACAAAGCCAATCAACAAGGAAATACACACTATGAAAATGCATGTGCAAAGTGATAGTTCGATGCAAAGATGATCAAAACAATGTCAATATTTATGTCAAGCTTGAAGTGAACAAGGCGTAAATATTAACAATGGGTAGACGAGACTCCCAATCAAAGGATACAATGACATGTTCAACAACTAATAAGGCCAAAATACTAAGGGAAGAGGTTTAAAAATGTAAGCCCCATAACCACACCAATTGGATACGTTAATCAAGCTTCATAAAGAAGTGAGATATTAGTGCCAAAGTGGTATTGAAATGACACAAACAAAGTAAATGACACTCATCAAGATTTTGGACAATTTTTGAAGTAAAACCAAGTTAAGGCATACTGAGGATGTGTTAAAATGTGCGCAGCGTAACGCCATAATGCGGATACTTAGATCACGTTTATGAAAAACATGACATAAGTATCTTAATTGTGTCGAGACAATGCGAATAAGGAAACATTTCAAAGGGAGATCAAATGATGAATCAATCTTAACTATGATGATGATCTTGAAATCAAGATCAAGTGGCCATCAAAGATATGAGGACACATCCACGCACTTTAGACGTTTAACAACTCAGCCACAAACATGGATGAGCATAAACAAACAAAAAGTGGTAAACACTATCTATGACAACACTCCCAAACGATGCCTTCTATTGTCCCAAATGGGCAATAAGAATGCAAAGGTATAGATCAAAATATGAAAAATAAACTAAGTGTGATCTGAAAACGTGTGTTGTATTTTTTTCACTTTTAAAAGTTTCCAAAGATCGTGATTTTCTTAACCAATTTTAAGTATTCTAAACTCCACAAATTGATTAAATTTTGATTATTATGCATCCATAGAAGTGCGGAAAACTTGTGTAGCAAATAAATAATCAAAAAACTGAAAAACATTCAGATAACAAACAAGATTGTTTACGGGGTTCGGAAATTCCTATGTCCCCGGGTTCAGATTGAACCAATCCATTAATAATATTGAAATTTAAGTAAAATAACTCTTACAAACAACCAATAATGAATCACAACCTGAAAATGAGCTGATCAATGTCCCAAGAACTCTGAAAAATAGCAAAAATTATCCCAAGAACGATCCGTGGCTCCTACAAAGTGTTTTCACAATGTGATCTCCCTAAACTGTGTTAGAAAACACCTAAAACCAGAGATTTAAAAACATTATATGAAAAAAAATCATATATCTAAGATCATCTCTGAATTCTGAACACTTTTCATGTTTACACCAAGTCACATTTCGGACCAGAAGTGCATTGAAATTCGTGTTTTCCAACTAGCTGTCTTGTAGATCCCTGTTAAAATATGCATTCAAAGCTTCCAAAAACAGGTTAAAACTCAACAAAAAATATCAAATATTACATCGTTGGAATTTTCTCATAATTTCCTTCATTTCATCTTTTTACTCCGAGTTCCCATTCTAAGTGCAAGGCCTTCAAAAATGGCGTTTTCAGAGATCTGGTCCTTATCCTCCTTTGCATACACCGACCACCTCATTACAAAGAACGGGTTCCCTATTTATACAAAATTAGGGCCCTTAAAATATGCATTTGCATATTATCTTAGGCTAATATTAGCCTAAACATGTACCATGTAATTTGGGATAAAAATTCCCAATAATGGGCGGCTTAGCATTTTTAATGGGATGAACAATCCCAATCACTTAATGCGCATTTGCATAAGAAATGGGATTAACATCCCCATGTTAGCGGCTCCTCCACCATTTTCCATGCAAGGTAAGTGGATGTATATCCCACATTTTGTGGGTTGATAATACCTTAGGCTTTATTAAGCCTTTCCACGCATTTTTATAGTGGTCAAAGGACCACCTTAGGCTTAACCACCCCCATCTCCACCGCTTCACCACCTTCTTCCATGTGGAAACATCCCACGCTTATCCACTATGTGGATCCTTGGCATGTTGGCGGTTTATACTAATGTATAAACATTAATATGTATAGTTTGTGGCATTTGGAATGGTGCGTAAGTGGACTTACCAAATAAATAAAAACTCGACCCATACCATGGGGTATCGAAATTAATTAACTCGGTCATCATGTAGTCCACTTGTCGTCTCCCGATAGGAAAATCAAGTGAATTCGATGAGTGGTGGCAAGCCACGTGGTGGCTTGTGGACCCACCACATTGGCGATAATACCATAGTCCACACGGTGGTCGGGCTCCCCTCCGTAATAAAAGTTGAGCCTCTTGTTCCCGTGCACCATTTTTACGCTCGTCGAAGACCAGTGATCGAAAACCAACAAACAAATCCCTTTTGCCTTTTCACCACGTGTCATAGTGCCATTGGTCCAATATTGACCAGATTGACCAAAGTTGACTTTCTCATTATCTGAACTTTGACCAACATATCTAGAGCTCCCGATGTCCGTTTGCCACGTTCTCATAGTCATTGGAAAGCTCTCGAGATGATCTTCTACACTGAAATCATTTAGGGATGTTTAGGGAACTTTCAAAAATGATCCCCTGATCACACCTCCCCACTGAGAAAGGCTTTTTGTCCCAAAAAGTTGTTTATCAACCCAAAAATAATGCTATCTCTTCCTGCATTGCACAAACACATACAAGAACTTGAAATAACATTATAGGTTAATAAAAATGCAAATAGTTGATTAGCTAATTACATAACCGATCAGATAATAACACCCAATTAAGCTAGTGTTCAACTGAAACGTTGTAACCCTATCAACTCTACACACAACTGTGATCTGTCATACCCCACTGTAATGCCATCACAATTAACTGACCAGATAATAACACCCATTCTATTACGGAAAGCTAGTGTTCAACTGTCACTTTGTGATATGGCCGATTACCAAAAATTACAATTCCATAACACAAATCAGTATACAAGACATCTAAACTGCCCACAATTAGGCTAGTGCCCACTGCCCATCTGAAACTGTAACAACTGCAAGTATTCACTATCAGAATATAATAGACTATCAACACCCAAAAATAGCTATAGTCAACAACTGAATCCACATGAAGCTGCCAAAACATTGTATCACCATCACAAATAATAACTCAGATAATAACACCCATCTATAACGGAAGCTAGTGTTCAACTGACACTTTGTGATTATGCTGATTACAACTGCAAGTTTCAAATTTAGACATGCTACTGATGCCTATCCTGCATACTATTTTCAACAATGGAACTACTAACCAATATGAGAAAACAAAACATGAGTATGATGAACCTATCACTCAAATCTTCTCTTCATTGTTTCCATTCATTTTCAAAGCTTAAATATCAACTTAGGAACAAATCCTTATCAATCAATAGGAATCCCTAAAATATAGCTCAAAATTTTTGCTTGCCTACTATTAACAATTTACTGTAGTGCAAATATAAAGTTGAGGAGTGTTTTTCCCAACCAATCACTTGGGTTTTTCCGTTTTGGTTGTTTTACCTTCTCAGCACCAAAATGAGTTTTAGTTAGTTTTAGCAGACTATTTTTTACAATATTGTTCTTTTTAACAACTTTCCAATTTTGTTGTTTAGGAACAAACCAACAAAACTTAACATCATGACCATTCCTATTATAATGGGAAAAAATTTAACTTCCCTATTTTTAGGAGTCTTCCCCATTTTACCATTCTCGAAACTCTATCTCTACAGAATGATTCCCTGTTTAGGAGAGGTAACATTCTTGCCATTTCTCACCTTTCCTTAGTGAGATTGGTCTTTAGCACCTTCCTTATCATTCACAAAAGTCATTAACTTCTTAATCAAATTTTTCTTCCAACAATATGCAACAAATGATTAGTATCTTCACAAAATGTGCAAGGGAAAGCATATTTCTGCCTACCAAAGCTATATTGTTCCAACTGAAAGAGTGTATTAGAAGTTTTAGGATTTGATTTTCCCTTAGTGCTATTTTTAGTGTAAGTGGAAGGAGGTGGAATCTGATTACCTCTTTTACCTATTTTCTTACACCTTTCATTGTTCCTCCTGATGGCGGAATCCTGTAATTCTAGTGGCATAGATCCTTGGCTGTTGGAAGCTTGTCTTCCTTTAGCTGCTTTGGAACTTTCTTTAATTTCCATTTTCCCATGAGAATAACCCAAACCTGCAAACTGAGGTTGATCCTCTACCTGTATTGGGTTAGCATCACCTTTTCCATTTTTACCAAGGCCCGTTCCATTAAATCTCATCTTAACCATTAGCTTAGACCCAATTCCCTTAGTGTGTTTTTCAAACTGACCCAAAGGAACATCTGAAACTGAATGAGAGGAAGAATTAAAATGTGAACAACTTATAGTGCATTCTGTCATAGTACCTACATCTGATTTGGAAGGCATTTCCTTCTTATGTTCACCTTGTTGTAGCTTTTCCAAGAGAGCATCCTTGGTCCGTATTTCATCCTGTAACTCTTTAACAAAGCCCATCAACTTCTTGCTCTCTTTAAGCATCTTGTTGACATACTCCTCTTTCTTGGTTATAGAGGATTGTGGCTCAGATTTTAACCGCACTATTTCCTCTTCCAAGGAATAAAAATTAGCTCTCAAGAAAGAGTTTTCTTCTTGGAGTTGGCGGTTTATGGCTTCAAGCTCATCCAGTTGCTCCTATTTGGATGACTTGCCCATGATTCCTCGTTCCTGCAAACACAACCTGTACTTCCAAAACTACACACTACGAAAGAATATTAACAAGCCCCAAAATGTCTACACACTGAAGACTAAAATCAATATTGAAATTGAATCCAAATTTCCAAACACAATTAGAAGCTAATCTAGAAATCTAACTACTCTGATACCAAACTTGATCTGAAAACGTGTGTTGTATTTTTTTCACTTTTAAAAGTTTCCAAAGATCATGATTTTCTTAACCAATTTTAAGTATTCTAAACTCCACAAATTGATTAAATTCTAATTATTATGCATCCATAGAAGTGCGGAAAACTTTTGTAGCAAATAAATAATCAGAAAACTGAAAACATTCAGATAACAAATAAGATTGTTTACGGGGTTCGAAAATTCCTACGTCCCCGGGTTCGATTGAACCGATCCATTAATAATATTGAAATGTAAGTACAATAACTCTTACAAACAACCAATAATGAATCAAAACCTACAAATGAGCTGATCAATGTCCCAAGAACTCTGAAAAATAGCAGAAATTGTCCCAAGAACGATCTGTGGCTCCTACAGTGTTTTCACAATGTGATCTCCCTACAACTGTGTTAGAAAAACACCTACAAATGGAGATTTAAAAACATTATATGAAAAAAAATCATATATCTGAGATCATCTCTGAATTTTGAACACTTTTCATGTTTACACCAAGTCACATTTCGGACCAGAAGTGCATTGAATTTGTGTTTTCCAACTAGCTATCTTGTAGATCCCTGTTAAAATATGCATTCAAAGCTTCCAAAAATAGGTTAAAACTCAACAAAAAATATCAAATATTACATTGTTGGAATCTTCTAATAATTTCCTTCATTTCATCTTTTTACTCCGAGTTCCCATTCTGAGTGCAAGGCCTTCAAAATGGCGTTTTCTGAGATATGGTCCTTATCCTCCTTTGCACAGACCTGGCACCCCATTACAAAGAACGGGTTCCCTATTTATACAAAATTAGGGCCCTTAAAATATGCATTTGCATATTATCTTAGGCTAATATTAGCCTAAACCCGTACCATGTAATTTGGGATAAAAATTCCCAATAATGGGCGGCTTAGCATTTTTAATGGGATGAACAATCCCAATTTGGCACATTTGCATAAGAAATGGGATTAACATCCCCATGTTAGTGGCTCCTCCACCATTTTCCACGCAAGGTAAGTGGATGTATATCCCACATTTTGTGGGTTGATAATACCTTAGGCTTTATTAAGCCTTTCCACGCATTTTTATAGTGGTCAAAGGACCACCTTAGGCTTAACCGCCCCCATCTCCACCGCTTCACCACCTTCTTCCACGTGGAAACATCCCGCGCTTATCCACTACGTGGATCCTTGGCATGTTGGCGGTTTATACTAATGTATAAACATTAATATGTATAGTTTGTGGCATTTGGAATGGTGCATAAGTGGACTTACCAAATAAATAAAAACTCGACCCATACCATGGGGTATCAAAATTAATTAAATCGGTCATCATGTAGTCCACTTGTCGTCTCCCGATAGGAAAATCGAGTGAATTCGATGAGTGGTGGCAAGCCATGTGGTGGCTTGTGGACCCACCATGTTGGCGATAATACCATAGTCCACACAGGTCGGGCTCCCCTCCGTAATAAAAGTTGAGCCTCTTGTTCCCGTGCACCATTTTTACGCTCGTTGAAGACCGGTGATCGAAAACCAACAAACAACTCCCTTTTGCCTTTTCACCACGTGTCGCAGTGCCATTGGTCCAATATTGACTAGTTGACCAGAGTTGACTTTCTCGCTATCTAAACTTTGACCGAACATATCTAGAGCTCTCGATGTCCGTTTGCCACGTTCTCACAGTCGTTGGAAAGCTCTCGAGATGATCTTTTACACTGATATCATTTAGGGATGTTTAGGGAACTTTCAAAAATTATCCCCTGATCAAAGTGCCACTTGGGCAGAGCTTCACCTTGTCTGAAGGCGAGAAAGAAGCTAAGCTAAGTTAAACGTCGTCTAATTTCCGTCATGAAAGGCACTTAGATCCAACTTAAGTGGATTCTTCGCCTTGTTGAAAAAACAAGGTTCTAAATCCAAACAACTTATCATTTCATGATAGCCAAGACGCGACAAAGGACTAGTAAAGTAGGCCTCAAGACAAAATGGCCTCCTTAATAAGATCTCTCAACTAGGTGTTACAAAGTCGTCTAAGAGCGGGCACGATTTACCCAAGATGTTGCACTAACTAATTTGGGAGTATCTCAGCTTTTCCCCCTTCAAGTACAGTGGACACTAATTGCATCCATCATGTACTCTTGCCGGTCGCGATACTGCAGACAAATTTTCAACGCTAACTCACAATAAAAACTAGTCAAGTGGGTAAGTGAGGCGCTTCTGTTTCATGCACGAGGTTACACAGCGGTGGACTACTTTAGGGTTCCTGGTACCACCCCCATTGTTATAGCTTAAGGCGTTATGCCAAAGGGGTTACGTTCTAGTTAAGCGGAGAGGGACGTACCCTTTTCTGAAACCTACAATATAATGTTTTGAATATGGTGTGTTTTTTATCTTTTTAACTTAAATGTGGTTTCAAGTAGCACACCATTTGGCACTGCGCATGAAAACAAGTGTATTAGAGGGTTTTTATTTTTGGTTTTGACAAGTGATTTTGGTCCTACATACCAAGGTTAGTAATTTTCCAAAATTTCATACAAAGGAGATAAAATGTTGTTTTTGATTTCCCGGATCGTCCTAAGAGCATACAAAGGAAAGAGCATACGCAACAAGGTATCTCACTCAAATTTGCAATAAATGGAAAATTCCTAAGTACAATGCAAAAAGGAGTTATTTTTAACCAACTTTGAAAGCTATTAAAACCATTTTGCAAGTATGAAGAAAGTGGCGAAACGTTTCTGATTCTCAAGATCACCTAGAAAGGCACAAGAGAAGAGCATACGTGTTTCAAACTTTCACAAATGAAGATGCAAACGTTTTTAAACAAGTTACTATAAGAGAAATTAATTAAGAGGAAACTTATAAACCATTGTTAGAACCCTGTAAAAGTTAGAAATCCAAGAAAATTGTAAAATTCTAGAAAGCTATTTTTAGCAGTTTTTAACAGTTTAAGTATTTTGCATTTTTGGAGGTCTCCGGGGCACTTTGGGAGTTTTTTTGAAATAAGTAGTATACCAAAGGTGTATTAATTTTAGAATTTTCTTCAAAAATTACGCTTCGTTCTCTTTCTGATGCCTATTCAAACTCCGAAAACGGGTTAACAAGTCAAAAGATATGATCAAAACAAGGAGCACTAAAATAAAATGAATGAATCTAGACTACACAAAGACACCTACGCGTCCCGAAATGATGCATTCACACCCCAGCCAATGGAGATGTAACCTAGCCAATGTAGATGCATGCAAGGTAAAAATGCAAAGGGGGATAACACCTACGCGGGCTTTTCTGACAAGTACGCTAGGGTTTCGATGCGGACGCGCCTAACTCAATGGATACGCCTGCAAAATAAAATTAGTAAAATCCACAGTATACCAAAAAACACAGACGCATCCAGAAAGACAAAGACACTTGCAACTCGATGTGGATGCTTAGGTTTCAATGGAGACACATCCAAGCATAAAACAAAAAGTTTCAAATTTTTACACAGTGAGGTGATTTATACAGACACGTCCAGAGAGACGGAGACGCCGACCCACCAACGGAGACGCGTGCACATCCCTATAGAGAGAAAACTTGCTAATGATGAGGACAACCAAAAAGGTGCATGCCTGTTCCGATGGGGATGTTGGGGTTTCGACATGGATGTGCCCCTTTATGACACCAACGCGTGCCCTGTGAAAAACCTACAAAACCCACGGATTTTCAAAATTTCAAGAGAAAACAGGTTAGTTGTTAGTCAAAGTTCCCTATTTCTATATCAAACCCACAAAATACATGCAAATGAAGGTCATTTATCTAGTGTTAGAAACAAAAATGAGGAAATAACAAGTGATTTGATCCAAAAAACTTGAAAATGAACTTTGAAGAACTCAAAAGACCTCCATTAATGGAGGATGGACATAAGTGTCCCATCGGGTGCCAAATGTATGCAATGGAAAGTTGCAAAAGCTATGGAATGAGGTTAAAGAACCTCAAAGATTTTCTAACTCAACTATGCACCATGAGATAAGAGATAAACAAGGGAAACTAACATGAAAGCATTATAACTTTGACAAAAAAATCAAAAACTAACATGATAAAGCTACTCTCTACTCTTTTGAAAGCTATAAAACATTGAACCTATGAAGATCCTAGCAATCAAATTGTGTGTTGTTTACTCCCAAACATAGTGAAGAGATCTCTCCAAGTTGGCTACATGGCCAAGCTTTAGATCTTCCCTTACTAACTATATTTGGAATGGATGGATGCAAGATGGAGGAGCTCTCAACAATGGAGTATGGCCAAGATCCAAATGTTATATAGCTTAAAGCTATCACAAATGATTTCTAATGCCTTTCCAAAGTGCTTGAGAGAGAAGGACCATTTGAAAGGAAAGCCTTAGGATTGTATTTATAGCTTCTGGTTTGGAAGAGTTTGGAATTTAGGTGCATGTGGGACTAAAGTCTAAAAACACTTTTAGATTAGATTAGGATAAACATGATTTAGGCTTAGTTAAGCTTGGTTTAGGATAGTTAACTAGGGTTTAGGCTAGTTAAAATTTGATTAACAAGTGATTAGAGACTCTTTAAGAGTTGGAAGGGGTATGGATAACCAATTGTGACTAATAGATATCATACGAAGCCAATAAAAGTGGTCTAGAGAGAAATAGGGAGGTTCGAATGGTTGAAAGGAGGAATATTTAGCTAATAAGAGACATATTTAGCCAAATAAGTTGATTATAGGAGGAATACGACCGAGAAGGTGTCATGTATGGGAATCGAGAATGGAGCAAATAAGGGGGAATTAACGAAGTATCGTTAATCAAATGGATTAGATGAAATTCTAAGTGTAAGCATACTTTATGTGTCTACAATGTGTAATGTGATGGGTAGTATGTAATATGTAGGGTGTTATGTTTTGTGTTGATGGTGATTAGCATATGTGAGAAATAAGATGATGTGTAATGTGGTAGGTAGTGTGATGTGTAGTGCGTGGTGTGTGAGGTTCATGTATAAAGTATGCCCTCAATAGTCAAGTGTGAACCAAAGCACAAGATTACATCATCGGGAAATGACAATACTAGTGTATGTTGTGTGTAAAGATCTAGGTGTGATGTGATGAGAGTATAAGATGCGTGTTGATGCTAGAGGGGGAGAGAATAAGCATGATGCCCCCAAGCGTGTGATGGTGAGTGCATTATCTGATAAAATTGAAAGATGAAGGCCCTCCACCTAATGTTGGTAGAGATGGAGGTGTTTGAACATCCTCAAAGGCTGGTGGTATATGAGACAAATGATGTGCAGTAAATGAAGCCTATATGCATGCAACCATGAGTATATGGTGGGCACATTTGTGTAACAAAATGTGGAGGTGATGGAGACCTATGTGAAGTAGAACAGGAGGTGATGAGTACTTATGTGAAGCGAAACATGAAGGTGATGAACACATATGCGAAGTAAAACACGGAGGTGATTGAAACCTAGGTGGAGTGAAAGGAGGTGGTCAAGTATGCCTAAATATAGGAGCTAACCTGGTGATGGACCTAGACTGATGTATTGGACTAACAAAGCAATGAGACCATGTAGGTCAAGTGCGAAGAGGCGAACTAGGCAGGTAGATTGTGCTTTAGGATTTGATGGGCCGCAGGAACTAGATTGTCTAGGTGATGCAATGGAAACCTTAAAAGGAGGTTGTGACCACATAGTGGATGGAGGCACACCATTGATAGAGATGAATTGATTTTTGTGAATGAACTTTAGACGTAAATGATTCATGGAGATGATAAACTAAGACATGTGAATCCAATTAAGACCTAAGATCATGTCACACCCTTCAATTGTTTGTGCTACAAGGAAGGGCACAAACATGGTGAGAGGACTGACAATAACTTGAAGCTGGACGACCCCATATGAGTTATCCATTGATATGAAATTTGTGAGAGTGGATAGCCAATAGCAACAAGAAGTGGAATAGAACACATGTTGATATGCCATGATGGATCAACTTTAGTGTTATTGATAGAGATGGATCCGATAGAAGCGTTGATGTGCAAGTGATCAGAAGAGAATGTAGCATGATAATCATGATCAGAGAAATAAATGATTGGTGGAGAAATGTCATCATGAGAAACTAGAAAATCAAGATCCCCCGATGCAGGAGGAGGCATTGCACGATATGTATGATTAGCCGAGGAATTAATCACTTTCTTGTCATGTTTTGGAAGCGGATTATTGAATATTTTGATCTTATGATTTTCATTGACTAGTGTAGAGGTTATAGGCTCTGGAAGCTCAAGTTTTTTATCATCGATAAGATCTTGGATGATATTGTGAATTTTGAAACACCTATCTGTAGAATGTTTGACACATTGATGATAGTTGGAATATGTATGGGATGCAGAACAAACTAGTTAGGCAATCTAATGTCTTCAATACGCACTAGTGGAATTTGTGAATCTAAGGCAAAGAAGGCCCTTCTAACCTGAACTGGTGTGATAGATCGATCGGCAAGGATGACTGCTCGAAGGCTCCAATCAATATCGAGCTCTGGCGTGATTCGATCTATGGGTTGTGGAATACGTGGAAAATGACCTGGGATAGTTTTGTGTATGTCTCCGGATAAGGTCATATGGTGGATGGTAAATATAGTCGACTCTATGGATGATTCTCTGGCCTAGTCCAGAACTCTCTAGCTTTGTTAGCTGTTGTATCTAGTAAGGATAATTGTTCGATGATGATAGGTGGAAGTGGGGTGGATCTGAATACTAGTGTGCGTAGGCCAATGTCTATGTCTGATTGACTTATGGATTCGTTGGGTTGCGGGATTTGTGGATCACAACCGTAGACTCTTGGTTGTTGCGGTCTGCTTATGGTCATGTGTAGAGTTAGTTCCTAATCCCTAACACCCAGTAATCGTATGCTTTCTCAGCCTCTATATTCAAAACTAATAGTTGTGCGATCTTCTCAGAGTGCCTCACGGTGTTTCTTGCAACCTGAATTCTTAGGCTGGTATCTATGTCTGTGAGAATGTCTCCTACGTCTGGCTGTGGGACCAAAGGATCACAACCAAAGGTTTGTTCTCTTTCAAGCCCTTCTACAGTCATATGAATGTTACCTAGGGTAATCTGTAGTTTGGTTGATTTGACCAAAATGTGTGCTTGGTCGTCTTCTATGTTTACCCGCTCAACTGGGAATTGATTTGTTGCAAGCTTACCGTTGTTCGGAAGACTTGGATCCTAAGATTTTGATCTATATCAGTTATTGTTGTGATGAGATTGGGTTGAGGCACGATTGGCTCGAATACGTATTCCCTGGCTCTCTAGGTCCCATAATTGTCATACAAAAGCAACAATGTAAAATGAACTACAGTAAAATGAAATTTAACTATGTGAAGTATATCTATAGCATATATGATTTCTCTATTTTTTTGTTTTTCTGATGAACTTTATGAATTTAAGAAAGCAACTATTTAAAATATCTAGAATTGACAGCTAAAATAACAACTTAAAACAAACAAAATAACCAAGTGTAGCTATTTGTCTGTGTAATTTGTAGATCTATTCTAAACAATGAAATAACTTATCTAATCTATTTGCAAGACTCTCGATCCTACCTCAGAAGTGAGGAGTGAATCATAGTTTCTCAGAAACTATCAATCCCCACAGCTTCCCTGGCAATATCGAGAGTAGAATTAACTGAAATAAAGTGATTGGCTACTTTATTTGATATGTTTCTAACTAGAACTTTGAAAGCTAGAACACGGATTCTTAGAACGTTGTGGCGAATCCGATGGTGTGTGTGATCTTGTCCCCTCGGTGATCTCCTCGTTCCTTCGTGTTCACGTGGATCCAGAAAAGCGTGTAATGCTAGCATCAACGGAGTAAGTAGATATTGGGATAAAGGCAGCTCAGAATACAGACTGAATACAATGCGAGTAGGAGAGGGATAGCGCAAGAGTACAGAGCTTGGCTTATGTAATTCCTAGCGGGATCTATTGCGAGTCATGCAACATAAAGCGTCCAGAACCTAAAACTATCCTGTTTGAAGAACAAAACCTACAACTTTAATGGCTTCCTATTGAAAACAAACTATTCTACTCCAATGGATTGGATAAAATAACAACAGTACTTGCACAAGATGGATATGTGGCTTACTAACAGTAAAACAATGCTAACTAAGCATGCAATGAAAGAAACTAAGCATTCTAAGCAAAATGAAAACTAAATCTATTGCGAAAGAGAAAATCGGAGGCAAAATTTGAGGGCCATTTGCTTGAGCACAAGCCATCTATTTATAGCATTTGCATTTACCCAAGGTAAAAGCCAAATAGAACTCTTAAACTATAAACAATGGCAAAACACTATTCCAGGAACCGAGAATCATAAATGCAAGCTTATGGCGGTGAAAGAAAGCTTTGGTAAAACGTTGAAATTACGTGAGTCGTGTTAAAAGAGCTTTCTGAAAAATGTGTAAGGACCGCCACTGAGCGGGCGGGCGGTTCTGGGACACGCCACCCGGGCGCGCGGTCACGAGACCGCCCCGGCGGGGCGGCGGTTTCATCACTGAAGAAAAAAGGCCAAGAAAAGAGGGGAAAAGGAAAAACAAAGCACGCGGGGCTAAGCGGGGCATGCGGGATGTTAACGCACACTTGGAGATCTTTTTCGGATCCCGAACACCTTGCGAGGAGACCTGTATCATCATTGGGGCACATGTCACGTTGTTTTAGCGATACTGTACCTTACCTTACTGATTTTGGGTACGTACATATTGCCCCCTCGGAGAAGCGTTTTAGCCATGAAGAGGTGTAAAATGGTGGGTCTGAGTATGGCGGTCCCGAAATGGGAAGTTAGAAGTTATACCTGATACATCCGTGTGTTGAAATGACGCCGTCCAAAATTCCCTTCTACTGCAAAAAAAAAGAGAACTCAAGTGCAGATAGACACAATAGTTTGGAAAATAAACACTAAAATAACAGGAAATGAGAATGTACCATTTGTGCGGGGATAAGAACTTACCTCCGTCGGCGCTCCAAACCTATGAAAAAGGCATTTAAAATGAATCAGGTGCTATATATATGAAAGTGGGCCCATTTTCCTATTCATTTGTGCGAGTTGATTTGATTGATTTTGAGCTCTGGAACCCACGGTGACGGTTTCTTGCGTGAGTAGAGTCAAAACGTCCGTGATGAGATAGCGATCATGCCTCCACGTGCGGAACATCGACCCGTGAGATCACAGGTTAGTTTTCTTCAATTTATCCTTTTTACCCCCTTAATTTTGAAATGCTAAAATCTTTGTCATGGGGGGGTAATTTTTGAAAATGTTAGTGTTAAAAGGTCCATCTAGGGGGCGCCTACTGGGTAGGCTTTGTTTTTAGGTAAAATGGTCCTTTTTTGCATTTTTTAGGCTTTTTAAGTTTAAAAACCCGTGGGTTTTCGGACCATGACCGCCACCCTGCCCAGGCGGCGGTTACATGACCACCGCCCTTGTCGGGGGGGCGGTTACTGACCACCCCCTTAAGGCGGCGGTTATGAAACCACCTGCTCAGGGTGGTGGTTTTGCACAGAATGTAAAAAGAACATCCCTTTGAAATTGTTTTTGCTTTTCTAGCATTTCTACGTGTTTTCATGATTTTTCCAATGTTACTTGGATGCTAACTTGCTCTGTTTTGTGTGTTTTTGGGTGTATGCAGGCGAGAGAGGAGTATATCCGGTGGAGTAGAGAGAGGGAGTGTGATTGGCTCCCAGGGGTACTAGATGCCCTCTCACAGGATGAGGAGGACACTCTTCAGCGGGCTGGGATACTACGCATTTCACGCGTGCCCCATGTTACACCATCCAGTCACATTCTTTGTGACTTGTTCTCATATTGGGATGCAGATCGGAACACCTTCCGATTGCCAGGGGTCCGCGGTGAGTGGACTATTACATTGGAGGATGTCTATCGCATTATGGGGGTCCCGATTATTGGGAGACGACTCACCCTTGAGACAGCAGGTTCACGGGCCCAGATAGCACAGTGGGCCACATACATGGGAGATGCAGTCATCTCCACGGGGTCGAAGAAGGGGGTTAGAGTTCGATCCATTCCTAGCTTTGCCCATCCCCTTACTTTGCAGGCCATCGCCATCATGGGGATCCTTGCCTCGAGGCGATCGGGGACAAGGGAGGAGATACATTATTATCTTGCTTGGTCCCCCATTATTGCACGAGATAGAGGACACGGTCGGATATATGCAGGGGAGAGAGACATTCTTGGGACCACCTACCATGACTTATACAGGGTAGTCCATTTACAGGGGCAGTCCTTGAGCCACCCGACCTTAGTCATGAGTTGGGTCTATGAGCACTTCATCCCCTACGGCAGAGGTGTAGAGGTGGCAGATCCCGGAGCTGTGAGGGCAGCCAGATGGACAGACATGTCGGTGCTCAGAGCACCTCATCAGCCAGTTGCTTCCTTTGACTACTGCCGACATGGAGGCCACACCATATCAGACTATGGCAGGTATATGGGGTGAGGAGGCTCTTACTTTGATCTCCTGCTCCACCACAGGGCAGCTTATTGATAGAGTGGGGCGAGTGGAGATACACCCCTTTGGCCGAGTTCCTCAGCAGTTTGGCCTACCATACATGGGTATGCTTCCCCGGTAGCGCCAGTATACAGATCAGTCTGAGAGGCCAGAGGGGGGCCTAGAGGCCGGGGTTGGACAGTGGTTACTCCTGGCATTCCTATTGCGGCCAGGAGGATAGTACATGCCAGAGGGAGAGCCGGTGCGCCTCAGGCACCCTTGCTTGATTTCCGCGGGTCCTGCCCATAGCAGCGATGACCCCATTGAGGTAGACTCCGAGTCTGAGGAGTTTACAGGGGGAGAGACAGAGGAGGAGACCGAGGGACAGTGATCTGAGTGGCATGACACCCGGGGATATCATGCGGCGAGAGGGGCGAGCGAGTGCGAGAGAGGGTGACTCTGGTTTCAGAGGAGCCACTCTCCCAGGGCCATGGGGAGGATGAGTCTGTTGCGGGGTGCTACGTTGCTCCAGCCACAGGAGCAGCCCCTCAGTCGGCGGTGGCATCCGTGGCAGGTGCTGATCCCATAGATCCATCCTGGAGGCCTGGTGATCCGAGTAAGTTACCCTCTCTCCTTTTAATGTTTGTTTTTAGTTAGGATCTCCTTAGTTGCTATCTTGTATTTCTAATTTCTTCTCTTGTTTGGTTTCTAATTTGTTTTCTCCTTTGTTTGCAGAGACCGCCGATGAGTGGCGAGATTTGATTCGCAGGGTATGCACTGATACCCTGATGATCCCCATGGAGAGGACCCATGCGAGCTGCTGTCAGTGGATCTTTGGGAGCCTTGGCCGGGTAGACATGCGACGTCTTTGCCCCGATCGGCATGTGGCCAGGATGGTATCGACTCTCCACGAGTTAGCGGGGTATAGGACGGCCGAGCGCTTGATGAGGAGCCATTCTCATGGTGAGACTGCGGCTGCCCCTCGGGATCCTGAGCCCTCTGTGCACTCAGAGCGCCGGCGTAGCCGGAGTCCTAGGCATGGGCGTGCACCTTCAGAGGGGTCTCGTAGGGATTGAGAAGCCACTTGGCTCTCCTAGATTTTGTATGATACATTCTTTTGTATATCCCGGGCTCTTTGAGCATTTTGACCATGCTTAGTGCATGATGGCATTGTACAATAATTTTGATCATTTATATATATATATATATATATATATTTTTTGGATCAAAACCCTTGGCATTCATGGCTTACTTTCCATTTCCAGTTTCCTTATGTAGATTATGATGTATGTATGCATGCTCTTTTAGAATGTATGTAATGGAGAACAAATGATGCAAGTGTTTGATTTTCTTTTTGTATTTCATGATGCTGATATATGATAATGTAGATATAATGTGATTTTGAATTTTAGCTTCTGTAAGCAATTTTGGATACTTCATATTTGTTTTGGCAAAGTGATGAATATAAACTAACATGATGAGCGAGATAAACTGCCCCTACCCCCAACTCCACGCAACTAGTAAGATGCGAGGGCTTATCACCGAGAGTTGGAAAGGGCGCAAGTTATGAGATGTGTTGAAATGATAGTGATGAAAGATAGACAAAGTTTTGGTGGAACCAAATTGGGAAGCTACAAGCTTACTCTACTCGAGTGACTTCATAGTTTAGAATGCTACTTACTTTGTGGTTTATCCAGACTTAGATCCTTAGATGGCCACATAGTAGACAAAATCTAGGTTTTTAGGATTTTAACTCTCTTGGAATTTTGAACATCTGATTCATTTGTTTTTAACTCAAAGCTTCAAGGTTTGAATTGTTTGTGTATGACCTTTTGCATTTGTTTGTCAAGAGGACCCCCTACACTTTGCCCCATGCTACTAGTAAGAAGCGTGGGTTTATCACCGTGGGCCAAGCATAGGCGAGTAAGGGCATTTCCATCCTTTCCCAACCCTACGTCACTAGTAAGAGACGCAAGCTCATCACCGAAGGTTGGTGGGGCAAGGAAATGTGTAAAATTAAAATTTTCTTTTGATCAATATTTGACTTGTTTTCTTGAGTAAAATGTCAGTATGTGCTTATTTCCAAAGAGATATACATATGGGATAGATGTGACACCATGAAGCTTCTAGAATAGACCATAGGCAAGACACCTATCCTAAGAAGAAACCAAAAGTGAGAATAAACTTGCAGATCTTGGTATGGTTACCGTTTAAGACTTTGTCATATCTAGCTTTATTTGATGACATGATTCCGAGATAATTTGATGATATCATGAAAATGGAGAGGTATGATTAGAAAGTTTATGCCAACAACATCATGAGTTTGTAATGAATTTCTTTGAGAACAAAATTCCTTGATCACAATTTGTGTACGAAACAAGCGGACAAAATGATCTTAATCTATATGAAGATGCAATGTAAATATGATTATAAATAGTGCTAGTTGCTTACGCGTAGAACCGCTTGAGGTGTAGGGAATTGACCGTTTCACCAAATTCCTCACCTTCCAGCGTGTACATAAGAGGTATGCACCATTTCCATAGTCCTTCATGACTCGGTATGGGCCCAACCATTTAGGCCGGAATTTCCTTCCTTCGCCGGTCTTCTTGTCGATCCGGTTATCTAGCCTTAGAACTAGATCACCTTCATATATGTCGCGTTCATAGACTTTCTTGTTGTACTGCCGGCACATCCGGTCAGCATAGGCTCTGTGTCATTGTTCAGCATCTAACCTAGCTTCATCTAGGCTTTCTAATTGGGAGAGACGTGCTTCCCTGTAAGCGTCTTCATCCAGAATCCCTTGTAATGAAATACGGAGACTGGGTATTTCAACCTCAAGTGGGAGAACTGCCTCTGCCCCGAATACTAGTGAGAAAGGAGTTGCTCCCGTTGGTGTTCTTATTGAGGTTCGGTGGGCCCATAAGGCCGGATACAACTTCAAGTGCCAATCTCATTTGTTTTCTTTTACCGTTTTAAGGAGAATGGCTTTTAGTGTTTTATTTGTTGCTTCAGCCTGTCCGTTGGCTTGTGGATAATACAAGGAAGCCGTATGATGGCTTATTTTAAATTTATTGCACAATTCGTGAACTTCATCATTCTTAAAAGAAGTCCCATTATCTGAGATAATGACTTGCGGGACACCGTACCTGTAAATGATTTGGTTCAAAATGAATTTGGCGATTACAGAACCCAGTACAGTAGTAAGAGGCATAGCCTCTACCCACTTGGTGAAATATTCGGTGGCCGTGATTATAAAATTATGGCCATCTGTAGATGAGGGAGAGAATTTCCCTATCAAATCTAGACCCCACGTGGAAAAGGGCCATGGAGTAGCAATCGGTTGTAGAGCTTGTGCTGGCATGTGGATCTCATGGGAGAACTCTTGGCACTTATGACACCTGCGTACAAACTCTATTGCGTCGTGTTCTAGAGTGGGCCAGAAATAGCCCATTCGATGTATTTTGCGAGTGGTGGCATGGCCACCGAAGTGGCCTCCACACATTCCACTGTGAGATTCATGGAGAATCTTCTTGGATTCTTCTGTGTCGACACATCTTAGAAGCATTCCATCGAATGCTTTTCGATAGAGCACTTGCTCTATAATGACGTATTTTGCTACGATAATGCGTAACCACCTTCTTTGTTGTGGTGTAGCTCCTTCTGGATACGTGTGGTCCATGATATAATTAATGATATCGTGTACCAAGGACACTCAGAGATAGGAGGTTGGTTTCGATGTAGTATACGCACTCATCTGGAAAAGTCCAGATCTACTAGATCACCTCCATCTAATGGGTTATCAGCTAACCAATCTGATGATTTGTCCCTTAATGGACTTCTGATTTACAAATGTTAATTCAAATTCTCCCATTAAGGTTATAAAACATCCAGCCTTCTTAGATAAGGACCCTTGTGTGAGAAAGTTCGTAAATGGTCCGTTTTTACCATGACCCTTGTTTCTTGATTTAGCATATAATGTCTTAGGCATTTGGTTGCAAAGACTATGGCGAGGCATTCTCGTTCTGCTTGTGTATAACGTGTTTCATAGTCGAGCAATGTTCGGCTAATGAAATAAATCACACGTTCTCTCTTGTCATCATCGTCTTCTTGAGCCAACATACAGGCTAGCGAGACATTGGTAGCTCGTGAGTATAAAATTAACGGGTGATCTAGCTTAGGTGGCATTAGCGTAGGTGGTGACAACAAGAAACGCTTAACTGCACAAAAGCTTCATTGCAATCTTGATCCAATCAATGCTATAATCTTTCTTGAGTAAATTGTTGATTGGATGAATGGCGAAAACTTAAGTCTGGGATGAATCTCTGGATTGCACCAAGTTTTCCGAGAAATGACCTGATTCCAGATTCATCCGAAGGTGGGACCATTTCGAGGACAGCCCAATTTTGGTTGGGTCAACATCTATTCCTCGTGACGATATGATGTAACCTAGGAGCTTCCCTCCTGTTACACCAAAGACGCATTTTTCTGGATTTAGCGTGACTCCATATTCTATCAGACGTGAAAGAATGATGCGAAGTACTTCTGGATGGTCACAACGCTTCTTGGCCTTAGCCAACAAGTCATCTACGTAGGATTCCATGATCTTATGAATTAGATCATGAAATATATATGTCATAGCTCGCTGGTATGTAGCGCCAGGCATTCTTGAGACCGAATGGCATAACAACATAGCAATAAGTTCCCCAAGGAGTTATAAACGTGGTTTTAGCTTGATCTTGTTCAGATATTTTGATTTGATTGTATCCAGAATCCATCCATGAGAGACAAAAGTTCAAACCCAGTTGTTGCATCAACAATGACATCTATGGATGGTAATGGGAAGTCGTCTTTAGGACATGCTTTGTTAATGTCTCGGAAATCTATGCAGATGCGTATCTTCCCATTCTTTTGAGAATGGGAACGATATTAGATACCCATTGAGAGTAATCGACTGGTTTGATGAATCCTACTTGGAGGAGTTTTATTACCTCCTCTTTCACCATGAGAGCTACCTTGGGTTTCATGGGTCTTGATTTTTGTTTAATTGGTTTTGCATCTGATTTAGTGACGAGGTTGTGCACCACAATGTGGGGTGCAACTCCTGTCATTTCCTTATAATTAAATGCAAAAGCTTTCTGATGTTCTTTGAGGATTCGAGTGTGTATTTCTACTTCTTCTGGGTTAACGAGGATCCTAACTTCAATATCCTTGGTTCATCTTCCGTTCCGATGTTAACATCAATTGTTTCTTCGATTAAAGAGGCATTACCTTCTTCAAACTCAGGTGGGGCTGGAGGTAAATCCAAATCATCCCCATTTTCTATTGTGTATATGCTAGGTTCCATTTGTGAGGGAAGATCCATCATGGGATTTCCGAAGTAGGAAGATGAATGTGGGATTAAGGACAAATCTATCATATGATAGGAGAGATGTAGTGCCGCATAGGCATTTAAGTAATTCAGAGTGGCCATATCACTATCAATGTGGTCTAGGATAGTAGATTCATTTCCGTTTAAAAGAGAATTTGTCATTGTTTTTATCAATGGTTCATCACGAAGGGATACCATGAAATGGGTATCCTCTAACTTACTGTTTGGAGTAAAGCGTGATGCTGAGGTTGCTATAGAATCGGTGAGAAGATTGTGTTCTCGCGGGATTGCTTCAATTGATATGAAGTCAAACTCCTTGCTTAAATCTAATACAGACTGTTTTTTGTAAAGTTGTAAGTGCTCGGCTTTGGTTTCATATATCTCAGAGACTTGGTTTGCTACCAATTGTGAGTCTCCTAACACCCTGATGTTATTAACACCGATCCTTTTGGCTAAAATGAGGCCAAGGAGGAGGGCTTCGTACTCAGCGCCGTTGTTTGTACATTCAAAATTTAGTTTGAAGGCGAAAGGTAAGACTTTTCCTTCAGGGGAAGTAAAGATTACACCTGCCCCCGCACTCCGTAACGACATCTAGCTCCATCAAAATGGAGTGTCCAATATTTAGCTGGGAATATGGACACTGGGATATCTGTTGTGTTTGCGCATTCTACTTCCACCATACAGAGATCCTCTGTTGGAAGAGAGCCAATGCCTAGGGAACATCCCATGCCTGCAGAGTCAAATGGTAAGAACATTGGTAGATCTTGTTCTATTAATTCAATGATTTTTGCAGTAGTTCCTAATGATACCATTTCTACGGTGTTAGCCTCATCTTTGGGGGTTGGGATTGCCTTGGGGCTTATAGCTTCAAGATCTGTCATAGGTATTAACTTTTCTTTTGGTTTTGCGTCAGTAGGTTTATTAAGTTGGTTTGTTGGGAGTTCAAACTCCGAGTGCATGCCTGGTCTTTTCTTTAAGTCAGCTAGGTGTACATCGAATGGTTTTGGATCACCTTTGGCCACAAATATCTTTCCTAAGTGTAAAAACCTTACTTCTTGAAATAGTGTAGAAGGGATTGCCTTCATACGGTGTATCCATGGTCGGTGAGGATCATATTATAGTTAGTTTCCCGATCTATAATATAAAACTCAGTCAAGATGGTTTTGGGTCCTAAGGTGACCGGTAATATTATAGTTCCAACCGAGGTGGCTTTAAGGCTATCATAGCCCCTTAGTGTGTTTCGAGTTGTGGAACAATTGGTTTCTCCATACCCTAGCTTTTGAAGGAAAGAGAAGGGGACTATGTTAACTTGCCCCCATCGTCATCATCATTGCACGCTTTACATAGTTGTTATAAACCCATACTTGTAAATGTAAGGCTGGATCACCTCGGCGTGTGATCTCAGCATCTGTCGGCATTTTGTTTATCTCGAATATGAATTCGACATCCCTATCCACCTGCCCCAGAGGATGAACATCAAAGTCTATATGATTTACCTGTGTTTCAGGAGGTGGAGTGATGTTAATTAAATGACCTAAACCTAATGCTTCTAAAAGAGCAGCCCTGTGGGTAGGAGAGTTCTTTAGTAAGTCTAAAAATGAAATGTGCGAGAAGGTTTTTGTTAGGTCATTAATTAAATCATAGGCACCCACAGGTTTTGCTACTATTTGTTGGATGTTATCCGCCTCCGTGAGGTGGCTTGGACTTGGCTGAGAGAAATACTCTCGTGTCCTTGTTATAGCTTCGATGGGTAGTTCGGCATCTAACTCCACTAAACCGACTACCTTAGGTCGTGGCTGACTTCCCAGTTGTGGCGCAACCGATGGATTTAGTGAAGTCGAGGCTTCATGATCATTGTTTCCTGTCATTACACCCTTGTTTGTCCCAGTTAGATTTAGCCTGTTGTTATCGTGATTTGGGAGTGGATCATTAAAGATCTTGAGGGGTGCGTTTTGAGGGGAAACTACCCCTGAAAAAGTATTTGATGTTGGTGACGTAGGATCTGCCAAGAACATATCCATGAAAAGTTGTCTTTGTTCATCTGGCAAGCGTTGCATGAATTTGTTGTAGTCACGGCACGTTCTAGTGTCATGGCCCCAAATTTTGTGGAAACCACAATACGAATTAGGATTGTAATTCCTAGTTTGTTGGTTTGGTGCGTATTGTGGTCCAAAATTTTGATCAAACCGTTGTCTACTAGGATTAAAATTTTGCGTTTGTTGTCTTTGGTTTGAATTCTGGTTTTGGTATCTAGTTGAATTTTGGCTTGGACCCTGTGTGGGGTTTTTTTTGTTGTTGTTGTTGTTGTGGATGGTTAAAATCCACTTTGTATTGATTAATCGGGGTAAAAAGTTGTTGTTGTTTCGTTGGTTGTTTATTTGTGATGGAGTATTGACAACATTTACCTTCTTAGGCTGGTCGGTTACTCCATCTGTTGTTACACCCCGATTTTTATTAAGGATTTTAGGTCCTTGATTGACGTTCGTGGTAGTAGGATAAGTTGTAGTGTTCTGGTTGGGGTGATTAACCTCCCATTTTCTCCATATGTTTTGCGACCACTATCAATTGCCGCTTGATCTATTCGAAGAGCACTCTCAAGTACTTCATCGTAAGTTCTTAATGGGAACTTCTGGACTTCTTCCTTCACTTCTCTGCTAAGAGAATGAAGGAATAAATCACATAGTTCCATTTGATCCATGTTTGGAGCACTTGCCGAAGAATAAAGAACTGTACGCCACCTTTGGATGAAATGGGCGATAGATTCGTTGTGTTCTTGCTTGATGTGTAAGAACTCCCTGATTCCTGTCCTTAATAGTTTATTCATGTCAAAGGCCTTAATGAACTCTGAAACGAGTTGTTTGAATGAATGGATGGAAGCCTCAGGTATTCTATAATACCAATCGAGAGCGATGCCTTCCAAGGTTTTTGGGAATATCTTAGCAACAACCCCATCCCATGGGAGTAGTTCTCGAATGGCTGTAGCGTAAGCTTTGATATGTGCATTTGGATCTCCCTCACCTTTGTATTTGGGTAAATCGGGAAGAGGTCTTGGAAGCATGACACTTCGTATGGTGAAATCTAAGGGCTCTTTCAAGTATTCTAAATATGTCCCTATCGCATATGTTTCGACCATTGATGGTGCTGTTGAGGGAGTGGTGGTGGAATGGGTTGTTGATATGGCGTTGCGTATGCATTGGTAGGGGCATAAGGAAACACCTGTGTTTGAGCAAACATGCCGGGAGAGGAGAACATATCCCCTTGTGGTGATTTGGAGTACATGTTTAAGTATGACGGGGTATTGTCCAGGAATGGATTGTTTTGTACTAGACCGGGAGGAACAGTGTTAGAGATGGTGGGTCTAGTTGGCGTTTGTTGTGAATACTGAGGAGTCATGCCTAACGTGCCTATTCCTGTGAGAAGGTCTACTTGGCTAGGATGATGTGGAGGATTGGAACTTCCTGCCTGCATAAATTGTGAATTTTGGCTTGCTTGGGCAAGTTCTAACCCTCTAACCTTTTCTACTTAGAGTTGAAATGACTTCATTTGGTGAAGTCACGGTGTTTTGCCGTAGTGGCGTTTGTTGTATACCATGGTGTTGTATAGGCATGTGATATCCCGCTATGGACTGATCATTGCCTTGCCAAGTTTCCCCGAGGGCATTTCCTATATGTAGTGGGATGGAAGTATTTTCTTGAAAAGAGACCTCGGGTTGTGTTTGTAAACCTCCTATAGGTGGGTACATACTTCGAGAACGTTGTCATTCTGGCATAATATCCAGAATATTCATCATCTAAACCTCGGTATGAGTCTGATTGTCTACTAATTTGTGGTCTAAGTAGCATCTGAGGAGATGAACGATTCTCGGTGAATGCGTCATGTCATTTTTGAGCACAGAAGGCTCTGTTTGTTGCGTTTGAGCGAGTTGTTCCAACTCCTCTGTTTGGAAGGACGAGCTATATCTGATCCTTGGAGTTTGTGTTGACAACTGATTAGTTGAATAGTTGTCACCCCATACTGAGAGTGAGGGTGATGATTGTCTATTTTGTTGGGCGTAGTATGCCTCAAGACCCAAGAGGGGTCTGCCATATGCATCGAATCCCGACATATTCGGGGGTATATGAATACCCGCAGAATAATGGGAAGGAGCGAAGGTGATGGTGAAAGCTAATGAGGCGGAAAAGATGAAAAGTATACTAATTTGGAAGAACACGTAATAATATGACTCCAAACTAGAAAGTAGGAAGTTTCACGTCGGGTTCACCAATTTTGTATGATGGAAAAGTGACATGCGAGTGGGAATCTACAAGTAACTCTTCCTCACACCCGACCTCCCGAGGTCGTGCCGAGACAGCCGGTGGGGATGGAATATGTATGGGATGTAGACAAACTAGTTAGGCAATCTAATGTCTTCAATACGCACTAGTGGAATTTGTGAATCTAAGGCAAAGAAGGCCCTTCTAACCTGAACTAGTGTGATAGATCGATCGGCAAGGATGACTGCTCGAAGGCTCCAATCAATATCGAGCTCTGGCGTGATTCGATCTATGGGTTGTGGAATACGTGGAAAATGACCCTGGGATAGTTTCGTGTATGTCTCCGGATAAGGTCATATGGTGGATGGTAAATATAGTCGACTCTATGGACGATTCTCGGCCTAGTCGAGAAACTCTCTAGCTTTGTTAGCTGCTGTATCTAGTAAGGATAATTGTTCGATGATGATAGGTGGAAGTGGGGTAGATCTGAATACTAGTGTGCGTAGGCCAATGTCTATGTCTGATTGACTTACGGATTCGTTGGGTTGCGGGATTTGTGGATCACAACCGTAGACTCTTAGTTGTTGCGGTCCTGCTATGGTCATGCGTAGAGTTAGTTCCTAATCCCTAACACCCCGTAATCATATGCTTTCTCAAACCTCTATATTCAAAACTAATAGTTACGCGATCTTCTCGAGTGCCTCACGGCATTCTTGCACCTGAATTCTTAGGCTGGTATCTATGTCTGTGAGAATGTCTCCTGCATCTGGCTGTGGGACCAAAGGATCACAACCAAAGGTTTGTTCTCTTTCAAGCCCTTCTACAGTCATATGAATGTTGCCTAGGGTAATCTGTAGTTTGGTTGATTTGACCAAAACATGTGTGCTTGGTCGTCTTCTATGTTTAACCCACTCAACTCAGGGAATTGATTTGTTGCAAGCTTACCATTGTTGTTCGGAAGACTTGGATCCTAAGATTTTGATCTATATCGATTATTGCTTGTGATGAGATTGGGTTGAGGCACGATTGGCTCGAATACGTATTCCTGGGCTCCTAGGTCCATAATTGTCATACAAAAGCAACAATGTAAAAATTAACTACGAAAAAATGAAATTTAACTATGTGAAGTATATCTATAGCATATATGATTTCTCTATTTTTTTTTTGTTTTCTGACGAGCTTTATGAATTTAAGAAAGCAACTATTTAAAATATCTAGAATTGACAGCTAAAATAACAACTTAAAACAAACAAAATAACCGAGTATAGCTATTTGTCTGTGTAATTTGTAGATCTATTCTAAACAATGAAATAACTTATCTAATCTATTTGCAAGACTCTCGATCCTACCTCAGAAGTGAGGAGTGAATCATAGTTTCTCAGAAACTATCAATCCCCACAGCTTCCCTGGCAATATCGAGAGTAGAATTAACTGAAATAAAGTGATTGGCTACTTTATTTGATATGTTTCTAACTAGAACTTTGAAAGCTAGAACCTGGATTCTGCAGAACAGTGGCGAATCCGATGGTGTGTGTGATCTTGTCCCCTCAGTGTGATCTCCTCGTTCCTTCGTGTTCACGTGGATCCAGAAAAGCGTGTAATGCTAGCATCAATAGAAGTAGATATTGGGATAAAGGCAGCTCAGAATACAAACTGAATACAATGCGAGTAGGAGAGGGATAGCGCAAGAGTACAGAGCTTGGCTTATGCAATTCCTAGCGGGATCTATTGCGAGTCATGCAACATAAAGCGTCCAGAACCTGAAACTATCCTGTTTGAAGAACAAAACCTGCAACTTTAATGGCTTCCTATTGGTAAACAGACTATTCTATTCCAATGGATTGGATAAAATAACAACAGTACTTGCACAAGATGGATATGTGGCTTACTAACAGTAAAACAATGCTAACTAAGCATGCAATGAAAGAAACTAAGCATTCTAAGCAAAATGAAAACTAAATCTATTGCAAAGAGAAATCAGAGGAAAATTTGAGGGGCCATTTGCTTGAGCACAAGCCATCTATTTATAGCATTTGCATTTACCCAAGGTAAAAGCCAAATAGAACTCTTAAACTATAAACAATGGCAAAACACTATTCCAGGGAACCAGAATCATAAATGCAAGCTTATGGCGGTGAAAGAAAGCTGGTAAAACATTGAAATTACATGAGTCGTGTTAAAAGAGCTTTCTGGAAAATGCGTAAAGGACCGCCGCCCTGAGCAGGGTGGTGGTTACAGGACCGCCGCCCTGTTCAGGGTGGCGGTCATGAGACCACCGCCCAGGCAGGGTGGTGGTTTCGTCACTGAAGAGCAAAAGGCCAAGAAAAGAGGGGAAAAGGGAAAAATAAAAGCACGCGGGGGCTAAGTGGGGCATGCGGGAGGAGGTTTTTAGTGGTGAATATTCATAATTTGGTGAAAATTCCATTTTAGGAAAATTTGAAATGGCAAATTTTTTGGAACAGGCCAGTGTCATGTTCACCCAAAATTTATAGCATACTTTTTTAGGGGTCGTCTTCGCCTACCATTGAAAACTACTCCTATATAAACCTAGGTATTTTTTAGGCGGATACTAGTAGTTTACTACTTGAACTTTACGAGGTACCAACATATCAAGTACCATGAACTTACAAGATAGGTTGTTGATGCATGATAGGAGGTTGTTGACGCTTACAATGAGGAATTTGTTGACACACGACATGAGATTGTTGAGTCTTGACGTGTGACAAGAGGTTGTTGATGCACAATAGGAGGTTTTCGACACACGACAAGATATTTTTGATGCATGAAAGGAGGTTGTTGATGTGTGATAATCCTATGTTGTTGACGCACGATAGGAGGTTACGAAGGACAAAAACAAAGTGTTGCCGACACATGTCAATTAGTGTTACTAGCGCACAACAATCATGGTTGTTGACAAGCGACATGGGGTATTTCTCGCAACGCATGTCAAGGATTATTTCTGTGTGCAATAAGAGGGGATCACCGACACACGACAAGAGGGGATTGCTAAAGCGTGACAGAGAGGTTTGGTGATGGGCGAAAAACTAGTTGCGAAGGGCATCAACAGGGGTTATTTTTGTGTGATAGGAAAGGTTTGTAGAAAAGGGTTGAGTGATGCACGACAAGGGTTCAACTTCATCGTTCAAAGAAATGGAAGTTGCTGGTGCTCAAGAAGACCCAAAAGGTAACAAAAAAATATCAAAATTCCTTGTTCAAGTATTTTGGAAACTCTGTTACTAGATACCGCTACCACCAACACCCATACAACTACCACTAGAATCAATTAGAGTACAAACTGTGTGGAAGGTGTTATTGAAGTGGACATGGCTTCAACACAGTATCAACCAAATGATACCTATGATGATACCATGTCAAAGCTTGAAGATATTCCTATTGAGATGTCAGAGCTTGAAGATATTCTTGTTGAGGTGTAACTAGGAGTGCATCAAGATATATCAAATACAAATACTCAGCAAAATGTAACACAAAAATCAAATGTAAATTTTCGCTCATGAAAGAGGAAACCAAATGATCGTGATATTCCTCAAAATTATACTCGTAAAAGTAAAACTTTGAAAACAAACAAGAATATGTGGACACTTGGGAGGACATACAAGTTCGAGTGGGATGCCAAATTTCCTTTTATCGAACCTGTACAACCAACTAATTCAGAAGATATCCCATCTAAATGTACATGTATAATATGTACGTGGAAATTGGGAAAGCAACAAAAATGCAACTCAAGCTAGACACAATTGAAAAACATTGTGGAAAATAATATTTGACTGTAACAGAGGAAAGATGGCCAAAAATAAAAATACACAGATGGAAAACCTGAAAAGAATGCATGCATGTTAAATATGTAGTAGAGTATGAAGTAGAGCAGAAAAGACGCAAACATCTCATGGAAAATGGTGGAACAATCACATCACAAATTGGTAAGATGAATCAATCAAATTTGCATGCTAAAATCATACAGTTCTCTACTTTATTCCACATCCTTAAGAAAGGAATACCGATTTCAGATTTCATTGATTTCAAATTTTTGTATCAATATAATGGAATGCACAACGTTCCTCGAGTCTCATTGGTCAGACAACAGTGCATGGGAAATGGATAAATGCCTTGCAATGATAGAGAAGGAAGATTTGAAAGAGAGTGTAAAAATGCAAATTTTATCTCTCTATCAATTGATGAAGTGAAAACAGTTGAAAACACTGCATGGGTATGTATCCATGTTTATAATTTAGAAAATCATATAAGGACACCACATCTGCTAGGTGTATAGAAAATGGTTGAAAATTGCAATGCCAAAACCTATATAAAATAGTTGTTTCTCATTTGAAAGATATTTTTGACATGACTGATTATGAAATTTCTATGAAGTTGGTATGTGTTATTACAGATGGTGCATCAGTTATGCAGGGTCACCAAACTGGGTTGTGTGTTTGATTGTAAACAATAGTGGCCCCTTATATGCTAGCAATTCATTGTATGGCTCACAAAATGAATCTAGCATATAAAATAGTTAACAACTTTGAAAATGTTGCAAAAGTAGAAGACCTTATCAGAGAATTGCATGCCTATATGGCAAACAACCCAAAGTGATTTCTTGAGTTTTACATTTTCAATTGGAATTACAGATGGAAAAAAACTTCTAAAGGATGTTGAGACAAGGTGGATTTCTTTGTATGAGCCTGCATGCAGAATTCATGAGGAGTATCCATCGTTGGTTGGTTTCATGCACAAATATCATCATGATGTTGACAGGGATAAGGACTTGTTGTTCCGTTTAATGGATTTGGAAACATTGCTTACATTGGTTGGCATTCTTCCAATGTTGAAGGAGATCAATACATTGATGAAGCATGCACAAGAGAGATTAATCTATATTTTTGATTTTATATGGATGAGAAAGTGGGTATGTCAAAATCTTGATGTCTTGTACACTTCCCCAGATAGTTTTGATACACTTGTTTTCGATAACTGGAAAGTTTTATTGGATCTTAAGAATCCCAAATTATTTGAGATTTAATATCCATGATCACCTATGTATCAATGTTAATGGGAGAGAGATACCACTACACATTTTGCAAAAACGTCAAGATATTACAGGATCAGAAAGAGAAGAAGTTCTGTGACACGTATTTTGTTTGATTCTATTACAGTTGATACAAGAATAAAACTTAAAAAAATTCACAATCCTTAGCATCATAAATAAGAGAACGTTTCAACAAAGATAAAATTCTTGAAGCTATGGGTGTGATGAATCCAAATTTTGGAATACTTGAAGGTGGTCGTGCAAATTTTTAAGTAGGTATTTTCACACATCCATGGGTACAATAATGGATCATTTCACCAAGAAGTTAGAGGCCGGGGGTATTATAATCAAAGGTATACTCGATATTGAATTAATAAGGTCTCAATCAATAGATTTTTCAATGACAATGATTAGTTGATATCATTATTTAGACGAACCTTCCGAGAGTGGTGTTATTATAAGGCTCTGGAAAAAAATATACCAAAGTAGTGTGTTACAAGAAGACATCAATGAATATTTTTGATTATATGAGTTGTGTCAAACAATGATTTTGGGATCTATGGAGGATGAAAGGGTTTTCAGTGCTTTATCTTTTATAAAATCAAAACTGAGAAACAGGTTGGATAAAAATATTGAAAGTTGCATGAGGTGTTATGTTTCTCGCTACTCCTTGGACACCTTTCCTTTCGACAGAGAAATTGCGCATTGGAATTCCCTTGCTGAAAGAAGAGGTGTAAATAATACAGCTACAAGTACAAATTTTCTCAATGATGAGACTAGAATTGGTGCGTCGTCAAACTCTACAGAAGTGAATATTGACTATGAAAAGGAAAATCAATGGAAAGAAAAGTGAATGAGGGATATGGAATAAAATGAAAGAAAGGAATGAATAGAAGGAACATGAAAAAGTTTAGTTAAAAACAAAGCCTAATATTGCACGAAGAAGAATGATGAATAACTAACACAAATAAAATGGAGTTTGAGTTAGCTAAACAAGAATGAGTAAAGGGAACACACATGAGCAAGTAAATAACAGAGCTTGATCAATGTGAACAAGAACAACAAATTAATAGCGTTGACAAATAAGATCCAAGACAATATTCGCATGTAATATTTAAACACTAACATCTAATGAACATAAGAACATCAAATGCTACAAGAGATAATGAATGGGACACAAAGTTCATATTTCATTAACTCCAAAATGTCTTCTCAAAAGAACACAAAGTTTCTTTCTTTAAAGTAAAGCTTGCATACAAAAAGTATTTTCTTCTCCTCTCTCAAAGTCACCCTTTACAAATGAGCCCTGACTTCCTTTTATAACCCAAAATTTGGTTACAAGGTAGTTAGGGTTTACATGAACATTAAATAGGGCACTTAAATGACTTTGAATTTTTCAACCAACTTTATTAAAAGAACTAAAAATAGAAATCTCTTAAGTTTTCTCAAAAGTGAATTCAACAATAACATCATTTAAAATACCACTTTCAAAACATTTGACAAAAACTAGTGCCTTATCCATTGGGGTGGGTCCGCTATCTCAATCGTATGAGAAATGGACTCTCCCACCCATGAGAAAATATAGGAAATCACCCTACCATGTTGTTGGAAAAACAAGGATCTTGATTCTTTGCCAATTCAAAATATTTGAGCTTTTGCAATGTCTGGTGCATCTTCTCTTCTTCCAGAAAACAACTCGGGAGAAGACCAGCCTCACAAAGTACCTACATTTCAAGAATCTTACCTGTATGGTATGTAGGTCTACAACTTTAGATTGGATCTCTTCACAAAGATGTTTGATTTTGAAACATTGATCCATAGAAGAAGTGGAAAAAACATCAACAGGAGTATACATTTCATGTATCAATTTTGTAAACTACTCCACTAGATGTTGTATTGAATTCCTTTGGTTGTGTTCATTGACGAAGGTACAAGGAATCTCTTCGATGAAGACTTGAATGGAAGAGAGCGTGGTATAGGATTCATTGCACAAACTATCAAACTAAATTACCAAGTCTTCTAGAATCATTTTCCTGGACTTAGCATGATTTAACCATAGAATTTGTGTCATGCGATGATCAAACTCAAGTATCCCCTCTGAGGCTAAGAATGTAGATTCCATGTGAGCAAGATCCTGAAGACTTGGAAAAATATGATCCAGTGTTATTAATTCTGTAATGAGGCATTCCTTGAATGGAAACATTGGATCAAGGTAGGCATAAATATTCTCAGATATTTTTATCACCTCAGCAATTGTTTTCAACCCACCACTTTCTATCTCAGAAACCCATGACCTTAGAGTGTGCCCTAGAGTGATCACATCCTTCGATTGATTGAGAATTTCTTGATCCGGGATAGCCACCATCTCTGGAATAGGAAAAGAAGATGCAATTGGGCTGATCAAATGTTGAACATATGAAATCAATTGATTCTTTTCTTCCTTGAGTTGGGAAATTTGAGATTTGTATCTCTCCAACCTTTTAAGCACACTATTCATTGAATCCTTTTCCATAACAACATCACTTTCAAAAGTGGTCTTTCCAAGGGCTATCTTGGATACTTCATAGTCAGTGACTGTCATGTCCCCACGATCCTTTTCAGTAGTAGGAACTATAATTTCTGCAAACTTATCTCCGCTATCATCAATCACTACTCTGAGAAGACCTTAGGATTTTTGGGCACAACTTTGTTGGAAAGGAAGAAAGAGATTCCAAATCAATGTTGGCCACTTTGACCAATCTCTTTCTCTTTTTTATTTCAGAGTCAACCCAGGTCGGTGTTTCATTCATTAATTTGACACAAAAAAGTCGAGAACTGGAAGAAAAATCCTCTTTTCCTTTCTCATGACTAAAACCAGTAGGCAGTTGTTCTGTGGCCTCAATCCTTGGTGAAGTAGCATCTGCAACACATTCTTGATTATCCTCATGTTCTTGTGGAATACCCTTATCACCTGGATGTTCGGAAAGAATTAGATATATGTACCACTGGGATTTTCTTGGACTCTGGTGTATGACATTGATGATTTGGATCTTTGGTAGGCCTATTGGAACTCTCAGTGATGTGAATAGATGAGTTTGGGGTAGAAATACCCAAACATGTTCTTTTCCTTCCCTGAAGATGCACACTTTTTACCGATCCTTGAGACACCACTTCTTTATTAGAGACAGGTTTGGGTAACCACCAACTTTGCCTCTGAGATGCGTGTGATGATGTCGGTGGGGACTGGTGTGAAGAAGTTTGCACCACCTTTTTCTATGTAAATCCTCCTCTCGTTGGCAGTTTCTATATTTCTGACATATGTGCCTGAAATGGGAGAGGATTGGCTATCTGATTCTCATACCACATCATAGTCCTTTTTAACACAGGTTGATTCATGACATCTAGAGAAGTTTCATCTCCTCTACTCCAATCAATACCAGGGAGTGGAGTGAAAACTATTTGATCATAGGCAAGATCCATAAGATCAATCCCATTATCAGCAAGGGTCAAGGAGGATCCCTCAATCTATAATTTGCTATCTTGAGCTAGTGTGAGATGAGAAAATTATCGTCATCTTACCTCCCTGTCATCCGCACATTCTGCCCAATAGTCTTCTATGTTTTCCTTGTGCCTATATCTTGCTCCTAGGGATTTTTCCATGGATCCTTTAATATCGAATTGAGCCCTACTTGTGAAAGAATGTATAGTCATGAGGGAAAATTATTTTCCATAAGTTCTGCATTGTGGGAATTTGGACATTTGTATTCCCCAATTTGAATTAGGAAATGAATGCCTCCTTTGCATTTATCCACTAGTAGGCAATGGATTTTGAAAAGATGATGTGAAAGTTCCATCAATGCCATTTTATCACTGACATATTTAGGAAGTTTGTAAGGAGCTCCCACAAATCCATCAACTCGTATATAGGAGTAAGAGGGAAACTGGATAAACCAAGTTCCCCATTGTTTTATCACCACCTTGGCATCTTCTGAAAATATTTCCTCTGGGTTTCTCCTTAGTGACCAGATTATATAGAATAGGAAAGCATCGTTTACCCTCCGAAATGGTGAGAACCATTCTTGAACTCCAACTATGGGTAAAAGTGAAAAACACTATTCTTGCCAGGACCCATTGTACCTCTAGTTGTTAGCCCTAAAAATATCCTCCTTCTTGCTACAACATAAATCAAATATGAGGTCATGTAAAAATGACCTGTCATCCTTACCTCAATCAATTGCTTATGGAGAGTATTGCTAATGATACTTGCCCAATCAATGAACATATTTGCATCAAGAATGATACAAATGAACTTATACATCCAAGGATGAAAATTTCTAGCGGAAGGAAGACCAAAAACCTTTCGAGGAGAGTAATCATATCTCCTATTTCTTCATGAAACTCTACCCAAAACAACTCTTTGGGAATTCTTGAAGTGTGAGTTTTTGGTTTGACCAACCAATTTTTACCAACCATCTTCGACCATCTCAAAGGATTTTCATCCCAGAATTGTTGTGTCGATTCTTGCGTGATGTCAACATTTTCTTCATGAAGTGGCACTCTTAACAAATCCTCCATATGATCTAGAATTGAGCAGGAAAGGTTCATCTCTATCATTAAAAATTCCTCGACGCTCAGGATCATAATGTTCGGCACAAGCTAGGACAAATTTGGGGCATTGTATGGCAACTGGAAACGTTGCTGCGCTTGAGGTAAGCCACAATGATAAAGCCTTTTCAAAAAAATAGTCCTCCCTTCCCATCTTACCCTGTCATAGAATTGAACCATATCCACGTGACCCATATCGGTATCTAAAATATTATCATATGCTAAATTTAAGGATGATGCTGGAATTAATCCTTGATATGTATTTTAGTGCCGACTTATTAGAGCGTTCACCCATTATGATTTTTTTAAATGGAAAGTGAAAAGAAAACAATACACTAGAAAGGTGTCGGGTCTAAGTCTCTGACCACCGTTGCTGCAAGAATAATACAACTCTTTTTATTTATTATTTTTAAATAAAAATAAATTAGGTGGTATTGAGTCACAAATTTTCAAAATGATAATACAAACAAAATATTGAGACAAAGCTCAAATCACCATCTGATTTAAAAATAATACAATTTTAGATATTTTTATACTTTCCGGCAACACATTTTAGACCATTCTTCATTTTTTTGTGGATCTTCAAAACTTCTTATTATTTTTTTTAAATTATTCACTGTGTGCGTGGGTATCTCCATCCACCCTTGACGTGAGAAATTTGTTTTCTTCTTAACATGTGTGCATCATGAATATTCCTTTTTAAAAATAATAAATAATAAAAATAAATCATGAGTATGACCTACGTTGAACTTCACCTCATTGTGCATGTGTGAGCTTCTATTGTTTTGGGCTATGTTTTGATCTTATTCCTCCTTCCTAAGCATGTGTGGAAACTACCTGATTGCTGCGTGGGCAACTTGTCTTAAACCTGCGTGGGAAAATTTTGCAATGAACAACTCCCAAAACAAATCCATCACGTGGGCCTTCACCTTTGCAAATGGGATTTCAAGTCAATCTGGTTATTGGTGCATTGAAATTTGAGAGAAAACAAAATGAATGAGCTTTTTTATTGGCAGATGTCTCCTCCAAGTGTGCATGGCCTTTTCTCCCTCCTAATGAATGTGTGGGAAATATACTGTTCTTTTCCTTCCTATGTGGAAACTTGATGATCTCCCTCTCCCCTCTGTGGCTACGTGGAAATTATCCTTGGGCCTGCGTGGAAAGCTTGTTTTCTGCCTACATGCTATGTGGAGGATCTTGACTGGGCTTTGTGGGCCTCTGTTTTGGATTTTAGCTTCTATCACTGCACAAAACAACAAAAAACAAAAAAAACTACCAACTATGTGGAATTTCACCTTTTCCTCTTTGCTACATACGAGATTTGTTTGGGATTCCAGATCAATCCTTGCACGTGCATGAAATTTCCTTCACCTTTACAAGCGTGGATCTCAGAAACTTCTTGTTATTGCTTCCCTCTAAGCGTATGATCTCCTAAACTCATGATCCCACAATGGAGACAACTACCTAGAACTCTCAAGGTTTCCTGGCTCTAGCTAATGCCCGTGCCAGGTTTCCATGTGAAAGTCGGGTAGTGCCTGTAGAATAAGCTTTTCCTTCTTCTGGCTCTGGATATCTGCAATATTTCCTTGTTTCTCCTTCTTCCCAATTTCCTCTGCTTCTTACAACCTCTTATAACCATCTCCTCATCAATTTATGGATGATGGAAGCAAAATTAAAATTGTCTACGACAATTGGAAGCGGAAGAATAATTTCCCTGGCACTTGCTCACGGCAGTTACTGACAATTAACAAAAAAAAGAAAAGTTCTTCCAAGTTTTTTGAACAACTTCTATGAATATTAAATTAATATTTATTAATTAAAAACCCTAAAATTTAATAAATATTAATTTTATTAAATAACAGGGTAAATATTAATTAAATAATTAAAACATGGTTTGCGTCGTAATGGGAGAAGGGCTTATTCAAAATGGATGAAACGAAAGCCAAAATGACCGTGAGAATAAGATGATTATGATGAGGGAGAAAATTCACGTGAAAGAACACTTTGAAATTTTATATATATATATATATATATTACGCTTATTGATTTTGCGAAGTCAAAATTAGCTAACAACATCGTCATTGGCATCGCATTCTTGACACTTGTGTTAAGGCCGACACGCACAAAGTTCGGTTTTCTTTAAGTTGCTTAGATTAAATATGCATTTTAATTTATCTTCATTGCATTGATGTTTTTGTTTCTTCCTTCATCCGCTCAATCAATATTTCATCTTTTCTTTATCAAAAATGTGGGTTGACATCCATCCGAGGAAGCTCTCACTTCTCGGGACTAACATTATTAGAAACTCACCCATCTATATACTAATCCATTTTTCATGTTGAGTTCTCTAGATTTGAAGGTCATCTAGCTCATTGTGAAGGAGGATTTCTCATTTTTCTTCCATATACATTGTCACCCATATAGAAGACTAGAGGTACCTTAAACCCTATCATACTTGGAGTTTTAATAATCATGTTTTATTTATTTTGGTATTTTCAAAATGCTTTGATGTAGTGTTTGTGGCATGCATTTTTGGAATACTATTTTTTAAATATCGTAATTAGATGTAAATAACTAAACTTTCAACATTAAAGCAAATGCATTCCATGAGAAGAAACATGTAATTAGAGGTAATGTGAAGAAACATGTTACAAAGTTTGAATTTTACAAGTAGAGAGATGAATATTTTGTTGTATTAAGTGGAAGAGAATCATTACATGAAATATTGAATGTACTCAGGTCATGTGAAATGAGGTATTCAATTAAATTACGTGTAAAAATTGATATTCCCAAAAAACATCGCATTGTAAATAACTAAACTTTCTTCATTAAAGAAAATGCATTCTAGACATATTTTGATATCAACACATAACAAAAACTGTAATGTGATTCTTCCTAAGGATTTTCAGAAGGTTTACAAAGGTAATGTGAAGAAACTTGTTACAGAGTTCAAATTTTACAAGTAGAGAGAAGAATATTTTGTTGTATTAAGTGGAAGAGAATCAATAATGTCTAAAGCAATCTATCACATCTCGTCACAGTCATACCACATTCTATGTCCAAAAACAATTCATCATCATCATCCATGATTGTGCTACATCTATGTCCAAAAAACATCATCATCCACATCTAAATCTATCATCATTACAAGTAGAGAGAAGAATATTTTGTTGTATTAAGTGGAAGAGAATCAATAATGTCTAAAGCAATCTATCACATCTCATCACAATCATACCACATTCTAAATTTTCTTAAAACATAATCATTTAAATCCATTATCATCATCCATGATCATGTTACATCTATGTCCAAATACAATTCATCATCATCCATATCTACTCTAATGTCATCATCCACATCTAAATCTATCATCATTACAAGTAGAGAGAAGAATATTTTTTTGTATTAAATGGAAGATAATTAATAATGTCTAATGTTTAAATTCATTATCATCATCCATGAATCATGATCATGTTGCATCTATATCCAAAATAAATTCATCATCATCCATATCTACTCTAATTTCATCATCCACATCTAAATATATCATCATTACAAGTAGAGAGAAGAAGATTTTGTTGTATTAACTGGAAGATAATTAATAATGTCTAATGTTTAAATCCATTATCATCATCCATGAATCATGATCATGTTGCATCTATGTCCAAAAACAATTCATCATCATCCATATCTACTCTAATGTCATCATCCACATCTAAATCTATCATCATTACAAGTAGAGAGAAGAAGATTTTGTTGTATTAAGTGGAAGAGAATTAATAATGTCTAATGTTTAAATCCATTATCATCATCCATGAATCATGATCATGTTGCATCTATGTCCAAAAAAAAATTCATCATCATCCATATCTACTCTAATGTCATCATCCACATCTAAATCTATCACTATTATATTTGTAACCATCACATCCATATCAAACATAAACACCATCAAAATCATAAATCAAAACATGTGACACAACAAATCAAAATCAAAATCACCATATATACAATCTAGAATTTCTATATATATAATATAATATAACAACATATAAATTCCAAATTACAACATAATACATGTAAAAATGAGATTTCATGAAAATTAAAACCATTGCAACGTATATTCAACTTCAAACATTCTTCAAATTAAACAAATATTCAAGTTTCATGATTTAAACTATCAAATATTTCAAGTTTCAAGTTTTGTAAACTATCAATCATTAATAGGTTCCCCACACCCATTGGAACTTTCCTTTTCACTTTTTAGCAAATTTTGTGCCGCTTTTCCCAATGGTGACACTCCTCTATTCTCTGCTTCAATAATTCTAGAACTAACAAGATCCTCTGCAACAATGTTTAGATTATTTATGATTACTTCATCTTCCTTTGAAGCATCTCCATGGGATACCAAAGAAGGATCTGCAGCTACCTTTTCCTTGAACAAAATCTCCACGTCCAAGCCATTCTCTTTAATAATCCACTTAAGTGTATTGTTTTGTTTGTTAACCAAAACAATAGTTTGCTTAAGCTGCATTGATGTGGATAAAATTTTCTTAGTGGTTTCCAAGTGAACTTGGAACACCTTTTCTTGTCTTTTAAGTTTTCATATTTCAACTGCAATAAAAACATTGAGCTCAATTAAACATATTACTAAAATAAGAAATTAATAAAAAATATTGTTTCAAATTGATAATACTTACAATAACTCTATCTCTTTCGCATTTGCAATTTCCACCAAATCTTTGTCCTTTGACCATTTGTTGAAATAGGCCTAGGCTTCAAGCATTAATATTTTCTAATTTATTCAAAACTTTATCTAAAACATTGTCATTATAACTATTGTTATATGTGACAGTCCCACCTTGTGCTTGGTTGAGTAAGGCATCCATCTTGGTAGGTTGATTTTGGACTGCAACATATAAATTGTACCTTTGGAAATGGTTATCATAATGAATTTTTATCTCTTTGATTAATACTTTAGCCCTTTGCTCCCATTCTATGAGCTGACTTATATGAGGCATAATAAACTCTTTGACATGGGATTCACAATCATAACCAATCAAGCTATCCAAAGCAAATGATGTCAATGGTTACTATCCGTATCTAAAGAGGATGTTGCCGATGGAGAGGTATGGGGATTTCGGGTTGAGGATCGTGTGTTTTCTTTTTTTCCTCTGTGTGCCCTGATCCTATTTGTGATAAAATAAATTCATATTAAAATTGTATGTGATAAAAATTAAAAAGAGATGAGAAATTGATATGTATCAATGTTAAATAAAGTACATCGAAATGGAAATATACATGTGGGCCTTGAATCATATTGCGTGTGTTAAAAAACTTGTTGGGTCATTTCTATCAATGCCCAAAAAAACTTCATCTAAACTTATTTGATTTAAAACTGATTTTCCCGTTGTGTTGGGCACACCACCAAAAGAGAGGTTTGGAAATTCAGAGGGAATGTTCAATGTCCCGCTAGGAGCCAGAGGCGAATTGGCATCATGTGTTTACCAATGGTATTTTTACCTGAACCTCTTCTAGTCATTTTGAATATTAATGGTGTTGTTAGTGGAGGACGTGGCGAGTAGCATTGTTTAAATAGACGGCGAAGGACTCATGATGCACTTTGTAAATTCCAAGAACAAAATCATTACTACTATAAAAAATTGTTAAAAATTACACAAAAGCAACAAGTTATACCTTGTTGAGGGACAACTGCGGTCATGACGGGTGGCGGCCACATCAGATTTTGAATTGATTGTGTTGGAGTTATGGGTGATAGGTATGGTGGAGTAGGGTGTTGCATTTGTTGCGGTTGAGCATCAAAAATGCATGTGACTGGACTAAGTGAGTGGGTGATGCTTGTTGAAAAACATGTAGATAGTCCAAAGTCCCTGCAACATCTGCATGTTAAATCAAAATGGTAAATGGTAAATAGTAAATACTAAATGGTAAGTGTAAAAAAACCTATATTGAATGTTAAGGGTATTACATCTCGGTCATTTAACTAATTAAAATGCTTGAGGGTTAGGTGATGAGTGAGCTTCCATTTGAGATTGGGAATCTCCTAACACCTCATAGAAGTACATAATGTTAGTAGAGAGAAGAATATTTGACATTTGTAATCAAGAAAATAACCTTACTAACATCGAAATATAAACTATTAACATGTTGTTCTTCAATAGGAATTGACAATTGCTTCATTGTGTCGCTCATGCAAGTGGGAGTTGGTTCACCTTTTAAATTATAATATGCCTCGTAATAAAGACCAAGGAGATAGTTAGTGGAATGAACAATTAGTTTTTCAACAACTCCAACATTTGTAATCTCATCTTTTATCTTATTAGACAAAAATGTGCACCAATCAAATCTTTTCTTTCCGATCGATGCAAGAATGTATGCAATAGCCCAATTTGGAATATCAATTTTTTGACCTGTAAAATAATTTTGGCTTGAAAAAAGAAATCATGGCAGCAAGAAACTGGTGTGCAATTCCTTGCATATCTACTCCTTGTCTTGATTTGTTGACATTAGCTACAAAAAAGTCATTGGATGTTGAATTAACCACAATTTATATCAAAATAAAAATCTTACAAATGAAATCATGTTACATGTACCATCAACATGGAAATTGAAACAAGATTTGAGGTAAATATTATCATCTTCAGTCAGGGTTGCTTTGGTTGTTACAATTTGGGAATCTTTAAAAGGAAGGCTTGTAAATCGATGGATATCAGTTGGATCAACACTGAACCTAAATGTATGACCATCAGGAAAAGTAACAGTGAATTGTCCATTTTTGTATTGAACAAGGAGAGGAGGTAGTTAAGAATGTCATGATCTATCTCAAACTGTGACATGTTAACCAATCCTATGAATTCACATGCTTGTACCCAATCCTTGTAATTTTCATTCATTTGCAAAACAACATTAATGTATGGCACATCAAGCTCTTGTATTGAATCTTGGGTAGGACATGGGGGTTTCTATTTAGTTGAGCTTCGTTTGATATTGAGCTTAAACAACCATGATGATGTGAGATAGGCATTCAAGACCGGAGGTTGTATTTAGTTTGGCTGTTTTGTGTTGACATACTAGGAGTGGGAGTTACGAGACTGTAACAACGGACGAATAGACAAAAAAATTACGATCCAAGAATTGAGAATGTGCAAATGAGATCTAGAGATATTTATAAGGGAAATATTAGGGTTTTGGCATTAGGAAGCATGGCGGTATGGTGTTGATGTCACGTGATAACAAGGATTGCTGAGGCATGACAACAAGACCTCTTGTAGTGTAAAAACAAGGATTGTTGTCGCGGGACAATAATTATTTTTTATGCCCATTGTGACAAGCACTATTTTCACACGAAAAAAAAAAATTGTTGACACCCGACAACATATTTTTTTGTCATGCGTCAACAAGGATTGTTGATGCATGAAAAAAAAAATTGTTGTTGCATGATGCCCAAAAACATATTTTTTATCGTGCATCAAAGCCAGTGATTTTTGACACACAACATCAAAACTTGTTGTCGCATGACAACAAGGTTTGTTGTTATGTGTCAAAAATTCTTGCTAATGCACAACAACAAAATCTATTTTCGAGATCTCAACATTTTTTTTTGTTGCATGACCATAACCCTCATTATCATGTGATAAAAGCCCTCATTGTCACACTCGGACATATTGTGATGCCAAGCATCACCAACCATTATTGTTTTGTAACAACAATTTTATTGTCATGTGTCAACCATGTGTCAATGAAGCCTTATTTCCTATATTAATAAAATAGAACTCATTAGGCAAAAACCATGCCTCCCTAAAGAAACTACATGTGAAAATTTCATTCTGAAACCCAAGAAAATTTTCCTTTCCAAAGAAATTCGTTCTAGGTATATTCGTCAAGGATTTTCCACCTCCAATTTACTAGAGGCTTCTTAAAATTAACCCTAGTTATTTGGTGTTAGAGACATCATCGACAGGTGACTTTAGATTCGGTAGGTTTCGTGGTTGGTTTTTAAAAAATACTTTGAAATCTTGTAGAGGATGAAGTTTTCTCCTGATACTTAAGCTTTCCTATAGATAAGAGTTTAGTTTTGCATAGCCTTAGAGTGTGACACGATTGATCAAATGAGGGAGATGTATCAAATAGAACCATCTCTTGAAGAGGTGGTAATATAATTTCAATGCATAGTCCTTGAACCTCGAGTCAGTAAGCACATTAGACATCTTAGCTAGGCTGTTTTCATATTGTAATACATAATCCGCTAGATGTTCATTAGACCCTTATTTAAGTTGTGAAAGTTGCACATATGAAATCTTAAAGCTGATATTGATAGAGAAATGAGTGATAAAAGCATCGAGATAGATATGTGAAAGATGTCACGGAGTGGAAAAGTAGGTCATAGAACCAAAGGATCTCATAATCATGGAGACTGTGACGAAAGATATTAGCTAAAATATTGTAAACATCCATAAAATCTAGACAGGCCACATGGAATGCTCGGAGATGCTCTTATGGGTCACCATGGCCATTGAAAATGGGAAACTTAGGGGTGAAGAAATTAGGTGGAAGTGAGTAAGCGGATATGGTGGGTGTGAATGGAGTGTGTAGTAAGAGAGTGGAATCCAAAGATGGAGATGCATGAGAAGTAGCCTGTTGCAATTGGTGAATTTGTGTTTGGAGGTCTTGATAAAGAGAGGCTAAATATTGAGTGTCAGCAGAAGAAACTTGTCATGTGTGAGAAACAAGAGGTGGAGTGAAGTGATTGGTGGGAGTAGGAACTGAAACAGAATAGTAGATGTAGGCGGAAGAGTGGCAACATGCGGTTGAGTGGTAATGGAAGTGGGGTGGTAGTAGAAGTAGTAAGCTCCATAAGATTTTTGGCCTCCTCACGAGTAGCTTGTAAAAGCAAGTCTAGATCTTGGGGATGCTCAGTGATATGATCATTAAGGGATTTAATATGGTCTTCAATAAATTCGTCATAAGATTGAGCCATAGTGATAAGAGGATAAGAGCTCTAAATGGAAGGTGGATTCAAAGATTGATTTTTCCAAATGATTAAGCTAAAATGTGAATTTATAAGCCTAATCATTGAATTGCAATTACCTGATAAATGAATAATCAATTAAGTACAAAAATTAACCCAAGAAAAATAAGTAATAAAGTAAAAACCCTAAGTGCAAAGAGAGGGTAATAAGCCTTAGCTGATTCACAAAAATTCTAGAGGAGTATAAAACGTAAAACTAGGAAAATACGAAGCACGACTCATCATCGCACTGAAGCTCATAAAAATGCACATATGGAAAAATAAGCTAGATTAGGGCACCTGGAGAGTGACAGGGGTACCTACGGGTGCCTTATACCTATTTTTGGCACTGGTCTACGTAAATTCTCGAAACCTCCTTTTGAATGTTTACAAGAGTACTCATTGTTGTTTACCTTTGGTCACTATAAGGTCACATAGTAATTGCCGAACTCGCTAGAAACCTACAATGAAGTATTGACCTATAAAACCCTCAAAGAGACATCAAATCCTAATTAAGAAAGATTCAAAATGAGGGGTCAGACTATCCTCAACTGTCACGATGGTGAACTTATGAATGAGCATTGCACTACATCTCGGACTCCAATGTAGTTTTGTGTGTATGGAATTATACCCTAATTGGCTCTTGTGCATGTCATAGTTGATAACAAGAAAGTAAGATAGATGTAAATAAATGTAATATATGTGTGCATGGAATAGAATGAACTTCCCTCCTATGAAGTGTATACATAATAACCATCCCTTATGTCCCTTGGATGGTGCTAGATGGATGCAATGGAGCTCTTAGATGCTTGATGGATACAACCTTAGGTGGTGATAATTAATGATTAGTGTTTGGTCCTTTATTATGATCATATATTTATATGATTCTTTCTTGAATTTTTTAATTAACCCTAAAAAGGATGAATAACAAAAAGATAAGATGCTCAAATGGCTATAAAGGACCCAAAAAGTGTGAACAAAGTATACTTTCGAGGTCGGGGCACCTGAGGGGATGAGGGTGTCTAGCGCTAGCATCCCGGCTGAATGGTGGTGTCTAGGATGATAAATGTTGAGGTATAAAAAGGAAGACTGAGAAAGTAAGGGTGCAATGCGAGAAGAAAGAAAATAAATGTTGCCAAATACATGGGTTATTTACTAATTTTCTCACTTAGGAATCATATGAATAGTAGTATGTAATTAGGACTATATAATTACCCAAAATGCATGATTTTTTTACAAAGATGTTCTCTCTGTACCCATCATATATAAGGTAAAATGGAATTATAATGTACTCCCATGGGTCTCCAAATATCTGATTCATTGTTTTGCATATTAAATTGGACATTTCAACCCCAAGTCCTATATAAATCATCCCCAACTTAATTAATTTTTCCATTTGTAAAAGACTTGTGAATTGCGAGTGTTGTGTCTATCCCCCTCCCACATGTGAAATTAAATTTTGGATAATAAATTCCTCATTTCCTAGCCGAATTCAAAAACTCGAAGGTGTGTTAGGATCGTTGTGAAGGTGCCATCATTTTTATCCAAAATGTGAGTGATTTTATCTTGGTTTTATCCATTTTAGCGGTGATTTGATTTCTAGAGCCCTTCCCCCATAATTCCTTCAAAGCTCATTGAAAACTTGTCATTTTCCCCTAGAGTCTTACCTAACTGTCATCATGATGTTCCAATATGTTGGATACGAGCATATTTCATCCTTGGAAACTTTTTTCCCTGAGATAGGTGATAGTGACGTGAAGCATATGAATTTAGAAGATTTCTGGGCTAGGATAAAAGATGATAACCCAACCCCATTGGCCCAATGTGTCAAAGATAGTGGTTTGGCTCATGTTTCGGTTTTCCTACCTCATTTCAATGTGCTTGATGACACGGTCCTAGCTTGTGCTTCGATTTTGATCCACAAATAAAAGAACCGAAAGACCCTCAAGGACAAGTCATCACTCAACTTGATGCCTACCATATTAATGTGGCCTTATGTATTCCCACTTTTGAAGACTCCAATATTTCAACCAGGGTAGAATCTCAAATATTGTTTGATCTCGCTCAAAAAAATATAAGACAATGATTTCTAATACATGGGTGAGAGTTAAAATAAAGGGGGCATCCAAATTACCCAAAACCCTCTACAAAATTAACTTCTTAGAGGAACTCTCTGATATGATAACATTGCTTGCAAGGGTAATGAGTCCATCATCAACTAACGAGTTTCAAAACTGGATGAGTGTGCATATCAAAGATAATCTATGAAGGCACACAACACCTAAATTGGGTAGAGATAATTTGTGAAAATATGACTCATCTCATTGTCGTATTTTCTCATTCTCAGTATAAAAATAATTTTGATTAGATGATTTGGGTGGGGGTTTCCCAAAAGGAAGACCCAAGAAGCATTAACTTCCTTGGTGGATGTCAACCCCCATTGTTAAACAAAAGTGATGTAAACAAGGAAATGTATATTGATAATATGCAAAAACTGAAAAGAATACAAAATCTAAAAACATTATTGATTGATTTAGATATCAATCTAATTAAAACAATTGAAAGATAAATATACCTAGTCAGGTCGATGAAACCAAACTATGTAAAGGGGTCGACGGAAACCTTGAGAGATTGCATAAGGAAAATGAGAAAAATATGTAGACTGTGCATGATCTAAATGTAATCTAGAAGCTATAAAATTCTAGAGATGTTGCAGCCAACTTGCAGGGGAGATATAAAGGACTCAAGACTAGGAGATGATAGAAAACAAGGATTAAAACAAGGGATTCAAACTAGGGCCCCGGTCAAGGTGACCGTGGGGTGTAAACAAGGTTGATTTTTTGTGACAGAGAGAACTAGATGAGGTTTTAGCAAATTAGGATAGAGGCTAAACACATGTAAGGGAGGATGAGGATGGTCTCTAGAATAGAAAGCAAAGGGCTTCGAGGCTGAGTTGATGGCGACCTTTCGGGTCGATGACGAATATGACAAAGATGGATAAAGATGAGGAAATGGAAAGCCATGATAAACCTGCAAGTATAGATTTTCAAAAAGAAGTTGATGATGAAGTTGTGAGCATTGTTGCTGATGTTCTAAACCTGCTAAAAAGGTTAGATACAAGAAATACAAGATAATATGATAAATTTGATTAAATCAATGTAAAATGATGACAATATCACAAAAAAAAGGTCGATCATGATTGATGTATGCACAACTCAAAGGAGGTCTAAGAGACTGTAATGGCTTCTGGAATGTTCGGCAAGAAGGATTTACAATATTACAAGAGAAAACTTTTTTTGCTTGCATTTGATGGGGAATAGAAATAAAGCACATAGCTTTATAGGGTCGATGATGACTAGGCTGGGTCACCGCCGATCATCAGGGAAAGTTTCCTCCTCAATGGGAATATTTTCCTATTTTTGGCGTGATTTCTTGTTTTTTTAGGAGTTGGTCAAATGCTTTAAAGCATTAGGTGGGAAGGGGTTGTTTAGGGATGAGGTGTAGGTGAGTTGGTAGTGGAGATAGGTTAGAAAAAGTGTAGGAAAATCATAGGTGTAGATTTAGAATGAAATCATTCCAAAATGGAAAGTTAGTTAGGGCATGATTAATTAATTAATTAATTAATGTTGATTAAATAGGATTTAAAGGTGATGGGAATTTAATTAATAGGAATTGATTAATTAAATTTAAAGAGGGAATTTGATTAAATAAGGGGGATGAATAGAATAAAAAATATGCACACGCAGGTGAGTGATGAGGGTATAGATACCAAATTTAGGTGTCTACATTTTTCCCCTTTTGTTGAGTGGTTTGGGCTAGCAAGCCATGAGACAAAAAAAATGAGATTTGGATAAGGATAAAAAGAATTGATGATGAGCTCCCCCTCAAATGGGGGATCGATGATGTCAAGGGAAATCGATGACATTTTGAAAAAAGGTAGATGATGAAGGGGTGGGTGGGTGAAGAAAAGATGGGTAAAATGATTACCAAGGCAAGATGCCCCAGGAAAAAAGGATCACAATAATAATGGAAAACTATGGTGGTGACTCCAATATCACATTGGTAGGGGAAAATTGTGGTCTCAATGGAGATGGAAAAAAATTCTATAGACCAGTGAGTGGGTGAAGATCACTACAGTATGGATGCAGGCCAGGGATGACCAATGGGTCATAGGAAAGTCATCAAAATATGTGCAACTATATGCAAAAAGTATGTGAAATCCTTGTACATGAGGAATCGAGTGAAAAGGTATGCATCCACAAGGGATGAGGATGAATGATATGGTGCCCAATGGGACATGAAAAATGTCGAGAAAGGAAAAATGAAAAAGTGAGTGATGAAGTAATATGCCCCAAAGGAGAAGTATGGCCAAGAAGGTGGAAATGAAATATGCCCCAAGTGGGGAAAGGTATGGCCTCAAAGGAGGACTTTGAGAGTAGAAATGGATAGAGTGAATGTTGAAATAGAATTCCCCAAGGGGAGAATAAATATGGCCTCAAAGGAGGACTTCGTGTGTGGATCGATATAATTGTGAAATAAAAATGCCTGAAGGGGGAGTAAATATGGCCTCAAAGGTGAAAGCAGGGAAATGAATGATTAAGTAAAATTCCCCAAGGGGAAATAAGTATGGCCACATGAATGTGGAATTTGAGATGAATTGTTGAATTAAATTCCTAGAGGAAAGAATAAATATGGCCATAAATGTGGACTTAGAATGGAACACATGGAGGATGTAAAATATTGAAGCAAAATGCCCTAAAAGAAGAATATAGATGGCCACAAAGGTGGACTTACAATGAGAGAGATTAGATGAGATCAAATAAGACACAACTTAATGATGGTGACCTATAGGTATGAATGAATCTACATCATATCAAGGAACGTGTGAGGAAAATATGCCTCCAAATGCATTGGAGGTAAACAAAAAGGAGATCTAGGTAACGTAAGGCACATGTGACCAAAGTAGATGCTAGAAAATAACCAACATAGTTAGTCATTTCAAAGATCATAAGGAAATGATGGATGAGATGATCTCATAAACCTAATGTTGACATGAAAAAAGGGGTTTGAGATGTACTTGTATAGAGGAAAGAGGGTTCTCCAAAAGTGGTGTTCCCTAAACTATGCCCCACTCTTGGGAAGGGAAAGAGAAAAAGTCTGCTAAGAAAGAAATCAATGTGGGGAAGATTTCTTAGGATGCTATAAAATGGAAGGTTGATCAATGTGGGAAGCCTTCAAATTCCATAGGAGTAGCCATCCTTTGAGGGTATGGTCTACTTTATACAAAATATAGATGGCAAGAATAATGATATAGCCATCCTTCAGGGATCGATCTATTTATTTTATTTTGATTTTGATTTCATTTTTTGATTTTTTTTTTTTTTTTTTTTTTTTGCATGAACAAATTATCCTTCAAGGATCAATCTATTTTTGATAACTTTTTGATTTTTGATTTAAGCATCCATGAATTTTTATTTTACATGGGGGAGAGTTGGGACTAGCTAAGTAGACCACTTAGGAGGGGATAATGATGTACAAGAGACACCCCTGACCCTTTGCATGGTTCCAATAGGTGAATAAGAGGTGATGGATGTAATGATCATGAGTTCTCACCAAAGGGAGAACCTATCCATAAGGAATATGTTATGGGAAGAGCCATGGTGCCCATATTTAAGGTCACATCTAGGAAGTGACGGAAGACCACATAGTTCCAAATCATCACAATGAGAATGGAAGGGGGCTAAGATGGAGGAATGATCTAAAGACATGACTAAGGGAACATTGGTAAATGTGCTAACAATAGAATGGTCACAAGTGCAATGTGTTAAGTGGTTCCACTTCTAATTTTACCATCAAGGGAGGCCAAATGATAGGCTCCCACCCATACTTGTGTGTAATAATGTATGGTCCGATCCAGTTAGGGAAAAATTTCCATGTTGGCTCCTTTCTAGAGTAGTGACATTATGATTTTCTTTGAGAATGAGGTCACCAAATTAAATTCACATTCCTTAAGGTGCTTATTATAAGCATGTTTAATGTGCTCTTGATAAACATGATGGTGTTCAAGAGTGAGAGGCGATGCTCATCTAGTATCTCAGTTGTGTTAGATGAGCTTGGTGATAGTCTTCATCAGAGATGAAGTCATGAAGGGACACACACAAAAGATGGAATTTGAACTTCAAGAGGAAGGAAGAATTTGGAACCGTAAACAAGAGAAAAAGGTGTAGCCTTGTGGAGGTATGAATGCTAGTATGATAGGCCCAAAGGGTGAAAAGGAAGTTGGAGATGCCAATTATGACCTGCTTGATCAATGGTTTTGGAAAGAATGTTCTGAAGGGTTTTATTGGTAGCTTTGGCTTGGCCATTAGCTTGGGGATAATATGGGGAAGAGAAATATGAGTTGGATGTTGAATGTGTTATATATTTTCTTGAGATATTTGTTTTTAAAGGACTTTCCATTGTCCATAACAAGTTTGTGGGGAACACCAAGTGATATAATGTGTTGATAAATAAAATTAATGATTGGGCCATATTTAGTTGAGGTGAGTGGGATTTCTTCCACCCATTTAGTGAAATACTCGGTTGCAGTGATGATAGAGTGATGTTGTTGTGAAGAATAACGAGGATTAATAAGACCAATAAGATCAAGGCCCCATTGTGAAAAGGGCCAAAGGTCTGAGCCAACTGTAAAGCTTGACTAGGAATACAATAAGATTGGAATGTTGTTGACATTTTCACATTTCTTAACATACTCACAACAATCATGATTGAGGAAGGCCAATAATAGCCAAGATGGAGAACATGTTCTTAGCAAATGGCTAAGCCACTAAAGTGTCCACCACAAATACCATCATGGACTTCTTGGATGGCTTGAGAGGCTTCATGGGATTTAAGACATCGAGAGAAGAACACCATCAAATCCACATTTATAAATAATGTTGCCAAGGATCACATAGTGGTGAGCATGCTGAAGAAAGGACCTCTTAGCATTTTTGGATAGATCGGAGGAAAGATGGATTTGGATAGATAATCAAATATTTGAGAATACCAAAGGTCTGATGAATCAGATTCAATAAGATTAACCTGAGGTAATTCATGAAAGGTCGATCATGATGATGAACAATGATGAAGGAGTTTGGACTCTTTTATTTGTCCATGGGATGAGATCCACGAGGGATGCCATCATATCAAAGTAAAATGATTGGTCATCGGGAACAACTTGGATGGTGTAGGAATCAAAAGCTTCAAGAAGAAGATGAAAATGTCACAATATTTTTAAGGGTATCATTTTACATTGATACTCACATGTGACTTGTTTGATTATAAGTTTGGAATCTCCATAGATGTCAAGAATTTGAACACCTAAAAATATGGTGGTTTCAAGACCCAAGATGAGGGCCTCATATTCCACCATGTTGTTTGTACACTCAAAATTGAGTTTATATGTGAGGGGAATAGGATTTTCCCAAGGAGGAATGAGAATGATGCACAACACCTCCCCCTTGCTGACATTTTGAGCCATCAAAGAAGAGAGTGAATTTAAGAGTGCCATATTCATGATGAAATTGATTAATGGATTCATCTGGAAATTTCTCATGAGGTAAATGTGTACTAGGAAGAGGGGCTTCCACCAATTGGTTAGCAATATCTTGTCCCTTAATGGATTTTTGAGAAATAAACTCAAGGTCAAACTCTATCATGAGCATGAGCCATCAAGTAATATGATCATTATTGTGATAAGGTTTAGAATGCAATGTTTTAAGAAGATGAAATCTAGTAATGACATATATCTTATGATTAAGAAGGTAATGTCAAAGTTTAGAAGTAGAAAAGAAGAGAGCACAACACAACTTTTCAGCTTCAGTGTAGTGAGTCTCACATAGTCATGAAGAGTATGAATGATGTAATAAACAACCTTGCTCATGACCTTGGTCATCATGATGTGCTAACATGGCTCCTAAGAGCATGATTAGTGGTAGAGATGTACAAATAAAATGGCTCCCCTCATGTGGAGGTGTAAGCACTGGTGGAGATAGAATATATTGTTTAAGATCATCAAAATTTTTTGAAAATCATGATCCCAATCAAATTCAATGTCCTTGTAAAGGAGGTGATGAAAAGGTTGACAATGATCGAAAGTTGTGAGATGAAATGCGGCAGATAGATTGAAGGTGGCCTTGAAGGTTGTGAAGTTTCTTAAGATTAGAAGGAGGAGGCATTTCAATAATTGCCTTAATTTTTGTGGGGTCAACTTCAATACCCCTAATAGAAATGATAAAGCCAAGGAGTTTTCCAATTTAAGACTCCAAATACACACTTGGTTGGATTAAGATGAAGAAAAAATGAATGAGGTGCTCAAAAGGACTTTGAGAATGGAAATATGGTCACGTCGATGCTTATATTTTCTAAAATATCATCAACGTAGTCTTCTATGGTTTTTGGATGAGGTCATGAAAGATATAAGTCATGGCCTATTGATAAGTAATCATTGAACATTCTTTAAACCAAAGGGCATGATGTGATAGCAAAAGGTCCCCCAAGGGTGATGAAAGATGTTTTGTGTTGATCTTCTGGTGTGATGAGGATTTGATTATAACTAGAGAAACCATCCATGAGAGAAATCATCTCATGACCTATGGTAAGATCCATAAGTTGATCGATGTTCGGGAGAGGGAAGTCATCCTTAGGGAAAGTGAGATTAAGATCTCAAAAATCGGTGCATATGCGTAGTTTTCTTGATGCTTTAGCGATGGGGAAATGTTGAAACCCATTGAGGATAATCAATGGGGATGATGAAATTAGCTTGAAAAAAAAGGTGTTACAAACTCCTCTTTAATAAGGAGAGGCAATGTGAGGGTGCATGTGGTGAAGCTTTTACTTCACCGATTTAGCATTGGGATAGGTGACGATATTGTGAATGATGATAGAGGGGTCAAGACCTAGACATGTCTAATATGACCATGAAATGCTTGGCTATGATGGGAGAGGAAATGTGGTGAAATATTCTAGCTCATGTGGATCAAGAGATTGGCCCACTTTGAGAATGTGAGGCTCTGTGAGTCCCGATATTGACATCAATGGTGGCTTCATTAAGAAGAGTAGGTGAATCGGATGGTAAGGTCTTTTGAAGATAAGAATATTCTTCCCCCATGTGGGAAAGGATGGCATGTCATTCATCAGCACACTGAAGGATGTCAATGGTAGAATAATCTTCTTCTATCATCTCTAGATGGAAAAGAGGAAGGGACCTAGTCTGATTGTCACATTGATAGGTGACCAGTCCCAAAGTTATGGTGGAGACTAAAAAAAAATTCAAGCAATGGAAATGGTGTCATCTAGTTCCATGTCCTCAAGATTCAAAAAATATGGAGAAGGTATGTTCATGTCTTTGGGAGTCGAGGATGGAGAAAGTAAAGAAGGTATGTCCATGTCTTTGAGCATGTCTAGATCTTCGAGGGTTGGAAAATATGGAGAAGGTAGAGAAGATATGTCCACATCTTCAAAAAGTTAGAAAAAGAAAAGGAGGTGGAGGAGGCATGTCCATGAGTATCTCATGATGGTGGAATGGGATCAGGGGACTTCTCCTGTATCCTAACCCAAAATTTTTGTAAGGTTTGAACATTGATCAGGAATAAGGCCATGTGGCCATGTTCATAATGGCCTAAGCCAATCCTTTCCATGTAATGATGGAGATAGTTATAGGAAAAATATGGGTTATCGAGAAAGCTAAAGCCACCAAGTAAAACCTGGCATGTGGAATATCATCAATGTGGGAAGAGGGGGTATCAAAACCACCATAAATAAGATTGGTGTGAAGATGTGGTGGACCAAAAGGAACAACATCCCAACATCGGTTGGTACATAGGCACCTTATCGGGTCTACCAATATGGTGAGGAGTGGGAAGGGTGTTGAGCATGAGAAGGCGATACTCCCCATCATAATTTTTCCATTACATTATCCATGGAGTCCTTGTTAGGGAGTTTGGATGAGGGAATGGCTGAGCTAGTGGATGGTGTAGATGGATCATCCTTAGGGATGAGTACATCATTTGGTCTATAAGTCATGTTACATCCTTGGAAGGGAGGAGTGTCCTAGAAGCATCAATCTTTTCCCTCATGTTCATATTTAAGGGAACGATGAAGTGTAGATGGGATGCACAATGCATGGCATGGATCCATGGTCATCCAGGAGAACATTGTATTGAAATTATCCCTCAATGATGTAGAAGATCTCATGGATGAGCTTCTCACCGACACAGATAGGGAGGATGAAACTGTTCCCAAGGTGGGAGCAATGGAATCATTAAAAGTGTGAAGAACCACGGGTGTCTAGAGTGACAGATTCCTTTTGGGATCTTAAGTTGGTCAAAAGTGTGTGAAGGAATGATATTAATGCTTTCCCCACTATCGATCATGGACCATTGAATGAATGTATCATTGATCCTAACCATAATAAAGAGGGGAAGGTCATGTTCTTCTAGTGGGATGTCCAGAATTTTAGTTTCATTGAATGATATAGCATAGAAGTAAGTAAGTTCTCCTACTGAAAGATGTGAAGGGTGAGCTTCATCATCAGATGTCGAAATGTGCTTTAAGGCTTCAATAAGATCATGTCTATGATCTCGAGATTTGGATGAGCTCGTAGAGTGAAATTTTGACTAGGGCTTGATGAAGTTGTCTAATGATGCTTTGTTCAATAGGCTTAGGAGCTACTAAAATAGAAACCTTTGGTTTTGATGATGTGGCCAACTCCTTAGGAGGAGGGATGGTGATGAAGGTCTTGGATTTTGTCTCTGAGGTTGATTTGGGCTCGCATGGGCTGATCAGTAGTTACCCAAACTACATTGATGAAAAAAGGAGGGCCATCATTGGGTGAGTCATCTCCCAAAGGTGAAAAATAGTAGATGTCAGACTAGATGTGGAAGGAAGGGACTGACTCGGTCCCAGGGAAAGTCTTCCCTCTTCAATGAGTCTATGAATAATGGCTAGAGACACTCTACAATGCTCAGTATCATGTCGGGGTATGATGAAAGGCACACATAAGGTTGGAATTGAACCATAAAGGCTTCTTTCCTTTTGGGTCAAAGGCCTTGATAGGAGGAAGCGTAATTGTAGAGGTTTGTAGTAAGTGTTGGAAAATTTTTGTATATGATCCAACTAGAGTGCTAGAAGATTCCTTATGAGATACTTTGGATGTTTGGGGTAAAACCCAAGTGTATTGATGCTTTGATGATTTGAATTCAATTTTGATGTTGATTGGTGTTTTAGTGCTAAGTGGTTTTGGATTGTTGGGTTGAAATGTTTAAGGTTTTAAAACAGATGATTTTGGATTAGATGGTTTAACCCTAGGAGGGATTATAGATTTTGTATGTGAAGATGCATCCTTGAGAGGAGTAACAAAAACCTTAACTGGGGATCATATGGTAATGATATGGTTGTTTGGGTACATAGAAACAAAATTTTTCTGAGGTGATCTATGGAAGGTGGGGAGATTGAGGGATTGTGTTGATGACATGGAAGGAACATTTGAGGTCATTGCAAGGTAAATTTTTTAAAACATTCCTTTAAATGATGAATTTGGGGTGAAAGAAGAAGGTGGTGTGGATGTAACCACAACAGTTGATGTGGGTAAGAGAGTGGGAGGAAGAACCGGTATGGGTTCCACATATGGTATGATGGGAAAGGGTGGAATAGATATAGGTGAGGTGGTCAAGCCTACTAGAATGGATGAAGTAGATGATGAGGTGGATAAGGAATTTGATGAAGGACCAATGCCAGATGTGTAAATAGGCTGAAATGGTTGCTTCATGAATGTCTCTAAGGGCATAAATGATATATTTGCTAATGGGGTTCTGGTAGTATAGATGTGGGAGTAGATGCCAAGACAAATGTGGGTATAACATACATGTAGGGAGGATATCAAAGGGAATGGATGTGGTCAATGATGAATTTTTGGATGGGATAGGTTCTGATCGATCGACAGCATTCAGGTGTTTATAGTATGAGCATTAGGTGTTTGGGTTGTAGTAGAAGTGGTAGCTTGGCTTGTCGATGTATGATTTGGGAAAGGTTGTTTAAAAATGTTGAGTGGTTGATTGGGTGAAGCATTTGGATTTTCAACTTGAAGATCACCTGATCAATGAGTCTTTGGACTAGATCCTTGAAAGTATGACATCTTTCTATGTCATGTGACCTCGGACTTGGTGATACTTTAGAGTAATGGTCTTCACGATACCATACAGTTTTGGTCTTGACTCATCAACTGGTCGATAGGAGGAAGTGTGATAAGGTTTACTGCATTAATTTTCAAATATTATATTGTATGACTCCCAAGGGGAGTGTAGTTAGGCATTGGTCGAGTGACTCATTGTTGAGTCCATGTGCTAGATGTAGATGTAGAGATGATTTAACAACTACAACATTGGTCATTTCCTTTGATTTGTCATTTGGTGTGGATGGTTTAGTAAATTCATGTTTGGGTTTATTTGATTTCAGTTTTAAATGGCCCTACTCGAGGCATGTGTTTTCAAGTTTGTGGGCCATGGTGAAGGCCTCATCAAAGGTTCAAATGATTGAATTTGTAAAGTTAAGATATATGCTTTCACACATGAGTGTGAGAAGATCTCATGAGATCATCTTGTGGAAGAGGAAAGGATAATTGGCTTATAGTGAGGTGCCATCATGTGAAAAATCTATAATGGATTCATCTTCAAATTTTTGATGGCATATAGATCATTGATGGTTATTTTTCACGCAATGTTAATCAAAAATGTTCTAGAAATAACTTGCATGAGTTGGGAGAAAGAGAATATTGAATATTGAGGGATACTTATTATACCAGTCCAATGTGGGACCAACCAAGGACATGGGGAAAGTGTGGAGCATCAAGTCCTGATCATGTGTAATAAGATAACATGCATGTTTAAATGCACAAAGGTGTTGTTGTGGATCCTCTTTGTTGTTAAACTTAGCAAATTTTGGTAATTCCCAGTGTAGAGGATATGGTTTAATTGGTATGGATGGGTGAATAGGCTCATTACATATTTTCTCATAGGATAATGAGACCTTGGTTCCTAAAGTAGTAGCTTCAAGGTTGGCTAACCTATTCACAAGGGCATGCATGGGATCATTTGAAAGAGTTTGTTGGGGGATAAGAGGTGGTGGTTGCATGTAAGAAGTGGTTGGATAAATTTTTGATGAACTTGTGGATGTGTTGGTGTTTGAGGAATTTGTTGGGGTAAACCATGGGCTGTGATTGGAAGAGTGGTTGTTGAAAGAATTATTGTTGGGTGATGGGAACATGATAGGATTGTTGGGATTGGGTAGGATGTTGTATGGAAAGTGTTGAGTAGGAATGTGGGTATGAATAGGTTGAAACTATTTTGTTGAAAGGGTTAGATACTTGCATAATGTAAAGCACCCATGAAAGGGGGTTGGGAAGTATTGACAGGCATGCTAGATGTGAGAAGATCATATTTTATCCGGATAGGGGATATGATGTTTGGGTGTATTGACTAGGGACACTAGTGGGAATGACATGAAGAGGTGAGGGAAGAGTAGTGTTGATTGTTGTGTTGATTAGTGGGAGGTTGTGAGGAATAGGTGTGACTATCTGGTAGTCTAATGAGTCGAGGATTGGTGGAAGAGGAAGCAAGGTTGGGTAGAAAGCTCATTAGTTGTAAGCTGGGTAGTTTGGGGATTGGTTTGATAAGGATAAAGTTGTTGGAGTGGTGGTCCATCTGGGGGAATCTGGGTTGATCTCCTAAGGAGGTAATCTTGGAGTGCCACTGGATTGGCATCCGAAGCTCTTGAACATGGTATCACCGAGAGGGACCTTAGGAGGTCCAAAGGATCTGATCGGATGATGGTGGGGTAGTTGGTCTAGATGGGATAGATTGATGGTAAAAGAATGGGTTAGTCTCACCTAAAGTTGTAGTGTGAACAAGGGTTTTGGGTGAGAGACATCGATAAGTGGTTGAGTGCTCAAAAAGAGGTAATCAAAGATGAGGTGGTTATTGTAGAGAACATTTTTTGAGAATAAGGAATCATTTGAAGAAAAGTTTTGTTCCATTCTCTTAGCTGCTAAATGAGTGACTACGGGCATGAAAATAGTTTTTACCTAAGCAAGTAAAAGAAGAATTCTTTTTATGTTCTTACTTTATTTAAGAAAGTATGAAAAGAAAGGGGATGGATAACCAGGTACCTATGAGAAGGAAAACTATGTCTAGTTTCAGGTTTTTATGGTAGGGAATGTCTGAGGTGGTTTGTTGTTGGGTGATGAAATCCCAATCAAAAACAGGTAGGGGATGTTTTGATGTGTTAATTTGATTTGTGAGGTTTAAGGTTGTGTGTGATAAAGTGTGGGATGCAGAAGATTAAACCCCTATTTAAGCTATGTGGGAAAGAAGGATGCAAAAAGAATGTTCTTTTTAAGCCCAAAATGAAGTATGATATTCATGAGGACACAAGAAGAATGGGAAATAAATTATGATGCAAAAAGGAGAAAATAGGAAAAAGTGAGGAATACCTGGATAACACTTTTCCTATTTATTTGTACACTTCTTGAGTGATGAGCGATCCAAGCCATGAACCCAACATGAACAAGCAATAAAGTGGAGCCTCACGTTGTAGTGTTAGTGGAAGAAAAAAAAAAAAAAAAAGTAATAAATGAAGAGATCACCTAAAGGGTGGTCCCACCGAGCGTGTCAGGAATGTTGTCAGTATTTTCTCATTCATTATCAAGTTAATGAGTAACTACTAAAGAAACTACACAACTTAGAAATGTTAGAGGGTTTATGTTACCTCGGATGTATGATGATATGGGCGCACGATGATGGCTATTAGATCCTTGCTGCTACCTAAAAATCGATGAAATCTATGAGAAAGACTGAAAATGATTTTGATTAGATGATTTGGGTGGGGGTTTCCCGACAAAGTGGACCTAAGAAGCATTAACTTCCTCATGGATGTCAACCCCCATTGTTAAACAAAAGTGATGTAAAAAGGAAATGTATATTGATAATATATAGAGACTGAAAGAATACAAAATTTGAAAACACTATTGATTGATTTAGATATTGATCTAATTAAAATAAATGAAAGATAAATATGTACAGTGTCTAGGTCGATGGTGACCCAGACTATGTAGAGTAGGTTGACGATGACCCGAGAGAGATGGATCAGGAAAATGAGAAAAATATACAAACTATGTCAGGATCTAAATGCAATCTGGAAGCTGTAGAAGTCTTTGGAGATGTTGGAGTCAACATGCGAAGGAGATCTGAAGGAATAAAACCAAGAAAATAGAAAATAAGGATTAAAGGAGGAAGAAAAAGACTAGGACCTTGGTCAATGGAGACCAGGGGTGTGTAACAAGTTGATTTTTTATGACATAGGAACTAGATGAGAGTTTAGCAAACTAGGAAAAAGATTAAACACATGCGGGGGCTTTGGATGGCTCTGGAAGAAAAATCAAAGGGCTTATAGGCTGAGTCGAGGTGACATGTTAGTGTCGATGGTGACTATGACAAAGATGGATAAATAAGGCGAGGAAAGGAAAACTAGATGAGCAACTAGAAGTGCAAGTATAGATTTGATGAAAGTTGAGAATTGATGATTTCTAAACCTGTGATCATATTTAGATACAAAATTCCAAGATAATATGACAAAAAATTTATAAAGAATGTAAAATGATGATATCACAAAATCTAATCACAATGCATGCATGTTAAGAGGTGATGATAATCTGTAATGGCTTTTGGAATGTTCGGCATGAAGGATTTCTATGCAGGCCGATTCACATTTTGTTTATTTGATGGGAATAGAAAATAAAGCACTAGCTTTATAGGAATATTTTCCTATTTTTGGCATCATGGGGAAAGTTTCCTCAATGGGAATATTTTCCTATTTTTGGTGTGATTTCTTATTTTTTAGAGTTAAAGAAAAGCATTAGGGAAGGGGTTGTTTAGGATGAGGTGTAGATGAGTTGGCAGTGGAGATAGGTTGGAAAAAGTGTAGGGAAAAGCATAGGTGTAGATTTAGAATGAAAACATTCCAAAATGGAAAGTTAGTTAGGGCATGATTAATTAATTAATTAATTAATTGATGTTGATTAAATAGGATTTAAAGGTGATGGGCATTTAATTAATTAATAGGAATTGATTAATTAAATTCCTATGGAAGCTTGTTTATATAGTTCAATAATTTCTCCTACATTCAAATGGATGGGTTCAAAGGAGTACCATCAAAAATTCCTCTCTACTACAATGATAAGATATTTCTAGTCAAGATTTGTAGGTAGTTGGATGTTTTTCACGAGAACTTGTAAAGAAAAAAATATTTTAGGCATTCAATTTCCCATTACTTTGGGGAATTATACATGTATATCATCCCTATATGCTCGAACGTTGGAAGAACCATATCCGAGTTCAATTTCCACTCATACCAAAAAAGGGATTCTTTTGATAGCAATATTTTCATTGCAAACAATCTAAGGATGGTATACTATCACTTTCTAGCATTTGAGGATTATTGGGATGACTGTGTTGATGAATATGAAATTAGGAAAATAATCTTTGGCGGAGTTATCATTGAAGCGGATCAAGGACTTCAAATTGTATATAGTTCTGAGGAATGATTGATGATGGTTTTGATCTTTTCACTACAGAGTACATAAAATATATTCAATATACTCCTTTGCCCACTATTTATTGGTCCTAAAAGGAGAAATATAACCTTAATTATCTAAATACTCCAGTGCTCCTAAGAACAAGGTATTGGTTCAACAAAAAATTTAAGGAATTTAAGGAATCTCAGAAGATGTCTTCTTCTCAAGAAGTGTCTTCTTCACAAAAGGATGTTCGGACTTAGCAAACTCCTTCCTCCTCTCCAAGGATTCATGAAAGAAGGTTTACATGAAGAAAGATAAGGGAAAAGAGGTTAAGAAGAGAGTAAAACATCTTATCAAGGAGTTGATAAACATAAAACATGGGAATTGGGAAGTGAATCAGCTCTGAGTAAACACCACGATCATTGAAGAAGAAGTGGTGAAAAGAAGAAAAATGAACAAGAAGAAGAATCAAGAAAATGATGAGGAAGAAGATGTGATAGAAATAGTTATATCTAATTCAAGGAAAACTAATATTTCAAGGCCTAAGTTAAATGTAAGAAGGCCTTACTTATATTTTATTATAATTTCCACTATTGAGGTTCCTACCTTATAACCTCCAAGTTCCCAAATCACTCTTACATTTCCTCCTCTAACAACATATTCTAGAGATTCTTTCACCTAGGTTTAACCCATGGTTAATAGTAAGAATAGGAACGATAAATCTCGGGTAGAAGTTCCTAAATTTGATGCATTATCTGCCCTCCTTAGCACATATCCTCCTTTGAAGAAGAAATACAAGACCACTTCTCATCTTGTTTCGACTCAACGGGGCAGCAATTATTGGAAATTGCTAAACCAAAGGAGGACAAGAGTGTAAAATATATATCAATCTCATATCTCGAGCTCACTATAATTTCATTGGATGAATCAACTCCCGAAGGTGAAGTTCACAACCTTAGATAAAGTATTTCTAAGTTCATTCGAGAGAGTTGAAAAGGGAAAAAAACTCAAGAACAATTAGAGGAGCAAGTGCATATTATTGCTAGTTTCATCAAGTCTTTCCTCTCATCAGATAAGACTCCTCTTGATCCAACTCCTCTATCCACTCTTCCACATCTGCTACCACTTCCGAAATAGACTTGAAAGCTATTATAAATTTTTGCAAGCATGCCACCTTTGCAAGGCTTTAGAAGCCTAGGTTAAAGGTATTCTTGTTTTAGGGCTACAATTTATTGACGAGGCATACAAGATTTATGATAACATCATATCATCCCAAAACCAAATCAATTCAAAAATTTATGATATAGATAAAGAACTTAATATTTAGGTTGATGTTATTTAAGATCTTGAATCATGGTACTTATAGATGAAAAAATCCTCCTTTCGAGAGAATATTTTTGATGATTATAAATTTAATTTTTCTAATATTTGGACTTTCAATGTGAAGTGGAGATTCAGAGTCCTTGAGGAAGTCGTCACTAAATTGAAAAGTGTAGTCTAGAAGGGAGAATCATTGAAAGTTGAAATCTTTGTAGACTTGCAATCCCTTCACTTCAAGTTATTCAAAGATAAATCATCTAAAAGGAATTAATTTGATCATGTCAAGGGGAACTTCAATTCAATCATCAAAGAGAATCTATTCGAGGATGAATTTATTAACAAAGAGAGAATAGAAGAGTTATTAGAACTCAACAATGTTATCATATAAGCAACTAAGGGACTTGCACAGTATGGTGGGATAGCAAAGGAAATGGAATCTTCCATTGGCAGCTAGTTGACAAATCTCTCAAAAACTATCTTTGGTGGGATAACAAAGGAAATGAAGTATTCCCAAGGATACAAATATTTCCACTACAAGTAACCAAGTTCCGATGCACATTCTAAAATTTAAAGTTCTTGCATCGCTTTTCCTTTTGCTCCTTTCTCCGGCTCTTAGTCTTACTATTTGTTCTATTTTGTAATTGGCTTTATTATATTAAAAATCAAAATTATAATCTAAATTCAATTTATGTAAATCAATGAATTAAGTTTTTTAACACTCAATTAAAAAAATTAGTTAATTGAATTACATTTCTCCGCTTAGCCTATATAAGGCTTAATTTTATTTGTAAAATGGGTTGGATATTGGTGAACTTTGAATGTAAGAATACAGATTTTGGAAATACAGAAGAAGAACCCTAATTCTCTCATTTCTTGTTCTTCCAATATTCTTGTCTTGATTCAATTGGTACATGATTTATTTGTTTGAAATTTGAGGCTTTATATTATTTTCACAGAGTAAGATCTTATGAACTTTGATTCAATCTACATCTTATGTGATATGAAATTTTTATTTAAGCAAGCATGCATGTTCTTTAATTTCAGTCACATGTAGGAGTATGATAAGATTTTTAGTCTTCTTATTTGAAAGTGTTGCTTCCTCCCTCCTCTACTCATACAATCAAAGTGGAAATCTTGTAAAACCAAGGAGGATTTACATATCCTTGATTGGTTGGTTAGTTGTAGTTGTGTTTCTCTACTCAACTTATCTTACCATAATCTTGATGTTGTAATTCCTTCGCTTCTAGTTCCTTATCTATCTTCTACATTGAGAATAATGAGGTCATTCATGTTCACAAGTATCCTCATATTAAATTATGTAGTTTGTATATTTGTAAATATTTTAGAGACTCGAGTTTGTGGCTCAATAAGGGAACCTCCCCATTAAAGAGGAGGGATTGTCATCCCCTAAAATGTTTATTGCTTCTACAACAATAAAATTTTCAACCAACACACCCCAAATCTATAAAATAACACTCACCTCCTCATTTAAGCCCTTGAATCCTTGTGCATTTGAGATCATAGCATATTATTCTTGCTTCCTTGTTTATATATCTTTGTTTGCGAAGTCATTATAGAGGTAAAATTGGATCACAAAGGATAGTTGCATCTCATGACATGGTGGGGGTCATTGTAATCCTATCCATTTTATTTACTAATTTTTCAATCTAATTTTGGTGGCCAAAGGTTTTCTACAAAAGGAACCTAAAGATTATGCAACTAGCATTTCTTTTATATTGAAAACAAGAAACATAGTCTAATCTATTTGCTAAAAATTAAAAATATACCAATGCTTGGAAAAGAAATCTAAAAATTTAATTTAATTTAAGTTTTGAAATCAAACTTGTATATTTTAAATTGCATGAAGGAAACCTAATCAATTTTTATTCTACGGATTCAATTACTCATGTGTGTTAACATTTAAACACACACATTAAAATAAACAAACATTGAAATAAAACATAGAATAAAAATGAACATAATGAAAATATAAACTAAAATAGAAAAACATAATTACCAAATGTTGTCCTCTTCCTTGTGAGGAGTGGTAACCCCTCTCTTGGAAGAGCACAAAGGTCACTAAAAATGAGTTTCGAGTTTTTTTGAAAACTTGAGCTTGTATTGCTTCTCCAAAATTACAAAAATATCAATTTACAACACAAAAAAATGTCCTTCAATTATTAAGTGTTACATTTATAGGGAATCACTCATGGTTTAATTGATCAAGTATTTCTAAGAATATTTAGCTACTTTATTATTCTTAGAAAGATATTTATTCTCAACTAAAATATAAATGGAACTATACTACATGTCCCACTTGTCATAGAAAAATATGGGTAAGTGTTCCATTCACAAACTCCTTTTTAAACACTACCAATCATCAAAATCATTTAATAAGTCATTGGAAAGTTTTTATTAGAGACTAATTCAATAAAATTAAATCTAAGACAAGGAAAAATGAGATGATTATATATATATATATATATATATATATATATATATATAAATAATATATATATATATATATATAATATATATATATATATATAATAAATAAGCAAGAAAGGAAGTGCAAGAAGAGTGCAAGATATAGGGATAAAGTTGACTCAACTTGTATATGTAGGTATGAACCAATTTTGGACTATAGAATAAGATAGAAAGGTAACTTCTAGACAATATTAGCTCTATGTTTGATTTTGGAAAGTGACGATCTCGGTGAGGGGGTGCCTGGAGGGGGGGGCCACCACCTAGAGCTAGCATTTGTTTTGGGTGATGGTAATCGCAAAATATCTTGGAATCTAGTTCTTTATGTGTCACTTAGTATCACTCTCATTGTGTCACACATGTAACATGTAAAATAAACCTTAGATACATGCATAGTACTCAAGTAAATATTAGATGAATAAAATAATGCAAATGCTTGATTCACATTGACCTCAAAGAATCACCCCAATGTGATTATCACCGAGCGCCGCACTACATTTCAGATTTATGTAGATCTTGTGTGTGTGTGTGTGTGATTAAAATAATGTCCCTTAAGCTAGGATTCCCTATTTCTAGTCCCAAAAAAAGATAGCACGCAAAAACTACTTTTTCCCAAATGTAAATGTGTGGTATGGAATTCAAAATAACCCCTCCTACGAAGTGAAGTATGCAATCCAAAATGTAGTCCTAGATGTCATAAATAGAAAATATTAGCTCCTTGTAGATGTATGTGCCTCTTGAATCCTTCCCCTGATGAGGTTAAATAAAACATGTATATATGGTTCTCATGCTTAATTTTTATCATTAACAAGAAAAAGGCCAACCAAGAGTGATGAAAGAAGACAAGAAAGAAGTAACATTCGAAAGATCAGAAAAAGAGGTAAAGAGAACACATCACCCGGAGGGGACAAGAGCACCCAAGTTCTCTTGTCCCTAATGGATAGTCATATATATATTGCTCAAAAGGTAAGACAATGAAATTAGAACTGAGTAAGATGTCGACTAGTGTGCAAAATTGTAATTTTTCAAGTAGAAACAAGCAGTAATGTTAAAGAAAAGTAAAAATGTGTTAATGAATATTTCTCTTTCTTAGGAATCATGCATATAAATTAAGTATTTAGAGGCTAGATGTACATAGTAAGTGTGTGATTTATTAACTATAGTTTCCCCCACTTTATGCTAGTTAATATGGATTCGGTAGCATAAATTAGGACAAAAATCACACCTTGAGAGTCAAATGAAGATTGTACCCAATAGCGTACCAAATGAGTGTTGTAGCATGTTGAATGGAATAGTACAAGATGTGTACCATGAAATTATAAGGAGATGGAAGGATAAGGATCCTAGGGTGAACTTTACATGCATAGAGTGATAATGATGTGTGTGTAGTTCCTTGGAATGTCATCTTTATCAGAGCATGCTTGATATTTGCTTCATGGTTGCTTGTGTGTTTTTCCTTCATTGGGATAAGATAGGACCTGCAAAAGAAAACAAGTGTAGTCAATGCTCTAGGTAAATGCAATTGAACTTTAAATTAGAAAATATGTAAAAATAAAATGTGTATCTAGAAAATCTAAACCAAGGGTTAGATTACATCTAGAGTGTTGAAAGAGAAAGGGGTAAAAATTTGTTCATGTTTGTAGACTTGATACTTAGGAGCTGGTCGGAATAACACAAAGGATTTGGGCATCCTTTTTCCAAACTATATATTTGAGTATCTTGGCATGAAATCTCATCAAAATACCTTCATATAAATACAAGATGTTAGCTTTATTTGCTTCCTTCAAAGAAATTGTCCTCATCGAATTTAGTAAAGTAATCGATGGGTATGTGAGATCCACTTGTGACCCAAGCTTGAGTGTTGATTGATAACTCTAATAAAATCTAAACCCCATTACATAAATGGTTGATTTATGAAGATGACGTGGAGTGGAAGAGTGACTAGCCTCCTTTTCATGTGAAGAAGGCACATTTCTTACACTTCTTCACCTAAGCACGATAATCATTGAAGATATGGGGCCAATAATAACCACCCTTCATGATCTTGAGGGTTGTTGTCCTTGGAGCAAAGTGTCCTCCTGCTTCTCCATCATGAAACTCATGTAACACCTTCTCCATCTGATTTGTTTTAATGCATCTCAAGAGGACACCATTTGTATCTTTTCTTAATAAAAACCCTATCAATCAACACATAAGGGATGGATTGGAGTCTAAAGTATCTTCTCTTGGATTTACTCAGGCCTTGAGGATAATGACTTGTTTGGAGAAAATTTACTATATCACAAGTCCAACAAGGGGTAGCCAAGGCATGAGCTGGTTGTTCTTGATCATGTTGGAGTGTGAGGATAACATCTTCATCAATCTACTAGTCTGAAACTAGTTTCTCACACATCCCTTTTCCTCTAGAAAAATTAGTCACCTTAATATTAATATCATACTCCATTACCTTGGTTATCCAACTAACTCTCCTCTCATTCAAAACTTTATTTAAAAGAAAGTATTTTACTCCATAGTGAGATACCATAAGGAAAATGCTTGTTATAAGATACCATAAGGTGAATGCTTGTTTTTCAACAAATGAATATCTCACCTCATAATTCTGTAGACCTTGGATAAATAATGCAATTGTATGTTCCAAAATTTCTTTATTTTTTTGTAACAGCATAGTAGATATTGTGTCTATGCCACCAAAAAAAAACAAGGTGAAATCTTTAGTAAAAGGATTGATGAGATTTGGGGCCAATATAATTGCTTGCTTAATAGCCTCAATGTTGTTATTTCCTTTAGTATTCCACTTGAATGACATATTATTATTCAACATTAATGTCAATGACTTAATAAGGTTGTAAAATTTGGGAAAACCCACTTGAAACAATTAATTCTCCCTAAGAATCTCTGAAGTTTTTTCTTGTGACTGGGTAAGGGAAATGCAATTTTGACACTAACTCTTTATGGTTCAATGGTTAATCCTTCCTTAGAAACAATATGTCCAAGGAGAACGAGGAAGATACATTTCTTGGGGTTGAGAGAGAACCCAAATTGTCTACATCTCTCAAGCACCCACTTGAGATGAAGTGTATGGTCTTTTGTGTTCTTGGAGAACACTGTGATATCATCCAAATACACAAGAACAATTTTGTTGATCAATCCTTTAAATTCCATATCCATGGCTCTCTAAAAAATTTATCCTACATTAGATAAACTGAATGGCATCTTCCTGTAGGCATAGGTTCCCCATTTTGTGGTAAAAGTCACCTTGAATTGGTATTCATTCTTCACCATGATCTAAATGTATCCAAAGTAACCATATAGAAGAGAAAACCTCTCTAACACAAATACTATTTTTAAAATTTGTTCCATAGAATGCAGTGGTAATGGTCCTTTAAAGAAGCCTTGTTTAAATATCTAAATTTAATGCACAACCTGATTTATCCATTCCTTTTCCTTTCTAGAACCAAGTTAGAAACCCATTATGAGTGTTTTGTGAGAAAATTTTCTTTGACTCAATCAATTTGTTTAGTTTCTTCTTCATCAAAGGTTTAATAAATGGATTGATAGGTTGTTGTTAATGTCTTATGGGCTTGGCCATTTGATCTAGTTCAATGGTGTGTTGGGATAGATTAGGATCAAAACCTCTAATATCTTGATAACCCCAAGCAAAAATATCAGCAAACTCTTGGCAAAGTTCTACAAAAGCATGCTTCTCTTGTGGGGTACTCACCTTTCTATTTTTCAGTAATTTATCTTCATCAATTGAGATGGGTTCATAATCTTCACCCTTTAATGTCATATTTTATTTTTCCTTTATAATTTAACCATCAAAGTTGAAGATGGGATCTAAAGTCACTAGGCCTTTGGGTAATTTTTTTGATCTAAGTTGGACATCCTAGTTCCCATATTGTTTCTCCAACTTATCTTGAGTCCTTGAGGAAAAATAATCCTCTTCTCCAATAAAATTCATAATATGTTGATCACTCTCAAACACTTGCCAATTGGTGTCATTATCTGGTATGGTAGGTCTCACCACTACCTTGATATGTGGTTACAATTTATCTCTCTTAATGTTCTCAACAACGTCAAAATTTTCTCCAACTACACCCACCCATCAAAGCATCTTCATTACTTTTTTCTTGGAATGGATTGGATATTGAAGGCTTCAAAATCCTCTAAAAGGTCCCATACTCTATGCTTGTAAGCTCTTAGCAAGTCATTCTTAGCTGCATTTGACCCTCTAACTTGGTTTACAATTAGTTCACTATCTCCAAAAGTGAGCAATTTTGAATATTCCTCTTTCTTTCCCATTACAAAGCCATGTATGAGGTATTCATACTATGTTGTGTTGTTGGAGTAACTAAATTGAAATTTGAAAGAGGGTTAATACTTCATACAAGTAGGAGATACAAGGACAACACCTCCTCTTGGTGGTTTCCTCGCTTCTTGATCTATAAAACCATTTGCCAAATGTCATCCTCCTCTTCATCATTTGATTTGAAAATACTAGACAAAGGTGAATTCTCTTCATGTAGACAATAAATATAAAGGAAAACTTATTCAATATGTTGATATGAATCAAAACCATGACATTCATTTCCCCACTCATCAAGTAGAACATCAGGAATTCCCTCAATCTAAGTATCTGCATCTTGGGCACTTGGATAATCTTCTTGATCAAAAATGGTACAATTTGCATTGATGGGGTTGGGCACGTAAGGTTCTATATGATATGTAGCAATTGGTTCAGAATTGATGGTATCCTTAGTGTCATACCAGGTTCAAGAGTATATGAAACTAGTTAGCTAATAGATATCCTTTAATTTTGGCGATGAAGTCTTTAGATAAACATGGAGCAGAGAATGGAGGTAGGTTAATTATGAAAATATCCCAAGGAATAGAAAAGTTGGGGCATGTATGGAACATGAGGCCAATACCTTTAATAACTCCAACAAATCATGCTATTCACCTCTAACTTCTCTTCAAACCCCGAATGCGTTGGCATATCACCAAGCCCGACTAAGAGCTCACTCGAGGCACACATAGGCACCGATCCCCTCCTTTATATGATCTTTGCAAGAATGTTCATCACCATTAGAGAGAGACGATGCACATATATGACTGTATACATTCTAAGATAGAATTAAGGAGACTAGATATAAGTATAAATGTACCATACTATAAATGTGAACATCACTATAACAAGGAAGAATCAGATCTCAGGCATGAGCATTACTAAGAACATAAGGGTTTGGATCCATAAACATGAAAGAAAAATGTACAGATCAAGACCATAACATAGATATTTAGAACCTCTTCATTATCTATAAATTCATCACATTACAATAGCCAATGATACATTAAATATTCCATGAATGGAGATCATACAACAACAGAGTCTCAACATGCCTCCATAGTAACTTCATTACGCAACTTACAATTTTACATTACATTCTATCTACCTCATCTTACTATCTCCCCTCTTAGGTGTCATGTAAATCAATACATAAGAGATAACATGGAAGGAATCTCCCCTAACTAAATCATCATTACCCACAAAACATGCCAAATGTCATCATGTCTTTCCCTAATCAAGTATCCTTAGCATGCAAGTTTCAGCTAGCCCATAACAACCCCAACTCCTTATCCGGTTATGATAACTATAATGATGCCTTAGAATATTATTTCTTGAGCCGCAAGCCTCTATATCCTATCGTTATCCATAACTGTACCTGGTCACTTTTCCATTTTCTCCCTTAGCACGACTTCATTCATAATCAAAAACATCCAAGTCCTGGCTCCATCTTGCCTAGGTGCAAGCCCTTGCACATCCCCAAAATATACTTACGCGCGTGCCTTTGCGCCTTATTCGTACGTGCCACATTCCTTCATGCCTTGGGAACTTAGTCATTTTAGGGCTCAACATCACCCCACACTAATGCAATTTCCACCCATGGTAATCCTTCGTGCCTCTTGAACAAAACTTTGATGACCAAAAATTTTTTCGAGGTAAAATTTGTTGTGTGGTTCAACCACTAAATGCTTGGTGAAAGAGTTCAAGGAACTCTACATCTATTTCACCCTTCAATTTCCCACATTCCTTCAACTATGTTAATGCCTTCCTGAAATTCCCCTATAACGTTGGAAACTTGATCCGGGTTGACTTCCCTTACTTTCCTCTTGATCTCATTTATAGCCACCAATAGCTTTACACGAGATACCTTCGAACTCATCCATCCACTTAGTGATGGAATCTCAGAGCTCACCAATCCTGTAATCCATTTTCTCACGCTTTGTTTTTATCTTATCTTTCTGAGCTTTGGTATCAACAATCAACTGTGTGTGCTCAGACTTGTTAGTAGGGATATTTTCCTATAAGTATTTAAGAGTGGCCTCCTCCTCTATCACTCATGTGTCAATGATTGGCTCGCACTTCTTGTAGCTATTAAAGCCCTTATCTAGCCAATGTGTTTTCTTCCTTGATTTGGGTAAGTAAATCCTCCAAATCAATGATTCAGCTTTAATGAAGATTTTTTTCTCTTCTTTTTCCTTGGCAAGCTCTACAGCTTATTGGTCCCACACCATCCTTGACATTTGCAAGCAACATCCCTATAAGGTCCTCGAGATACTCCATCTCATCCCCATAATTTGTCCTGGCCTAGCTTACTAGGGCCAGACATTGTCCCAAAATTCCTTTAACGAGGGTTTCATCTCGATCATAGGCCTCCTTGGTTTGCGCCTACTCGCCCTTCAATCCTTGGCACAATATTTCTACTTCCTTTTATTTTTCCTTCTTCACCATGACTAAGGTCCAAACAATGGCCCCTACATCCAAGCTACACCGAATCACCTCCGAGGACATCTTTTGAAGTGTGTTGCATGCCTGCTCATCCATTAGGTGGCTAGGATCCACCACTTTATATTTATCTCTCCCCTTCTTCAAATGAATGGTCTCGATCGCGTGATCATTGACCTCAAATTCAGGTTCTTCGAGTGGCAATACAGTTCCAACTTAGCATTTTTCTAGTTCTAGGCACGCCTCCTTCCTCCTCCATAAGATCCCAACTATGTAGCTTCTCTGGGGGAGTGTACCTTGAAATCTTGCACACAGACCTTCTCTTTCTTTGTGTCGCTAGTGGTCTTGACGGTGAAGCTTCATGATAAGGCCAAAATATGTCTCAATAATGCATAATTAATGATCTTATTTTACTCTCATTTATATGAAGTTTGACTGTATTTTTGACTTTTGTTTGATCTAATGTAAGTTAGGATGTAATTTTCCATCTTTTTTGAATTTAGTTTTAAATTTTAGAAGATTTGTAATTCCTAACAAAGTGTGTGGAAATTCAGTTTTGTAATAAACCGAGTCATAATCAATGAGAGAATGCAGTATGAAGTGATCAACATGTTTTTGGGAGCCTTGGTTTCAATCGACTTAGTTCCGAACTTCAAGACTTAGTTCTGGGAACTCTATCACACAATTTATGAGATCTATTGTTTAGTTCTGAAACTTTTAGACTTAGTTCCGGAACCCCAACACTTAGTTCTGGAACTCCTATGTTTAGCTCCTAACTTTCACGATTACATCAAGAATAGTCCCCTTTAGTTCTAGAACTTCTCCAAAGTTCTGGAACCAATGGGAATCTATTATTTTGATGACATCCAATGATATAACAATCAATGAAGCCTTTCAATCAAGAGCAGATCAAAATATTTTTTATTCTTTCTACTCGAAGATCTAGGGATAGATTAGCAGATAGCTATACATCCAAAAAGGTTCCAAATTCAACATCTATTTTGGACATAATTTGGTTCCATCTGAATCGGTAGAATAGCTATGGTTGTAAATGCATCTTTAAAAGAAATACATATATAAATACATGTAGATAGATTAAAAGGGAGAGGAACATATATATACAGACACATAGAGATAGAGAGGAAAAAAGATTCGGATGTTTTGTAAGATAGAATATTTCAGCAATAAAATAGCCACTCTGTTTTGAGAGAATATTACTTTTTCAAATCTTGATTCAAGGTGGAGAAAGGGCCCACTCCTCCAAGAACCAGGATTCTTGTTTTATTGGTATTTATATTTCTAAAGCAAATAGTGTAGATCTGTTAATTTTGTAAATGTATTTGATTCTTTAAATTAAACTTTGTTTTATACTTGTCCCTACAGGTGTTATAGACTAGATTTTCATTTCCTTGTAAGCTTTTTACAGCATTTTTACCCATGTGTTTATTTACAAGCAAAGTGTGTTTACTTCTACATTGTTCGTTTATTTCCAGCAATCTATTTATTCATGTATGAGTGTTTATTTCCAAGCAATTCATTCCAGCGATGAGTGTTTATTTCAGCAAGTTTCTTACAACATAGAGATAATAAGGCTTTGACCATGGAATTCTAAATACACTACAAAAAACCCCAGAAAATAAAATAACAAATACCTACATTCAATTACTAGATTACTAATATTTCTTGTTGCATATAGCTTCAGATACCCCCGGTTTGAACATAACATCAACAAAGAGTTGATTAAATGAAGGGAATAACGAAACCCATCATTTTTGGCACCCTTGTTGGGGACCCAATAGTTAGAATTGTCTAATTAGGTGTCAACAAGAGAAACAATCATATATCTATTAATTGAAGAATTTTCCCTATGTCATCATAAAATTTATGAGTAGACCAAGAGACTCCAAGGGTTGATTCCTCCAAAAAATATCTGAACAAGAATCATTAACATCTTCTTGATCAAATAAATAAGTTGACCAAGAATTAGAAGCGCCATTGTCCCATGTTAGACAAGAAGTAGAATTGCCACCTTTGGAATTCTTGGATCTGTCACCAGAAGGAAGTGGAACCTTTAGAAAGTAGATTATATCCCAAGACCTGTTTAGAGCAATTTTTGATTCACAATTGAGTAGTCAACCTCCTACTTCTGACTTTTCACCTTCCCCAAAACATATCACATACCATATTGATTGGGAGAAAAGTCTAGAAGGTACTGCAGAAATGGCACGAGAAGCTGAAAGAGAACTTGATAGGACCTTTACTTATCCAATTCAGTTGGACGATGATGATACACCCATGAAGAATATTTCACCTGCACATTTACCCACATTTAGAGGAATGTCATCTGAAGATCTTGACCAAAACTGTTTGAATTTAAAGTACTGTGTTAGACTTATAATTACAAAACACATAATCAGAAGCTCAAGTTGTTTCCATGTACCTGAAGGATGTAACAATGAGGTGGTTTATGGGATTAACATCTAATTCTATTACCACTTAGGCACAAATAGAAGTTGCCTTCCTAGACAAGTATCAAGACTATTGTAGAGGAAGGAATAAGAAGGAAGAATTTTTCAAAATCAAGCAGGAGGAGGATGAGAATATGGAAGATTATTTAGACATATTCCTCTTTGTGAGTAAAAGATGTGGATTTGTACTACAAGAGGAGTTAAGCAAAACCATTTTTCTTAAAGGTATGGATGATGAATATAGGGAGGCCCTTGATTTGATGGGAGGTGGAAACATTGATCAATTAAGAATGAATGATATTAAAGAAATTTGTAGAAGCTATTCAAGAACAAGGGGTGGACCTAGAAAAGGAAAAACATTTAAAAGTCTCGAACCCGATATGAACAAATTGATGGATGAACTGGAAAATTTAAAACGGACATTTTAGTTCAATTAACTTCCACCATGGATGGATTGTAAGCTAAATAAAATGCTAAAACTCAACCATTAGCTATGTATTATTCTAGATGCAGGAAGAAGCATGAAATAAGAGATTTTCCCTGGATAAAATAGAAATGTTCCTTATCTATGAATCTAGGGACCATGAGAGTAATGCTTTTTCTCTTCTTCCATTTATTAAAAATCAGCTTAAACAAACCAGCACTACATCCACATCAAAAGAAGTAAATTTTGTCCAGAGACAACCTATTCAAGGGAAATTCATGCCGAGGTCAGTTCCTAACCCCTAGATGATGCCATGGGCAGCTCATATAGTACCACAAAGTTGGGAACAACCACCTTGGGTCCCTCAACCAAAGCATGGAATCCTCGAGATTGGTCGGACAATCTTGGTATGACCAAGGACACCAACAACGATGGTTTGGTCAAGGTAACCCAAATACTTGGTCATAACCTAGGTGGAGCCCTAATAATTATGCTCAAGGGAGGAAATATCCTAATCAGAATCAACAAGCCATAATGGGTTCCCCAGCATAAAATTCACAAAATGAAAATGTGGTACAAACACAAATGCCAGCACAACTAGTTGTTAATCCCAGAAACAAACAAACAACTCCTATCTATGGGGAAGAACAAGAAAAACCAGTGGATCTAAATGTCATGGATTGTAAAGATATTCAAACCAGATCTAGAAAATTAATTGGCAGCCCACCTGTTATAATTACTAAAATGACAGAAGAAACTGAAACCCCTAGTGTGGTTGTTCCCAAGAAAGATGAAAAGAAAAAGATAAGGAGTCAGGTAGCAACTCTATTGAAACTCCATTCCCAGAGAGATTTCAAGAAGTTATAGGGACCAAGGAATCTGAGTTGGTGCAGGAGTTGAGGAAATTAAATATTGAAATACCATTGTTATAAGCAATCAAGGATATTCTAGAGTTGAACAAGTTAATCAAGATGTTATGTTTAAAAATATCTGGAAGGAAGAAGCAATACCCTAGGACTATCAAAGTAGATGGGAAACTTGTTGATTTATTAGCAGGAAAACTCTTACTTCCCAAATATGGAGATCCTGGTAGCCCTGTTATTTTTGTCTCTATAGGAAATAAATATATACATAATGCTTTGATTGATTTGGGAGCAACTATAAATGTGATGACAATGGAAACTCAAAACATTACCATTAATAGGTATCTAACCTACTAACACCATATTGCGGATGGTGGACCAATCAATAGCAAAACCAAGGATTTATTGAAGATGTGGCGGATATGGTGGAGTCATGGGAATATCCAAAGGACTTCCTTATATTGCATCCAAAAGGTAAAAACTTGGTTATCTAATTATTTTGGGAAGACCATGGTTAGCTATAGTTGATGCCTTAATCGATTGCATGAGATCATGTGATATGACTATATCAAATGGTAAGAGTTCTAAGAAAAAATATTTATACCCCTCTACGTAACCTTTTATTGATCAAGAGAAATTGTGGGTTGATGATCATGACACTAATAAACAAAATATGTCTTCTTTGGCTATGATAACATTGCAGAATATGATTGATCAACCATTGAACGCGAACACCAATTGTCCTTAGAACAATTTGTCTTAGTTTTACAACCTATGGATTTAGTTTTAAAACCTACGGACTTAGTTCTGGAACCTATAGATTTAGTTTTGGAACCATCACATTCAGTTGTGGAATGTTTGGACTTATCTTCGGAACCACAGCAACAACGATCCCATGCAAATGCAAATAATTTCACTTCAGAGGAACGAGATTTCTCTTATGGAGGAGAAGAAATAGCCAAGGAATTAGTAGTTTCATTTTCAAAGATATCAGGAAATGGTGGAGAATTTTTGGAAAACAATGACGAGGAGTTTGACCGACAACAAGATAAGTATCATAACTCTTCCTAATGTCCTTTGTCTAGTATTCTTTCTCAAGGGAATTTTGGATATGTTGTTGCATATCATATTTTATTACCACATCCATTTCCACTAAACACCTTAATGGAACCATTTCAATAAATCATTTCATCACACATTGGAACCAAACATGTTGAGATTCAACCAGGTAAAATTTTGAACATTAATAGCTGGCTGAAGAATGATGAAGAAGCTAAATTGTTTGATGTTCTGAAGGATCATACTAGAGATTTTTCTTGGGACTATAAATACATGAAAGGAATCCATCCAGCTTATTTACACCCATCACATCTATACTGAAAACATTAAATCAGTTAGGCAACCTCAGAGGAGGATTAATCCAACCTTAAGGGACATAGTCAAGCAAGAAATTGAAAAACTATTACAAGTAGGTTTTATCTACCCTATCTTAGATAGTTAGTGGGTGTCTCCTCTTGTAATTGTGCCTAAAAAGAATGGAAAATGGAGAATTTGTGTTGATTATAGGGATCTGAACAAAGCCACACTAAGAGATTATTTTCCCTTACCATTCATAGATCAAGTTTTGGACAACCTTGTAGGAAAACAATATTTTTCCTTCATGGGTGGCTTTAGTGGATATAATCAAATCGAGTTTCTACCGAGGATCAGGATAAAACTACCTTTATGTTTCCATGGGATACCTTTTCCTATAGGGTATTGCCATTTGGACTATGTAATGCTCCAGCAACCTTCCAAAGAGTTGTATTAGCAATTTTGCAGACCTAACAAATGATTGTTTAGAGGTATACATGGATGACTTTACTGTACATGGAAACACATTTGATGATGCTTTGAAGAATTTGGATAGAGTACTAACAAGATGTGAGGAACACCATTTGTCTCTTATTCATGAGAAATGTTTAATGATGGTTGATGAGGGGATTGTATTAGGACACCACATTTCAAAAAGAGGAATTTAGGTTGACCAAGACAAAATTAGGATTATTTCAAATTTTCCTGTTCCCCAAACCCCCACAGATATCAAGTCATTTTTAGGACATGTTGGATACTATAGGTGTTTTATTAAGGATTTTCGTAAAATTTCCACCCCCATGTTTAGTTTACTTACTAAGGATTGTGAATTCTGTTGGGATGAAAAGTGTTAACATGCTTTTGAGGAAATTAAAAGAAAAATTAATCACCGCCCCAATATTGAGAGGACCTAATTGGGAGAAACCTTTTCACATCCAAACATATGCCTCAAATAACTCAATAGTTGCATTTTTGGGATAGAAAAATGAAGAAGGGAAAATGTATGTTATTTACTACCTTAGTAAAAATCTTACTCCCACTGAGAGAAATTACACTACCACTAATTGAAAATAAATTTATTGTTGTGATCTATGAAATTAATAAATTCAGACATTATATCACATGGTACAAAATATTTGTACATATAGATCACTCAACAATGAAATACTTAATGAAAAAACCAGTGGTTAGAGGTAGGATAATTAGATGGTTATTACTTTTATAAGAATTTGATATTACCATAGTAGATAATCTATGAAAATCTAATGTAGTAGTTGATTTCTTGTCAAGACTGATCACTACAAGGGAGCAAGATCCAGCTAAGGAAAACTTTCTAGATGAACAATTATTTTCTATTTCAGTTAATACACCATGGTTTGCTAATATGGAAAATTATCTTGCAACAGGGAAGTTTCCTCCTTCTTTCACTAAGAAACAAATGAAGAATTTGATCAAAACTAGTGCACAATTTAAATGGTTAAATGGAATGTTGTTTAAATGTGGTCCTAATTTGGTTTTATGCAGGTGTGTTAGAGAAGATGAAATATTTGACATACTCAAGGCATGTCATGATGAACCAAGTGGAGGACACTTTTCAATAAAAAGAACAACTCACAAGATACTTGCACTTTAAGCTATTATTGGCCATCTCGTATAAATATGTGAAAAATAATATCAAGCAAAGGTGTGATCACTATCAAAGGATGGGATAGCCAACCTTTACCAAGAAATGCCTCTGCAACCTCAAGTAGTGATTGAGCCATTTGAAAAGTAGGGGCTAGATTTTTTTTTTGTCCCTTTAGTCCTCTTTCACAAGGAAAGGAGAACATTCTAGTGTGCACTTGATTATGTGACAAAGTGGCTAGAGGTCTAGGCTTTAATAAATGCCACTGAGGAAGTAGTTGTTGATTTCCTTTGGCACAGAATTATGATGAAGTTTGGTGCACCAAAGAGTATAGTTTCATATCAGGGGCCACAATTCATGTCTAATATGATCCAAGCCTTCACAATGTACTATCATATCAATCATAGGAAGTCATCTCCTTATCACCCATAATCAAATGGACAAGCAGAAGTAACAAACAGAGAATTGGAAAACATCCTTACCAAAACAGTTGAATCAGGTAGAAGAGATTGGGTAAAGAGACTACTTGAGGCTGTTTGGGCATATAATACAACTTGGAAGACTACAACAGGGTTTTCACCATATGATTTAGTCTATGGGAAAAATCCCTTGTTACCTATTGAATTTGAACTACAAACATTAAGGATAATAGCTAAAGTGGGTATTGAGTTGGATGCGGACAAAAGGAAACAATTCTTCAACTCAATGAATTAGATGAGTTGAGAATGGAAGCACTTCAATAGATAAAGATAATCCAAGATCAAAAGAAGCAATGGCATGACACACATATCAAGAAAAGGAAATTCAAGGTAGGAGATTGGGCATTACTATTTGATTCCAAGTACCACCAATTCAAGGGCAAGTTGAGAACCGGATGGTTAGGGCCCTATCAAATTGAGCATATATTTGACAATGTATCTATTCAAATACTCCCCGTTGATGGTAGCGAAGGAAACTTTTGGTAAATGGACATAGGCTAAAACTTTATAGGAAGCCTCCTACTAGGGATGAACTCTTGAAGAAGATTGAAGCAGACAAAGAATTTGATCATATAGAAGAACCCAGTTATTCCAAAATGATCAAATAATTAGATGCATGGATCCAAAATAAAGGGAAGAGAATGAAAACCAGCAAATGGTGTTCTCTTCCCCAAAATAAACAAAATAAACAAAATAAAAAATATAAAGGGAAAGAATGAAAACCAGTAAATGGCATTCTCTTCCTCGAAAAAAATATCTCAAAGATCAATTGAAAACCAGCAATGGTGATTGGTCTCCTCAATAAATGGCTAATACAAAATAAAAAGAATTTGTTTGAATTCCAACTGTCTTTTCTAACCGTTTTTCCTTTTTCACTTTTAGGAATGATGAGTCATCAAGACGGAGGGATTACATCAGAAAACGATGGTAATTATGTCTTAAACTTATTAAAGGTTAAATTAAAATTTTGCATGTGTGATTAGACTTGATTTAAAAGTTCGGTATGATGAGTCATTTATTGTGCATTATGATTAAAAACACGTAATCATGAGGTTGATGTTGATAGAATAAGAAACTGGTGGCACATTTATAATTACCCATCATTTGGGTAGAATAAACAAAGTTAAGAAGCATTTGTAGAATAATTTCAAAGAGGAAGCAGAAGAATTGTATTTGAATTCCGCAGCTAAACCCAACAATTATGCAGATAAACATAACAGCTTCAGCAGCTAAATACAATAGTTCCACAAACTAAATCCAGTAGTTCCAGTAGCTAACTCTAAATTTGAAGAAAAAATAATTTGAACCGTCATCTTTGCTATGGGGATTAAAAATAAGTCGAGCGAGGATGATACCCAACTTCTTGCAAATGAAGAAGTGGCAAATTTTCTTGACAAACAGGGTGGCCGGAGTTCTGAAAAATTTCTCGAGGTACAAAAACAAATTGGTAAGAGAATTTGTTGTAAATTTAAAAGAATCCAGAACTAAATTTAGAATCATTATAATTCCTTTTACTATCAATACAATGATTAATGTGTTTGGAATACCAATTGTGCAAGTCCCAAAACCTGTCAAGGGAACCCTTAAAGATCTGGTGGAAACCTTGATACAAGAGGGGGAATCTGAGCCCCACTATATCTATAACACCAAGAAAATCATAAAGGGGGTCAAGGACCATCTTGACCAAACCCTTTGACATGGTGGCATTTTTGGTAGTTAAGTATTTAACTTGCGATGGTCAATTTGGGATCAGTGGGAAGATAAGTCCTTCGAGATGTTAATATATCTTAGGTATGGGAATTCAAAACCTAAATATATAGTAAATCTTCTAGGATTCCTTTATGGCTCCATCCATACAATGTCTCGGATGTATTTCAGGGATTTGGAACAAGCAGATATCATCATGGGCTAATCTATTTGGTATGTCATCACCATTTTATTTCGAAGAAAATGGAGAAGAAATATGGGAAAAGTTTCTTAGCTAGTTTAAGCAAAACCCGATATTATCGGAGGGGAATACCAACCCTTTTTCTCCTCCAAGTAATTTGGAAATTGATGCCCCTATAGAGAGAAAGAAATAAATAGGCAAGGGTAATGTACCAAAAAGAAGGAGATCCAAAATAATGATTAAAGCAGCAGAATCTATTGTACTGTCAAAGAAACCCCTTCCTCTCGAAATAGTGCCAGGAGAACTAATATCTGTCTCTCCGATGTGATAGTTCACCTAAGCTAGGCATGAAGTAAAATTTAGAAGGAGCTCTAAAAGGAAACCCATTTCAAGACATTTTGAAGCTCCCCAAAGAAGAAGAGTTCATAAGAGATCTAGGGAAATTCCAGAAGAGATGGAAGAACATGATGGGTTGGAAAATAAGTCATGTTGATATTTTGGGCAGCATGGCCATGACTCCTCCTAGACCAAGCCAAATTGAGATGGAGAAGGGAGATGAAAGATTTGAGGAACATGATTTTCAAGAATTTGGTGAACCAACAACACAGTCACATGAAGAAGAGGAATTGGCATCCTGGAAATGGAAAGGGAAATTCCCTTTAGTAGAAGAGGAATGTTCATTTCCCAATGAATTTTCGAGAAAAGGAGGAAAATAACATTTAAAATAGACTCTATTTTTATCTAGAGCAGAACTCATCAAGAGAGAGAAAGATGAGGAATTAAACTTCCTCAAACTCAAGTTAGAATAGAGGGAAAAGGTCATTGAGCAACTAACAAATCAGCTCAAATAGGACTTAAGAATTGACAATGGTCAAACATCGAATGATGGAAAAAGAAGAAGAATGCCAATTTTCTAGAAGACCAAGTGTTATGTCAACAGTATCTACACAAACTAAAATGACTTACTGGCCACTCAAAGAGTTGTGGGATGATACCTGCAGGGAGCTTAATGAATTCAAAACATCAAATGAGGACCTGAGGAACAAGATGGAAGAAGAAAAGAAACTAGGTAAGAAATGGGAAGAAAAATTTTATTGAGAGGAAGAAGAAAAATTTAAATGTCTTGTAAAAATACAAATGGTTTGCATGATGAGTGAAAAATTACTTACATGCAGGAGACCTTCTCTTGCATACAGTATCTTTTTAGAAAAACAATTTATTCACTGGTAGTCACAAGAATTACATGTGGCCTTCCACATGAAATAAAAGATGAATCTAATATCATGACATATTATTCCTTAGCTAGTGCGAGAGTAGAAAAATATTCTCTACGAATTCTATCTCTGCAATCTTATGTTGGAAAAGAACACAGGCTTTATGATAAATTTGTATGTAGGGGAAAGCCAACTGAATGCATTTGTTTCTGTTCTTCAGAATCAAGTTGCATCGAAAGAGAGTGATGTTGAGCATCTATTAAAATCTAGTTCATCTGTTCTCTACATGAGGGCTCACTATGGTAAACCATCTACCTTTGCTATACATTTTAGATCACTTGCCTTTGATAGTCAGTTCAAGGCACACTATCTGGATAGTTTTCAGAAAAGTATTTATGCCTTCACCTCTTATGAGGAGGAGAAATTTGAAGAGATTTATGATGGATGTTTGAAAAGATGGGAGTTTCTCGAGATGCATTGAGAAGAAGAGAAGTAATTTCTCCCACAAACTTAATATGGAGCTTAGAAAGAGCTAAAGCCTTGTGCACACTAATCCCTCAGTCAATGAAAACGTAGGGCGTATGGATGGGAATGAGGACAAGGCCTCCCCTTCTTCTCACTCCCATGTCCCCATGGAAAAATAGAGAGCCTCAAGATCCCACTCAATTTGAGGAATGGCAGAGGAAAGTAGAAGTAGGATAAGGGTATAGTACTTCTCTTAAACATTGGGATATTCGGTTTCATCCATTTGACTTGAGTAGTCAATTTGAATGTAGAATACACAACCCAAGATTTGAAGAGTAAAGTTTGTAAGGGGACTTACAAACAAGTAAGTACATGGGAGATGATAAGGCCAAAATATGTCTCGTTAATCAAGTTTGACTACCTTCTATGACTTTTTTTTATCTAATGTAAGTTAGGATGTAATTATCCATCTTTTGTTGAATTTAGTTCTAAAGTTTAGAAGCTTTGTGATTCCTAACAAAGTGTGTGGAAATTAAATTTTTTTAATAAAACAGGTCATAATCAGTCGAGAGAATGGAGTATGAAGTGATCAACTTGTTTTCAGAACCTTGGCTTCAATATGGCTTAGTTATAGAACTTCCAGACTTAGTTCTAGAACTCTATCACACAGTTTATGAGCTCTATCGTTTAGTTCCGAAACTCCTACGTTTAGCTCCAAAACTTTCATGGTTAGATCAAGAACAGTCCCTTTAGTTCGGAACTTCTCCAAAGTTTTAGAACCAATGGGAATCTATTATTTTGACGACATCCAATGATAGAGAAATCAATGAAGCCTTTCAATCAGGAGCAGATCAGAAGATTTCCGATTCTTCCTACTCAAAGATCCAGGGATAACTTATCAGACAACTATACGTCTAGCAAGGTTCCAAATTCAACATCTATTTTGGGCATAATTCAGTTCCATCCAATAGGTAGAACAATTGTGGTGTAAATGCATCTTTGAAAGAAATACATATATAAAGACATGTAGATAGTTTTAAAAGAGAGGAGCATATATATATATATATATATATATATATATATATATATATATATATATATATATATATATATATATATATATATATATATATATGATACACATAGAGATAGAGAGGAAAAAATATTCAAGATGCGTTTTTCTAAGACAGAATATTTTAGAAATAAAATAGCCACTCTATTTTGAGAGAGAATATTACTTTGTCAAATCCTGATTCAAGGTGGAGCAAGGGCCCACTCCTCTAAGAACTAGGATTCTCATTTTATTGGTATTTATATTTCTAAATCAAATAGTGTAGATCTGTTAATTTTGTAAATGCCTTTGATTCTTTAAATTAAAATTTGTTTTATACTTGTCCCTGCAGGTGTTATAGACTAGATTTTCATTTCCTTATAAGATTTTTACAGCATTTTTACCCATGTGTTTATTTCCAAGCAAAGTGTGTTTACTTTTGCATTGTGTGTTTATTTCCAGCAATCTATTTATTCTTGTATGAGTGTTTATTTCCAAGCAATTCATTCCAGCAATGAGTGTTTATTTCAGCAAGTTTCTTACAACATAGAGATAATAAGGATTTGACCATGGAATTCTAAATACACTGCAAAACCCCTAGAAAATAAAATAACAAATACCTACATCAATTACTAGATTACTAAGATTTCTTGTTGCATATAGCTTCGACACCCCCACTTTGGTTGGAATATGACATCAACAAAGAGTTGATTAAATGAAGGGAATAATGACACCCATCACCTCACATGCTGGAATCTTTTCCATCCCTTCTCCAAGATGTTCCTTTTCTTCATCGTGTGCCTCTCCTATTGCTTTGGCCTTTGCTTCACCCTTCTCTTCTCTTTCTCCTTGAGCTCGCCTTTATCTCCTCCTTGAAAGTAGTTTGGTCCTGCTCCTCTTCTTCCAAGCCTATCCAGAACTTAATGCATTGTGTACCTTATGTTTCTTTTGTTTTGGCTCCTCTTCCTCCTACTCCTCCTCTCCCCTCATACTTTGGTTTTGAAGCCTCGCACTACCTTGTTATGAAGTACTTGCACCCTTGTAATCATTGCAACGCATGTAATAATTTCTCTTCTTGGAGGTGTCTAGTTCCCCAACCTGTTCTTCTTCTCCTTCTTCTTCGCCCTGTACTACTTTCATTGCGCTTTGGCATCTCCCGTGGTTTTAGAAAGGGGGATTCTCGTAACCTCCACTTCAATATCCCCTTTAGTCTTGGGGCACAGTTGCATAAATACTCGATGCATATACATACAAGGTCATCTTCTTTGTGTCCTTTAATTTGTTGATGGATTACTTCAAGTATATAGTTGTTAATGTGAATGGGAGCTTGCACCACAGCCCCATATCTGCTTTGACCATCGTAAATCTTGCTAAGAAGAAATGTTGTGTGACCACAAATTTGACCTAGTCTCCCTCAACTCATGGTAGTTCATGGGGGATATGCCAGTCATTCTAAAAGTCCTCATGTAAATTTTCATACCATAAGTTCACTCGTGACTTGTAGGCGCTCGAGATGGTCCCATCACAAGTGAATTTCGTAAATTGTACTTGTAGAGATGAGTGCGCCAGTGGATGAACCCATATGTTTCCATCTGGCCCATCTGGGACACCAATTTTTCAAGATATGATTAACAAAATTATGGAGCCCTATGTGATCTTTGTGCCAACCTCCTTCTGCACTCATACCTCCTCAATAATGTTGTTTGCAATAAACTCTGCAAAATTGTAATGTGCCCTTTTTGACACTCTGTAGGCCACATACAAGAATCTCCTATTAATGTTTGTCCATCTTTCTGATGCTCCCAACTTGCAACTAATGATTTGGGAAGTGACTCTTAAATCTAGGTCTGGAAGATCCACAATCACCTGAGCCCTTCCCCTTTCTCATAGTTCAATTGTTTTGCTAACTCTTCAATTTTGTAGTGGAACATAAATCAAGTTTTGTATTCTCACCAAGGTGTTTTGCAAGCATATTACTATTCTAATCAAATGGCATGTAATCCTCATTCTTCTTCCCGTAAAGTATAATAAGTCCTCATGTACCCAACTTCAACCACCTGAACAACGAGGTGGGTTTTGCAAAGAATGACAACTCCCATAGTCAGTAGGAGTCTAGTTTTTGGCAATTCCTGTTGAACTGAGTTGTCAACCTTAGCGTTTCCAAGCTTGTCTACTGTGGGAGTGTTTGAAACTAAATCCGCTTGCATCAACTTCTTTTTTCACTCATTTGGTGATTATATTCGTTGATCTTACACCTATAAAGCTTAAAACTCCATTTTTAGGGCTTAATCACACCTGTGGGAGTATTGCATCTCCTAGTATACCTCAAGGGTTCCTCCTTCTCCACCTATGGTCTCTTTGTTTGAGATTTCCTGGGTTCCATTTCTATTTTTCTCTTTCACTCTTTCGTGCCCTAGGTTCTTTCCACTTTTCTTTCGTCTACCCGACCGTGGCGACTTCCACACTTTTCTCTCACACAACCCCTTCCTACTTTTTTATCTTCTTTCCTTCTTACTATACCACAAGATCACACCACATATCACACAATTCGATTGGTTCATGACAAGTACCTCGCTTTCTTCTCAAAACCATCGTTGCACTTTAAGCTCGTGAGAAAAAAATTCTTTAAGACAAGTAGTCGAAATGACTACCTTTACCCTTTATTTATACTTTTTCAACACCTTAAATTTCCTCTGACCACGTGTCTTGATGTCTCTTTTTAATAAAACACTTTTTACTTTAGTTAACTTCCACAACTTCCCTCCTCACACTCGCACTCGTAACCTTCTCGGAGATCCAACACTACTTTATTGCCACTGCACCTCCTTTACACGCCTCACCATGCTAAAGTACATAACCTCTATGTTATCCACCAAGTAGTTCCCCATGGTGCCGCCTACCTCATGTTGCACTACACAATCATTTTTCACATTTTGTGTGGTCTTTTCTCAATTCATTTGTTTCTTCCCTAAGACACCTTTATACCCACATGAACTTAAACACCTCATACATTATATCACTCGATCTTCTACCTTTGTGCTCATCATCCCAGAATGATTTCTCCAACAATTTATCTTCACAAAGAATTTTTCAACCATATCCAAAACATATCTACCTAGTCCACCCCGCACTAAAAATATGTGTGGTCCTCTCGCACATGGAATCACTTCTAATGCAATTAGGTACTGGTGCACCAACTCGCAACACAACACCAAATAGAAATGACAAAGAAACATGATGAAGAAAGGAAACACGTAAAAAATAAAATGCAGGAAGGGAAATCCTAAGCCAATTGGCACTACTACCTTATTTAAAAACACCGGAAGACTTATTTATAGTAGGGCTTCAACCTACTCCCTTTAAAGAAACCAAGAAACTATGTTCCATTTAGAACTTCTAACTAGCACGCACCTTGAATCAAGTATATATGTGATAATGTATGGTCCCAACCAATGGAATTTAAACTTCCCAGGGTAGCACAAAAACTTTTAATCATACAAGAGAACCATCTACCCCACCTCAAGCTTCTTATTCTTGATATGCCTATCATGTCATGCCTTCTTCCTAGCTTTTTCCATTTTCTAACTCTAGCGAGAAATGGCTCACCTCTCATCCAATTGCATCAATCTATCAATACGTTCCTCAAGTGTTTTTCATTATCTAATCGTCCCACGCAAGCAATACGTAGAGAAGGTAACATGAATTCAACGAGTAATATTGTCTCTATGCCAAACACCAATTGAAAGGGTGTTTCTTTGTTTAACCTCTTGTAAGTGGTCCGATATGACCATAAGTCATCCCAATATTTTCTTCCCACATCACAAATATTAGTCAATTTGTGACTTAAAATTTTGTTAAAGGCTTCAAAGCAGTCCCATTGGCTTGTGGGTGATAGGGTGTGGTCTTGTGATGTGCCACCATAAATTCAGCTAACAATATCTAAACAATTTCATTCAAGAAGTGTGTGCCCCTATCACTTGTTAAGCTCAATGGACATCCATACCTGGTTATTATGTTCTCCCATAGAAATATTATTGTTGTAGCTATGGTACAATATTTCATAGGCACCGCTTCTTCCCACCTTGTAAGATAATCAATACAAGCAATAACATGGCACGAACTCCGTCTTGCGTCTTTGGTGGGGAAATCAGCCTATAAAGTCAAATTCCCACTTCTCAAATGGTTCTACACTAGCAATTGGTCTCAAAGTCATTTCATCCCGATGCCTAGGATTTCCAAGGCACTGACAATGATCACAACCTTTTGCATACTATGCACAATCTTTATATAATGTCTCCCACCATAATCCAACCATTAAAACCTTGCGCGTAGTGGGCCTCCCAGCATAATGTCCACCTGCAATACCACCATGATCTTCCTCCATAATAGCTTTATGCTCATTTTCAAGTACACACCGACACAAAATTTGATCCTAGCCTAGTTTATACAAGTCTTCACTAATCAACATGTAGGGCACGACATGAATGGCAAGTTTTTTCTTCTCTATCCTCTTCATTCCTTCGGGTGCCACACCCATTCGTAAAAAGATAGCAATGTATTCCAAATAAGAGGGTGCGCACTACAGCACGAACAAATGAGCATTTAGTATTATGTCCTCAATGCTCTGTGTGTCCTCACCTAAATTAATCCTCGACAAATGATCAGGTCCTAAATTACTCTTCCCCGATTTTACCACAATCGTAAATTCAAACTCCTGAAATAATAATACCCAATGGCATATGCACCCTTGTAAAATGGGCTTGTTTACCAAATACTTCAAATCCATATGGTTTGTGTAGAAGATAAAAGGTGTTTCCGTAAATACTATCTAAATTTATGCAGCGCGTAGATCATGGACAATGCTTCACGCTCTGTGGTAGTATAATTATGTTCAACCGAGTTAGCTTCCTACTGGAAAAATATAAGGGGTGATAAACAATTTCCTCTCCAGGTTGTGGTAACACCGCTCTAATTGCCATACCTGAAGCATCCACGTGTACATGAAATGGCTTACCCCATGAGGGAAAGTGCATGATGGGCGTAGTAGTAAGTTTTTCCTTCAAAGTTTCAAATGCCACCTGTTGCGCCTCACCCCAATGAAATGTTCCTTTATGCTTCAAAACTCTATGAAATTTTTGGCATACCCCCTAATGAATTTTCTATAGTACCACATATGCCCTAGAAACCCACGTACTATGCTCTAATTGGTGGGTTCCTTTAAGCCCAAAATTACAGCAACCTTGGTAAGATCCACCAATAATTCTTCTATACAAATGATATGACCAAGTAGCATGCCAAAAGGTGTGGAGAAAATGCAATTCTTAATATTGAGAGAGATGATCAATCACCCGGACCTCTTGAACATCACCCTAAGATTTTTGCAATGATCCTTCACTATGCCATACACCATCCAATCATCCAAGTAGACTTGAAGAAACTTGTGGATGAAATCCTAAAATGTTTGTATTATGATGCGTGAAAAGATAACAAGAACATTCTTTAGCTTTGAACAACATAACCGTGTAAGTAAAAATTTCCCATTTGGTGGTGAAAGTCATTTTCTCCTCATTTTCCTTCATAGTCCTCACTTTGTGATAACCTAAAAATACATCTATGAAATAATATATCTCGCGCCCCGTAAATCCTTCTAGAATCTCTTCAATAAAGGGCATTGGAAATGGATCTATAATGCAAGAAGCATTCAAATATCTATAGTCTACACATATTTGTATCCTTCCATCCTTCTTAATACTGATTACCATGGGGCTAACCCATTCAAATTCCTCAATGACCTCAATAATCCCATCCTCCAACATATTTTCAATTTCTTCCTTCACTTTCACATGTAAGTTAGGATTCATCCTGTAGAGTTTATTTCTAGCCTGGTCGTGTGCCCCTTCCTTCACTTGATCAAAATTTCTCCAAGAGAGTCATGGTCCCCTTTTAACTCATGGTACTGTGCGAAAATAAGTCCTAGAAGTCATGTAATAACTCAATAATCTTTGACACTTCTTGATCTGACCAAGAATCTCTAATAATGGATTCCTTGGGCTACACTTTAGTACCAATGTTGACCTTCTTTATTTTTAAGGGATCATGGTAGGTGTGTGCCTTATCATATGCATTGTCTCAGACTTCATGCATACCTTCTGTATGATCAACATCTAAGTTTTATAATTCCTCATCATTAATCATGTATACCAACTTACCCTTTTCCTTCTCTAAGTAGGCGTGCTCAAATTGCACTTCTTCTAGTTCCTCTTCTTCAAGGCGCGCCCCATATTAGGTTCTCCCAATAATTCAATAACAATTTCCTCCGTCTTGGCACTATCTCCTAATGTAAGGCACTTGATCACCTATAAGGCCTCATTTACTAATGGTTTAGAAAATAATCACTCAAAGGTTTGAACAATACCTATTGTTAACTATTGCCAATTTCCTGTTTGTCTCTGCAACTTTGAATAAAAATATGATGAACGTGCGCAGCCCTGCAAGGTGGAATAGAACTTGTGCACCCACAAGGAAGGGGTAAATCTTCCAAACCTTTCCTCCAAGTCCTCTCACATTCTTAAACATGGCATGAGGTGGATCCCCTCCCATCATAGTCATGTATCTTAGTGGGTGCATTACTTCTGAGAAATATAATGGAGAACGCGACCCTTACCTCATGCCACTCCATAATATTATCATGATGTGTCATCCACCAATGCGCAGCTATTCCATGCAAGGTATAAACAAGCATATTCCTCTACTCTATCTCACAAGTCCAATGCATCTCCATTGCGCACAAAAAGTATCAAGGTTACCTTCGCCAGTATAGCTTGGTAACTTTCTTCCTCCCAAGCACTTGACCAAATGCACCCTAACCACTCAAGTCACATTACCCTTCATTTCTCTCCCAATCAACTCATATGTACCACGCACCCAATTATCACAAGCAACACTAGTGGTATCACTCATAGATTGTGTGTCATCCCACTGAATGACTCCCTCCTTTGATGATTGGACAAACTCTGGGTCCCTAATGGTGCATACGTATATCTTGTTTAAATATTCTTCTCCCAATGGTTCCACATAGGGTGCATACCATCCATAAATTAGTGGAATGATCACGCACTCCTCTTTGTTCTCAAAACTAATGTAGCCTTTGTTGAAGTGCAGGTCAACATTGTTTGCATAACACCAAGGGTGCCCAAGTAACGTTGGGAAGCTATCTACCTTGCAAGCGCTATTGAAGTGTTCTTCAAAACTCCAAGGGGAGTATCCTTATTTCTATTTGCCATATACAACACATTTGAAGATGGCTATAATGGTGGTCTCCCCATATGATTCCATGCATCTAGGGTGAGAACATTAACTTCTACACCCATGTCGATCAAAATATTACTTAAGATCCATCCATCCACTACTGGATTTAGTGTAATCTCCTTGTCATAGTCCAGACTATGAGGTCATAATTTAGCATGTAGGATCTTCCTTTCACACTTACCTCTACTCGCGTAGTACTTTTCTCTAAACCATTCTCATACCATGTGAATGATGTAATCATGGTGCAAAATCTTCCACACCTCCTTAATATCATCTATGTCCTTCTAAGGAATTTCATATTTCTTTTCTTGCTCCAATTTTTGCGATTGTTCCTTCAAACACTAAATCTCTCCTTGCAGACACCTAATCACCTATATAGTCTATTGATACACCTCCTTCTGGTAGGTAGGATCAGGGTATTTCCCATGCAATACTCTTGTAATAGTAGGTGTCTCGCTTTAGAATTTCCCTCACACATGCAGCCTCAATGTGAGTGGTTACCAAAACAGGCTCTAAATCTATATTAGACATCACCTTAGGGATGTATAGTGGCTCAATGCACTTTACACTCACCATCCCCGCACCCTTATCCTACTTCTTTTGATTTTGAAGAATGTGACTATAAAAATCTAGGAACTCTTTGTACTTGTGCTTACTTCCACACCATGAGAATTGCAACAGTGTCCGGGCATTATTGTTTATAATGCACTATAGATCTGCAGTTAAAACAAGTTCCACAGGGAAGTCACCTCTTCCTCCACCATGACCATTATAGCCTCTAAATCCTCCTCGAAAGCCTCTTCCTCTTCCACCACCATCTATGTTCCCTTCATAAGTATGACCTCATCCTTAGAACCACTCGTTATTCTCGTCCGACGCACACCAAGGTGTCAATGGCATCATGGATCTGATCTATCAATCTACAATCCTTGGTATCATGGGTGTTAGATGTACAAATATTACAATAACAAGACACATTCTTATGAAGTACATGTTGCAACAATGGGCATTTACTTGGATCATGCTCCCGTGATAGATCTCACGGTCAACGCCATGGCGTATATTGACTTTCAAGGGAAATTATATTTTGTATGTCCTTCTACTTCACAATCCATACACCAAAGTCCACTGTGAGTCTCATGTGTTGAATTCAAAGATAAATTATCAAGTTTATTCACCATGGAATCAATCTGAGCTTCCTAAAAGGGACTCACTCCAAAGGTCAACACTTTCGATGGCCTCAATGTGCAAAGTAGCCTCCAAAGCCTCACACAGTCCATGAAATTCTTATGTGAAAGTGCCCTCTTGAAAGGTGTTATCAATCCTCCAACAAACCACTGAGCATGCTGTGAGGGATGGATGTCGTAAGGTATCTTGGACAAGAAGGTCTTGAAACACATGTCATACTCCCACACACTCTCTGTCATACCTTGATGTATCTCCTTCAATGCGTTGATGCTCTTTTGATCAAACTCAAGAATGTGAAATTCCAATAGGAACACATCACGTAGCGTAGTATAATCCAAAAATGTCTGATGTGTGTCATACTTCCGGTACCATCTATGTGCACGCACCTGTAACATCATTGTAAACTGACTTACTTTCCACTCCGAGGTAGTGATCCCCTTTGCGTGCCATAGCAATTCCCAAGGGAAATAAGTATGGCAATGGAGGTGGAATTTGATAGGAATTTTTGAATTAAAATACTAGAGGAAAGAATAAATATGGCCACGAATGTGAACTTAGGATGGAACACGGAGGATGTGAAATATTGAAGTAAAATGCCCTAAAAGAAGAATATAGATGACCACAAAGATGGACTTACAATGAGAGAGATTGGATGAGATCAAATAAGACGAACTTAATGATGGAGACCTATAAGTATGACTGAATCTACCTCATATCAAAGAACGTGTGAGGAAAACATGCCTCCAACCACATCGAGGTAAACAAAAAGGGGATCCGTAATGTGAGGCACATGTGACCAACACCGATGCTATCAAATAACCAACACTAGTTATTCATTTCAAAGATCATAGGAAATGATGGATGAGATGATTTCATAAACCTAATGTTGACATGACAGAATGTATTTGAGATGTACCTTGTACAAGGAAAGAGGGTTCTCCAAAAGTGGTGTTGCCTAAACTATGCCCCAGCTTTGGGAAGGGGAAAGAGAAAACTGAGAAATGCTGGAAGCTTTCTTAGGATGCTGATAAAATAGAAGGTTGATCAATGCAGGAAGCCTTCAAAAGCCATAAGGAGTAGCCATCCTTTGAGGGTATGGTATACTTTATACAAAATGTAGATGGTAAGAATAATGTATGATAGTCGTCCTTCAAGTGATTGGTCTATTTATTTAATTTTGATTTTGATTTCATGATTTTTATTGATGAATAAGAGGGTGATGGATGTAATGATCATGGAGTTCTCACCAAAGGGGAGAACCTATCCATAAGGAATATGCAATGGGCAGAGCCGTGGTGCTCATATTTAAGGTCACGTCTAGGAAGTGACAGAAGACCACATAATTCCATATCATCAAAATGAGAAATAGAAGGGGCTGAGATGGAGGAATGATCTAAAGACATGACTAAGGGAACATTGGTAAATGTGCTAACAATAGAATGGTCACAAGTATAATGTGTTAAGCGCCCACTTCGGTTTACCATTAAAGGAGGCTAGACGATAGGCTCTGGCCCACACTTGTGTGTAATAATGTATGGTCTGATCCAAAGAGGGAAAACTTTTCGTGTTGGCTCCTTTCTAGAGTACTTGACATTATGGTTTTCTTTAAGGATGAGGTCACTGAAATTAAATTTACATTCCTTAAGGTTCTTATTATAATCATGTTTTATGTGTTCTTGATAAACATGATGGTGTTCAAGAGCGAGAAGGCAACGCTCATCTAGTATTTTAAGTTGTGTTAGACGCAGGCTTGGTGATAGTCTTCATCCGAGATGACTTCGGAAAGAGACACAAGTAAAGATAGAATCTAAAATTCAAGGGAAGAAAAACTTTGGAACCATAAACAAGAAAAACTAACATAGCGCCAAAGTGGAGGTATGAATGCTAGTACAAAAGGCCCAAAGGGAAAAAGGAAGTTGGAGATGCAAATTACGACCTGTTTGATCAATGGTTTTGGCAAGAATTTTATGAAGGGTTTTATTGGTATATTTTTCTTGGCCATTAGCTTGGGGATAATATAGGGAAGAAAATATGAGTTGGATGTTGAATGCGTTACAAATTTTCTTGATATATTTTTTTAAAAGGACTTTATGTTTTCCATTAACAAGTTTGTAGGGAACGCAAGCGGTATATAATGTGTTGATAAATAAAATTAGTGATTGGTATGGATATAGTTGAGGTGAGTGTGATTGCTTCCACCCATTTAGTGAAATACTTAGTTATAATGATGATAGAGTGATTTAGTGTCTTCTTTCCTTCTTGTTATACCACAAGATCACACCATAGCTCACACAACTCGATTGTTTTGTGACAAGTACCTCGGTTTCTTCTCAAAACCCTCGTTGCACTTTAAGCTCGGGAGAAAAAAATCTCTCTAAGGCAAGTAGTCGAAATGACTACCTTTACCCTTTAATTATACTTTTTAAACACCTTAAAATTCCTCTAACCACATGTCTTAATGGCTCTTTTTAATAAAACACTTTTTACTTAAGTTAACTTCCATAAATTCCCTCCTTGTGCCGCACTCGTAACCTTCTGGAGAGCCAACACTACTTTACGCCACATGCACCTCCTTTACGTGCCTCATCGTGCTGAAGTACATAACCTCTGTGTTATCCACCAAGTAGTTCCCCATGGTGCCACCTACCTCATGTTGCACTACACAATCATTTTTCCCCTTCTGCGTGGTCTTTTCTCAATTCATTTTTTTCTTCCCCAAGACACCTTTATACCCACATGAACTTGAACACCTTATACACTGTACCACTCGATCTTCTACCTTTGCGCTCATCATCCTAGAATGAGTTCTCCAACAATTTATCTTCACAAAGAATTTTTCAACCATATCCAAAACATATCTTCCTAGTCCACCCCACACTAAAATTATGTGTGGTCCTCTGCACATGGAATCACTTATAATGCAATTAGCTACTTGGCGCACCAATGCGCAACACAACACCAAATAAAAATGACAAAGAAAAATGATGAGGAAAGGAAACACATACAAAATAAAATGTAGGAAGGGAAATCCTAAGCTAATTAGCACTACTGCCTTATTTACAAACACCGGAAGACTTATTTATAGTAGGGCTTCAACCTACTCCCATTAAAGAAACTAGGAAACCATGTGCCATTTAGCACTTCTAACTAGCAAGCACCTAAATCAAGTATATATGTGATAATGTATGGTCCCAACCAATGGAATTTAAACTTCCCAGGGTGGCACAAAAACTTTGAATCATACAAGAGAACCATCTCCTCACCTCAAGCTTCTTATTCTTGATATTCCTTTCATGTCATGCCTTCTTCCTAGTTTTTTCCGTTTTCTAACTCCAGCGAGAAATGGCTCACCTCTCATCCAATTACATCAATTTGTCAATATGTTCCTCAAGTGTTTGTTCATTATCTAATCCTCCTACGCACGCAATACGTAGAGAAGGTAACATGAATTCAACGGGTAATACTGCCTCTATGCCAAACACCAACTGAAAGGGTGTTTCTTTGTTTAACCTCTTGTAAGTGGTCCGATATGACCATAACACAATAGAGACTTTGTCATCCCAATATTTTCTTCCCACATCACAAATCTTGGTCAATGTGTGACTCAAAATTTTGTTAAAGGCCTCAGCAGTCCCATTGGCTTATGGGTGATAGGGTGTGGTCTTGTGATGTGCCACCATAAATTCAACTAACAATATCTAAACAGTTTCATTCAAGAAGTGTGTTCCCCTATCACTTGTTAAGCTCAATGGACATCCATACCTGGTTATTATCTTCTCCCATAGAAATATTATTGTTGTAGCTATGGTACAATATTTCATAGGTGTCACTTCTTCCAACCTTGTAAGATAATCGGTCAAGCAATAACATGGCACGAACTCCGTCTTGCGTGCTTGGGGGGGAAATCGAACCTACAAAGTCAATTTCCCACTTCTCAAATGGTTCTACACTAGAAATTTTTCTCAAAGTCATTTCATCACTATGCCTAGGCTTTCCAAGGTGTTGACAATGATCACAACCTTTTGCATACTCCGCAATCTTTATATAATGTCTCCCACCATAATCCATCCATTAAAACCTTGCTTGCGGTGGGCCTCCCAACATAATGTCCACCTACAATACCACCATAATCTTCCTCCATAATAGCTTTGTGCTCATGTTCAAGTACACACCGACACAAAATTTGATCCTAACCTAGTTTATACAAGTCTCCACTAATCAACATGTAGGGCGCAACACGAATGACAAGTTGTTTTTTCTCTATGCTCTTCATTTCTTCGGGTGCCACACTGTTCGTAAAAAGATAGCAATGTCTTCCAAATCAAATGGCGCACGCTACGCTTTGAACAACCGAGCATTTATTATTGTGTCCTCAATGCTCTATGTGTCCTCACCTGAATTAATCCTTGAAAAATGATCAGGTCCTAAATTACTCTTCCCCAATTTTACCACATCCGTATATTCAAACTCCTGAAATGAAAAATACCCAACGGCATATGTACCCTTGTAAAACGGGCTTGTTTACCAAATACTTCAAAGCCATATAGTTTTTGTAGAAGATAAAAGATATTTTTGGTAAATACTATCTAAATTTATGCAAAGACGTAGATCATGGACAATGCTTCGCGCTCTCATGGTAGTATAGTTATGTTCACCAGAGTTAGCTTCCTACTAGAAAAACATAAGGGGTTATAAAAATTTCCTCTCCATGTTGTGCTAACACCACTCTAATTTCCATACCCGAAGCATCCACTTGTGCATGAAATAGCTTACCCCATGATGGAAAGTGCATGATGTGTGTAGTAGTAATTTTTTCCTTCAAAGTGTTAAATGCCACTTGTTGCTCCTCACCCTAGTGAAATTATCATTTATGCTTCAATAACTCCTCTACTGAAATTTTTCATACCCCTAATGAATTTTCTATAGTACCCTATATGCCCTAGAAACCCACGTACTATGCTCTAATTGGTGGGTTCCTTTAAGCCCAAAATTACAACAACCTTGGCAGGATCCACCAACAACCCTTCTTTGCAAATGATATGACCAAGTAGCATGCCAAAAGGAGTGGAGAAAATATAGTTCTTAATATTGAGAGAGATGCTCAATTACCTACACCTCTTGAACATCACCCTTAGATTTTCATAATGATCCTTCACTATCCCATACACCATCCAATCATCCAAGTAGACTTGAAGAAACTTGTGAATGAAATCCTGAAATGTTTGTACTATGATGCGCGAAAAGACAACAAACACATTCTTTAGCCTCAATGACATAATCATGTAAGTAAAAATTTCCCATTCGGTGGTGAAATTTATTTTCTCCTCATTTTCCTTCGCAATCCTTGGTGATAGCTGAAAAATACATCTGTGAAAGAATAGATCTCACACCCCGCAACTCCTAGAATATCTTCAATAAAGGGCGTTGGAAATGGATCTATAACACAAGAAGCATTCAAATATCTATAGTCTACACATATTTGTATCCTTCCATCCTGATTAATACTAATTACCATGGGGCTAACCCATTCAAATTCCTCAATGACCTCAATAATCCCAGACTCCAACATATTTTCAATTTCTTCCTTCACTTTCACACGCAAGTTAGGATTCATCATGTAGGGTTTCTTTTTGACCGGTCGTGCCTGTCCTTTAGCTTGTTCCAAATTTCTCCAAGAGAGTGATGGTCCCCTTTTAACTCATGGTACCGCTCAAAAATAAGTCCTGGAAGTCATGCAATAGCTCAATAATTTTTGACACTTCTTAATCCGACCAGGTAATATCCAATAATGGCTTCCTTGGGTTACGCTTCAAGCATACCAATGTTGACCTTTATTTTTAAGGGCTCATGGTAAGCATGTGCCTTATCATATGCATTATCTCGTAATTCATGCGTACCTTTCATATGATCAACATCTAATTTTTATAATTCCTCATCATTAATCATGTATACCAACTTACCCTTTTCCTTCTCTAGGCAGGCGTGCTCAAACTGCACTTCTTCTAGTTCCTCTTCTTCAAGGTGCACCCCCATATCAGGTTCTCCCAACAATTCAATAACAATGTCCTCCACCTTGGCACTATCTCCTAATGTAAGGTACTTGATCACCTGCAAGGCCTCATTTACTAATGGTTTAGAAGATAAGTACTCAAAGGTTTGAACAATACCTATTGTTAACTCTTGCCAATTTCCTGTTTGTCTCTACAACTCTAAATAAACATACCATGCACGTGCGCAGCCCTGCAAGGTGGAATAGAACTTGTGCACCCATAAGGAAGGGGGTAAAGCTTCCAAGCCTTTCCTTCAAATCCTCTCACATTCCTGAACATGGCATGAGGTGGATCCCCTCCCATCATAGTCATGTATCTTAGTGGGTGCATTACTTCTAAGAAATATAGTGGGGAATGCAACCCTTACCTCATTTCACTCTAGAAGATTATCACAATGGGTCATCCACCAATGCGCAATTGTTCCATGCAAGGTATAAATAAGCATATTCCTCTACTCTATCTCATAATTCCAATGTATCTCCATTGTGTGCAAAAAGGTATTAGGGTTACCTTTGCCAATATAGCTTGGTAGCTTTCTTCCTCCCAAGCACTTGACCAAATGTGCCGTAACTACGGAGTTAAATTACCCTTCATTTCTCTACCAATAAACTCATTTGTACTGGCACCCAATTATCACAAGCAATCTGGTGGTATCACTCATAGAGTGTGTGTCATCCCACTGAATGACTCCCTCCTTTGAAGGTTGGACAAACTATGGGTCCCTGATGGTGCATACGTATATCTTGTTTAAATATTTTTCTCCCAATGGTTCCACATAGGACGTAAACCATTCATCAATTAGTGGAATGATCACGCGTTCCTCTTTGTTCTCAAAACTAATGTAGACTTTGTTAAAGCATAGGTCAGCATTGTTTGCATAACACCAAGGGCACCCAAGTACGCTGGGAAGCTATCTACCTCGGCAAGCGCCAAGACTTCAAAGTCCCTAATGAACTTGACTCCCTGAATAGCTATTGAAGTGTTCTTCAAAACTCCAAGGGGAGTAGCCTTAGTTCTATTTACCATATACAACACATTTGAAGATGGCTGTAATGGTGGTCTCCCCATCTGATTCCATGCATCTAGGGTGAGAACATTAACTTCTACACCCATGTTGATCAAAATATTACTTAAGATCCATCCATCCACTACCGCATTCAGTGTAATCTCCTTGTCATAGTCTAGACTATGAGGGGGTAAGTTAGCATGTAGGATCTGCCTTTCATGCTTGCCTCTCTTTGCGTAGTAATTTTTTTATCAACCATTTTCCTACCATGTGAATGATGTTATCATGGCAAAATATCTTCCACACCTTTTTAATATCATCTATGTCCTTTTGAGGAGTTTTAGATTTCTTTTCTTGCTCTAATTTCTGCAATTGTTCCTTCAAACACTAAATCTCTCCTTGCAGACTCCTAATCAACTCTATAGTCTCTTGATACACCTCCTTCTGGTAGGTAGGATCAGGGTATTTCCCATGTAGTACCTCCTCTCTTGTAATAATAGGTGTCTACTTTAGAATTTCCTAAAAATGTAGCCTCGGTGCAGTGGTTACCAAAACATGCTCTAAATCTATATTAGACATCACCTTAGGGATATATAGAGGCCCAACGCGCTTTACACTCACCATCCCCACCCTTATCCTACTTCTTATTTTGAAGCATGTGACTATAAAAATCTAGGAACTCTTTATACTTATGCTTATTTCCACACCATGAGAATTACAACAGTGCTGGGCATTCTCGCTTATAATGCTTTGTAGATATGCAATTAAAACAAGTTCCACAGGGGAAGTCACCTATTCCTCTACCATGACCATTACAGCCTCTAAATCTTCCTCAAAAGTCTCTTCCTCTTCTACTACCATCTGTGTTCCCTTCATAGGTATGACCCTCATCCTTGGAACCACTCACAATTCTGGTCTAATGCACACTAGTGTCAATGGCATCATGGATCTGGTCTATCAACCTATAATCCTTGGTATCATGGGTGGTAGATGTACAAATCTTATAATAACATGACACATTCTTATGGAGTGCATGTTATAACAACGGAATCTACTCGGATCATGCTCCATGTGATAGATCTCACACCCAATGCCATGGCATACATTGACTTCTGAGGGAAACTATATTTTATATGTCCTTCTACTTCATAGTTTGTACACCAAAGTCCACTGTGAGTCTCATGTGTTGAATTCACAAATAACTTCTCAAGTTTCTTTGCCATGGAAGCAATATGAGATTCCAAAAATGGACTCACTCCAGTGTCAACACTTTTGATGTCCTCAATGTGCAAAGTAGCCTCCAAAGCCTCGCGTGGGTCCATGAAAGTCTTATGTGTAATTTCCCTCCCGAAAGGTGTTATCAATCCTCCAACAAACCACTGAGCATGTTGCAACTGATGGATGTCATAAGGTATCTTGGACAAGAAGGTCTTGAAACACACGTCATACTCCCCGCACACTCTGTCATACCTTGATGTATCTCCTCCAATGCGCTGATGCTCTTTTTCTCAAACTCGGGAATGTGAATTTCCACCAGAATGCATCACATAGCGTAGTATAATCTAACAACATCTGATGTGGGTCATACTTCTGGTACCATCTATGTGCACACACATGTAACGTCATTGCAAACTAACTTGCCTTCCACTCTAGGGTACTGATCCCCTTTGCGCACCATAGAAATTCACACTTGTGTACATGTTCTACAACATCATCAACACCCTTGTAATCTAGAAAATGGAGTGACATCTCATATAACATGTGTTGTTAAGGTTGTGGTCCTTGTCTTCCCAAAGTCCAAAACCCTTATTTCCCCCAGGTGTTTCCACCACTAGATCCACTTGATCCACTCACTCCGAACTTCCCGATCCACCAGATCCTCCTCCTGTAGTAGGTACAGGGCCTAAAGTGGTGCTACTTTGTGTACCCACCGTCGAGCTAAATTGAGCTCCCATGGTTTGTGAAGTTGAACTACTCTCAGATTTGATATGCACGTTCTACATGCCCAAACCTTGCTGAAACGATGCACTAGACAAGATGCCACCAAATATAGGAAACATTTGCATGGCCATAAAACTCAAGGAAAAATGGTAACCACTTGATGCTTCTTGTTTATCAATATTAATTAAACTAGCAATACCTTTGTCACGACTTGGAAAACTAAGCACAAGGGTCTCATTTCTATGTGGTTTATATTATGGCCTTTCTTCTTCCTCCATCCTATGAGCTCTCATCGTGGCTTTAGGGGATCTCCCATATTTTCCAAGATGGGGTATCACAGACTACATAGGTTCCACATCCTCTGCATGAACCTCAAATCCTTCCCGCAACGTCTACCTCCATAGATCCATTGCTCCTGCAATCTCACATTATCTTACCAACTCCCTCTCCCGAGCCTCATTATACTTGAGTCGTCTTTCCTCTCTCTCCATTTCTATCATAAGATCCACCATCTCCTTCCACACTTGCTTCTGTACCTCGCGCCTAGTGGGAGTTCAGCTAGCCATAGGAAATTCTTCTAAACTCAGGGTCACGATCAAGATCTTGATGGCTAAAGGTAAGGAACGCAAGAAATATCCTCTAGGTTCTCGCAATAACTCAAACTCAGCAACCTCTGGGCAAGAATAAGTGGAAACTACATACTCCAATGTGTAACTTGTCAACACACCTCTCCAAAATTATAAATAGCACGAGTCCAAACTAAATCGAATCATGAAGCCTCTATTATTCTTCTTGAGTCCATACATGAGGTCGATAGAACCAACTTCTCTTCATTGCATACGTTGATAACCACTCATACAACTCCACCGGAAAGCAAAAAAATAAGGTCTCATACAAATCATTATACAGGTGCTCCTCTACCCATTTACGTGGATCAAACTTAGGTCTAGTGTTGAATCTATGAGAAAACTCATCTTCCATGTTTCTAAGCCAAGTTTCCATGTAGTCCAAGGTCAAGCATTCTACCATCCCTCACCATTCTTGCAAAATATTCAAAAGAGGTCCCAACAACAAAACCAAAATGTAGTCTCTATTCACCTCTAACTTCTCTTCAAACCCAAACATGTCGGCATATCACCCAGCCTGAATGGGAGCTCACCCGAGGCACGTGCAGCACCGAGCCCCTCCTTTATATGAGCTTTGCAAGAATGTTCATCACCATTAGAGAGAGACAATGCACATATATGATTGTATGCATTCTAAGATAGAATTAAGGAGACTAGATCTAAGTATAAATGCACCATACTATAGATGTGAACATCACTATAACAAGGAAGAATCATATCTCATCCATGAGCATTACTAAGAACACAAGGGTTTAGATCCATAAAGATGAAAGGAAAATGTACAGATCAAGACCATAACACAAATATTCAAAACCCTTTCATTATCTATATATTCATGACATTACAAAGAGCCAACGATACATTTAATATTCCATGGATGGAGATCATACAAAGAACAAAGTCTGAACATGCCTCCATAGTAACTTCATTACACAGATTATAATTTCACATTGCATTCTATTTACCTCATCTTACTATCTCCCTCTCGGGTGCCATACAAATCAATACATAAGAGAGAACATGAAAGGAATATCCCTAACCGAATCATCATCACCCACAAAACATGCCAAATTCCATCATGTCTTTCCATTATCGAGTATCCTTGTTGATCAAAGAACACTTGATAGAGAAAGCACACAAGAAGTTCGCTCAGAAAGCAAGTCATATTCAAAGGCGTGAATGAATAAGGAGAACATGCGTGTGGTCCAGTTCACTTTTCAGGACTTATCCATTTTTACTCATAAAGGTCTATTTTTAGATATGGCGTGCAAAGCACACAAACAAGGAAGAGACGTGCACGCCATGCATTGGCTATTTTTGGAGGATTGGATATGAAGTACTTTGCATGGACGCTAGTAGTAGTCTATTATTAGCGCACTTGCATGTGTGGCTAGTGTTGTAAAGGTGTGTGGCTAAGAATAGCATGTGACCTATTATTGGAAAGGATAAGCGGTGAAGGGAAAGTCCCCACCCTTATATATATATGGAGTAGACTGTGTAATAGATATAATATAATAGATGAGATCGGGACATACAATGTTATGTTGCTACACGCATACTTTTGATATTGTAATGAAGCTTCTGTAACTTATTGCATTGAATATAATGGAGGATATTGGCTGAATCTAAGGGATTAGTTCTATGTATATCTAGAATCTAGTATGTTTGTGATCTCAACATGGTTATTACTTAGCTCTACTTTTCCTTGGATATAGATCTGGTATGCTCTGTAGAAATGATGTGTTAGTAATGGAATTATATATGTAAAAGTATTCTTCATGCTAACATCCTACAACAACAACCCTAAAGAGGGATTTGGTACCTTGCGCGCTTCGGGTGAGCGCTCAGTCTAGGCTGAGTGATGTGCTAGTGCATCTAGGGTTTCATAGGGTTTTATTGGATTTGTACCACTAAATTCTAGGTTGTAAGGCTGAGTTGGTTGGAACGGACCACCTTATATGGAGGAGGTTGCAGGTTCAAATCCTGTGCCTTTGAATATGACTTTCTTTCCCACGTGGACTTCTTGTGTGCTTTCTCTGTCAAGTGTTCTTTGATCAACAATCCTTATCATGCAAGTTCCAGCTTAGCCTATAATAACCTCGACTCCTTATCTGGTTATGATAACCATAATGATGCCTTGGAATATGTTTTCTTGAGCCACAAGCCTCCATATCCTATCATTATCCATAATTGTACTTGGTCACTTTTCCATTTTCTCCCTTAGCGCGACTTCATTCATAGTCTAAAATGACTAACTCTGGATCCATCTTACCTGGGTGCGAGCCCTTGCACATCCCCAAAAGCTACTTTTGCACATGCCTCTACACCTTGTTCCTACATGCCACATTCCTTCGTGCCCTAGGTACTTGGTCATTTTAGGGGCTCAACAATTCCCTCGTATTTTTCCATCTAGGTATATCACTCCTTTAAAAAATACTCATATCGAGATCTATTCAATCATGTCTGTTTGGGCATCACAAAGTTGCTTTCCCTGATTAAATCATGTAATTGTGGACTAAATGATTGCCAATGATCATAGATACATAAAAAGGAGGGGGTCTCCTATTATTGCTTGATTTATCCTCCTTCTATCAGATTGCATTGGTAAGAACAACTTTGGCTTAATCCTTTGGTAATTCACTTGGAATGGAGAAATTAGCCATAGTTGCTTGCAAGAGATCTCTCTGTCCTAGAATTGCCAAGGATTACTACATTGAGATACTCACATGGGTTTTCTTCATTTATTCAAGGATGTTGAACGAATTTGAATTATCTTTTTATCAGAATTTACTTAACCATCCTTTCTTGCATTTGGACTGGTGTAGATGGAACTTTGGGCTGCCCTTGCATTTTAGAGGCTAGATTTAGACTGTTCCCCTTTTGGAGTGTTAGGGAAGGTTGAGAAGGCCCTACATATGTTGATTTCCCCTCTTCTATAACTCTTTTATTTGATCCAGATAATAGCTACACCTTGAGGATAAGTTTTTTTATTGTAAAAACTCATCTACTTGCCAATTCACAACTGAAGTATCACTTGGTGACATCTCTTGAGTGACTTGCCTACTATTTATTTTCCTCTGTGGGTGCATCTTGAGAGATAGATGCATTTTCCACCATCAAGGCTTGGTTTAAAATTCCATTGGGGCATGTTGCTTGGTTGTGGGGAAGATTGCAAGGGAAACACCACTCATAATCTTACACTAGATTATTTTGAACTAGAACCAAAGCCTTGGATGAGCTGGCTGCATTGGGATTGTATGGTTGAAATGGACTTTAAGCAAGGAAATTATTCTAATTTTGAGGAGTTTGGAATGAAGGTTTGTTTGGTTGATATGGGATTTTTTTGGTTGGTATGGATGTTGGTAAGGTTTGAAACTTTGAGCTTGTTGCCTTTTTAATGATACCAACTCATTCCCAAAATTTTGTAATTGCTTCATTACCTCTTGTAGCTTAGTTGAAGTATTTGAGGAGGTGGATACTTGACTAGAACTTTGGCTTCTTGGAGATGGAATGGGAGCTAATTCAGGAGCATGATGGGGGAAGATGTTTCTATCTCTAGAAAAATAGGCATTGAATCTCTAGGAGCAAGTTTCCCATCGTGAGCAAGATTTTTTCTACCCTAATAACAATTACATAGGCATCTGGTAATGTTACACCCCATGGATTGAATCTTAACAGAGATATCATTATTTAAATCTTTTAAGTAATAGAGAAAATCATAGTGTGGTGTAGGCCTTACCATTAATGGGATTTGATCCTAGGTCTTCTAAAATCTGATGTTGAAATCAGCCATTTTCTCATTGGGAGCTCTCTTTGTTGTTGTTAGTCTCTCCACCAAGGATAGATGGTCTGACTTATCCTCAAAATGATTGCAAAAATTAGTTTCAAGTTCATCTCAATTACAAATTGAAGTGGGTGTCAAACCTTTATACCATTTAAGATTTTTTCCTTTAAATGATGAAACCAAGAGTTTAACTTCTACATTATCTTTAGTGACAAAATGGACTGAGAAAAAATTGACAATGTCTTGGATATGATCAATTTGGGGTAGTGTGGTTTTCACCAGTGAAGAAGGGAATACTTTTGAGGGTAGACATTGGTATGTCATGTTGGGAATTTAGAGCCAAAGGACTACCACCATTGAAACTAACAAAAGGAAAATTTCTTTAGAGTGTCATGAAAGGGATGGGTCTTAAAACCTAGAGGAAAGAAAAAAAGGCCTACCAAGAGGGGGAGTGGAAAGAGTTTTTGGCGAGATGATGGTGATTATACGACTAAAAATCAACACATGACCTTCAAGTGCGGGATACCTCCCGAGGTCGTGTCGAAAGCCGATGTGGAATGGATAATGGAAATGTGGTAGTGAAATGGGATGAAGATGAGTAAACAAGCTATCGGGAAATATAATATCCTTTACGGGAACTAATGGAATTTGATCATCAAGCACAATAAAGGCCTCTCTAACTTGAACAGTGTCTAAACTAGTCGAAATAATATCCACACGAAGACTCCAACAAATGTCAAAGTCTGTCAGGAAATCCTCTCGATTGGTTGTGGGATCCATGGAAAGTAACTGCCTGCAGGCACCTCGTAAGGGTTTCCAGATAAGGTCATGGAAGTAAGTGAGCGAGGCTATGAATCCGCAAGATCAAGGTTTGGTTAGCTAGAGTGGTCCAGAACTCGTAAGCTTTGTTGGCTTTGATGTTCAAGATGTTCAGTTGTGTAATGATATTAGGTGGTGTTGGCGATGTTCTAAAGACTAAGGTTCTCAAGCCTATGTCAATGTCTGTGAGTAGTTTGGGCCCGTTTGATTGGGGGACCCTAGGATCACAACTGTATGTTCTTGGTTGTTGTGGTCCTTGAATGGTCATGTGTGCATTTGTGCAAATTAACTATGAAAGCAAACAACAAGCTAATCTAAATAAATAAAACTAAACTATGTTTTTGTATTTTCCAATATAGAAGAAATGAAACAATATAAAAAATCTAATCTAATTTAAACTAATATTTTTGTATTTTCTAAACTTTCTAGAATAAAATAAAAGAAATAAAGAAATTAATAAATTAATTCTAACTTAAAATAGTCGATGTAACTATTTATCTTTGCAGCAATATATCTAATCTATCCTAATAAAATAAATCTTTTCCAAAATGTAATTGTGGATGTGAATCCTTTATTCTGCCTCAGAGGCACAGGAAGAAATCAAAGCTTTTCTTCCCCTGCAACTTCCCCTGAAAAAAGTAAAGAAGGATTTAATTGAAGTTTTACAAATGAAATGATATTGCAGTTGATTCTAAATTAATGTAGAATCTTTCCTCCAGAGAAACTTCCCTTGCAAATCCACAGGGATAGGCAAGGAAGTAATCTATCACTAGAATCTTTTCAAAAGAAATGGAAGCTATAGTATTGATCTATCTATTTACAACAATTGAAATGGAAATGATTTGTTACTCTAGTAAGTAATGTGTGTATAGATTCAAAATAAAGAATTGAAGAAATAAGGAAATTCAATTGCAACCCCAACCTGGAATTTGCAATGTTGAGGCAAAGCTAGTTGTGGTTTATTCTTATGTCCCCTCAGTTATCTTTTTCAATATTTAATGTTCACGTAAGTCCGAATGTTGGGAATGCAAAATAAGAAAAGAAGAAGGCACTAGAGAAATGGTGGCTTGTAAGTGGTCTAGTAGCAATGCGGTAGAAGAATAACAATGTAAGAGAACAGTGTTTGGTTGTGTAGTCTCTAGCCAGATTTCAGCAAAGATATACAATATAATTCATAATAAAATCTGTAGCCATTTTCTTCAAAAGAAGTGTTGGTTTTATAGAACATAAGATAGGAAATGGTCTAAGCCATTTGGAAGCAATGGAATGCCACATCACAACAAGGAGGGGTATTTTAACTCTTAATCAACAATTAGAAGTGGAAGAGGAGTTTGATATGAATCACCAATCTTGAAATTAGCCAAAGTAACCAAAAAACGTGCACAATATGTGAGTTGGAAGAAGTTAACATGCGTCCAAATCACGCCTGGGAAGTCTTAGAAAATTCACACATAATCGTTGGTCTCACGCATGGTGGCAGTTATGCAACCATCGCCCAAGCGGCAGCATTGCATAATCTTTATTACCCAAATAGGGCAATGGTTTTGTAACCACCACCCAAATAGGGTGGCGGTTGTGTAACTAATGGCCAAAATCTAAGGAAAAATCATGTAGAAAGCTAAAGGAAAGCAGGAAATGGCTAAGTAAGGTTTTCTAGGCTACAAATATAAACTGCAAAGAGAGAAAGGGGCTCGAACACCTTTGGAAAATACATGAATCATCATTGGGTACTTTTAATTATTTTTGACAATGTAGCATGTGCAAATTGGGTACGTACATATTTCCCCCTCGAAGAAGTGTTTTATCCATAAAGAACCATAAAACGTAGAGTCTAAGTATGGCGTTCCCAAAATGGGGAGTTAGAAGTTATACACGACATGCTCATCGATGAAGTAATGCCTTCCAAACTCCCGCTACCTACGAAATGAAAACAACACTCAAGTGTAGATAGATATGAAATCAAAATAAACACACTAACACAAAACAACAAGAGGACTTACCATCTACGTGGGGATAGAAGTATACCTATACTAGCAATCCAACCCTATAAGACACAAATACTCAAAACAAATTTAAAATTCAAATATAATATATATATATATATATATATATATATATATATATATCTAAAACCATTATTTTCAAAATCATTTGCACTCACCCTCATAGATAATTTAGAGCTCTGGATTACCTGTGACCATTTTAAGTGAGAGTACAACCAAATCAAAGAGCGTGATGTCATGATCATGGCCCCACGAGTGAGAGATCCAGCGGATAAGAGAAAGGTTAGTATTTTGCATTTGTTTATTTGAAACCTAAAATGTGAAAAATTGAAAAATCTACACCTAGGGGGTTATTTTCACAAATATTTTAGTTAAAATGTTCCCTAGGGGTTGTCTAGGTGGGTTTGTCTTTTATTTTGTCTAAAATGATCAATTTTTGTATTTTATTTGAGTTTGTGGGTGATGGTGGGTGGCTTGTTTTTTCTCGATGCGATCGCCACCCTCTGAAGGCAGCGCGATTACGTAATCGCCACTTTACACAAGGCGGCGGTTAAGAAACCACCATGGAAATTACGTAAATGTCACTCTGCACAAGATAAAGGTTGCGTAATTGTCGAGCCGAAACTTGTTTGACCAACTTAGACTTTTTTTTGGATTTTAATTTGTTTTGTATTGTTTTTAATGAGCTTATGTGTTGAATCATGTTGCTAACTTACTCTTTTCCTTGTTTTGGTGAATGCATAAGGATTCCTATGTCTGGTGGAGCTAGCCCAAAGAGTTTGAGTGGCTTAGGGATTATTGATCAGCTTTCCTAGGCAGAGAGGGACTTGTTACATAGAGCTGGTATATGGAGGATTTCACATATGGCGTTAATAGCGTCAACCAGCCATTTACTATGCAACTTACTTGAGCTCTTTGGGATATCAACTGGAACACTTTTTAGTTTCTTGGTGTTAGGGAGATTGGATCATCACTCTCAAGGATTTTAACAAGATTTTGGGTGTTCCCGTGATTGGCAGGTGGTGACATTGGATAGTGCGTGATCGATCGCTATATCTAGGAGTTGGGTAGCATATATGGGAGATGATGGGGCACCCAATATGGGTGCCAAATAGGGTATGCGGTTACTTTTTGTTTCCTCTGCACATATTCCCACCCTACATAAGGCCATCATCATTATTTTGGCTTCACACTTGGTGGGAGACAAGGGCGGGGACAAGCTCTTGTACTGTTGGGCTCCCATTATTCAAGTTATTGAGCAGTATGTGAAGATCTATGTTTAGGGTGTGGACATTCATGGAGCCACATATCATGATTTATACCACATTGTTAGGCTATAGGGGAAGTCCCTAAGCCACCCTACATTGGTTATGAGCTAGGTCTATGAGAGGATCATCCCCTACCAAAGGGGAGTTGGCATATCATATCCAGGGGCTATCGAGCTGCGAGGTGGATAGTCATGACCCTCTCGAGAGGCACATCAACGTTGCTACAATGACTACATATGACTTCATTGAGAGGCCATACCAGTACATGATTCAGTTATGGGGGTGATGATGGGACTATATTGATTGTTTATGGTAGTGTGACACAGTTAGTAGATAGGATGGCTAGGGTGGAGGTCCAACATGTGTGCAGACCCTCAAAGAATTCGGACTTCCTTATCTCAATGCACTTCCAGCCATTCCCATTGTTTACCATGGTATCATAGAGGATCGTGGAGGCCATAAGGGCTGCATGGTTGGATAGTTGTTACACCCGGTACGTATCACTACGAAGGTTATTCTATTCACCCAAAATTATGTGTGCTATATTTTGTGAAAATGGTTACAAAATGGTACCCAATGATGATTCATGTATTTTCCAAAGGTGTTCAATCTCCTAATCCTCCTTGTAGCTTATATTTGTAGCCTAGTTTTCCTTAGCTATGTACCACTTTTTTGTAAATCCACACTTCATTTTAGCTTAGTTTTGGCCTTTAGTGTAAAACCATTGCCCCGCCTAGGGCGGCAGTTTGTAACCACCGTCCCCGTGCGGGGAGTCGATCTTATGTAATCGCCACCCTACACAAGACAATAGTCCTATGTGTTTTTTCCATAATATTCCAACGTCAATTAAGACACATGTTTCCCCACTCAAGTTCACTTTTAGCTCACGTTTGTGAACTGTTTTACATGATTTCAAGCTTGAATGCCTTGTGGAAATCTCTTCTTCACTTCTAATTTTTAATTGATCATGATTGATTGTTCAAATTACCTCTTCATTGTTGATCTGGCACCTCTTGGCTTCCAATTGTTGTTGTGCACAACCCATCCAACCTTCTATAAAGTGATCACTTGTTCTCAAGCAAAGGGTCGGAGATCATTTTGAGTATTCTTGCATTGTTCAGTTACCACATTCTTGTTGGAAATTACATAGCTAAACTCTATTCACTTGTGTTATCTCTCTTCCACCTGCATTATTGACACACTACTATCAAAATACCATTTCTCCAGCTCCCTCTCACTACTATACTTAATTCATAATCCATTAGACTCACGTGAACACAAGAGAAAGAAAAGACAAGTTGAGGGGACATATAATAATACAATTGGACTTGCCATTACTCTTTGCTTCCGGGTTGGAATTGATATTGATTTCCTCATTTCTTCACATTGTTATTTCTAAATCTTATGCATACAATTTCATACAAATAAAGTAGAAAAGAAATCATTTTCATTATAGCAATCATTCAATAGTTACAATAAATTGATTCATATAGGAAATCCTCAATAGAAGTTTTCTTTATTGTTGTCGGGAAGTCACAGGGAAGAAAAGCTTCTAACAACCTTTGATTTCTTCCACTTCTTCTAAGGAAAAGTGGGAAGTTATGTTTACATCCATAGTTTAAATTAAATCTTTGATCATTTCAAATAGAATAGATTTCTTACGCATGCATACAAGCAACTATATCCGGTTGTTTGTTTTTTTAGGAATTATTAAAAAGATTAGAAGCTTGTATTTCCTCAAATTCCGTAAAAGGCCAAAACATTTATTTTATTAGAGTAGTTGAATTTGTATTGTTTTACTACATTTATATCTTCAAATATACCAAAAACGTAGAATAGTTTTAATTCAATTAGATTATTTTTTATTTTCTTAATTAGATTAGATCTTTTCAATACATGACCATTAACGGTCCCGAACAAGAACGTACATATGGAAGTGACCCACGGGTACCACACAACCGAATGGTTTCGTGTTACTCATGGATATAGATATGGGACTCTATCTTCTTGTCCTTAGAATGCCGATCGATTCACCGAGAAGATTCAACAGTTAAACATCCTAAACATTGTGGATGATAGAGCCTACGAGTTTTGGACTACCCTTGACACAAAGTTTAAACATAAATGACCATACAAACACCACAGCTGCGAATAATTTATAGATTTGATCCAATGGTTCCCCAACCAAACGAGATTGAAGGCCAATTAGACATAGACACCAGATTACAAGCGTTGGTCTTCAAAGCATCTCCACTTCCACCCGACATCATTAGATAATTGAGCATCCTAAATGAAGAAGCTCATCGAGTCCTCACGTTTTGAACCACGCCCAACAATCAACCATAGAGATTGAAGAAACCACACCTCTCTCACTCATTCCATGACCTTTTTGGACACATTTACGAGGCTCCCATTAGTTTCCCATGAATTCCGTAACCTATGAAAGGATCTTCATGAAGCTTCATATTGACTGGAGTCTCAGTGTAGCTATTCTTTCGAGATCCATCTATCAAACCAACTCAGGTTAGAAGGGATTTCTTTGCACTTGACAAACAGATCGTGCTATTGCTCGTCGAACACATTATTTTACCTTGACAACTTTTCCATACCATTTATGCACACTTTCACCCACTTCCACATTTTGTTATCATTTAGCCATCCACATTTCCACATTGGCTTCCTCAAGACGACCTCGGGGAGTCATGTGCGGTTAAGGTCACGTGTCAATTTTCATCCGTACAAATTGATGAACCCAATGTGAAGAGTTGGTCTCTTTTCATTTCCATTTCTTTCATCCATCTTCTCCTTATCCCATTATTCTACGGTATTCATATACCCCTCGAATATGTTGGGAAAAGACAAACGCTCAACCCATTTCGGGTCTTGAAGCATATTACTACCAGATGGGTAGACAACAATAGTCACCCTCATTATCAACATGGACCGACAATTACTCAACTCATCTTCCCGTATCAAACTCCTCCTCCTTAAGGGACTAAACACGGCTCCTCGCTTAGGATTAAGGAAATTGACTAGCTTACACAAATGCAATGTACCTAAACCCTCAAGTTCTAATAATATGACATTTACCAAAGAGTCAGGCTCATCTCCTCGAGTTTTTTTAGACCGCAAATCAGTATGCAGTCTGATCAAATCCCATTACTAAATGATGAGTATTTGGCACGTTATGCCCAAAGCGAGTAATGATTCAAGAACATGGATAGGGTATAAGGACATAGTGATGTCTTACTTCAAAACAACACCACTACCCCTCCTACAATATAAAATGTTATTAATGTGGGGTGGCAAAACAATGAACAATTTATAGCAGGATATCACATGCCTTTGCCACCTATCAAGGTTCAATAACGTACGCTAAAGGAAAATGCCATGTCATGTCAGAAAGGTCATCTGAACATTGGTGGACAAAATTAGAGAATTGGAACTTTCCCAAACTACCCATGCTTTATACTCTACTTTGGGAAAGAAAAAGTATCCATCAACTATAGAACTATGGCCAAATTCCTACTATGCCAAATTCTTCATTTTATGAGAGTTCGTAGCCTCGAGGATCTTCTCACTGGGATGAGTGCCTTGGGTATGCCCCTTCATGCTATGTATATGTGCCCATAATAGAACTAGCCGAAATGCATTCTCAAATGTAATCCCAACTAGAAATATAACATTCCCAAGGCTTTGTGCCACAAAATCTATACTAAATTAATGTTCCCCCATACATACATATGTATTCTAATTCATCACAGGGAAACATCTACTCTTACCCATATGGTCAGCCACAGGGGATGCCATATGCCTCCATAAACTTTTATGCTTCACCATACCAACAACCCATTCCACCTCCACCTCCCCAACAGGGGCCTTCCATGGTTGAATCATACGCAGTGGTGACCTACTTTGAATATCTTGAGGAGCCCCTTGACTTCACCATATGGAGTGTTATGTTCCCAAGACCTCTACCATACATTCCAAAAATTAAAGGGGAAGGAGAACCAAATGCACACATCAAGGCGTAAGCAATTGCCATTTGAGATTTGTTCCCATGGGATGTAGTCGTTGTAAAGATATTCCTAAGTATCTAGAATGTATTGTTCTCAACCGGTATTATAGGATACCTAAGGCTTCGATACATTCTTTTAAACAACTCATGTCTAAGTTTATTAAATATTTTGACATGAAAAAATTGTTAAGAACAGGAATCAGGGAATTCCTACACATAAAACAAGAGCACAACAAGTCTGTCATACATTTCATCCAAAGATGGCAAAAATTCCTCTATTATTTAGCAAGTGCTCCTAACATGGATTAGATAGAGCTTTGTGACCTATTCCTTCACTCTCTTAACTAGGAAATGAAGGAAGAAGTCCAAAAATTCCCTCTAAGGAGCTATGAAGAGGTCTTTAGAGGGTGTTCTCCATATAGATCAAGCAACAATAGATAGTGGTCGCAAGACCTATGGTTCAAACGGGAGGTTGATCACTCCTAATTAGGGTAATTCAAGTTACCCAAACAATGCAAACAACAACCAAGGACCTAAGGTCCTCAACAAAAACTTCAAAGTGTTACAACTAACAAGTGTTATAGACCATCTTCAAGAAGCCAAATGTTTTCAGCACCCCAAGCATAAACAACGTTAACAATAACACAAATGGTAATAACCAGAGGAGTAACAAATTTACTCACATGATCAATGCAGTGGACTTCAATCACCCCGACCCCAACAACAACAACAATAAGTTCAAGCCGAAGGCCCTAAAAAGTATCAAAACGGGTACCAAAACCAATTTCAAAATCAAGGGCAATGGCCTCCAAACTTCAACTACAATAACCAACAGTTGAACAATAACAATCAGAACTTTGGACCACAACAAAACACAAACCAAATACCTCGGGATTATGATCTTGACCTATATTGTGGTTTCCATAGGGTTCAAGGGCATGATGCAAGAACATGTCACAATTGTAACAAATTCTTACAACACTCTCTAGAGGACCAAAGACATCTCTTTTCGAGATGTTTTTGGTAAATCCTACAACACCGACTCAAAATAATTGCATGGGGCCCATGTCCCCTCAGAACATACTACTCAATATCTTTAATGATCCCCTTCCAATACGTCCCAAAAATGGTAAGTTAGACCCCAACAACTCAAATAAGGGTATCCCGGTGGGAAACAATGATCATGAAGCTTTGAATTCATCAAACCCATTGGTAGCACCTCCATTGTATGGCCACCAACAGACTAAGATAGTGGTTCTAGTAGAATTAAAAACTGAACCCCAAATAAATGTTACTACAAGAACTCAAGATTACTCTTTGTAGCTCATTCCTATTTACCCATCTATATCGATGACATTCATAAAACACTTTCAAATCCAAAGTGGCATCTTATGACTTGATCAATGATTTGACAAAGACCTTTTCTCATATTTCCTTCTTGGATTTATTGAAGAAATCCCCTGCTCATAGAGCTTCTTTATTAGAAGCATTGGGTCTTGGACATTTGATCAATGTCACTCCTCCTCTAGAGGCACAAATAAATCACATATAATTTTATGTCTATCCTCCTAGGCATCCAAAAATAGATGTGGGATTTTTATTCAAGATCGAAGATGCACACATACACTAAACTAGCACGTAGAAGTGATCTGGATTTGTATCTACAGTTTAGATTTACAACTACGTAAAGTGGGCAATGATTGATGACATGGTAGGGGTCAACATTTTCCCCTTTTCTTTTCTCAAAAATTTAGGCTATGGAGAAACCAATTGCTCTTCAACAAAAAACACGATGAGAATGTATGATAGCCTCAAAGCAACATCAATTGGAACCATAGTGCTACCAGTTAGCCTGGGGCTGAAGACGATTCTCACAGAGTTTTATATTATAGATCAGGAAACCAATTATAATATGATTCTTGTTCATCCTTAGATACAATGCATGAAGGCAATCCCTTCCACATTGTTTTAGGAAGTAAGATTCCTACATCTGGGAAAATATTTGTTGCGCAGGGTGACCCAAATCCCTTTGACATACACCTAGATAACCTAAAGAAGAGGCTTGGAATACATTTTAAGTTTGAACTCCCCACAAACCAATTGAACAAGCCAATGAGTTCAACACCAGAGACCAAATTAACTCCCACCATAGAGTTAGAGACTACTTTGGTTTGATCGAAGGAATTATGGTGGTCAAGGATGAAACTATTGTTGTAAAGACAATATCAACTGAAACCAAGGTAAATATTTTTGAGTTATTAGAGAATGATTTACCTATTCTCCTCCATTTTATTCCATGGGCATAAGACATGCTTTAGGACTCAGCTCTCTTCCTGCCGATGGGATTTGCATGGTTGAAGTCTCAGAATCAAGGGAAGAAGATACAAAGAGTGATTCAATGTCAATATTCCCAAGCAACTATTGGACTCTTAATTTTAACGGAGCTAAATGTCGCTTTGGTGCTAAGGCAAGTGAGATTCTCACTTCTCCTAAGGGGAAAGTCATGCCTTTTACTTTCAAGCTAGATTTCGAATGTATAAATAATGGTGCAGAATACAAGGCTCTCCTTCTTGGTCTTATAGTAGCCAAAAGGATGGGTGCTTGTAATATTAGAGTGTTGGGTGATTCACAACTAGTCGCTAATCAAGTATCAAAAGTATATGAGACTAGGGTGGAACACTTACAGCTCTATAAAGTTGTTGTACTCAACTTAAGTAAAAAAATTTACTTCATCTCAATCCTAGCCATTCCACGTGAACAAAACCTTCTCACTGATTCCATGGCTAATTTTTCTTCCTATTTTTTTTTTTAGAAAAGAGTTTTAAGATACCAACTTCATAGTTTTGGTTCCTACATAACCCTTAGTTCATAAAGTGCCAACAAACCTAGTCTTTATGTATGTTGAGGCCGAGAATGATCTTGATACCCTATATTATGCAGAGAATGATGAATCTATCTTAGAGTATCTTAACGCTTAAGTGTATTTACATCTCCAACACCATAAGAAAGGCTTCACTCTCATTCCTCACTCTTCCTCCTATTTTGGAGATCACATGATGGATCCTTCTTCCTCGGAGGATCTTGAGGGTTGTGAGATAGAAGAGGAAGGAGAATTAGAACTAGCTCGACCCCACCTGATTTTGAAGAGGGTAATGCCTCTTTGATCGAAGGAATGATCGATATCAATATCGGGATGGAGGAGGACCCAAAAATCTTGAAGTTAGGTTCTTTGCTTACTCTTGAAGAAGTGGAGATACACATGAAAATCCTTAAAGAGCATTCAAAATCCTTTGTGTTTAGTTACAAATAAATGACATGAATTACTCCTCATGTGGCAGATCACAACCTAGTGACCAAGTTTGACGCTAAGCCCACCAAGTAAAAATATAGACCTATGAAACCCAAGGTGCAATAATGATCAAAGAGGAAGTCATGAAACTCCTAAATGTGGAGTTCATTAATCCCATTTACTACTCAATGTGGGTGTCTAACATCATCTCCGTCCTTAAAAATAATGGGAAAATTTGAATCTGCATTAACTTTTGGGATATCAACAAAGCATGTCCCAAGGATGATTTCCCACTATCATCCATCGATGTTATCATTGATGTAATAGTTGGTTATGAGATTTTGTCCCTTATGGATGGGTTCTCTGGGTACAATCCAATCAGGATCTCCGAGGAAGACCAATAAAAAAAACCTTTATCACTCCTCGGGAGCCTATTTTCTGTGCAAATCAATTTGTTATGTCTCAAGAAAGATGGTGTCACTTACCAACAAGCAATGACTTATATGTTCCATGATCTAATTCATAAGATTGTGGAATCTTACATTGACAACCTTCTAGCTAAGGTCAAGAACCTCTCGCAATCACCCCGAGGTGTTTTGCACCATCCTCTCTCGCCTTATTGAATACATCGTTACACTAAAATCATAAAAATGTGTGTTTGGTGTGACGAGAGGGAAGTTATTGGGGTACATCATCTCTTCACAAGGGATCAATGTATATCCAAGCAAAAATCCAAGCAATTATAAAAATGATCCCACCATCGCATTTGAGTTTGGCATTAGGTCTTTTCTTGGAAAGCTCAGTGTAATCAAAGGTTTATTCCTAATTTGACCTTTGTTATTCATCCAATAAAAAATTTATTAAAGAAGGATTGTTCTGCAACATTTGGACAGATAAGTGTCATGAGACATTTGAATCGGTCAAACGATTCCTACTATTGCCTCCTACGCTTATGCCTCCCAAATCATATCACCCTCTCATTTTATATTCACGGGCTACAGATGTCTCATTAGCTTGCATGCTAGCTCAAGAAGATGATGAAAACGAGAGCATGCAGTCTATTTCATTAGTCATATGTTTCTCGAATATGAGACACGTTATACACAAGCAGAGAAATAATGTCTTGCTATAGTTTTTGTAACAAAGTGGTTAATACATTACATGCTTAACAAAGAAATGAGGGTCATCGTTAAAATAGGTCATTTACAAATGTTTCTAACACAAAGGTGCTCTTTATCTAAGAAGGTTGTAGGTTTCATGACTCTGATGGGTGAGTTTGAATTAACATTTATTAACCAAAAGTCCATCAAAGGAAAAATCATTGCAGACTAGTTAGCTGACAACCCATTGGATGGAGGGGATCTAGTTAACTTAGATTTCCTTGACGAATGCATATACTACGTCAAAACCAAGCCTCTCATTTATGTGTTCCCATGGTATTCTAATATCATTAACTTTATTATGGACCATGTGTACCACGAGGAAGAAAAATCACAACAAAGAAGATACTTACACGTCATATCCGCTAAGTAAGTTATCATTTAACAAGTACTCTATTGCAGAGCCTTTGATGGTATGTTACTAAGGTGTTTCAATGAAGAAGAATCTAAAAAAAAAACTCGACAGAGCCCGCTATGGGGTCACTTTGGAGGTCACACCACCATGAGAAAGATACATCAAATGGGCTATTTTTGGCCTACATTATAACATGACGCAATAGAGTATGTGCGCAATGCCACAAGTGCCAAGATTTTTCTCATGAGATTCACATTCCTGCCCAAGTTCTACAACCCATCGCAACACCATGGCCCTTTTCCACATGGGGCTTAGATTTAATACAGAAATTCCTCCCTCATCCACCGATAGCCACAATTTTATGATTATGTCCATAGATTATTTCACGAAGTGGGTTGAGGCTATGCCTCTTACCACCATTTCACGATCTCGTGATTGTAAAATTCATCTTGAACCTAATCATTTACAGTACGTGGTCTCACGAGTCATTATCACTAATAATGGTACATCATTTTAAAATGAAGAGGTACAAGAATTGTGTGATAAATTCAAGATAAATCATCACACAACCTCTCTGTACTATCCTCGGGCCAATGGACAGGCTAAGGCAACTAACAAAATGTTGAAATCCATCCTCCTGAAAAATGTTAAGGAGAACAAGCGTGATTGGCACTTAAATTTATTCCCGACCTTGTGGGCTATAGAACATCAATAATAATTCTGACGGGGAAACCCCTATTCTTTGGTATTTGGTTCCAAAGCGGTTCTACCTCTTGAGGTTGAAATACCCAGTCTCGGAATTTAACTGCAAGGAATTTTAGGAGAAGAAGGTTATCATGAGGCACGACACTCACGAGTTAGAAAGCATCGATGAAGCTCACTTAACACCGAGTAGTGAAATAGAGTTTACTTTAACCAAATGTACCGGTAGTATAACAAGAAAGTTTTCAAATGTGAAATTTTGAAGGAGATTTGGTATTAAGACTAGATAGCTGGATAGACAAGAAAATTGGTGAAGGAAGGAAATTCAAGCCCAAGTGGTTAGGCCCATATCGAGTCATGGAGGACTAAAAAAATGGGGCATATCTCCTGTGTACTCTAGTGGGTGAAGAATTCGGTGAATCTATCAATTTGTTTCACCTAAAATGGTAGTATGCATAGTTCATCTACATCTCCACATGTGCACTATTGCATCTACATCAACGCTTCTAATCACTTCATCAATTTAAAAAGGTAAGACAAAGTTTTGACACTAATCCTACCAAGGCCTGCATACTTGGTTCGCTCGTAACTTTCTACCAAAGATAGGTGTTTTTACCCATAGTATGTTCTAGAAGCTTCTTGATGTCACATCTTTCCTAGAGAAACTCTTTGGTAGCAAAAACATTCTAAACATTTTTACCCAAATTGCTTGCTCACCTATCTCAGCCTTTGGTGATGATCCTCGCATCCTACTTTTGGTTATGTGGGGTTGAGACTTGGGGTAAGCTCTCCTCCCAAAATCATAACTTAAATTCAAAAATAAAATTAAAAAACTATAAATGTCAAGTCAAAATCAACACAAAATTTTCATTTACACACTTCCTTTCCCCACCAACCTTTGGTGATGAGCCCATGCCTCTTACTAGTGGCATAAGGTTGGGAAAGGAGGTAAGTGCCCTTACTCACTTATGCATTGTCCTTGGTGATGAGCTCATGCTTCCTACTGGTAGCATGGGGCAAGGTGTAGGGGTATCTACAAATAAATTAGTAACTAAAAGTAATTTCATTCAATAAAAAGTGCTTCAAAATCTTAAAATCCCAAGAAAGTGAGTTATATTTGTATGTTTCCAAAGATTTAAAATGTTTAAACCATATTTTTTTCATTCAAAGGCCATCTATTGATCTAAGTCTAGATAAACTTGCAAACAAATCACACTCTAAATTTCGTAGTAAAAAGCTGTGTGTAGACTTAGGTTGTAGGTTCCTAATTGTATTCATGTCAAAACCTTACCTTTCTCTCACCATTTTATCTATAACAATCATACGACTCGCGTCTCTCCTAGCTTTTGGTGATGAGCCCTCGCATCTTACTAGTTACGTGGAGCTAGTGTTACGAATCCTAGTTTGGGAGCGAATAATAGCTTCATTTTCTTCTCTTATCTACTACACTGATATATCACACACCATTGATATTACACAAGCATATATTAAACACAGAATATATTGCAGTATTGTAATTCACACAGTCTATTACAATCCATTCTTCTACATCACATTAACTCTAACTCTAACAATGTGCCCATACCTATGCACTCCATTATATAGGAGTTGCATAGTAACAACCCTCCTAACAATCTTTGTCTTCATGTGCAAATTTTCTCAACAATCTTTGTTTGCACATGAAACCAATCTACCCTGGATGGTTTCAACAACATTAATAATATTGATAATAAAACAATATCTCATTGTTTTATTATCTAACACACTAACTTACTAATTACCATATAGTAAATACTATTTACTATATGTAATATTACATTTACATTTACATTAATATTATCCATGATAATATTATATCCATATTAACAATGATATCCTAATGTTCACACTACAACATAGAATATCTCCAACAAATTTAGAAGTGGAGTGGGTTCATTTTATTATCATGTCACTTGTCGATTTTTCCAAGAAAATAAGAAGTATTAAATATTGCTTGAAATACCAAAGTTTCAACATTACATTGTGTTTGCATCAACATCATAAAAGAAAAAACAACAAAAAAATCATTTTGTTTAGCATCATCATCCATTGCATACATTCTGAAAAGCATATAAAATCAGAAATTCTAAACATCTAGAGTACATGTGTAAAGCAAACCATAAAAGAAGTCAACTCTAGTACAAAGGATAGTTGAACCAAAAAGAGACATTTGTATATATCATGGTAAATCATAGTTTATGTACAATGACATCACACACTAGGTGTGGTCAAAATGCTTGCAATGAGCATGAAAATACAAAAAAATCACATATACACCTCACAAAATGGAAATGAAGTAATAAAAGCTCAATGGCCTATCAATCCATGATCCCTAAGATGGTGCACGGCTATGGCCAAGACTCTGTTATGGCTTCGATGTCATGAGTGCACCAAGTGGTGCGAGTGACCATGAGAATGACCACTATTTGTGGTCTCACTATGTGAATGGCTCCACCTCGCCAATCTCTCAGTCCACATCATACCCCGTAATCCTCGTGTTCTGAGCAAGAAGGATCTCCATCATTTTCTAAAGAGGCACAAAATGTCGGTGTGGTAGCTAGCTGCAAAAGGTTCTCCCACATCCTCAAATAGCTCTAATCTAGTCTTCCCCATAGGGAGAAGCAAAGTATCAATGCAAATCTGGTGAATAAGATCTCGCCAACCGTCGTGGAGAGTGGGCTGCAAAACAAAGACAACAATGATGAGTTAGAAAACCATAAAAAACAAAAAAAGAGAAATACAATGCATAGTCATTAACATTTATAGCTAACAAGGTGGAGAAAAGAGTATCTACTTACTCGGACCTCCAGTCATCCATGTGGGATCAACTAGTGCAACTTGTGGTGGTTGTGTTGCTCCGGCACCTATTATGCCTCCCTTATTCCTAAAGCAACATGTTACCCTATGAATAACTGCTCATCTTCACCTTCCTCATGAGGAAGTGGCTCCTCAGAAATGAGATTAACCTCCTTTATCTTCGACATGGAGGTCTCAATGGTAACCTTCCACACTGGGTCACTCTCTTCCTCCTTCGTGTGAGTCTCCTCACCTAACTCCTCTCTCATCTCCTCACCCTCGACTCCTCTCTCATCTCCTCACCCGACTCATCTCTCGGTATCCTCACCTAACTCCTCTTTGGTCTTCTCACCATTCTCCTCCTATGTCTCTCGCCTCGGTCTCGAGTCTATACCAATAGCTACTTGCTCCTCCCTATTGTGGCGGGTGTGGCCTCAATCGAAGGAGGGACATGGGATAAGGTGCTCGTCGAGCACGTAAAACCTTTCTAACTACAATAGGAACCCCTGGATTCATGATAGTCCAACCATGGTTACCCCTAGGGCCACCTTGATCCTCCCTAATGCTCTTATATACAATTGCCATGGGAGGAAGAACATCAATATAGGCCAACCCGAACTATTGAGGTACTCTATCAAATGGGTGAATCTTCACCCTCCCTTATATATCCACTAATTGTCCAGTGGTAGCACAAGTTCTCACAGTGGTTCCATCCTAACCCCATACTCCAGCCATATCCTGATAGGGTGTAGCAACGAAATCAGTTGTAGTCAAGGTGGCCACTGGCTGATGTGACACTATAATAAGCCGACATGTCGGTCTATCTCGCAGCCCGATGGCCCATGGGTCCTGTATCCCGACTCCCCTTTGATAGGGGATGATCCTCTTGTACACCCAACTCATCACCAATGTGGGATGGCTCAAATATTGTCCCTATAACCTCACCACCCTATACAAATCGTGGTATGTGGTCCCCAAGATATATGCTCCCTAGGAAAAATCTACCCATGTTGCTCAATCTACATAATAATCGGGGCCCAATAATACAATAACTTGTCCCTGCCCTTATCCCCTATCAACCATGAAGCCAAAATACCCATGATGTCCTTACGGAGAGTAGGGATAGGAGTAGAGGCAATAGAATGGACCTACATACCCACCTTGGTGCCTGATGGCACCCCATCATCTCCCATATAAGTGGCCCACTGCCTAGCTCTAGTTGTAGACCCTACAGTCTCAAGATTCAAACGTCCTTGAGAGTGATGGTCCACTCTCCTCTAACACCTAGAAGCTAGAAAGTGTTCCAGTCCACATCCCAATAAGAAAATAGGTCGACATGAGGTATATGGCTAGCAAGTGCAATGTGTGGCACCCGTACGATCCTCCATATCCTTGCTCGATGTAACAAGTTTGTTTCACCCTGAGTCAACTAATCAAGGATAGTTGGAAGCCTATCACACACTCTCTCTCGCTCGACGACGTATTCCTCCTTCTTTTGCATCCACCAAAATAGCAAAAATAGTAAGTCAGTAACATATTTCAATAAGAAAGCTCATCAAAAACATTGCAAAACAATCTAAAATCCAAAAAAATAGTTTAAGTTGGTCAAACTAGGTCATTGTCTTAATAATTATAAGACCTCTGCCATATGCAAAGTAACGGTTTTGTGTGACCGCCACCTTCCCAGGATGGCGGTCTTGTAACCACTGCCCGAATAGGGTAGTGGTCCTATAACCGCCACCCTGTGTAAGGCAAAGGGTCCTGTCCGGAATGTACGACCCATCCATTTTGACCCAAAAACTTGAAAAAAGATAAAAATAACTCATTTTTAGAAAAATAAAAGACTGACCCACATGCGTTACCCCCTAGGGATCATTTTAAAACAAGAAATTTCAAAAATACCCCTCGGTAAAGATTTCCAACATTTTACATATTTAGGTTTCAAACAAACAACTATAAAATACTAACCTTTGAGTGCACCACTAGATCACTTGGTCTTAGAGGCATGATCACGATGTCACACCGGTCATTTTGGTTATAGTCTCTCTCGAAATGGTCACCGTGGGCCTATAGCTCAAAAATAACCAATAGGATATGTGCAAATGAATTGAAAAATGAGTTGTTTTGATATATATATATATATATATATATATATATATATATATTATATATATGTTTTTCTTAACCTCGTTTTGAGTGTATGTGTCCACAAGGCTAGAGCATTGGTGCAGGTGTATTCCTATCCCATGTGCAAATGGAAATTCCTCTTGTCATTTTGATTTAGTGTTTATTTTTCGATATCATATCTATCTGCACATGATTCTTCCTTTCATCTTGTGAGTAACGGGCTTGGATGGCAACATTTCGACACACAAACATGTTAGGTATATCTTCTAACTCCCCATTTCAGGAATGCCATATTCGGACTCTACATTTTACGTCACTTCATGGCTAAAACGCTTATCCGAGGGGGAAATATATACGCACCCAAAATTATGGGTGCTACATTGTCAGAAAATAGTTACAAAAGGTCCCCAATGATGATTCATGTCTTTTCCAAAGGTGTTCAAGCTCCTAAACCTCCTTGTAGCTTATATTTGTAGCCTAGTTTTCCTTATTTAGCCATGTACCACTTTTCTCAGCAGTTCCCCACTTCATTTGAGCTTATTTTTTTCCTTTAGTGTCAAAACCGCCGCCTGTGTGGGGTGGCGGTCCTATAATAGCCACCCCGCATGGGGCGGTTATCCCGTGAACTTTTTCCATAATCTTCCAACGTCAATTAAGACATGTTTTCCCCACTCAAGTTCACTTTTAGTGCACATTTGTGAACCGTTTTAGCTGATTTCAAGCCTGATTGCCTTGTGGCAATCTCTTCTTCACTTCTAATTTATAATTGATCATGATTGATTATTCAAACCCTCTTCATTATTTATCGTGCACCTCTTGGATTTTAAGTTTTGTTGTGTACAACCCATCCAACCTTCTATAAATTGATCACTTGTTCTCAAGCAAATGGTCGGAGATCATTTTGTGTATTCTTGCATTGTTGAGTTGCCACATTCTTGTTGGAAATTACATAGCCAAGCTCTGTTCACTTGTGTTATCTCTCTTCCACCTGCATTGTTTCCACGTTGCCATCAAGATACCATTTCTCCAACGCCTTCTCACTACTACTTTACTACATTCCCAATCCCTTGGACTCACGTGAACACGGAGAAAGAAAAGACAAGCTGAGGGGACAAAGAACAATACAACTGGATTTTCCATTACTCTATGCTTCTAGGTTGGAATTGATATTGATTTCCTCATTTCTTCACATTGTTATTTCTGAATCGTACGCATACATTTTCATATAAATAGAGTATAAAAGAAGGAATTTTCATTATAGCAATCATTCAATAGTTACAATACATCAATTCATATAGGAAATCATCAATAGAATTTTTCTTTACCGTTGTCAGGGAAGTCGCAGGGAAGAAAAGCTTTTGAGAAGCTCTGATTTCTTTCACTACTTCTGAGGCAAAGTGGGAAGTTAGATTTGCATCCATAGTTTAAAGTAAAGCTTTCATCATTTAAAATAGAATAGATTTCTTCTACACATACAAGCAAGCAACTACATCCGGTTGTTTGTTAATTTTACGAATTATTAAATAAAGTAGAAGCTTGTATTTCCTCAAATTCCGAAAAAGAAAAAAACATTTATTTTATTACAATAGTTCAATTTGTATTATTTTACTCCATTTATATCTTGAAAAATACCAAAAACATAGAATAGTTTCAATTCAATTATATTAGTTGTTATTTTCTTAATTAGATTACATCTTTTTAATACATGACCATCAATGGTCCCAAACAAGAACATACATATGGAAGTGATCCACGAGTACCACATCTGAATGGTCTCGAGTTACTCAAGGATATAGGTATGGGACTCGTCTTCTTATCCTTAGATTTCTCGCTCAATACGTTGAGAATATTCAATAGTTAAACATCCTAAACATTGTGGCTGATAGATCCTACAAGTTCTGGATTACCCCTAGTAATATAGTTTAAACATACATGACCATACAAATACCACATCTGCCAAGAATTTACGGTTGTGATCTAACAGTTCCCCAACCAAATGGGGTCGAAGGCTATTCATACATAGACACCGGATTACGAGCATTGGTCTTCAGATCATCTCCACTTCCACCCGACATCATTAGACAATAGAGCATCCTAAACAAAGAAGCTCATCGAGCCCTCACATTTTGGACCATACCCAACAATCAACCATAGAGCTTGAAAAAACCATGCCTCTCTCACTCATTCCATAATCTTGTCTGGACACATTTACGAGGCTCCCATTGGTTTCCCATGAATTCAGCAAACCAGTAGAAAGGATCTCCATGGAGCTTGATATTGACTAGAGTCTCCGTGTAGCTATCATTTCAGATCTATCTATCATACCAGCTCAAGTTAGAAGGGGTTTCCTTGCGCTTGAAGATCAGATACAACTATTGTGTGTTGAAGACATTGTTTTTCCTTGACAACTTGTCCATACCATTTATGCAAACTTTCGTACACTTCCACATTTACACTTCGGCACAACCTCGGGGGGTTGAGTTCAGTTGAAGGTCGCGCGTCAATTTTCATCCATACGCTTATCCCGGTTCTTATAATACCACTAGCCCTCCTCCGTTGAGGTCACATCCGCTAACAATGGGGAGGAGGAAGAGGAAGAGGCCCATACACTTCATAAACAGATCCCGAGCATGATACCATTGAGGAGATGGGTGAGGAAGGGCGTGATGAAGAGAATGATAGTGACATAGAGTGGTGGGACACAAAGGATATCTATATGGAAAAGAGAGAAGAGGTAAAGGTGAAAAAGGAGACTCTTGTTTCGAGTAGCCACTTTCTCATGAGGGAGGCGGTGATGAGTAGTTTGTGATGGGCCAACACATCACCTCAAGGGAGGGTAAGGCTCGGTGGGTCCCTGCAGCAGCTCCACCACCACCACCGCTAAGTGACCCTTCCTAGATGTCAGGAGATCTAAGTAAGTGGATACTCTTCTCTCGACTCTATTACTTAGAATTGTTAGTGAATTACACGTTGTCTTTTTTTAGTTTTTAATAGTTTTCTAATTCGCCATCACTTTTTATAGCCTATTTTTTACCCACAAAATCCCAAAGCACATCGGCACATCACTCACCTTAATCCCGAGCACTTACCCAAAGCACATAAGGGTACGAGGTTCCTCTTTTATGTCAGCTTGCTCAAAAATTTAGCATGATTATACAAATATTCTTTAAATCCATAATATATAATTAAGTATATTATAATGCATAAACTAGATCTATCTCTTTAACCATATGCAAGATTAATTAAAAAAGAACCATAATCAGATTTACCATACAAGATTCATTAACAACTATGTCAACAATCAATATCTAGCCACAAATATCCATTATATTAATTTCTGTAAAACACAAAAGCTTCATACATACATAATATTGTCATCATAAGTCATGTGCACTCACAAACTCAAGCATAACACTAGTACAACATGGGAACCCTAAACCATGCAAACCAATACATATTTATAGGTAGTGGGGACTTTCCCTTCACCACCCATGCACCTTTCAAAAATAGATTACATGCTAAGAATAGTTATGTGCCCTTACGTGATATATACAAAAGTATGCAAAATTGCTAATAATAGATCATCTAATAATACAACTGCAGTATAATCCTATTATTAGCTCCAAAACTATGCATGTTGATTGATCTTCTACTTGTCCAAATAGTCTTCGTGTGCTTTCCAAGCCTTTTACAAAATGTACCCTGCACTCCACATCTATAATTAGCCTCGTATTACAAAATGGTTAAGTCTTGATTTCATGTTGTCCTATGAACGCCTTGTTTCACTATAATTTTGCATGCCCTTATGCACCCTATTTCCATGCACCCAATCCTTCTACTTCCTTTCATACTTAGGTTGTAATTCACCAGCCCAACATTACCCCACACTAATCTCATTTCCACCCTCAAAGAATGGGTAACCATAACTTATCTCTCCAAGAAAAATAATAAAGAATGAAAGAATAATTATTCAAAGATTAAATTAATATTTTGCACCCTACTCTTCCACACGAAGAATCAACTCTGGATATTCATTTGATCTTTGCCTCCAAGTCATTCCAATCACTTAGCACTTTATTTTTCTTGTCTAGAATGTCTACAAGTACTACTTCCATTTCATCAAGTGTCATGTTCTCACCTTCATTCTATAGTACTCTGAGAACATTAGCCATGCTTGAGACCATTCCATCCATAACATCCATTCGTTGCGCTATTAATTTCCCAATGTCCTTTATTTTCTCCCCATTACGGGGTCTTGGGCTACCGCAAGCGTATTGTGCTTATGTGCTATCAAAGTCAGCCTCTCCACATGTCTGAGTGTATCATTCTTTACTACCTTAAGGACCTCATTCTCTTCTTCAATGGTCCTTATCTTTATAATTGTGTCAGGGGCCACACACATATTCAAGGTCAAATATGCTTTCTTCAATTCATCTTTTAAAGTTTGCATTATGGGTTCATAACCTATAATTTTTCACGCAATAGTGGCCTTGGCCTTCACTGCCTATTTTGCAGCATCCTTGGATTTTTGCATTCTTACGGGCCCTTCATCCAGAACCATATGAACTAAATTACACAAATGATGTAAAGCAAATGAGAACTTTTGTGTGACTTTATCCTCCAAATCTGGCCTTTTTCTCAAAATCGCATCCCCAATTTGTTCTACCATGCTTTGAGTATCGATCATTTCATCACCTCAACTATCTCTTTTTCTTTTGTTAGGCACTTTATTTTAGTATCCTTATCCTTCTTATCTTCTAACAGACCTAAATAGTTGTTTCCTTGTCTATATTTTTACACACAACTTCTACAAAGACCTTCGTTAATACGTTGCTCACCTGTTCATTTGACATTTGGGTGGGTTTAACTATAACATGGTGCGAGTGAGGTGTTTTCTTCAACCTACTTGAAAAACATGATTATTCACATACATCAAGTCGACTCTTAAATATGAGTCGACATGCTCTAAGATAATTGTTTTCTTTTGTGTGTAGTAGTCATGTCTACATCCATGACATCCCAACCATAAAGGTCTTTGGGCTCAACATATCTTTGGAACCACGCGTGTATGATCATAGTTGGGTCATCAATATACCCAATTGCTAACATCTCATAAATACCTTCATCTTTCTCCTTACTAGCACGTTTACCCTTTATAACATGAACGCATGAATCCTACACCGGTCCTTCACATGTATGTGTAGTATGAGGTGCGCTTGATGGCTCACCCTTATCTATTTCTATCTTTGTTTCCTTAAACTCCTCTTCATCATTCTTCATTTCATCTACCTGAGGCTCTTCTACATACTCGGTCTTCCTGGAGTGTTTAGTCCGATGTCCCCAGATTTATATTCCTCATCATCCTTCCTAGAACGTTCTTATACCTTTTCTTCTTTTCAGTTTTACCTTCACAGAGAAGTTTGAAGCAATATCCTCAACAAATATGAAGTTCCCGCACTTTGAGTTCTTTTTCTTCTTAGCACTTTTTTAAACTAAGATTCCTCAAGGTAGTCTTGCTCTACATCTATCTTCGTAGCGCATATCTCCAACACTTCCTCATTCGGTTCAAATGGAGGAGTCTCCTTGCGTGCTCTCTTTTCACCAAGTTGGTTGTTTTCTTATATGCACAAGGTCAACATTGTCTTCTTTCTCTTGCACTTCACCAAGGGTCAAAGTGTCCTCTTCATATTGCAATGTACCCATAGTATGCTTCCCTTTGGGTGGTCCAGGGAGCTTAGACTCATTTTCAACATACTTCCCATTTTCCAACCTTGGCCTTGAGGTAAATATACATAAGGGCTTCCCCAGACTTTCCAATGGCCAAACTCATAGCTTTAATGTTAATGTCATCTGAAATCAACTTTTCAATATATGAAAACTTACTTGGATAAACGTAAGTCTTCCTTAGTGTATGGTAGTCACAATCTACCTTATCCACATTGAAAAGTAGTCGGGCATGTCTAAAAACCTATGTACATATGCCTGGAAGTAGCGTGTGGTGAAGGCATATGGGAGCTTACACCAAGGGCTCCACTTTCCATCCTTCATCCCAAAGCACCCTATACAAAAGTGTTGATACACTGTAAACTATACTTGTTTATCTAATATTGAAGGTAGATCCTTGGTTATTATCCATTCCTCCTCAAACATAGCATGGAGGTGCTCATACCACATTTTTTCTCTTCTTAAAGGGTCCACTCATGGTTCCATCACATGTGTACTTAGCAAATATCTCTACAAGATATTTCTTCTCCTTAGGATATTACCAAATTTTATCTCATGGCCCATCAGAACTCCAATTTCTACGAATACGAGTGTAAAATGATCATGCCAAAACTTATCTTCTCACCTTGGTGCGCTTCCTCAATGATGGTTTTAGCAATGTAACTAGACAAATTGTAAACTACACCTTCTATCATATTTTTTGCCACATGCAACCATGCCTTGTTTACTCGCAACCAAAGGTTCTTGATTGTTCAAATTTGTAAGTAGGTGTGATGCCACATGAATGACTCGAATACTTCTATAACCTAGAGATTTCCATCCCACGCCCTCCCTTTTTATATCCTAGTGCCTTCTTTGTTTGCTTCTATACCCTCCTTATCAGTGAGGTCACTTCTTAATTCAATACCTGAACTCCTTAGTCCTATCAAACTCCTAATCAAGTGTGTGGTGAGCCTCATTTGTTGCCCAAAAAAAGAAGAAGTCCTCATGGACTCTGCTCCTCAACCACTCGATACAAATTTTCTAGTTTTCTAAATTAAGGAGTTCATACAACTATAAAACTCCCACCTTTGTTAACAATTTTTCACCCGCGTCATCATACATAGCCATGTCATCTGTTGTTCTCTTTGTTGTCTTTACCACTAGAAACTTATCCAATTCATCTTTGTTATCTTTTTTTCTATGGTTGTAATCACTTACTTTGTAACGAAGAATGTGAGAATCCCAATCATGGCCCATAAAACCCCTTTTGGATATTGCATCTCTGAAAAATAACTTTCAGGGGTGTCTTCTACTTCAACCTCGACTTCCTTCTGCTTCCTTCCCCTTGTGGCCACTCCAGGAGATCACTTAGGTGCCATAGAAATAATAAAGGTGTGTTCTTGTAGTGAATTCAAGCTCTGCAACTCAAACCCACATGACCTAGCTCAATTGCACGTGCCCTAGCTCAAACTCAAATCCCAACTACCGATTCTTCTCCACGTAATTCTTTGTTTTGCTCAAACACCTTCTCTACTAGAGAATTGACCAATCTCGTGCTAAAATCCATCTGCTCGAGTTCGTAAAATATCTCTTCACACTTACACGCAACTCACTCTTAGCTCACTCTTTAACTCACTCGAATTATTTCAATTGCAAGGTTAAAAACATGATTTTAGAACAATACCTTATATAGGATTTCGAAAAAAATCACATTTATTGCTCTCCACCTACAAACCGTACTTAGCATTAGCTCGGTGTTTCTTCAATTTTGCACTCTATTTTTTTACGCCACATTCATAACCTTCTGGCATGCCTACTACTTCTTGGCCACATACCTCCTTTCACACGCCTTCATGCACCAAAGTACTTCACCATTGTGCCTTTCACTAAGTAGTTTCCACTATTGCAGCCTACCTCGTGTTACATTTTGCATCCATTCATCCATACGTGGTCTTCATTCTTGAGTAATTTTCTCTATCTCGCACTTTCACTTCAAGAACCCGCATAATATCTCCCTATGAATATCCATCTTAAGAGAAAATTCAAGTTTGGTCCATTTATCCTATATACACTCCACCCCACATTAATGGTATTACAATCCTCTCCACATGAAATGAATAAATTGTAATCAACTTATGGCACGTAATTACGCACAAAACATTGAACTAAATTGACAAATCATATCAACTATGAAAGGAAACACATATAAAGGAAATACATTAAAGGAAACCTAATCTAAATGGAAATATTGCCTTATTAAAAACACCAAGAAGACTTATTTATAGTAGGGCTTTAGCCTACTCCCATTGAAATAACCAGACAATCATGTTCCATCCAAAATTACCTGAATCAAGTATATAAGTCACAACATACGGTCCCAACCAATGCACTTTAAGCTTTCCAGGGTGGCACAAAACTTTGAATCATACAAAAGAACCATATGTCCAACTTCAAGCTTCTTATCCTTTATATGCCTATCATGTCATGCCTTTTGCCTGGCCTTTTCTATCTTCTAACTTCATCATGTTATAGCACACCTTTCATCCAACTACATCATTTTATCAATGTGCTCTTCAAGTACTTGTTCATCAGCCAAACCTCCTGTTTGTGCAATATGCAAAGAAGGTAACATGGATTCCACTGGTAGAACAACATCTGCACCAAACACCAACTGAAAGGGTGTGGCCTTATTCAACCTCTTGTAGGTTTTCCTATATGCCCAAAGTACAGTAAATACTTTATCATCCCAATCTTTCCTTCTAATATCAAAAATTTTAGTCAATGTGTGGCTTAATATCTTGTTGAAGGCCTCGGTAGTTCCATTATCCTAAGGGTGGTAGGATGTTTTTTAATGGTGTGCAACCATAAATTCTGTCAAGATTATCTTGATGGTCTCATTAAGGAAATGAGTACCCCTATCATTTTTCAAACTCAATGGGAATCCATACCTACTAATAATGTTCTCCCACATAAACCTTTTTTTTAGTTGTCATGCAATCCTTTATAGGTGCCACTTCTTCCCACCTTGTAAGATAATCTATACAATTTATGATGTAGTACGATACGGTCTTGTGCATGGGTGGGGAAATAGTACCCACAAAATCAATTTCCCACTTTTCAAAAGGTTTTTCACTAGCAATAGGCCTCATAGTCATTTCTTCTCTATGCCCGGGCTTTCTAAGGCCCCGATAATGGTCGCAGCCTTACAATATTCTTTGCAATCCTTATACAATGTTTCCCACCATAGACCAAAGGTGAGTAAAATCTTGTGTACAAGTGGCATCTCTTGTATAATGTCCACTGCAATACGTAATGAGCCTCCTCCATAATGGCTTCACACTTGTGCTCAAGTACACACCAATTCAAAACTTCATCCCGGCCTAGCTTGTATAAGTCTCCACTGATCAACATATAGGGCGTGGTGCGTATAGCAAGTTGTTTCTTTTTTATACTCTTCATTCCTTCAGAACCACACCAATTCACAAAAAGATAGAAATATCTTATAAGTCGAGGGTGTGTGATTCAATCTGAGAGTAGTTTTGCATCCGACATTGAACCCTCAATGCTCTGCGTGCATCCTTTCCAAAATTAAGCCTTGATAAATGATATGGTCCGAATTTCTCTTGTCGCTTAACCACCATCATAAAATCAAACTCCTTGAACAACATAATCCAATGGCATATGCACCTTACAAAACGGGCTTGTTCACGAAGTAATTCAATGTCATGTGATCTGTATAGAAAATAAAAGGTGTTTCTAGTAAGTATTATCAAAACTTATGCATCACGTAGATCATGGACAGAGCCTCACACTCGTGGTTGCATAGTTCTCTTTCAGTGATTTCAACTTCATGCTTGCAAAGAAAATAGGATGATCAAAAATACCTTCTCTAGGTTGGGCTAATACCACACCAATGGCCATGCCAGAGGCATCCACATACACATGAAAAGGTTTGGTCCATGAAGGAAAGCGTAGAATGGGTGTTGTGGAAATCCTTTCCTTTAATGTCTTGAATGCACGTTGTTGCGCTCCACCCCAATGGAACTTACCTTTACTTTTCAATAATTCTTCTAAGGGTGCAGCAATCTTAACATATCCTTTGATAAATTTCTTGTAATATCATATGTGCCCCAAGAATCCACACACCTCACTCTAGTTAGTAGGTTCTTTTAAGCCCAAAATAACAACAACCTTAGTAGGATCTACTAAAAACTCTTCCTTACGGATGATGTGTCCTAGAAAAGTCCCAAAAGGTGTAGAAAAAACACACTTCTTAATGTTTAAGGAGATGCTTAACTATCGAGAACCTCTTAAACATAAGCCTTTAATTATCTCAATGATCTTTCACTAGCCCGTACACTGTTCAATCATCCAAGTAAACCTACAAGAACTTATGAATGAAATCCTGGAATGCTTGAACAACATGTGTGAAAATATTGTAGGCACATTCTTCAATCTAAATGGCATAACTATGTATAGTACATTTCCCCATTCGGTGGTGAAAGTTTTATTTTCCTAATCCTCTTTAGCTATTCTTACATGATGATATCTAGAAAATCCATCTGTGGAGTAGATCTCGTGCCCTATAATGCCTTTTAAGATTTCTTCAAAAAAAGTGTTGGGAAGAGATCTATTACACATGTAGCATTCAACCCCCGTAATCCACACAAATTTGTATTCTTCCATCTTTCTTTATATTAATTACCATAGGGCTTATGCACTCTAATTCCTCAATGGACTCAATGATTCCAGAATTTAGCATGTTATCAATTTCTTCCTTTACCTTGACATGCAAGTTAGGATTCATCATGTAAGGCCTCTTCCTAACTGGGTGCATACCTTCCTTTAACTTGATTCTCATCTCGCCCAAAGATTCATACACCCCTTTCAACTCATGATAGCCTATAGGAAACAAGTCCGATAGTCGCACATTAGCTCAATTATCTTAGTAACCTAAGATTCGGACCAATAATCACCAATGATGGCCTCCTTTAGTTCATCATAAGTCCTAATGTTGACCTTATTTGTTTGTATAGGCTCATGGTACATGCGTACCTTCTCATCTACATTTTCTAAGACCTCGAGTGTACCTTGTGTGTGCTCAACATTTACATTCTCCACTTTTTCATCATCAACTACATAGAGCATCTTACCCTTTTCTCTTTCTAGGCAAGCTCAACCAAGTTGTTATGCATATTTATCTTCTTCTTCAAAGCACACCTCTAGTTACGGTGAACCTCGCAACTCCTAAATAAGTTCCTCAAGTATTTACACTATCTCCCATATTCAAGCCCTTCATAACTTGTAATGATTCATTCACTAGAGGTTTAGTGGAAAAATAGTTAAAGGTTTGAATCATACCTGCAATCAATTCCTGCCGCTCTATTCAAGTCGGCATAAACATACCATGCATGCGTGTAACCTCACAAGGTGTAGTAGAATTGGTGCACCTACGGAAAGGTGGTAAGGCCTCTTGCCCCTCTGTCCAAAGTCTCTCACACTATTGAACATGGTGTTGAGCATCCTTCCCATGAAATTCACATATCTTGGTAGGTGCATTTCTGCAGAGAAATATTGTAGATAAATCGATTCTCACTTCTTTCCACTCCAAAATATTATACCTATGAACCATCAACCATTGTGCTACCATCCCGCACAGAGTTTAAACTAGCACATTCCTTCTTTACACTTGATATGTCCATTAAAATTCCATCACATGTAGGAACACTTCAGGATTTCCTTCACTAGTGTACCTTGGTACTTGGTTACTACCCAAACACCTAACACAACAAGGTATGATTATTTGTGTAATCGCACTCCTCACCTCACATCCAACCATCTCATAAGTTCCATGTGCCTAGTTGTCACATGCAACACTTGTAGTGTCACTAATGGAGTGTGCATCATCCCATTGGAGAACTCCTTCCTTTGATGGCTCAAGCACTTTAGGATCCCTAATGGTGCGTACATAAATTATGTTCAACTCCTCTTCTCTTAAAGGTCCTACATAAGGTGTAGCTTTTCCATGTGCCAAAGGAATGATGATGCGCTTTTCCTTGTTCTCAAAATTGATGTAACCTTTATTGAAGCACGATTAACGTTGTTTTCATAACACTAAGGGCACCCAAGAAATGCTAGAAAACTATCTACCTCTCTGAGTGCCAAGACCTCAAAGTCCCCAGTAAACTTGGCCCCCTATATAGTAATAGTAGAATCTTTCAAAGCTCCAATGAGCATGGCCTTAGTCCTGATTTCCATAAACAACACATTTTAATATGGTTGTATTAGTGGTCTCCCCATCTGAATCCACGTGTCCAAAGTGAGTACATTCACTTCTACACCTGTATCAATCAAAATGTTACTCAACATCCAACCATCAATAACAAAGATTCGAGTGATCTCCTTGTCATAATCCAGCTATGAGGAGGTAGGTTAACATGTAAAATCTCTCTTTCACTCTCAACTCCAGCATACGGCATCTTCCTGTTAGCCATTCCCCCAACATAGGAATGATGTTTTCTTGTCGCAAAGATCTTGCAAACCTCCTTCAATTCATCAACATCTTTCTCGAGGAAGCTCGGTTGTTTTCTTCTATTCTAACTTTCATGATTGTTCTTTCAAACAATGTATCTCGCCCTTAAAATTTCTAATCACCTTCATGGTTTCTTGATAAACTTCCTTCTGATGTGTAGGGTCTGGATACTTTGCATGCAATACCTCTTCCTTTGTAATAACTATCTTCTAATTTGGAACTTCCCATCTCGCATGCACCTCAACGCGTGTAGTGATCTTCATAGGCATTAACTTAGGATCTAGCACTAAATTTGGCATCCACTGATCTTCCACAATGTGTTTCATTCTAACCATTCCCGATCCCTTGTCCTGTTTTTGCTTCTTACTCAAATGTTCATACAAGTCTAGGCATTCTTCATAGTTGTGGTTCTTTCTGCAAAAATAACAAATAATATTCTAAGGGCATTCATGCCTGTAGTGATCAGGGGATCCGCATGTATAACATGTTCCTTATGGAAATTCACTTCTTCCACCACTGCGACCTCGGCCTCAATTAGAGTGCCCTTCATTGTGATTATGCTCACCTTGATCCTTAGAATTATTTGTAACACTAGTCTGACATACACCAGTATCAATGGAATCATGAATCTTATCAATCAACCTACAATTATTATTATCATGAGTGGTAGACCTACAAATCTTACAGTAACAAGACACGTTCTTCCTTATCACGTGTTGCAATAATGGGCACCTGCTTAAATCATGATCCAAGTGACAGATCTCCTAATTCAGCAACATGGTGTGCACTAGTTTATCAGGAAAACTATCCTTAGTATGTCCTTCTACTTCATAGTCTGTGCACCAAATTGCACTGCAAGTCTCATGTGTTGAATTAGCTGATAATTTCTCTAACTATTTTTCCATCAATGCAATCTGAGCTTCCAAGAATGGGCTAACACTAGTGTCTACACTCCCAATTGCCTCAGCACATAGAGCTTCCTCAAGTGCCTCGCATGGATCTGTATAAGTCTTGTGTGAGAGTTCCCTTCTGAAGGGCGTGATCAAACCTCCAACGAACCATTGAGCATGCTAACTCGGATGTATTTCATAAGATATCTTTAACAAAAGGGTTTTCAACCATGCATTATACTCCAAAACACTCTCATCCATGCCCTATTTGATATCCTTCAGCGTATGATGATGCTTTTTTTTCTCAAACTCAAGTATATGGAATTTTGCTAAGAAAGCATCACGCAGTGCGGTATAGTCTACACAAGTTTGGTTTGGATCATATTTCTTATACCAACTATGTGCGCACCCTTATAAAGTAGTTGCAAATGAACTTTCCTTGCGCTCTAGAGCTATAATCCCCTTCACGTGCCATAGTATCTCACACATATACACGTGCTAAACTACATCTTTTATGCTTCGTACTGGAAGATGAAGAGACATCTCCATATAGATTTGTTAGGGTTGGTATAGATTGTACCCACCAGATCTAAAACCTGTATTACCTCATGTGTTCACTTCACCTCTAGAACCACTAGATCGACTAGATCTCAAGCCACCTGATCCTCCTAATCCTCCCCCTGTAGCGGAAATGGACCAGAGGAAGCACTACCTTGTGTTCCAACAATTTTACTAAAGTGAACTACCACACTGCAAAGTCGTGTTACTTCTAGATGTGATGCCAACGTTCTACTCACCCACATTCTATGTTGATGGCATGCCGTAAAAATATACCTCCAACTGGACCTCCAAATAATGTAGAAGATGCCTCCCCACCATAGATGAATATGTTACTTGATTAACTCTTGAACTTGATGGTAAATTAACTCTATCTATTGCTACTCTACTTCCCACACTAGCTTGCTTACTAATGATTGTCGTAGAAACTGGAAAACCAAGTGCAAGGGCTAGGTCACCAGGAGGGATCAAATGCGCACCCGTAGTCCATGACGCGTTTCCACTAGCACACTCTCATCTGAGGTCAAAGAGGGTTATCTACCATGCTTACCCAAATGGGGAGTTCCAGATGCTTGACTTTATGTCCCCTGTAAGATCAAATCCTTCGTGAGCCATATCTCTCCACAATGCCTTTCATTCTCGCATCTTCACATTGTTTATCCAAATCCCTCTCACACGCCTCATTAAAATTAAGCCACCTTTCTTCTCTCTTCCTTTCTACCACCGGGTCTAACATATTTCACCACACTGGTCCCGCCTCGCGCATGGTAGGGCTTAGCTAGCCATAGGACATTCTTCCAAATCCAGGGTCATGATCAAGATCTTAATCATTAAAGTTATACCGCAAATATGATCCTTTATGTTTGCAAGCAAGAAATATAACTCAAAGCAACCTCTGACAAGAATAAGTATAAACCACGTACTCCGAACATAGTTATTTAGAACATGACTCCACCAATGATCCACAATGCATGTCCAATTCGTATCTACATCATTTAAATCCTGGAATAATTCTTGCATCTAAACAAGTGTTCGAAACCTCCAATTTCTCTTTGATGCGTAAGCAACCAACCACTCGTATAGCTCTATAGGAAAGATGGTGAAGAATGTCTCATATAGCTTGTGATACAGATTTTGCTCAGACCATGCGAGTGCATTAAATTTAGGTCCAGTGTTAAATCTATGAGCATACTCTTCCTCCAAATTGTCTAACCACTCTTCAATACTGGACCAAGGTCAACCGGTACGTCTTCATCATGCAATATCCTAGCAAACAACTGAAAAATAATTAACAAAGAATGGAACCAAAATGTAGCCTAGTTGTTAGTGTAAATCGAAACACCCTCCTGGATGTTCCATCGATTCCTAGTTTGACATTTAACATCCAGTGTGATTGCACAACATTGGATCTTTTCACACAAGTGTGGGAATTACAGAGCTAGAAAAGATCCTCCATATTAGAGGTTGGTTCCTCAACTCCTCTCTGTTCAAGTGTGCATAACATTCTACGGAGGATTTACCTACAACTTAATCAAACTTTGCCAAGGAGACAGGGGTTAAGAAGATACAAAATAAAACCTAGTCCAATTAAGGTGATGCACCAAAGGAGTAGTAGACATCTTCTACTACAATACATACACTATTCACAAGAAAATATAGCACAAAACATGCACAAATTTCCAAAATGTAATGAGAGATCGAAATAATGATAAACACACGAGAGGATTGAGAAATTTCAATCATAGAGCATACATTATCATTCCAAGTCCAATACAGTGCATTATAGAAGGTAAAAGGGGGTGTTGTAGTTGTATGAAAAGGTAAAAACTCCACAAATCTACCTGATGAAGAAGAAAAGAAGAGTTGCAAAGCAAGAAAAATGTCTAACTTTTTTTTTAAAAAATGAGCTCATTCTAGCTTTTACAATGCCCATTCGGACTCAGGAGAGAGAAACACAGGAAAACATGAAAGATGCTTCAACCACCAACCAAATGGTATTAAAATAGCATGGGAACCCTCAAAATTCCATTCCCTAATGTTTTTAACCATGCTGGGAGAGAATGCATGCCATACTTCATTAAAAATGGTGGTTGAAATGTCAGTTTTGTTGATTTCCACATGCTAGAGGTGTTTTCAAATTTTCTCCTCCAAACTCCACCAAAACAAAAAAATGAGCTTGGAATCATGTAGATAATTTCACCAACTTTCCATTGATATAAAGAACATAAAAACCGAGCTCTAGATCGAAAGTTATGCCCCTCTGAAAATTTAGGGCAAAACAGGCCAAAATGGGTTGGCGGGCCAAAAATTTGAAATTTTCCCACTTTTTGCATTTGGGAAAATTTCCCCAAAAATCTCCATGCCCCACTGCTCTGGTGCCACGTGGCATGATTTGATTGGTTGCAGGCCCTTCTTGCTTCATTTTCCATCATTTCAGCCTTTGGAAAATTTTCCAAAAATTCTCCGCCGACTGGATGACCCGAGGACACGTGTCATGTTATGTGATTCACCACGGGCATTTGCTCTCAACTTTTCCATTGTTGTTGACCATCTTCCCTAGATCGGAGACACATGGTAGAACCCTATTGGATGCAGGCCTTTCATGTTCATTTTTCCATGTGGGCTTGCCTTGTGTTTTTACCACCATGTGGACACGTGGCTTGATTTGATTGGTTGCGGGCCCTGGGAGGCGGGCTTTCCTTTCAGTATTTTCCTCTGATTTTGCTTTGGGAAAAATTCCCAACTTTCCCCATGCTCCACCACTCGAGGACACATGGCTTATTTCAATTGGTTCGTGGGCATCTGAAGGGTCTAAGAATTTGTTTGCACCAACATTTGGGAAATTTTCCCAACTCCTTCCCACCGCTCAGATCCCTGACGGCCCCTGGGAAATGTGGCCTCCTCCAATTGGCTCAGGTTTTGGGGGTGGGCTTTACTTTTTGAATTTTTCACACTTGGGTGAAAAGGAAAAAAATATTTTCACACCTCTCGACCCCCGACGCCGTGGTCACACGTGGCTTCTTTCAATTGGTTGGCGGGCCTAAAGGGTCGAAGAATTTGTTTGTGCCAACATTTGGGAAATTTTCCCAACTCCTTCTCACCACTCCGATCCTCGATGGCCCCTGGGACATGTGGCCTCCTCGTATTGGCTCGGGTTTTGGGGGTGGGCTTTCCTTTTGAAATTTTCCAAACTTGGGCGAAAAGGAAAAAAATCTTTTCGCACCTCTCGACCCCCGACGCCATGACACGTGGCCGCATCTTATTTGCCGGCGGGCCCTCGGGCCGAAAATTTCCTCTTTGAACCCCGCCAAACACTTGGTAAAAATTTCAAGTTTACCTCCACCTCCACCCTTCCTAGGACACGTGGCCTCCTCCCATTGGTTCGGGTTTTCCATGGGAAAATTTCCCACAAAAACTCCTACACGAGCCATAACTTCAAAAATACATGAAGTTAGGAGGAAAACTTTACCTTTACGGAAAGCCGAGAAGGAGCTTTATCCAATGGTGCCATTCCCGAGAAGGCTTTGAGTGCCTTCAAGATAAAAAAAAATTCTGACCGAGGCACAAGGGAGGAAAGAGGGAGGGAGTTAGCCAAAAATAAGCAAGGGGATAACACTAGTTTTTACCCACAAAAGTCCAAGGCGTCGACACATCACTCATCCAAAACTAATCACTCACCTAAAGTGAACAAAGGTACCAAGTTCCTCTTTTATGTTAGCTTACTCCAAAAGTTATCATGATTATATAAATATAATTAAATATATTGCAATGCATAAACTAGATCTATATCTTTAACCATATGCAAGCTTAATTAAACAAGAACCATAATCATATTTACCATACAAGATTCATTAACGAGATGTGTCAACAATCTATATACAGCCACAAAGATTAATTATATTAATTGTTGTAAAACACATAAGCTTCATACATACATAATACTATCATCATAAGTCATGTGTGCTCACAAACTCACAACGATAACACTACTACAACATGGGATCCCTAAACCATGCAAATGAATACATATTTATAGGTAGTGGGGACTTTCCCTTCACCACCCATACACCTTTCAAAAATAGACTACATGTTAAGAATAGCCATGCACCCTTACATGATAAATACAAAAGCATGCAATCTTTCTAATAATAGATCATCTAATAATACAACTACAATATAATCCTATTATTAGCTCCAAAACTATGCATGTCGATTGATCTTCTACTTGTCCAAATAGTCTTCGTGTGTTTTCCAATTCTTCTACAAAACGTTCCCTCGCACTCCATGTCTATAATTAGCCTCATACTTGCGCAAAACGGCTAAGTCCTTATTTCATGTTGTCCCGGTGTGTCTTGTTTCACTATAATTTTGCACACCCCTACGCACCCTATGTCTGCATACCCAATCCTTTTTATTTGTTTCATACCTAGGTTGTAATTCACCACCTAACACATTCACTTGTGTTTGTAGACACTACTGATGGATGGTAATAATTTATCCACTAAGCTCACATTCATGCCACAGGATCCGTAGTAAAATTCCTAGTCGTGCACCTTCTCAGGAGTCCCGTAGGGAAGGATAGGTCACGTGCCTTTATTTCTTTGATGTCATTTTACGAGACATATATATGATTTTATGCTCATTGCGAGCATTTTGACCACACCTAGAGTGTGATGACATTATATATAGACTTGACTTATTATTGATATATATACAAATACTTCTTTTTCTTTCAATCATTCTTGTGTACTCTTAGATGCTCAGAATTTCCAATGCATTTTGGATGCATGCTATGGATGATGATATGCTAACAAAATGATTTATTTTTTTGTTTTGTTTTATTTTGGTTTTTCAAGCAATATTTGATACCTCTAATTTAGTTAGCAAATTATGATGAATGTGATATGATAAGAAAATGAACCCACTCCACTTCTAACTCCATGTAACTAGTAAGATGTGAGGGCTCAACACCGAGAGCCAAAAGGGACATGAGTTGTATGATTTTGATGAATGGAAGTGATGAGAGAAAGAAAATATTTTGACATAAATCTAATTAGGAACCTACAACCTACTCTATACACGCTTTACTAGATATCCTAGAATGTGATCTCGCTTACAATTTTATCTATACTTAGATCCGTAGATGGCCACTCGATTGAAAAAATCTAGTTTTAAGGTTTTAACTCTTTTGAACATACACATCTAATTCACTTTTTTGGGATTTAAGATTTCAAAGAACTTTTTATTGAATGAATTGCTTATAACTTACTAACTTATTTAAGGATACCCCACTAGACATTGCCCCATGCTACCAAAGAAGAAGCATGGGCTCATCACCAAAGATTGGTGGGGCAAGGAAGTGTGGTTTTATTTGTAAATGAAATATTTTTGCATTTATTTGATTTGAATTGTTCATTTTTTTACTTTGGGTTTAAATTGTGCTTTTGGGAGTAAGATCTTGCCTCTTAGCCTCGGCCCCATACAACCAATAAGATGGGAGGGCTCAACATTAAAGGTTGAGGTAGGCGAACAAGCAATCCAGTAAAGAGTTTTGTTAGTGCAAAATCACGCACCGCCGCTGGACGCACATCGAGCTTCTAGGTTGATGTTCGGGCATCCAGTGTGATTGCACAACATGGAAACCTCTCTCCAAGTGTGGGACTTGTAAAACCGAGAGAGGAATCTCCAGAGAAGGCTGGTTCTGCTCCTAATCTACCTGCCACAAGCTATTCCAGTGCAGGCAAGCTAATCTAATCCTAATCTAACCATGCCAAGGAGACAGAGAGAGAGAGAGAGAGAAAGGAAAAAAAGCAAAAGCCTACACTAAAACGGTGATACACCAGAGAAGGAGAATGTTGGACATCTATCAAAACGCCATGGGACAAAGAGAGGTGAGCAATGGGAAGGATGGACGAGATGCATCACGAGCCCAAGGATAGATTTCACATAGAAAATGTCCCAAAACTCCATGAACACAGGCTCCAAACTGCAATGAACATTCAAACATGCACGTATACCGCAATGAAGAGAGGCAAGAAGAGGACAAGCAAAAACGAGGAAGGATGGACGGATGCATCACAAAACATGTTTTGTTGCTCCGAGTTTGCCTGCATGAACATCATTCCATTAGTAAAAGGCAAAAACGCCATTACAGAGCAAGGGGAGGAGGTTCCAACTCCATTTTCAACCCTAGAGAAGAAAAGAATGGAGGCGGAGCGGAAAGAATGAACAACTTCTTTTATATTTTGCCACTCCTTACAATATATAGGAAGAATGAGAGAAGGAAGAAAGAGGAAAGTCAGATCTACTCCAACCACCCCCAGGTCATATTTTAAATCATCTCATTATGGTAGAAGCGGCGGATCTTGGCAAAACGGCGGGCTGTCTGCTGCATTAAAGCTGGTTGTTGAAGCGTCACTTCTGGCCGTGCACACGAAGAGCCGTTTCTTGATTTTCTCTCTTCAGACTACACCAAAACTCGAGATTGATCCTAGAATCATGTAGAGCATCTCAACAGCTTTCCGTTGATATAAAGAACGTGGAAACCCGAGCTCTGGATCAAAAGATATGGCGATCTGAAGATTTAGGGCACGGAACAGACCAAAACGGATTTTAAAATGTTTTCCCGCTCTTCACCGTCTGGACGACACGTGGCACGTGCTGATTGGACGAGCAATTCTCTGTCCTCCATCTTTCGCGGGCTTTCCTTTTGAAATTACTTGTGGGCCCCTTAAACTTGGACACGTGGCGCCATTTCATTGGTTCGGTTCAGCGCTCGATAACTCGCCCCTTTGACCTTTTGACTTTTTCTCCGTGAGGACACGTGGCGCTTCGATTGGTCTTTGCTCCTTCGGCTCCTTCACATTTCGCGTCCATTTGTCCCGGATGTCCCATTTGATTTTGGGCCCTTTGTGCTCATTTCGGCCGGTTCGGGCATTTCGCGTCCATTTGTCCCAGATGTCCCATTTGATTTTGGACCCTCTGGACTCATTTCGGCCATTCGGCCGGTTCGCGCCTTTTTGGCCCGATTGTCCCATTTGCGTCCCTCTCAGCAGTTAGCCAATTTTTTCTCGGTCGAACCGGCATTTCGCGCCCGCCACGTACTTTTGTCCCAGATGTCCCCGTTGCTTTGCGGGCTGTTTGTGCTTACTTCGGCCGAGCCGGCCGGTTCGGGCCTTTTTGTCCCAAATGTCCCGACTGCCCCTAGGACTAGGACTTAGTCATTTTTATGATTTTTTCCTGGATCAACCTACTTGCCTTCTGCAACCTTTTTTCACATTTTCTCAGAGCTTGCTCTTTTCCTCTCAGACAGGGAACTTAGAAAATATTTGAGGGGACTCTAGCAACATGATTTTTGGCCCCGAATCAATCAATTTTCCTGGGACTTGAATATTCTGATGCATGTTATCAAAATTACCCGGGGGGGTGAAATTTTGACAACAGTTTGGCGACTCAGTGGGGTCATCTGCCTGCTAGATGAATGATCAGTAGCCTGAAGCATCCATTGGGCATGGAGTCATGAGTTGTAACCTCGCAACTGATCTGAACTTTGAAAACCTCCCTCTGAGCCACTTGAAACCCACCGGACATGGAGTTGTTCTCACCAAAAACCACTGAAAAGAACTGTGCAAGAGCAAAACCAGCAACACCAAAACTATGTACAAAACTGAAAATCATACATGCCCCAAATGGAACATGCAGAGTGTGCACAAGCACTTCTTCTGCTGAAAGCAAACCTAGCTACTCTACTCTAACTGGAAGCAAAGGCAAGCTAAACAAACCCTGCAACTGGTTGTGAGAAATAGCTTCCTTTCTTCAAAATTGGCAGCCATGCAATTGATTTGGCACTGATCATGGCTGTTTGGATGGATGGAAAATCAACAAGAAGCTGGTCTTCTATCCAAATCATCAAGGTATCAACTGAAAAATCCAATACCTCTTTTAGTTGCTCTGCATTTGGATTGGAGAGGTATGGCAGCTGATCCTTGGTACTTTGTAGCTCATCCTCATGCTCAGAAGCAAGCATGACTGGTTGTGGCTTCTCCTTTGGCTCCAATGAAGCCAAATACCTGATTGGGCAAGGTCTGATCAGTTTGATATGCCCATAGCTCTGATTTTCAACTCCAAGAATGGAGTTTTCTTGCAGACCCACCTGAATGGATGATGTGGAAGCAATGGTAGAACCCTTCTGCCCTTTCTCTTCCTCCGATGAAGAACATGGAAGATTAAAGTCTTCCAATTTTGATTCCAAAGGGCTGCTATAAGATGCAGGCTGCTGCAAATGAATGTTGTCCTCCATGACAGCAGGCTCTGGTGTTTGGAATGTGGATGATGAAAGAGAGAATGGTGAAAACTCAACCGGCTCTTCTCCATCAAAACAGTCCTCCAAATCGAAGCTGTGTAAAAGCGCCTCATTCTTTGTCTTTCTTGCTCGTATTCAACTTCCTCCGTGGTGTCCTCTTGATGTGCAACCTGACCACCATGGTTTGCTTCACTCTCCAATATTGAGTTTGAGAGATCAAACTCCTCTTCATTACTAGAACTTGAGAGAGGTGAAGTAGAAAGAAGAACTGAAGGTTCTCCTGTAGCCTGCTTTGTGCTCAAAGCCCTTGGATCTGCACTTTTCTCCTCCACAGCTAGAATGTGCTCCTCTTCTTTTGGATTTGGAGCAGCTTCTCCTTCCTCTAATGTTTGAAGGCAATCTTGCTCTTGATTGAACTCCTTCTCCAGCATGAAGTTTGTCAAGTCAAACTCTTCAATTTGCTGCTCTAGAGGACAAGTTGGGACTGCAAGATCTTCTTCTTCTGCTGCAACCAAATCAGTCCTAACCACCATTTGTTCAACCTTAGCCTCTTCTGTAGGCTTAACCATCAAGGGGATCTTTGTCATCCCAAATTTGGTAGCCCAAACCTTCAAGTCATCTGTCATTTCTTTTCTGTTGGGCTCCTCTTCCTGCTGTCCTTGATGACTGATTTTTTCAATTCCTTCTTCCCCATATGAAATTGGGAATGCAAGAGGAATGGGCTGAAACTCAACTGATTTTACAATTTTTTGTGGTGGTGGAGGCAGTGAAACCTCTTGTTTCTTTGGAGGAGGGGGTATTTCTGTTAGCTCTTGTGGAGGGGATGACTGTTTGGAAGGGAAAAGGAAAGAAGAATCGAGATGAGGTGGAAGACTGGGGGGTGGAGAAATGGATTCAACACTTGGGACAGCAGATGGAGGGTTTGAAACTTGACACTGCTGAAATGAAACAGATTGGGAAAGAGGAAAAGGAAAGGCATGAGATGGTGTGCTTACCCGTTGACAAGGTTGCTGAATACTTCTCTCATACACCTCTATTTCTTCAATCCACTTTGCAAGCAAAGGCAGCGTTGCAATCATGAAGTCAAGCTTCTCCTGAGGGCTGTAATGCCTTGGAAAAGGTCCCACCCATGGACAGGGTGCTCCATAACCGATTCCAAAAGATTTCATCATTGCTTGAGCCCTAGACTGCACTATGTTTACCTCCATCTTTTGAATTTTCTCCAACAGACCAGCATCTTGCATCTGATTGTCTTCATTATATGCATACTCTTGCTCTTGGAAAGCTCCATAGCCAAACTGACTTTGGCACTGTTGTTCATATGAATATGCATGCTGATCTGGAGGATTTGTAAAACCTGTTGGAGGTGGAATATACAGTTGTTTTTGATATGAAATCCATGATGGAAATGAAGTCATGATTGCACAACTTCAAAGAATGAGGAAGAATGAAAGAGATGGAAAGAAGGATGAATGGAAAATGAATGAAAATGAATGGAAAGGAAGGTCTGCAACTTCAGAGATGGTTATTGACCAGATGGAGTCGCCAGATGTGTTTGCAAGTGCCTCCAAAGGCTGAAATCTTCACAGGAACACATCAACCTGCAAAATATGAAGTGAAAGACCTCTAAGGTCCCACTGGCATGCATGCCAAAACTGTTAGTGCAAAATCACAAAGCACCCCTAGATGCACATCAGGCTTCTAGGTTGATGTTCAGGCATCCAGTGTGATTGCACAACATGGAAACCTCTCTCCAAGCGTGGGACTTGTAAAACCGAGAGAGGAATCTCTAGAGAAGGCTGGTTCCTACTCCTAAACTACCTGCCACAAGCTATTCCAGTGCAGGCAAGCTAATCTAATCCTAATCTAACCATGCCAAGGAGACAGAGAGAGAGAGAGAGAGAAAGGAAAAAAAGCAAAAGCCTACACTAAAACGGTGATACACCAGAGAAGGAGAATGTTGGACATCTATCAAAACTGCCATGGGACAAAGAGAGGTGAGCAATGGGAAGGATGGACAGATGCATCACAGGCCCAAGGATAGATTTCACACAGAAAATGTCCCAAAACTCCATGAACACAGCTCCAAACCTGCAATGAACATTCAAACATGCACAGATACCTGCAATGAAGAGAGGCAAGAAGAGGACAAGCAAAAACAAGGAAGGATGGACAGATGCATCACAAAACACGTTTTGTTGCTCCAGAAGTTTGCACAGAACATCATTCCATTAGTAAAAGGCAAAAACGCCATTACAGAGCAAGGGAGGAGGTTCCAACTCCATTTTCAACCCTAGAGAAGAAAAGAAGGGAGGGCAGAGCAGAAAGAATGAACAACTTCTTCTTTTTTTTTTGCCACTCCTTACAATATATAGGAAGAATGAGAGAAGGAAGAAAGAGGAAAGTCAGATCTACTCCAACCACCCCCAGGTCGTATTTTAAATCATCTCATTATGGTAGAAGCGGCGGATCCTGGCAAAACGGCGGGCTGTCTGCTGCATTAAAGCTGGTTGTTGAAGTCACTTCTGACCGTGCACACGAAGAGCCGTTTCTCAATTTTCTCTCTTCAGACTACACCAAAACTCGAGATTGATCCCGAATCATGTAGAGCATCTCAACATCTTTCCGTTGATATAAAGAACGTGGAAACCCGAGCTCTGGATCAAAAGATATGGCAATCTGAAGATTTAGGGCATGGAAGACCAAAACGGATTTTAAAATGTTTTCCCGCTCTTCACCGTCTGGACGACACGTGGCACGTCTTGATTGACGAGAATTCTCTCGCCCTCCGTCTTTCGCGGGCTTTCCTTTTGAAATTACTTGTGGGCCCCTTAAACTTGGACACGTGGCGCCATTTCATTGGTTCGGTTCGGCGCTCAATAACTCACCCTTTGACCTTTTGACTTTTTCTCCCGTGAGGACACATGGCGCTTCGATTGGTCTTCGGCTCCTTCGCGTTACTTCGCTTCCATTTGTCCCGGATGTCCCATTTGATTTTGGGCCCTTTGTGCTCATTTCGGCTGGTTCGAGCATTTCGTGTCCATTTGTCCCGGATATGTCCCATTTGATTTTGGACCCTCTGGACTCATTTCGGCGATTCGCCGATTCGCGCCATTTTGGCCCGATTGTCCCATTTGCGTCCCTCTCAACAGTTAGCCAATTTTTTCTCGGTCGAACCGGCATTTCGCGCCCGCCACGTAATTTTGTCCCAGATGTCCCCGTTGCTTTGCGGGCTATTTGTGCTTACTTCGGCCGAGCCGGCCGGTTCGGGCCTTTTTGTCCCAAATGTCCCGACTGCCCCTAGGACTAGGACTTAGTCATTTTTATGATTTTTTCCTGGATCAACCTACTTTCCTTCTGCAACCTTTTTTCACATTTTCTCAGAGCTTGCTCTTTTCCTCTCAGACAGGGAACTTAGAAAATATTTGAGGGGACTCTAGCAACATGATTTTTGGCCCCGAATCAATCAATTTTCCCGGACTTGAATATTCTGATGCATGTTATCAAAATTACCCAGGGGGGGTGAAATTTTGACAACAAGTTTATAATGTAAGAGATTTTCTCGGGAAAGATTTGACATCAAGAAACTTCTAAAATGTATCTATGGGCGAGAGACACCTAGGCTAGCGTTGAAGCTTACGAGTAGAACCAAGTATGTAGGCCTTGGTAGGATCAATGTCAAAATTATGTCTTATCTTGTCAAATTGATGAAATGATCATAAATGTTGATGATAATATGGTGAATACTTGAAGAGGTATGATCAAACTTTTGCCAATGTTTTTAGAATTTTTTTAAATTTGCTTGAAAGATAAGTTCATTGATTACAAATTTACAAAATGATTTGGTAGATGAATATGCAATGCAGATACAATAATGTACATGCAAAATGCAAATGGATCATGCATAGTAATGTTTCAAGTGAAGTGAGTTGACAAATTCATCAAATTCTTCACCCTCTAATGTTGAGTTGTGGAGCTCAATTACTTCATTTTAGCATGTAATTGGAACTTTTTGGAAAATACAAGATTACGGCATCGGTGTGTGACCAAAGATCACAACAAGTAAGGAACCAGCAGGTGGTTAGGTAGAACCGCAGCGGTTACCTATGTGACGAATTTTTAATTAACTCTTGGGAATTATATCTATTTTTAGCATTAAAATATATTTATTAATTGTAGTTACATGGCTAAGTGCCCTGAGTCTATAAATGACTATATAAGCATAAAAGATAGGGTTTAGAAGAGAGAGAATTAACAAGAATTAGAAAGAACCTGGAAAAGGTTGGTGAGAGAGAATTCTTGGTGATGAAGTAAAAGCTTGATAAAAAGAAAGTACTGAACATCTAAGAGGTGTGGAATATTGTAAATATTCATTGTATATCTTTTCAAAACTTTGGATTATATATTTGCTTATTTCTTGGTGGATGTAGCTCACACTAGGTGAACCACGTTAAATCTAGTGTTGATTTATGTCTCTTATTTTGTATATTTCTTCTAGTAGAATATCTATTTTTATTTGCATGTATGCATAGATCTGATATATTATATGTAAAACCGGTGTGCTAACCCCAACAATTGGTATCAAAGCTTTGTTTGAGGGTTTTGTGTGTTGACATATTTACTAACAGAGGGTTTTCTGATTGAGTGGGAGCTACAAAAATGGCAGAAGAAAATAAATACAAGGTAGAGAAATTTGACGGCCGAAATTATCAATTATGAAAGATGCAGATTGAATATTAGATGTATCAAAGAGATTTGTATTTACTTGTTGGATGAGAATTCTAGACCTACGAAGATGACTGATGAAGAATGGAAAATTCTTGACAGAAAGGCTTTGGGATCTATAAGATTGAGCTTGGAAACATCTGTGGCTTCCAATATTACAGAAGCAACTTCTATGGTAGACTTAATGAATTCTCTTGCTAATTTATATGAAAAACCTAGTACTTCAAATAAATTTTATTTGATGAAGAAACTATTTAGTTCTAAGATGCATGAAGGTGAATCTGCCTCTAGTCATTTGAATGATTTTTGATCTATTGTAAATCAGTTAAAATCGGTTGCAATACCATTTGATGATGAAGTAAAAGCACTTTTATTCTTATGTTCTTTTCTTGATAGTTGGGACAACTTGGTAATGGTTATTAGTAATACAGCATCTGCTAATAATATTTTGAAGTTTGATGATGTGGTTAGTATAATCTTGAATGAAGAAATTCGCAAGAAGAGTACAGAGGAATCATCATCTGGAAATGCTTTGAATATAGAAAGAAGGGGCGAAAGAAAGAGAGATCCAAGAGTAAGAGTAATATAAAATCAACGTCAAGGGATAGCATATCTAAATCCAAAAGTAAGGGAATTACTTCTTGGAAATGTGGAAAGAAAGGACATGCAAAGAAATATTGTTGGTCAAAGGACAAAGAGAAACAACAACTAGATGAAGGTAAAGAAGAAATCTTGTTGCATCGTAGGTAATGCAAGATGATCTTATTCTTTCTTTAGATGGTAGAATTGAATCATGGGTTTTAGATTCAGGAGCTTCTTTCCATGCAACCCCTAATAAGGGTTATTTCAGAAATTATGTCTAGGGAAATTTTGGGCATGTTTATTTGGGTGATGATCAACCTTGCATTATTGCTAGTAAAGGGGAAGTTCATCTAAAATTACAGAATAGAAATACATGGGTATTGAAAGATGTGAGGCATGTACCAAGCCTCAGGAGAAATCTTATTTCTGCAGGGCAACTAGGTGAATCTGGTTACATGGTTACTTTTACAGGAGACTCTTGGAAAGTCACCAAGGGTGCTTTTGTTGTGGCAAGAGGTAAGAAGGTAGGAATGTTATATTTATCTACCTATATTACTAATTCCTTTTCTATATTATATACTTCAGATTCAGATGCATGCATGTGGCATAACCGTTTGGGTCATATGAGTCAAAAAGGAATGTATATCTTAAAGGCTAAGGGTAACTTAATAGATTTGAAAGATTTAGATCTTGATTTTTGTGAGCATTGTATCTTTGGAAAGTAAAAGAGAGTGAGATTTCTCCAAGTTGGGGCAACTAAGAAGGAGCAAAAATTGGAGCTTGTACACTCGTATATGTGTGGGACCAAACTTTCGGGTATCTTCTCAAGGAGGATCCTAGTATTATGTTACTTTCATTGATGATGCTACAAGAAAGGTATGGGTTTATTATATTAAACATAAATCTGATGTTTTTGAGACTTTTAAAAGATGGAAAGCCCTTGTTGAGAATGAATCAAATTCTAAGTTAAAGTGCCTTAGATATGAAAATGGTGGTGAATATTGTAGCAAGGCTTTCAATTATTATTGTTTAGTGAATGGGATACATAGAGAAAGAACGGTTCCAAGAACACCATAGGAGAATGGTGTTGCAAAAAGAATGAATACAGACAATCATGGAACATGCTAAAAGTATGAGGATACATTCTGGATTGCCCTTGTAGTTTTAGGTAGAATCAGTTGATACAACAGTTTATTTGATTAACTGTGGACCTTCAAGTTCACTAGATGGAGGAATACCGAGGAAGCTTAGACCAAAAAGAGGTAGATCTTTATTTTCTTAAATTTTTTGTTTGAAGCTTTTGTGCATGTTGATAAGGAAAATAGAAAAAAGTTAGATGCAAAATCTAAGAGGTGCACTTTTATTGGTTATGGATCTAGTGATTTCGATTCCCATTTTTGGGATTTAGAGAATTCTAAAATTATTAGGAGTCGTGATATTGAATGGAATGAAAAGAGAATGTACAGGGATCAAATTTTGGTACCCAAGGATGAGAAAATTGAGAAGTTTATTGATGAAAATGAACTCTCATGTTTTAAAGAAACACCTACAGAAATACATAGTAACCGTGGTCAGTTAGTCCCTGACCGGCATCGGTTAGATGAACCACCGATGGTTACAGAGGATGAGAACCAGCATCGGTTAGCAGAACTAATGTCGGTTAGAGGTGATTAGCGTTGGTCACTATCAGATTTGGATAGGAATGTCCAGGAGGCCCAGATTGAGCCTCTGGTACCCCAAACTCCTGTGAGAAGGTCACAAAGGGTAAGTAAACTTCCAAAAAGATTTACACCTTCTCTATTTTATTTATTATTGACTGATAGTGGTGAACCAGAGAGATTTGAAGAAGTAATGTAGGATAAGACTCACGTTCAGTGGGAGCATGGCATGGATGAGGAGATGGACTCCTTGGAACAGAACTAGACTTGGGATTTGGTTAAGTTAATAGCAGGTTATATAACATTGCAGAACAAGTGGATTTATAGGATTAAGGAAGAAGAGGGTGGACAGAAAAGGTACAAGGCAAGGCTTGTAGTAAAGGGATTTACACAAAAAATAGGTATTGACTTTGGTGAAATATTTTCTCCTGTTGTTAAGATGACTTCTATTTGTACTATATTGAGTTTAGTTGTAGTAGAATATTTGCATTTAGAGAAACTAGATGTGAAGACAGATTTCCTTCATGGTGATTTGGATGAAGAGATTTATATGTAAAGAACCGCTTGGGTATGAAGTCAAGGGTAAGGAGAAATTAGTGTGCATGTTGAAAAAGAGCCTATATGGGCTCAAGTAAGCTCTAAGGCAATGGTATATGAGGTTTGATAGTTTTATGCATGAGCATGGTTACTTGAGATGTGAATCTGACCATTGTGTTTATTTCAAGAAGCTTGAAAATGGGAGCTATATTATTTTATTACTGTATGTGGATGATATGCTTATTGCAGGATCTAGTATGCAGGACATTGGTGAGCTTAAGAGAAAGCTAGCTCACACATTTGCAATGAAGGATTTAGGAGCTGAAAAAAGAATCCTTGGCATGCAAATACACAGAGACAGAAAAACAAGAAATTATATTTATCTCAGGAGGATTATATCTACAAGGTGTTAGAAAGGTTCAACATGTAGAATGTAAAACCTGTTAGCACACCTATGGTTGGACACTTCAAATTGAGCAAAGATCAGTGTCCTTCATCACATGAGGAGGTCAAATACATGACACAAGTACCATATGCTTCAACAGTTAGGAGTCTCATGTATGTTATGGTTTGTATAAGACCGGACATCGCACGTGGTAGTGGGAGTTGTGAGTAGATATATGGCTAATCCAGGTAAAGAGCATTGAAAAGTAGTCCAATGGATACTTAGGTATTTGAAAGGGACATCTAGCATGTAGTTATGCTATGGAGGTTTGGATATTTCATTTCATGGCTATGTTGATTCGGATATGGCTGGAGATCTGGATGGTAGGGAGGAGCACTACCGGATATATTTTCACGTGAGGTGGAATGACAATTAGCTGGATTTCAAGATCGCAGAAGGTTATGGCTTTGTCTACTACAGAGGTAGAGTATGTTACAGCTATAAAGGCTAGAAAAGTTATGATATGGATGAGTAGGTTAATGGAAGAGTTGGAAAAGGAGAAAAGTGATTGTAAACCTGCTCGGGGACAGTCAAAGTGCAATTCATTTGGCTAAGAACTTAGTGTTTCATTCGAGAACGAAACAGATTCATTGAGGTATCACTTCATTAGGCGGTATTGGAGGAAGGACAATTGAATCTGGAAAAGATTCATACGAGCAAGAACCCTACGGATATGCTAACGAAGCCATTAGCAAAGGAGAATTTGGATCTACACTAATAGATTTGGATCAGTTTTACAGATGAATAACGTACAATATTAAACACGGAATAATAATATTCTTTCAATTCATTCCAGATGATTTACATAAGATGCAATTACAAATATATAGGCACATAGTTTCCTATAAATTAGAAACTACTCTACTAATCTTTTGAGTTGGTTGTAATAACCAAACAACTCAACACAAACTTGTTATTAGTTGTTTTATATAATAACTAAATAACAAATTACTAATATAATAATAATTACCAAATGTAATTATTATCTACAAAATGTAAATACTAAATCCTAACATTCCCCCCCTTAGTGTTTACATGGTAGAAAAACATCCACACTCTCAACTGCAGTATGCTCACCCCTGTGGCATGTCCAACTCTATGACTCATGACCTTGATCCAAAAGAAAGGCTCGCTCCTTCCATGGTTTTAAACAGGCTTACCACAAACCTTGACGTGACAGGAACCTCATCAACTGTCCACCTTGTGTGGTTTTCTGGATCCTCCCACAAACCCTTTCAAGATCCATGAACTGACTTACTCTGGTGCTACTGTTCACCACTATGCTTATACATCAGGGAATTATGTAGGAAACACAACATGCATATCACAAAACTACACAATAGAAGATATATTGAAAAAATTTCACATTACTTCCTATAAGAATCGTAATGTTCTTAATCGTAGTCTCTATCATTGATCGTTGCCACTCGATCTCGAACAAAGATAGAAAAAACTCGCCATCCGCTATATCGAAGCTTTCCTTGAATAAGTTGTTTCGGGTACAGAATGGGAATGGAACATTGGTATGTATTCCCCACAATGTGAAATTCCACTCATATAGATACTGAGAAGCAAAATGCATCGAAGAACATACTCCTGAATGGATCTTGCTAGTTAGGTCTTGCTGCACATGGTCACTAATGCTAGTGAACGTATTCTTCTAGCTGACCATCTTCCAAAGAAGTACGGCAGTTAGAGGACCAATTCAGTCAAAGGATCACTGACAGTCATCTGCGCTCCAACACAACTCTCTTTCCAACATCCATCAAATACCACACAAAACAGGAACACTGCAAACTGAAGCACACTGAGAAAATGGAAACCACACTGAAAATCATATACTCACACCATACATATGTCACCACAACTTCTACACGGCCCCGTCATTGGTGACTGATGAGAGTTCATTGATCGACCTCCTTCCTCCGTGCCTCCTTCCTCCATCGACATGCTGCTAACTCAGTTGGATTTAGATATGAAGCTCAACTGTTTACACATTGTTTATTATATCTTCCCTCCCGCAATGTGAAACACTTTATTTTTTCGGACGTCGGGTAACACCGACAATGCGTCCGTGAGGCAAAAAAATTTATTTTTTTATTTTTGAGACTTTTACAATTTTTGACTCTGACTCAATAAATGATGTATTTGGACAATGACAAAACTAAAAACATAAGTCACTTTTAGAGATTTTTCGAACTTTGACGATGACTCGTATAATTTGACATGACAAATGACAATGACTCACAAATTTGACATAGACCTATGACGTGTACACACTTAATCTTGAATTTATATGTCTTTGATGACTAATGGAACATTTAATGTAAAAAATAACATTAAATATTAATTTGAGACTGACATAAACAAATAATCACAAATGACAAACTCCTATTATAAAGACTCAAGATGACTTACAATACACTATAACAATGAGACAATTGAATGTCTTAACAATTACATTTGAATAATGGACTCAATATATACGTAAATTTTAACAAGGACACATTTATATTGAAGTGACTCTATTTATAATGACATGTCAAGAAAACATGTACTACGTGGAGGTATAAAACTTACGAGTAGATTGCATGGTCAAAAAATATCCCGATTCAGATGCCAAGGTAAATGCATACCAGAATCAGATGAACACCACTAAATCTTGTACGCATGGACAAATATACTTGCAGATAGATAAATGCATAGGAATGCATATGGACTAGTCACTGCATATAAAATAAGAGTCGGCGGTGCATGTAGATATGAGTTCTATTCTCCACAATTGTTCCACCTGGGACAATAAAATCCACAAGCCAAAGAAGACTGCGTGGGAATAATCCCAAAATTGTGAGCCTCAGATTTTATGATACAACCTTCTCTTAAAAAAATCCTGCCTTATGATTGAAAACGCTTTCTATAGAAACGATGAGATCTGCAACAATTTTTAGAAGACACGGTCATTGGCAGATCTAAAATGGCGATGATGAGTGGATCAAGAAATGTCACAGGATCCGAGATTGATGTAGATCAGAGGATAAATATTCACTGTCAAAAGTAGATCCTATAACATCTTTTAAACGAAGAGATCATTGGAATGATGCTCGGGAAATCCAATAATGTGTTTGCATATGAACATGATCAAGACAATGGAAATAAGAATCACAAGCCGTGTGCTAGATCAGGGAATTCTTCACAAATCAAGCGAATACCCCAAAATTCGAGTTATACCAGTCAAACGTTGATGCGGGTCTATAAGGCTTGAATGCATCCATCTACAGGGTTGATAATTTTGAATAACCATTGAGCAATGAGTCACCTTTCACATGTTCCAATGCAAAAATACAAGTGAATGTAAATCAAAGTAATGGATCTATTGATCCAACAATTATACGCTCTTCAAATCTGATCATGTACACCTGTATAACAGAATTCTAAAGGCACCATAGGTGGATATGAAGATGAAGAGAAGATTGACAAAATTTTGTATACTTCCTGAATCCACAGTTTCCTTAAACATCCATAATATTTCCCTACTCTGATACCAAATAATAAATTTGGATCAGTTTTATAGATGAATAACGTACAATATTAAACACGGAATAATAATATTCTTTCAATTCATTCGATGATTTACATAAGATGCAATTACAAATATATAGGCACATAGTTTCCTATAAATTAGGAAACTACTCTACTAATCTTGTGAGTTGTTTGTAACAACCAAACAACTCAACACAAACTCGTTATTAGTTGTTTTATATAACAACTAAATAACAAATTACTAATATAATAATAGTTACCAAATGTAATTATTATCTACACAATGTAAATACTAATTCCTAACATACACTCTACTTATGTTGGTCTTTGATTTTGATACTTGAAGAGAAAGAAAAAAGCTAAGGAAGAATCCAAGAATGACATCGTACAGGGTATGGTGCAGTAATTAAACTCCAAGTGGGAGATTGTTGAGTTGTGGAGCTCAATTACTTCATTTTAGCATGCAATTGGAACTTGCTGGAAAATACAAAGAACTTCAAAGATCAATTAAGGGCAAACCAAAGATCGATCAAGTATGACTAGCATTGGTCAAGCAAGTAAGGAACTGGCATCGCTTACTGTGTGACAAAGTTTTAATTAACTCTTGGGAATTATATCTATTTTTAGCATTAAAATAGATTTATTAATTGTAATTGCATGGCTAAGTTCCCTAAGTCTATAAACGACTATATAAGCATAAAAGATAGGGTTTAGAAGAGAGAGAATTAACAAGAATTAAAAAGAACCTGGAAAAGGTTGGTGAGAGAGAATTCTTGGTGATGAAGCAAAAGCTTGATAGAAATAAAGTACTGAACATATTAGAGGTGTGGAAGATTGTAAATCTTCATTGTATATCTTGTCAAAGCTTTGGATAATATATTGGCTTGTTTCTTGGTGGACGTAGCCCACACTGGGTGAACCATGTTAAATCTGGTGTTGATTTATGTCTCTTGTTTTGTATATTTCTTTTGCTTGAATATCTCGCTTTTATTTGCATGTATGCTTAGATCGATATATTATCTATACAACCAGTTTTCTAATCCCAACATCTAATGTACACAAGTGATATGCCTCATTCTTGTAGTCCTCCATGACTCTATATGGGCCCGACCACTTGAGCATGAAATTTTGCTGTCAAGTCTCAATACCAGATCTCCTAGTAATATCTCATGCTCATACACCTTCTTGTTGTATTATCGGCTCATTTGGTTAGCATAGACACTATGTCATTGCTCAGCTTTGAGCCGAGCTTCATCGAGGGTTTCTATCTCAACAAGTTGTGCCTTGCGATATCCTTCTTCACCTAATATGCCTTGCAATGATATTCGGAGACTAGGTATCTCAACTTTAAGTGGTAAAACCGCTTCAGAACCGAACACTAAGGAATATGGGGTTTCCCCTGTAGGCATTCTTATCAAGTTTTGTAGGCCCACAAGGCTGGAAATAGCTTCAAATGCCAATCACGTTTATTCTCCTTGAACATTTTTAGGAGAATGGATTTTAACATCTTTTTGTAGCCTCAGCTTGTCCATTGGCCTAAGGATAATATAAAGAGGTTGTGTGGTGGTTTATCTTGAACTTTGTGCATAACTCACACACCTCTTCATTTTTAAAAGATGTGCCATTATTTGAGATAATGACCTATGGGACCCCGTACCTACAAATGATCTGATTAAAGATGAACTTTGTGATCACAGACCCAAGAACGGTGGTAAGAGGCATGGCCTCAACCCACTTTGTGAAATATTTTGTGGTTATAATTATTAAATTTTCTTCATCTGTTGATGAGGGAGAAAACTTTCCTATTAAATATAAACCCCATATGGAAAAGGGCCAAAGGTGTATTGTAATAGTTTGTAGAGCACAGGCATATATATGAATCTCATGTGATAATTCCTAACATTTGTGGCACCTACACACATACTCCACAACGTTGTGTTCTAAGGTGGGCCAAAAATAACCCATCTAGTGTATCTTGTGAGCAATAGCATGCCCTCTAAAGTGACCCCCACAGACTCCACTGTGGGCTCTAAAGAGAATATTTTTTGAATCTTCCTCATTGACACACCTTAACAACATTCCATCAAAGGCTCTGTGATAAAGCACTTGTTCTATAATCACATATTTGGCGGCTATGACGTGTAGCCGTCTTCTCTTGTGAGGTTTCTCCCTCAAGGTATGTGCGGTCCATAATGAAATTGAAAATGTCTGAATACCATGGACACACAACAATGGGAGGCCTAGTTTCTATGTAATATATGCACTCATTGGGGAAATCCAAGTCTACTAGATCTCCACCATCTAATGGGTTTTCTAGCCAACCAATCTACAATGATTTTTCCTTTGACGGACTTTTGATTGAAAAAGGTTAACTCAAATTCACCCATTAGGGTCATGAAGTGTCCATATTTCTTGGACAAGGAACCTTGTGTTTGAAAAATTCAAGATGGTCTATCTTTACAAATACTGTGTTTCTTGGTTAAGCATGTAATGCCTTAACCATTTCATTGCAAACACTATAGCAAGGCATTCCTTTTCTACCTATGTATAGTGTGTCTCATAGTCTAGCAAGGTGTGATTAATGAAATAAATTGCATGTTCATGTTTATCATCATATTCTTGTGCTAACAACAAGCTAGAGACATGTATGTAGCTCGATAATATAGGATGAGAGTATGATTCACCTTAGGTAGCATGAGTGTGGGCGAGATAATAGGAAACACTTGATCGTTCAAATGCCTCATGACACTCGATCATCCGGACCATACAAAAATTCTTCTTTAACAAATTGTTGATCGGATGAATAGCGCAAGTTAAATCAGGTATGAACCTGTGGATTTCTCCGAGATTTCCAAGAAAGGACATGATGCCCGACTCATTTGTGGGCGGAGTCATCTCTAAAACTTCCCAAATTTTTATCGGATCTATGTTGATCCCTCATGAAGAGATTATGTAACCCAAAACTTCCCTCTTATCACTCAAAATACGCACTTCTCTGGATTTAACATGATTCCATATTCAATGAGATGAGAGAGGATGATGTGAAGCACCTCGGGGTGATCACAACACTTCTTGGCCTTAGCCAGAAGATTATCAACGTATGATTCCACAATCTTGTGAATAAGATCATGGAATATATAGGTCATTTCCCATTGATAGGTAGCACTAACATTCTTAATACCGAATGGCATGACCACATAGCAATAGGTACCCCAAGGAGTAGTGAAATTGGTCTTTATATGATCCTCCTTAGAGATCATAATCTGATTGTAACCCGAGAAACCATCCATGAGTGAAAACAGCTCATATCCATTTGTTGCGTCCACAATAACGTCGATGGATGGTAACAGGAAATCATCTTTTAGACACGCCTTGTTTAGGTCTAGAAAATTAATTTATATTTGAATTTTCCCATTCTTCTTGAGAATGAGGACTATGTTTGATACCCACATTGAATAATCTACAGGTTTGATGAATCCCACCTATAGGAGTTTCATAACCTCTTCTTTGACCATCAGAGCCACTTTTGGCTTCATAGGTCTCAACTTTTGTTTGATGGGCTTGGCGTCAGGTTTGGTTATGAGATTGTGGACTACAACGTGGGGAGAAATTCCTATCATCTCTTTGTAGTTGAATGTGAAGGCTTTTGAATTCTCCTTGAGAACCTTCGTATGAATTTCCACTTCTTCCAGAGTTAAAGAAGAACCAAGTTTCAATATCTTAGGATCTTCCTCCATCCCAATATTTATATCAATGGTCCCTTCGATTAAAGAGGCATTTCCTTCTTCAAACTTGAGCGGGGCTAGAGGTAGTTCTAGTTCTCCTTCCTCCTCTACTTCATAGATCTCAAGGCCTTCCGATGAGGAAGGAACCATTGTATGATCTCCAAAATAGGAGGAAGAGTGAGGTATGAGAGCAAAGCCCCTCTTGTGATGTGTGGGATGAAGGTCAATGTATGCATTAAGGTAACCTAGTATAGCCTCATCATTCTCTGCATAATCTAAAGTGACAGGCTCGTTCTCAATCTCAATGTATGCTAGAATTGGATTGGTAGGAATTTTTCAAACTAGGGGTTTGGTTTGGATTGAAATAGTGAATTTGGTATCTTTGAAATCTCTGCTTGGACAAAATCGAGAAGCGAAAGTAGCCATGGAATCAGCTAAAAGGTTTTGTTCACGTGGGATAGATTCAATGGATATGAAGTCAAAACCTTTTCTTAGGTTAAGTACAACAGTCTTATAGAGTTACAGGTGCTTTGCTCTAGTCCCGTAAACTTCTGAAACTTGGTTGGTGACTAGTTGGGAATCACCCAAAACTCTAATATTACAAGCACCCATTCTCTTGGCTACAATGAGACCAAGAAGAAGAGCCTTGTACTCGACACCATTATTCGTGCATTCAAAATTGAGCTTAAAGGAAAAATGCATAACCTTCCCTTCGAGGAAGTGAGGATCACACCGCCCTAGCACTAAAACAATATTTTCCCCGTCATAGTTGAGCGTCCAATAGTTTCTAGGGAAGATTGATGTTTGATCATTTCTGTGCCTTCTTCCTCTAATCTTGAGTCCTCAACCATGAAAATTTCTTCGGCTGGAAGAGATTCAAGCCCTAGAGCATGTCTTATGCCCAAGGATTCGAAAGGGAGGAGAATAGGAAAATCATTCTCCAACAACTTGACAATCTTAGTCATGGTTTCCATTGATATTGTCTCAACAACAACAGTTTCATCTTTAGTTGCAATAACCCCATCAATTAAAATGGAGGTTTCCAGTTCCATTGTGGGAATCAGTTTAGACTTTGGTGTTGTATCTTTAGGTTTGTTCACTTGATTGGTGGGGATATGAACTCAATATGGACCTCGGTTTCTTCTTTAAGTTGGCTAGGTGAATATCGAAAGGCTTTGGGTCACCCTGAGTGACAAAGACTTTCCCTAAATGTAGGAATTTGACTTCCTGGAACAACGTGGAAGGGATTTCCTTCATCCGATGGATCCAAGGCTGGCTAAGAATCATATTATAGTTAGTTTCCCTATCTATAATATAAAACTCAGTTAGAACCGTCTTGGGCCCGAGAGTAACTAGAGAGCACTATGGTCCCTATGGATGTTGTTTTGAGACTTTCGTAGCCTCTTAGTGTATTTCTAGTTGAGGAACAATTGGTTTCCCATAGCCTAACTTTGGAGGAATGAAAAGGGGACAATATTAACAGCTACCCCATCGTCAATCATTACACATTTAACATAATTATTATAGATCCAAACCTATAAATACAATGTTGGGTCACCTCTACGGCCACTCAACATCGTGGGCATCTTACTGATGTCAAAGATGAATCCAACATCTCTTTTAGGTTGCCCAAGAGGATATACGTCAAAGTCTATGTGGTTGATTTATGCCTCTGGCGGAGGGGTAACATTAATCAAGTGACCAAGACCCAACACTTCTAACAAAGCGGCTCAATGAGTAGGAGAGTTCTTCAACAAATCCAAGAAGGAGATGTGAGAAAAGGTCTTGGTTAAATCCATAATTAGATCATATGCCCCTACCGGCCTTGGAAGTATTGGAGTGTCATCCAACATATATGGGTAGATGGGAATAGGTTGTGTTGAGTAATCATAGGTTCTTGTAGTTGCGTTAATTTGATTTTTAGAATCCAATTCGATGAGACCCACGATCTTAGTTTATTATCGACCACATCAGTGAACTGGGTGCTACTGTGGGTGTTAATAAGTGGAAGCTTTGTGGTCGTTGTTTCCCATTGGGTTACCCTTGTTTGTGTTATGGGGGTTTAATTTTCTATTATCAGGACACGTATGAAGAGGGTCACTAAAGATCCTAAGAGGAGTGTTTTGAGGGGAAACAAGCCCCATGCTAGCATTTTGTGTTGGCGCCGTAGGATTTTCCAAAAACATCTCGATGAATATTTTATTTTGGTCATCTAGTAGGTGTTGTATGAACTTTTTGTAGTCGGGGATAGTTCTAGCATCATGCCCTCGGACCCTATGGAAGTCATAATAAAGGTCAGGATCATAATCATGAGGTATTTGATTTGTGTTTTGTTGTGGTCCAAATTTCCGGTTGTTGTTTAACTGTTGATTGTTATAATTAAAGTTCGGAGGCCTTTGCCCTTGGTTTTGATATTGATTTTGATACCCATTTGGGTATTGATTGGGGCCTTGGGCACTGAACTTGTTGTGGAGGTGGAGGACAGGTTGAAATCCACTACATTGATGGAAGGAGTGAAATTGTTACTCCTTTGATTATTTTTGTTTGTGTTGTTATTGACATTGTTTACGCTTGAAGTGTTAACAACATTCGACTTCTTGGCTTGATTAGTTACGTTGTCCATTGTAACACCACAATTCTTATTGAGGACCTTAGGTCCTTGATTGTTGTTGGAATTTTTGGGGTAATTTGAATTACCTTGGGAGGGAGTGATCAGTCTCCCATTTGAACCATAGGTCTTTCGACCACTATCTATTATCACTTGATCAATGTGAGAGCACCCTCTAGTACCTCTTCATAGCTCCTAAGGGGGACTTTTGGAATTCTTCCTTTGTTTCCTAGTTAAGGGAATGAAGGAATAGATCACAAATCTCCATCTGATCCATATTAGGAGAACTCATTGAAGAGTAGAGGACTTTCCGCCACCTCTAAATGAAATGGGCAGCATATTCATTATGCTCTTATTTTATATGAAGGAATTCCCTTATTCATGTTCTTAACAATTTGTTCATGTCAAACACCTTTATGAACTCGGATATGAGTTGCTTAAAGGAGTGTATGGAGGCTTCGGTATCCTGTAATACCAATCGAGAGCGATCCCCTCAAGGTTCTTGGGGAAGATCTTAGTGACAACTATATCCCATGGAAGCGTATATCTAATGGTAGTTGCATACGCTTTAATATGCACATTTGGGTCTCCCTCCCCTTTAAAATTTGGCAAGTTGGGAAGCGGTCGTGGAAGCATTACACTTCAGATGGTAAAATTGAGGGGCTCCTTAATATATTCAACATATGTGTCCAATACATAGGATTCCACCATAGACAACCCTAGATGGGGAGGTGGAGTAGGTATAAAAGGCTAATGTGGCGTGTAGCATAAACATTTATAGAGGCATAAGGAATCCTTTGTGGCTAAGCATATGAACCAGAAAATAATACATGTCCCCTACGATGATTTGGAATACATGTGTAAATATGAGGGAACATTACTCTACGAGGGTACAAAACTAGGGAACATCGCATTTCCAATTGGGACGACATTCGAGAACACACTTCCAATTGGTTCCTGTTGAGGGTATTCGTATGAGGTGTGAGGGGGCATACCTAATGTGCCCAATCGAATGAGAAGATCTCCAAGATTAGGAATTCTGTGTAAACTAGAGGAGGTGATAGTGCGAAGGCACATAGCTAAGATTTTACGAATGGTAAGGGATTTTTCCTTGCCCGATAAAAGGTGAAATATGAGATGAATGGGTAAGTTCCAACTCCCTAACTCTATCTACCAGTGTAGAAATTACATCTCCCAAAGATGGTGTTGTATTTTTTTGGGTGTATTTTGTGCCTTATTAGGAGGTATAGGTATGTGATTTCCTGCTCTAAATTGTTCTCTTGGATGCCACCCCTCTTTGGGTATATTTTTCATTGTAGGGGAGGAGTAGAAGTATTTTCTTGAAGTAGAGCATCAACATACTCTTGCATCCTTTCCAAGTATTTGTTCATGGAAATGAAATGTTCTAGGATTCGGGTGAAGCATGACATGAGTTCATCATGAGAAGAGAGGTAGGAAGTGAAGGGATCAAACTGCATGTTGACCTAGGATCTAGACAAGACCAGAGGATTGATACCTTGTCCTCTAGTGAGTGTCATATCATTCAAGTTGGAGAACTCAGGTTGGTAAATCTCCTCAATCCCGACAAACGAATTATTGTTGGCACCTTATGGAAGAGGAGTGTGAGGTGAAGGTAGGTTGGAAGAATAATTTTCAGCCCACCCTGATAATGAGGGTGACTGTGGTATGTCAATTTGGCGGTAATAAGCCTCAAGACCTAAAATAGGTCTCTGTAATCCTGACCCGACATATTCGGGGTATATAAATACCCGTAGAATAATGGGAGAGGAGAAGGATGGATGAAAGAAATGAACAAAAGCATAAACAAGAAAGAACTAGTCTTTCACGTTGGGTTCACCAATTTTGTAGACTAAAAATCAACACATGACCTTCGAGGGCATGCAACCTCCCGAGGTCGTTCGAGACAATCGTTATGGAATGGATAATGGAAATGTGGTAGAAAAATTGGATGAATATGAGTAAACAAGCTACTAGGAAATATAATATCCTCTACGGGCATTAATGGAATCTTCTCATCAAGGAAAATAAAGGCCTCTCTAACTTGAACGGGTCTAATGGACTGTTTTGAAAAGAATAAGCGATACACGAAAACTTCAATCCATGTCTAACTCTGGGAAATCCTTTCGACTGGTTTTGGGATCCGTGGAAAGTAACATGCGGGTGCCTCGTAAGGGTTTCTAGACAAGGTCATGGAAGTAAGTGAGTGAGGTTGTGAATCTGCAAGATCTAGGGTCGGTTAGCTGGAGTGGTCTAGAACTCGTAAGATTTGTTGGATTTGACGTTCAATACGTTCAGTTGTGTAATGATATCAGGTGGTCTTGGAGATGTTTTAAAGACTAAGGTTCTCAAGCCTGTGTCAATGTCTATGAGTAGTTCGAGCCCTTTTTAGGTTGGGGGATCCTAGGATCACAATTGTATGTTCTTGGTTGTTGTGGTCCTTGAATGGTCATGTTTATATATTTTACCCACAAAATCCCAAGGCGCACACATCACTCCTAAATTGAGTGCTCACCCCTAAAGCACACAAGAGTACTAGGTTCCTCTTTTATGGCATCGTGTTCACGGAGTTAGCATGATTATATAGATATTCTAAATCCATTAAAGATAACTAAATGTATTACAATGCATAAACTAGATCTAGATCTTAACCATATGCAAGATTAATTAAACAAGAACCATAATCAGATTTACCATGCAAGATCCATTCACCGATGTGTCTACAATCAATATCCAACCACAAAGATCCATTATATTAATTTTGTAAAACACAAAAAGCTTCATACATACATAAGTATAATCACCATAGTCATGTGTGCCCATAATCTCACAACATAACTCTACAAAACATAAAATTGCCTAAACCATGTAAATCAATACATATTTATAGGGGTGGGGACTTTCCCTTCACCACCCATGCACCTTTCAAAAATAGGCTACATGCTAATAATAGCCATGCGCCCTTACATGATAAATACAAAAGCATGCAAGCTCACTAATAATAGATTATCTAATAATACAACAATAGTATAATCCTATTAATAGCTCAAAACTATGCATGGTGCTTGATCTTCTACTCATCCAAAATAGCCTTTGTGTGCTTTCAAGTCTTCTACAAAATGTTCTCTACACTCCATGTCTATAATTAGCCTCAAACTACAAAATGACTAAGTCCCGATTTAAACCTTCCTGGCATGCCTTTTTTCTACTATAGTTCCACGTGCATCCTACGCCCTATGTATGCCCGTGCCCCAATCCTTCTACACTTTCATACTTAGGTTATATTTCATCATCCCAACATTACCCCACACTAATTTCATTTCCACCCTCGAAAATGGGTAATCACAACTTATCTCTCCATGAAAAGAATAAAGAATGAAAAAGAATAAAGAAATTGTACAAAAAAAATGAATAATACTTGGTGCCCTATGCTCTTCATCAGGGAAGAATCAACTCAGGATATTCTACTTTGATTTCTGCCTCTAATTCATTCCAATCACTTAGTGCTTTATTAGTTTTATCTAGAATGTCTAACCATGACATAATACTTCCATTTCATCAAGGGTCATATTTTCACCTTCATTCTTAAGACCCTGAGAACATTAGCCATGCTAGAGACCATTCCTTCCATCATATCCATCCTCCATGATGAGTTTTCCAATCTCCTTTATTCATTCCTTGTGTGGGTCATGGGTTGTTGTAAGTGCATCACACTTTTCCTCTACTAAAAGTAAGCCTCTCCACATGTCCAAGTGTTTCATTCTTCACTACTTTTTAGGACCTCATCTTCCTCTTCCATGGTCCTTGTCTTGATTATCACATCAGGCACACATAGATATTCAATGCCATATCTTCCTTCTTCAGCTCATCCTTCAAGTCTACTGTAATGGACTCATAACTTGTAATTTTCTTTGCAATAGTTTTCCTTGGATCTTTCCTACATGTTTTACAACATCCTTTGGTTTTGGGGATACACATGGGGCCTTCTTCCATTACCATTCAAACAAATGCACGTATAATAATGCATCACAAATGGAAACTTTTGGTAATTTCTTCTCAAAGTGTGGCCTCTTTTCCAAAATTCATCACCAATTCTTCCACCATACTTGCCAATGCTTTGGCCTTTACTTCAACTTTATCTCCTTCTCATTGTTAGGCAACATTTATCTCGTATATTCCTTATCCTTTTATCATCTAATAAGGCTCGAATAGTTTCCACTTTTATCTATGTTTCGATGTGCAAACTTCAGATAGATACCTTTTTAAAGCATTGCTTACCTACATTTGACATTGATAGAAGCTTAACCATTCACATGCACAAGTGTGGTGCACTTCTTCAACTCGTGTGAAACACATGATTCTTCACATACATCAAATTCAGGCTCATCCATATGATTCTGCATGCTCCATGATAATTTCTTGTGTGCATGTGTATAATTTGTCATATCTCTAGCATCCATCAACTCCCATCCATATAAGGTCCTTGGGCTCCAAAATGCTTTGAACCTCATGTGACATATGATCTTAGTCAGATCATCATGTACCCATTGTTGGAGTGTCTCATAATTTTCTTCCTCCTTTCCTTTCCTTGAGTGCTTACCTTTAGGGGTGTGCACTGTGCTCCTAAATCCAACACTCGGTCCCCACCCTACTATGTGTGTATGGGGCACCTTTAAGGCTTCACCCTTATCTTTCTCTAACTCTGTTTTCACTCCTTCATCTTTCTTATAGTCTCTTCTTGTATCCTTAGTATATATTTGGAGTCCTTTGGCACGCTATCATCAAATTCTCATCTTCTCATCATTTTTCGAGGGATATACTTACACCTTTTCTTCTTTTTTGGTTCTACCTTCATAGGAGAAGTCCTAGGTGACCTCCTAAGGGTTTGAAGTCCCACACCTTGAGTTCTTTTTTCTTAGCACTCTTTTAAACTGAGGTTCCTTAGTAGTCTATTTTATGTCTACCTCCATAGTGTCCATCTCGAACACTCCATCTTCTTGGTTCCAGTAGTGAGGGGTTTCCTCACACTCTCTTTTCTCTCCAACAAGTAGGTTTTTCCTTCTATGCATAAGGCCACCTATCTTTCTTCTCTATTTTCTTCTTCTTCTTCTTCTTCTAAGGGGTGAAATGGGCTCCTCATCTTCAAGTGTACTTTCTGTTTTTTTTTGGGTTCTAGGGGATCTTGAACTCATTCTCCACATATTTTTCATTTTCTAACCTAACTTGAGGCATATGTATAGGACTTAAATTTTCCAATTTCCAAACTCATATCCTTTATCATGTTAATATCATCTAAAATAAAATTTTCAATATATGTAGACTTACTTGGATAAACATAAGTTTTCTTAGAGTGTGGTAGTCACATGATCTACTTTATCTACATTAAAAAAAACCGGCACACATCCGAGAACCTATGTACATATGCTTAAAGTAGCACACCATTGAAGGCATATGGGAGCTTACACCAAGGGCTCCACTTTCCATCCTTCATACCAAAGTATGTAATGCAAAAAATGTGATATACTACAAATTGTACCTTTTTCCCAAATACCAAAGGAAGCTCCTTTGGTATTCTCCATTCCTCTTCAAACGCAGCATGTGAGAGGCTCATACCATTTTTTTCTCTCTTTTGAAGGGTCCACTCATGGATCCATCACATGTATACTTCTATCAAAATCTTTCAACAGAGATTTTTCTTCTCCTCAGGGTATTCTCCATATTTTATCTTTTGGCCCATCGGGCACTCCAATTTCACAAAAACAAGATGAAGATAGATCACACCAAAACTTATTTTCTCACCTTCATGTGCTTCCTCAATAATGGTCTCAAAATGAACCAAACAAGTTATAACTACTCCTTCATGTCATCTTCTTGGATATATGTGCAGCCAAATGCCTTTTGACTTGTTGACCATGCACTCTTGATTGTTCAATTTTTAAGAGGAGGTGTGTTTTCTTGATCATTGGATACTTCTGCAACTTTGGGATATCCATTCCATGCCCTCCTTTCATAACCCAACACTTTCTTCATCACTTTTATACTCTCCTTATTAGTGAGGTCAAATCACTTAACTCATCTAATTTGTACCCCCAACTCCTCAAGTCCTGTCAAATTTCAATCAATGGGCATGCAATTAGCCTCATTCCTTCACCCAAAAAGTAGAAAAGTCCTCATGGACTCTGCTCATCAACCACTGGTATAATTTTTCTAGTTTTCCAAAATAGGGAGTTCATACAACTTGTAAAACTCCCACCTTTTCAACAATTTCTTCACCACATCATCATACATGGCCATGTCATCCATTGTTCTCTTTTTTTCTTCACAACCAACAACTTATCCAGTTCATCCTTATTATCTTTTGTTCTATGATTGTAATCACTTACTTTACACCAACGAATGAACATGTGAGTCCCAATCGTGACCCATAAAAACCCCTTCTGGGTATTGCATCTCTAAGAAATGGCTTTCAGGGGTCCTCCACTTTGACCTTGACTTCCTTTTCTTCTTCCCCTTGTGGCCACTCTAGGTGCTCTTTTTGGTGCCATAATAACTTTAAAAACTTGTTCTTGTAACTTCGATTTGAGCTCTAACTTCCAAAATCCATGCCCTAGCTCAAAATTGTGTGCCCTAGCTCAAATCCAAACCCTAACTATCAATTTTCTTCCTCACACATGCCTTTGTTCAGTAGCTCAAACACCTCTCTAAATGGAGTGTCAGACAATCCCCTCATGCATATAAATTTGACAAATTCAACTTTCAACTTTGTATTTAGCTCTTCTCACTTCACAACTCATTTCTAGCTAGCTCTTCTTCTTCACTCAACTCACTCGAATTCTCTTGCAAAGGTAAAATGATTTCACAACACCTCCTTATATAGTTTTTTTAAAAATCTGCATTTATTGCTTCTCCACCTACCACCATACTTCACATTAACTTGGCATTTCTTTCCTTTTCCATGTGCTGATTTTTTTCACACCATAGTCATAACCTTCTAGCATGCACTTTCTTACTCCTCGGCCACATACCTCCTTTCACATGCCTTCATGCACCAAAAGTACTTATCCACTACACCTTTTACTAAGTAGTTTCCACTATTGTAGCCTACCTCACATTACACTGTGCATCCATCCATCCATACATGTGGTTTTCAATCATGAGAAATCTTTTCTCTATCCACACCTTTACTTCAAACACCTACACAATATCTCTTTATGCATATCCCATCTTCAGAGAACATTCAAACCTAGTCCATGTACCTTATATATACTCCACCCCACACTAAGGGTATGTGCGGTCCTCTGCGCATGAAAACACTTAGATAGTAATCAACTTCTAGTGCAAATGTGCATGCTTATTACACAAAACACTAAACTAAATTGAAAAAGCATAACAACGATGAAAGGAAACACATATAAAGGAAATGCATTAAGGAAATCTAATCTAAGTGGAAATACTTGCCTTATTACAAACACCAAGAAGACTTATTTATAGTAGGGCTTCAACCTACTCCCATTGAAGTAACCGGGAAACCATGTTCCATCCAACACCTCTAACTAGCAAGCACCTAATCAAGTATATAAGTTATAACATATGGTCCCAACCAATGCACTTTAAGCTTTTCCAGGGTGGCAAAAAATTTGAGTCATAAAGAAGAACCATCTGTCCAACTTCAAGCTTCTTATCCTTAATATGTCTATCATGTCATGCCTTCTTCTAGTTTTCCTTTTCTTGTTTTTAACTCCATCATGCTATAACATGCCTTTTCATCCAACTACATCATTTTTTCAATGCACTCTTCAAGTGCTTTCTCATCATCCAAACCTCTTACGTGCACATGTATACATACAGAGAAGGTAACATGAATTCCATTAGTAGAACAACCTCCATGCCAAACACCAACTGAAAGGGTGTGGCCTTATTCAACCTCTTGTAGGTTTTCATGTATGCCCAAAGTACAACAAAGACTTTATCATCCCAGTCCTTCCTTCCAACATCACAAATTTTAGTCAAGGTATGGCTCAATATCTTGTTAAAGGCCTCAATAGTTCCATTTTCCTGAGGGTGATAGGGTGTTGTTTTATGGTGTGCAACCATAAATTCTACCAATAGTATCCTGATGGTCTCATTAAGAAAATGAGTACCCCTATCACTTGTCAAACTCAATGGGCATCCATACCTGCTGATAATGTTTTCCCATAAAAACCTTGCTTCATAGTTTTGTGTGCAATCCTTTGTAGGTGCCACTTCTTCCCACCTTGTAAGATAATTTGTACAAGTTATAATGTAGTGTGATCCAGTCCTATGCATGGGGTGGGAAATAGGACCCACAAAGTCAATTTCCCACTTTTCAAAAGGTTCTACACTAGAATAGGCCTTAAAGGCATTTCATCTCTATGCCCAAGCTTTCCAAGGCAGGCGACAATGGTCACATGCCTTACAATATTCTTTACAATCCTTATACAATGTTTCCCACCACAAACCAACCAATAAATCTTGTGTGCATGGTGGCATCTCCTACATAATGTCCACCTGCAATACCACCATGAGCCTCCTCCATAATAGCTTCACTGCTCATGCTCAAGTACACACCGAAAAAAACTTCATCCCGACCTAGTTTGTATAAGTCTCCACTAATCAACATGTAAGGCGTGCACGTGATGGAAAGTTGTTTCTTTTCCAAATCCTTCATCCCTTCAGGCACCACAGTTCTAAAAAAGACAACAATATCTTCTAAGTCGAGGGCACATGGTTCAATCTGAATAGTTGTGCATCTAACATTGTGTCCTCAATGCTCTGTGCATCCTCACCTAATTAATCCTTGATAAATGATCTGGTCTAGAATTACTCTTTCTAGCTTAACCACCACCATGTAAAATCAAATTCTTGAAATAACAAAATCCAACAACATATGTGCCCCTACAAAATGGGCTTGTTCACCAAGTAATTCAATGCCATGTGATCTATATAGAAAATAAAAGGTGTCACCAAAAGTATTGTCAAAATTTATGTAGTGTAGATCATGGACAAGGCCTCACACTTTGTAGTTGTGTAATTTTGTTCTCTGGAGTTAACTTCCTGCTTGTAAAGAAAATAGGATGATCAACAATCCCTTCTCTAGGATGGGCTAATACCACACCAATGGCCATGCCAGAGGCATCCACATGCACATGAAAAGGTTTTCCATGAAGGAAAGCAAAATAGGTGTTGTAGTAAGCCTTTCCTTCAATGTCTCAAATGCACGTGTTGTTGTGCTTCACCCCAATGGAACTTTCCTTTACCCTTTCAATAATTCCTCTAAGGGCATGGCAATCTTAGCATAACCTTTGATAAAATTCTTGTAATATCTGTGTGCCCCAAGAATCCATGCACCTCACTCTAGTTAGTAGGTTCCTCTAAACCCAAAATAACAACAACCTTAGCAAGATCCACTAACAAGCCTTCCTTACAAATGATGTGTCCTAGAAAAGTCCCAAAAGGTGTAGAAAAAATGCACTTCTTAATGTTTAAAGAGATGCTCAACTACCACATCTCTCAAACATAAGCCTTAAATTATCATAGTGATCTTTCACAAGCCCATAGACTATCCAATCATCCAGATAAACCTGCAAGAACTTATGAATAAAGTCCTAGAATGCTTGCACAACAATGCGCAAAAATACTGCAGGTACATTCTTTAATCCAAAGGGCATAACCATGTATGCAAAAATTCCCCATTCAGTGGTGAAATTTGTCTTCTCTTGATCCTCTTTAGCTATCCTCACTTGATGATATCCAAAAAATCCATCAGTGAAGGAGTAGATCTCGCGCCTACAATGCCTTCCAAGATTTCTTTAGTAAATGGTGTGGGAAAGGGATCTATTACACATGCAACATTCAACTCCCTATAATCCACAAAAATTTGATTCTTCCATCTTTCTTTATATTGATCACCATAGGGCTAACCCATTCTGACTCCTCAATGGGCTCAATGATTCCATAAATTCAACATCTTGTCAATTTCTTCTTTCACCTTGACATGCACAAGTTAGGATTCATCCTATAAGGCCTCTTCCTAACCAGGTGTGCACCTTCCTTTAGCTTGATTCTCATCTCACCCAAAGATTCATGTACCCCTTTCAATTCATGATAGCCCCTAGGAACAAGTCTTGGAAGTCACAACAACTCAATTATCTTAGCAACCTCAGAGTCAGACCAATAATCTCCAATGATGGCCTCCTTAGGTTCAACATCCATTCCAATGTTGACCTTCTTAGTTTTCATAGGCTCATGGTAGGTGCATGCCTTCTCATCTACACTTTCTAAGACCTCATGCGTACCCTCTATATGCTCAACATCTAGATTCTCCACTTCTTCATCATCAATGACATAGACCATCTTACCCTTTTCTTTTTCTAGGTAGGCACACCCAAGTTGTTCTGCATCATTTCTCTTCTTCTTCAAAGCATGCCTCTAGGTCTGACTCACCTAGTAATTCTTGAATAAGTTCCTCAACCTTTTCACTATCTCCCATAGTCAAGTGCTTCATAACCTGTAATGCCTCATTCACTAGAGGTTTAGTGGAAAAATAGTCAAAGGTCTTGAATCATACCTATGTAGTCAGTTCTTTACCAATTTCTAGTCTCTCTATTCAACTCTGCATAGACATACCATGCACATGCATAACCTCACAAGGTGAAGTAGAGCTTGTGCACCCACAACAAAGGTGGTAAAGCTTCCTACCCCTCTATCCAAAGTCTCTCACACTATGAACATGGTGTTGAATAGATCCTTACCATGAAATTCATATATCTAGTAGGTGCATTGCTCTAGAGAAATCTAGCAGAGAGAAGGTGATTCTCACTTCTCACCACTCCAAAATATTATCCCTATGAACCATCCACCAATGCATGTTGTTGTCCCACACAGAGTATAAACTAGCATATTCCTTCTTTCCACCTGATCTATCCATTGAACTTCCATAGCACAGAATACCTTAGGATTTCCTTCACCAGTGTACCTTGGTACTTGTTACTTCCCAAATGCCTAACACAATGTGGCCTACTTACACACATAACTACACTTCTTACTTCACACCCAACCATTTCATAAGTTTCATGTGCCTAGTTATCACATGTAACACTTGTAGTATCACTCATGGACTATGCATCATCCCACTAGAGAAATCCTTCCTTTGATGGCTCAAGCACTTCCAGATCTCTAATGGTGCACACATAAATTTTGTTTAAATCCTCTTCACTTAAGGGCTCTACATAAGGTGCAAATTTTCCATCTGTCAAAGGAATGATGACACGCTCTTCCTTGTTCTCAAAACTTATATATCCTTTTTAAAGCACAAGATCAACATTGTTTGCATAACACCAAGGGCACCCAAGTAGTGCTGGAAAATTTATCGGCCTTTACAAGTGCCAAGACTTCAAAATCCCAGTAAACTTGGCCCCTTGTATAGTAATAGATAACATCCTTCAAAACCCCAATAGGCATGGCTTTAGTCTATTTTCCATAAACAACACATTTGAAGATGGCTGTAATGGTGGTCTCCCCATCTGAATCCATGCATCCAAAGTGAGTACATTCACTTCTACACTGTATATCAATCAAAATGTTACTCAAAATCCATCCATCAACAATAACATTCAGAGTGATCTCTTTGTCATAATCCAGACTATGAGGAGGTAGGTTAGCATGCAAAAATCTATCTTTTCACACTCAACTCCAATGCATGATGTTTTTCCCTTAACCATTCCCCCAATAAAGGAATGATGTTTTCTTGTCACAACATCTTGTAAACCTCCTTTAAATCATCAACATCCATCTAAGGAAGCTCAATTTGTTTTCTTTGTTCTAACTTCCATGACTATTCTTTCAAACATTGTATCTCACCCTACAAATTCCTAATCACCTCCATGGTTTCTTGATAAACCTCCTTTTGATGCATAGGGTCTGGATACTTTGCATGTAGTACCTCCTCCTTTGTAATGAAAAGATTCTACTTTGAACTTCCTAGCACGTGCAACCTCAACGTGTGTAGTGATCTTCACAAGTACCAACTCAAGATCAGGCTAAACTTCAACATCCACTAATCTTCCACAATGCATGTTGTACTCTAACCATCCCTGCACCCTTATCCTATTTATGCTTTCTTACTCAAGTGTTCATACAAGTCTGGGCATTCTTCATAGTTATGGTTCTTCCCATAAAAAGAACAAATAATGTTTTGAGGGCATTCACACTGTATAATGATCAGGGGATCCACATGTATAACATGTTCCATGAGGAAATCACTTCTTCCACCACCACACCTCACCTCTAAATCCTCCATGGTATCCTCGACCTCTACCATGGCCTCCATCAGAGCACCCTTCATTGTGATCATGATCATGATGCTCACCTTTTTCCTTAGAATTATTTGTAACATTGGTCTGACATACACCAATATCAATGGCATCATGAATCTGATCAATCAACCTACAATTTTTAGTATCATGAGTGGTAGACCTACAAATCTTGCAATAACAAGACATGTTCTTCCTTATCACACGTTATAACAATGGGAACCTACTTGAATCATGATCCAAGTGAAAATCTCATAGTCAACAACATGGCACACACACAATTTATGAGGAAAACTATCCTTAGTATGCCCTTCTACTTCACAATCTATGTGCACCAAATTCCACTACATGTGTCTCATGTGTTGAATTAGCTAATAATTTCTCTAACTATTTTCCATATTGTGCAATCTGAGCCTCCAAAATGGGCTCACTCCTGTGTCTACACACTCTCAACTTCCTCAACATGCAGAGAGTTTCTTCAAGTGCCTCACATAGATCTATATAAGTCTTGTGTGAGATTGCCCTTCTAAAAGGCATGATCAGTCCTCCAATAAACCATTGAGCATGTTAGCTTAGGTGAATGTCATAAGATAACTTTGATAAAAGGGTTTTGAAACATGCATCATACTCCCAAACACTCTCAGTTGTACCCTACTTGATGTCCTTCAAGCATGTTGATGCTCTTGCTCAAATTTAGGTATATAAAACTCTTTCAAGAAAGCATCCCATAGCAATGTAATATAATCTACACAAGTCTAGTCTAGATCAAATTTCTTATACCAACTATGCACACACCTTGCAATGTAGTTAAAATTGGTTTTCCTTGCACTCTAGAGTTGTAATCCCCTTTTCACGTGCCATAATATCTCACACATATGCACATGCTCATCTGCATCTTCTATCCCTATATATTATGGAAGATGAAGAGACATCTCCATATAAATATTTTGGGGTTGGTGTGACCATGCCCACCAGATCTAAAACTTATATTTCTTCTTATGTTTCCTCCACCCCTAGAACCACCAGATCCACTAGATCCCAGCCACCTAATCCTCCTGATCCTCCTCCTAAAGTAGGTAATGGTAAATGACCAGAGGATGCACCCCTTGTGCTCCAATAATTTGCTAAATTGAACTCCCATAGTTCTGCATGAAGTTTGTGCTACTTCCAGACATTATTTCAATTTTGTGCACCCATGTTCTATGTTGATGATGCACTAGAAAATATACCTCCAAACTCGACCTCCAAAATAACATATGATTGATCACCCACCATAGATGAATAAGCTACTTGATTAACTCCTGAACTTGATCTAAAATCAACTCTATTTGTTGCTACTCTACTTCCCACACTAGCTTGTTTACTTAATTATCATAGAAAACTAGAAAACCAAGCGCAAGGGCTAGGTCACCAAGAGGGATCAAATGCACACCTACGGCCCATGTATTCTTCCACCAATGCACTCTCATCTGAGGTCGAAGAGGGTTCTCTACCATGCTTTCCCAAATGGGGGAGTTCCAGATGCTCTGGCTCCACATCCTCTATGTGAGCTCCAAATCCTTCATGAGCCATCTCTCTCCACAATGCCATTCATTCCACAACTTCATGCATTGCTTCTCTAAATCCCTCTCACGTGCCTCATTAAACTTAAGCCACCTTTCTTCTCTCTTCCTTTTTACCACTAGGTCTACCATCTTTCACCACACCTACTGCTCCTTCCCCCCATGGTGGTGGGGTTTAGCTAGCCATAGGTTTCTCTTCCAAATCCGGGTCACAATCAAGATCTTAATCACCAAAGGAATACCACACAAAATAAGATCCTCTGGGTTCATGCAAGAACTAGAACTCAACAACCTCTAGACAAGAGTAAGTAGAAATTGCATACTCTAAAATATAGCTATTCAAAACACCACAAAACCAATGATCCACAACATGTGTCCATATGATATATGCATCATACAAGGCCTAGAATTCTTCATGTGTCCAAAAAGTGTATGAAAAACCTCTAATTTCTCTTTGATGCGTAAGCAACCAACCACTCATATAAATCTCTATAGGAAATATGGTGAAGAATGTCTCATATACATCTTGATATAGATTCTTTGTTCAACCCATGTGCGCATGCATTAAATTCAGGTCCAGTGCTAAATCTGCGAGCATAATCTTCCTCCAAATCATCTAACCACTCTTCAATACTGGCCAAGGTCAACCGGTACATCTTCATCATGCAACATCCTGCCAAACAATGAAAAAGAGGTCCCGACAATGGAACCAAAATGTAGCCTAGATTTTACCCACAAAATCCCAAGTCATGCTGACACATCACTCAACCTAAACTAAGCACTCACCCAAAGCACACAAGGTTACCAGTCCTCTTTTATGTCATCTTGTTCAAGGAGTTAGCATGATTATACAAATATTCCATATCCATAACAGATAACTAAATATATTGCAGAGTGCATAAACCAGATCTAGATCTTAACCATATGCAATATTGATAAACAAGAACCATAATCAATTTACCATACAATATCTATTCACTAATGTGTGTCTACAATCATATCTAGCCACAAAGATCCATTATATTAATTTTTGTAAAACATAGAAGCTTCATACATACAAAGTATCATCACCATAGTCATATGCGTCCATAATCTTGCATAACTCTACCAAAAAACATAGAATTTTCTAAACCATGCAAATCAATACATATTTATAGGGATGGGGACTTTCCCTTCACCACCCATGCACCTTTCAAAAATATGCTACATGCTAATAATAGTCATGCGCCCTTACATGACAAATACAAGAGCATGTAAGCTCTAATAATATATTATCTAATAATATAACAACAGTCTAATATTATTATTAGCCTCGAAACTATGTATGGCACTTGATCTTATACTCCTCCAAAATAGCCTTTGTGTGCTTTCCAAGTCTTCTACAAAATGTGCTTCTATGCACTCCATGTATATAATTAGCCTCATCTTTATGCAAAACAACTAAGTCCCGATTTCAAACCTTCCCGGTGTGGCTTTTTCTACTTTAGTTCCGTGCGCATCTACATGCTCTATGTCCACACGCCCAATCCTTTTATGCCTTCCATACTTAGGATATTTTGTCATCCCAACAGAATCCTTTGTTACTCGCCTTAGAGGCACAAGAAGAAATCAAAGCTTCTCATAAGATTTTCTTCCCCTGCAACTTCCCCGACAAAAGTAAAGAAGGATTCAATGGAAGTTTTACAAATGAAATGATCTTTGCAGTTGATTCTAAATTAATTCAAAAAAATTCCTACAGAGAAACTTCCCTTGCAAATTCACGGGGATAGCAAGAAAGCAATCTATCACCAGAATATTTTTAAAAGAAATGGAAGCTACAATATTGATCTATCTATTTGTAACAATCAAAATGGAAATGATTTGCTACTCTAGTAAGTAATGTGCATACAGATTCAAAATAAAGAATTGAAGAAATAAGAAAATCCAATTACAACCCCAACCTGGAATTTACAGTGTTGAGGTAAATCCATTTTTGGTTTACTCTTGTGTCCGTGGAAGCTGGGAATGCAAAAGAAGAAAAGAAGAAGGCGCTGGAGCAATGGTGGCTTGCAAGTGGTCTAGTAGCAATGCAGGTAGAAGAATAACATTGCGAGAGAACAATGTTTGGTTATGTAGTCTCTAGCCATATTTCATAGCATAACAATACAATTCACGATAAAATCTTCGGCCATTAGAAGAAGCATTAGTTTTATAGAACATAGGCTAGGAAATGGTCTAAGCCATTTGAAAATAATGGAATGCCACATCACAATAAGGAGGGGTATTTTAACTCTCAATCAACAATTAGAAGTGGAAGAGGAGTTTGATACGAATAATTCAAGATTGAAATCATCCAAATTGACCAAGAAGTGTGTGCAATATGTGAGTTGGAATAAGTTAACATGCATCCAAATAACGCCTGGAAGACTTGACCAATTCAAACAGAACTTCCGGTCTACAGGGTGGAAGTTACACAATCCCCACCCAAATAGGGCAATGGCTGCGTAATCGCTGCCCAAATAGGGAAATGATTGTGTAACTAAAATCCAAAATCTAAAGAAAAATCTCGTGCATAAATCTAAAGAAAAGTAGGGAATGGCTAAGTAGAGTTTTCTAGGCTACAAATATGAAATGCAAAGAGTGAAAGGGGCTCGAACACATTTGGAAAATATGTGAATCATAATTGGGGAATTTTGAACCATTTTTGACAATGTAGCACGTCAAATTCAGGTGTGTACAATGATCTCGAACTTCTCTACCCCTTCTCCTTCTCCTTGGCGATAATCGCAAGTAGTCAAAAGATTCTTTTCTTATTACACTTGACTTTTTTTGGATCCTTATCATAATAAATATATAGTTTTCTGCATGAAACCAATAGATAAAATGCTTGAAGCCATAAGATGTGATTTTACAAAGCCTCTAAATACTAACAATCACTAAGAGACACACTAAAACTCAGTGAAGTAACAAGAAAACTCAGAGTGTCCCACTAGGCATGCGAGAACTATTATCACGAAAATTTTTGCATGCTCTTCATGTGTCATGCGAACAACATAACTCTTGTGTAACATGAATTTTTCTCCAAGTGTGGGACCTTACAAGTGAGAAAAATCTCTAGAGAAGGTTGGTTCCTTCTTTAATAGTCTACCACAAACTAACCTACAACTCTAGAATTGCAACTAAACTAAACCTAAGCTAAAATTTACATGGACCAAGGTGAGAAAAGTGAGGAAAGTTACAAAATGAAGAAAGAGGTGATGCACCAAAGTTGAAAGAGGGTCCAAATCCAGCCTAAAAGACACAAGATAGTTGCACTTGCAGAGATTTTTGAAACACATAACCTTGAAGATCATAAAATGAATATAACTAATGCAAAATGGAAGGGCAAACATCCATAACAAACTCAAAGAATTTAAAGGAAAAATAACCACAAACATTTGTATTAGCAAGTTTTCACCATGATTACAGAGCTGAGATTTGATCTCTCATACAACATGTTGGCATGTGTGTCAGCGCTCCCAGTGAGTTTCGTGACATGGACTAACTACCTCTTGTAGATCCTAACTCGCGATCGTAGCGGAGACGACACCTATGGGTTTTGTTCTAATGGCAATCGTGGTCCAACAAATGGTATTAGAGTGATAGGTCTTGAGTTTGAAACTCACTCGGGTAACGTTGAGGGGGAGATTGTTGGCATGTGTGTCTAACGCTCTTCGTGAGTTTCGTGACATGGACTAACCACTTCTCGTAGATCCTAACTCTGGTGATCGTAGCGAGAGAATGACACCTATGGGTTTTGGTATAATGACAATCATGGTCCAACACAACAGGAAAATTATACGATCTGGAGGCAAAAGAATAGAAAATCTCTAAGCTAGATTTTTTTGAACACGAAAAGGACCCTTCTTATGTGTTAAACACTTACATCTTATGAAAATATGAGGGGAGAGGGAGAACATGACATCCTTTGTCCAACCACTGACCAAAACTCATCAATTCACTTGCAGAGCACATAGGCACCAAGTTGAACCATCCCTACACGTTATTGAACCTGCAGATGGAGAAGGAGTGCTATTCTTCATTAATTTTGGTGGTTGAAGGTGATTTCATAACTTTACATGTCTAGGACCATTCTTTTGCATTTTTAACATTTGTTTGCATAATTAAACCTCGAAACATAACTAAAACTAGAATTTATTGATCTTAAAATGAAGGTGACGAGGAGACCTTTCCAATAAGACCAATTGTATCGATTTGGTTGGCCACATCAAGATATATGGACAAAAAACTCCATCGCTAGCTCTGTGGACTTCCCTATTTTCTCCTCTCGGTTCATGACATTTTTAATATTTGAATGTTTTTAACGTTTTGCAGCTTTGATAAGTATTTGGAGGTATATTGTCTATTTTGGAGGAGATTTTTATGTTGGTGGATTCACCAAGTTACATGCACCCTTTATTAACTCGGTTAACCCGCGAAATATTATGTCATGTCTTACGACATTTAAACCTATCAATAACTCCACTAAAGCCTTCACACTCCTCCCCTATCCGCTGGAAGCTTATCTCCCTATTACATAACTTTGGAGGCTAGGAAAGAAAACCCATGTTACTGTGGACTTTGGCAAGTCTGCTAAAGACTAGAAATGTATTAACTCTGGGAAACACTTCCACAGAGTCTTTCACAGATTTGAACCTTGTTTCCCAAATCCTTCACCAAATCACTTCCTTGTAGCTCGATCCCAACTGAAATATTGCACCACTATATGAGGGAAACAAAACCTATGTCTTAGATTCCTTGTTTAATGAATTTAAACCTCATTTTCCACCAGGCCTCCATTTTCCTCCTTAGGACCAATCTCCTTTGACCCACAAGTTAGGAGAACCCATAGAACACTAAGTCCCTAAGTCCAAAATCACTTCGGGAGGTTGTCAAAATGGCACAGGGGTCATTTTAGACAACACCTAAAAATAAACCCTACAAACCTATGAAATACTCAATCACACATTAGATGAATAAATAATTCATATGCTTGAGTCGAGATCGACCTTGGTGGTCACCCCAATGTGATTATCACCAAGCGATGCACTAAATTTTCAGAATCAATGTAGTTCTAGTGTGTCTGTCATTGGAATAGTGTCCCTTGAGCTAGGTTTCCCTAGTTTCATTGGCATAACTAATAGTGGGCTCTGACTACTTTCTCCCAATGCAAAATCTTTTGTATGGAATTGAGAATAGCTCCCCTCTGCTTTATGAATAATGCAAATTTGATGATGTAGTAGATTGGAAATATTTAGCTCTTTGTAGCATTAAGTGCCTATTAATGCTTTCCCCACTTAATGAGGTTAAATAAATCACACACACACACACACACACACACACACATGATTCCTTCACTCAAGGTTCGTCATTAACAAGATAAAATTCGACTAAGGGTGATAACATAAGACAAGAAAGATATAACATCTGAAAAGTTGGAAAAAGAGAGAAAAAGGGTAGAAGCACCTAGAGGGACAGTAGCAAGGTGCTCTTTTCCTTGATGGGAAATTTTATATAGGGTGCCAAAAGGATAAAAAGTAAAATCAAAGTAGGCTAGGATGTCGCCTAGTATGTAAAATTGTAAGTTCAAAATAAAAAACAACAAGATATAAAGATGAAAAGGATAAAAGAAATGTCAAATTAAAGTAAAGGGTTGTTAATGAGTAATTCTCTTGATTAGGAATCATGCATATAAATGAAATATTTAGGGGCTAGATATACAATGTAAGTGTGTGATCTAGTGACTACACCATAAATTCTTTAGTTTTTACTCGATTCCTTCAAAATTTTCCCAAAGTGTTCCTCTCCATTTTTGTTCCTTTGTCCCTCTTGAACAAATTTCCCAATTTTTCCATTACGGTTCTGAAATTACCGTTACATTCGTCACTCCTAACCAAAGTAGGTACCAAAAACTAGTAAAAGTACATTTACCCCTTCTAATTGAGCTCACATTAAATTTTTCCCTTACTAATAATGTCTTAGAACATTTTTTTATCCATTGCAAAAATAACACTAGTTATGGTAGCCACCGTCTGCGGGCACAAAGATCATGGAGAACAAAATCACCAAATTGAAGTCCTAGGTCACTGAGTTAACCAATATGATGTGTGGAATGAACCATCTTAATAACATTTTGCTCAAAAATTACGAAAGAATCTTCTTCAGAGAATAGCTTCTCTTCTCCCAACACATCCCATAGACCCAAGTTAAAACAAGAAGCACTTAAATGGTACCGTTGGTATCTCAAATTGAATGATGAACCAAATTGGAAAACTTTTATATCCTTACTTCTGGGCATGTTTGGTCTCTTGGCATTCAAATACTATACATGAGCTCTCACCAAACTCTTCCAAATCGGTACTATTTGTGATTACCACTTGAATTCAAGAAACCCGCTAATCACATTAAAGGGTTGTCGATGACTTATTCAAGATTTGTTTTATAAGTGGCATCAAAGAGCCACTCTGCTTGGAGGTGAAAATGTTTCAAACCAACAACATGATTCATGTCTTGGGCTTTCGACTAATTTAGCGAGAAGATAAACTCTCGCCACAATTTCAACCTACCACTTTCCCACCTGCGACAAACTCAATAAACCAAAGTGACCAACCACAACCACCTCGGTCAAGTGCCTTACTAAGGCGAGACATGGGCTCATAAAAATAAAATATTATGTTATAATTGTGATGAAAATGGGTTAATGGTGACAGGTACATCACACAAAATATCTACTTGGTCAATGTGGAATCACCACCAAAGCGGACAATGAGCACGATCACTAGGAATTCGAGATGCTCAAGAGAGGCAGATCCCCTTAGAGGACTCAATGCCTCAGTAGATTCAACCCAAGATCTCTCTACATGCACTAGTAGGTTTTACCACCCATAAAACCATAAAGGTCAAGGGGTTCTTTTAAAACATCCCTCGCACAATCCTCATTGACTCTGCAGCGGCACTCACGATTCCATCGATCCTGCATTTCTAAGCGGAAATTTTTTCATTGATCCTTATTCTATATTTGAAGTCATTATTAATAATGGTGGAATATTTCCATGTAAAGAGAATTTTTGGAATGTGCATATCATGATAGTATATTACACTCTTCGATCGAGATACATTTTCCCTACCCTTAGGAGGATGTGATGTGGCTTTAGGTACGTAGTGGCTCTGCACATTGGCACCTACTCTATGGAAATTATCTAAGCTTTGGATGCAGTTCATAGATAGTGGCTAGAATCAAACCTTAAAAGGTTTATTTCTAGGATCTACTAGCATTATTAGTTCCCATCACATGGAAAATATTTTGAAGAAATGCTCACATGGGATCATTTCCGAGTTGCACTTCATCCAACTCTAACCTCCTATTCTTTACTAACTACCCTACTAATTTATAGGCACTCCTTGAAAAGCATACAACCATTTTTATAGATCCATGGATTTTCCCCCTTCACACCCTAAAGATCACTACATTTCACTCCTTTTAGAACCTGACATTTGGCCATATCACTATCCTCATCTATAAAAGATTGAGATTGAGAAGCTAGTCTGGGAAATCCTCAAGTCTAGAGTTATTCACCCTAGAACTAGCCCATATTCCTCCCCAATGCTTCTTGTCCATAAAAAGGATGGGTTGTGGCACCTTTGCATTGACTTCCGTTCCCTTAACCACCTCATTATCAAAGATAAATTTCTAATTCGTCATCAATGAACTTCTTGATGAGATCCATGGGGAATTTTTTTCCAAATTGGATATGTGTTCAAGATATCATCATATCTAGGTGTATGTTAATGACATTCCAAATACAATCTTCTACACTCATGATGGTTACTATTATTGGTGTGTGGGATCCTATGTGTCCTCCACTCACATATGGAGGGTCATCTCACATGGGTTAGGTTTAGGGTTTCTTGTGTGTCATGCACTAGGGTTACTCAGCACCCTATATGTACCCTTTCATTTCTGATTTATGAGTATGCCAAGACACTCCATTGTCTTTCTCTACATGTGCAAGCTTTGTTACATTATGCATGTTCTTTTATTGGTGATCGATTTGTCCTTGTGATTATCTTTGGAGCTATTACATTTCCTTCGAGTGAAACTTCATCGTAGTGCACGCTTTTTCAATCGATTCTCGCCCAACTCTTTCATGGTATCAGAGCTGAGATTAGTTAAACATGCATTCATAATCTAAGTTTCGATTACTCTTGATTTCATTTTTTTACTCCTCGTGCAAGTTTTTTTATCATTATATTTTGGAAATTTATTGCTAATGTTATTTAACAAGTTATTCTTGGAAAGTTTTTGGTTTTGGTGTGTTCTTCGTGCATGTGCAGATCTCCTCGAGTTTTTCAGGGGTTTTGTAGCTACATTTAGCTAGCTACAGCTAAATTTAGCAGATCTGTTAAAATATAGGTTATTTTCTAGTTTTTTAATATTAATAAAAATGGAAATTTTTAGATCTTTGTTTTTCTTGTCTTCTGTGTTTTCATGTTTTTTTCTGCAGAGATACAGTTTAAAAATCTTTGTATCATCTGAAGTTTGGTGTTTTGGTTCACTGCTCTCCACCGAGATCCTCTTCAACCTACCTACGAGCTCACTCTTCTTCACGGATCTCAACCAAGATCTCGACCGAGCTCATGTTCAAACCTGTAAACTCTTAACGTTGTTTCATTCTCTGGCTCACATTTTTTTGTTATGGCGAGTCTTTTCTCACACGAGTTTAGTTTTGGCTCCACCCCAAGCTTTCTAAATCCTCACGAGCCTACAGCCTACCTACTCCCCTCCGGTTGCATTTTTTCTTGCATTCTCTTGCTCGTGTTGAAGCTTTCCCGAGCCTTTTCCCTCGGCCTTGGATTCCTCTGGCTGAGTTTTCCCTTTTCCGAGTTCTTGTGAGTTTGAGTTCAAACGCTACTCTATGTTGCTCCCCTGCTCCGGCCGGATCTCCAGCGGGCTCAACTCACATACCCGCGTACCTCTACCGAGCCCATCCACCTTGGACCACTCTCCAACGGCTTCCAACCGTAAAGCTAGGTAGAGATCTCACTTTTCTCCCAACTCAGGGATCCACCCACCTCGGGATTCCCTCAACTTCCGTGCCACTCAACTCGGGATCCTCCCAGCCATTTCCACCGAGCTAAGTGCTTTTTGGTAATTTTGTTACAATTTATTTATGGTACGTTTTTTAAAATATCTTTTGGTGGGATTTTTAAAGTGGACCGTTACTATTAATTAAGGCAACTTTTTTATAACAATTTTGGTGGAAATCTTTAAAGTGGGAGTTTTCTTTATGAGGTGATTTTTTTTCTCAAAATTGGGGATTTTTTTAAGGGAGTATTTAAATATTTAATTAGGATTTAATTTTTAATTAGATCTTAATTAGTTGAAATTAATTAGATTTAATTATATTAAATCTAGTTTTATTAATTTCAAATTGACCTCATTTACGATTAGATAAAATATTTAAAATCATCCTTTGCTTTAACGTTAATTATCATTTTTAACTCCCATAGCTTTAAAATTAGCTAAATTAGGTGTTTCAAAATGATAATTTTTAAGCGTTATTGTCATTTTTTTACTAATCGTGCGCTCAAGTGTGCAGTAACACTCTGAGCTCCTTTTTGTCTTCCGCGTGCTTTTCGGCATTCTGAAGATCTCTCGGACTCATCTTGAGTTCGTTTAAAACATTGTATTTTACCCTTATTATTACTTGTGACTAGTGAGCACATCCACCACAATTTGTAGTAAGGGGGTATCCTTTGCGACGTGAGATGCTTTTTCTCACAACCAGGATTTGATTTCACCTCCTTCCTAGTTTTTACAATTGTACTTGTTTACAGTGTCACTTTCTTTGCACTCCACGAAACACGATTGTGGTCTCCTCTCTTGCGCATTATTATGTTGATTACAAGGTGAGTTACCAAGTGTTTCAAGACGCACGCTTCGAACCCGATTGTATTCAACGCACTAAACTATAAAGTGCTGAAAGCAGGGGGTTATTATATTGTCCTGGGTGGTTGTGATTCTTTTGTTTCTTTTCTGCATTCTTTCTCTCTCTTCATTGTGGATGCACTTTCAATTCCTTTGCTTATGCCGTTCAACTTATTCGAATGGAGATCAAAAATAATTATGAAACTAAGGGGTAAAGGGTTATTCCACATCACCATGGGAGGCGAGAGAATCCGAACAGACGATGACCCTAAAAAATCTAAGTGGTTAAATCATAGTGATGAAGCTTTAGGTCTTTTGTACATGTCCGTTTCTCTTAAATTTCTCTTCCACATTGAGTCGTCCAAAACACCTAATTCTGCGTGGAAAACGTTAGATGGAATGTTTGGACAATAAGATGACATGAGAGCGCATGAGTTGGAAAACAAACTACTAGGGTTAAATCCTAGTGATTTTGAAAACCTACAAGCATTCTTCTCTAAGTTTGTCCACACTAGATTGTTGTTAAAGGAATGTCAAGTAGAGAAGAAATATTCTCAAATGATCTTGTTGATTCTCTCTAAGTTAGGTCCCAAATATTTTGTCTTTGTGTCAACTTTTACACTACAAAAGCTACCTTGGGCAAGGATTGGAATATGCCCTCCTTTGACTGTTTTTTGTCCCAACTCATTCAAGAATAAGAAAAACTCATTCAAATGGGGTCTCTCAAGTCCAAGTCACATGCCCTTATAGAAAGTACTAGTAAGGAAAAGAAGACTGAAAAGAAGAAAGAAAAAAAGGATCAACCTAAGAAGGAAACCAAGACCAAAACTAAATCTAACACGAATACTTTGACTTCTGAGCCTAGAGCACAGAAAGACAAGTTTTGTGTTCCTATTGCAAGAATCCTGGTCATAAAGAGCATATATGAATGAGAAAACAAATTGACCACCTTACTCATTTACTTGAGAAAAATCAAATAGGTGTTCCAAAGTCTATCAAACAAAATGCTCTGAAGGCTGAGTCTTCTACTTCTCTACCTATTGAGGTTCTTCAGCTCTCTGATTCGGATTCTGACTCCTTAGATGATGATGTTGTTGAGCGTGCTCCTCAGACTTTTGAGTCTTCCGATTCTGATAGTAGTGATGATGAGGACTATGTCCCTTCTCACTCAAATGAAGAATCTTCGACTCGATCATGATCCTCCTAGTCCTCTTTGGGCTAGGAAAACTTTGCAAAGTGTTGGAGATTTAGTTGGAGATACTTTGGATATGAGACGTACTCACTCAGATTTTGTTGGACCCCACTCTTTCTTCACCTCTACTTATGATTCTGTTGTCTCCTCTATTTCCTTGTTCGATAACTCATACCTATCGACATCGCTCTTATTTTTGTTGAATCCCCTCATTGGGACGAGTATCTCTTGCCTTCGACCTTAGTCATCTTTTCGTAGATGGCATTTGTGATGTACTACAAGTTCCTCATCCATCTATAGGTATTTCAGAGGATTTCATCATCTCTGTTGTTGGGAGTGCCCCTTCTGGGACTCTTGCCACTTCCACTTTTCCTGGAGACCTTCATTGATCCACCCTTGCTTGTGGATCCATTTTCTATTGTGGGGATGTTTTGTTGCTTTCACATTAGTTGGACATCCTTTCTATAGGTGTTCACCCTTCATACTCTGATAGTTATGCACTCGTGACATTACCTTCGGTTCCTTCACACTCGCTTGCTAGACCTATGTCACACTTTTGTGGACCAAACTCAGAGTTCTTCGTGTTACTACCTTTGGTTTCCTTCGTGAAGTGGGCAGACTTCCAGCACATCATTTCTGTCCTTCCTAAGGGAAAACACATAGTTCAATGTAGATGGCTCTTCTTCAGTCCAGAGGTAGAGGATCTCATCATCAACATTCTTCTGGGAGACTTCTTAGAGTTGTAGAGTTCAGATCCGTCCATGGCATCTTCCGCATCCATCTTGTCTCCCTCTTCTTCTCTCTTTTTCATCTTTTTGAGAGATTTCCCTTTTGTACATGGGTACCTTTACAGGATAGTCTATGGCCAGGACCCATCTTTGGCATCTTTCTTAGATTAGAGAGTATTTTTTTCTTTTGGTGGATGTTTTTCCCACTAGGTTTTCCTTCACTGCTTGGGACTTCTTTTTTTGTGCATGGGTACCTCATCAGGCTTTATGTCGGGACCCATTTCTCTTCTTCTTATTCTTCTAGGAAGATGTTGTTTGTATATGGGCACCTTATCATGCCTTTATTTTTGGGCCTCATTGACACATCTTTCTTAGTTGTTTAGGAGTGTCTTCTTGTTCATTCGACTCATCATAGCCTACCCGGCTTGATAAAGGAGGGTGTTAGTGTGTGGGATCCTATATGTCCTCCACTCACATATGGAGGGTCATCTCACATGGGTTAAATTTAGGGTTAGGTATAGGGTTTCTTGTGTGCCATGCACTAGGGTTACTCAACGCCCTATATGTACCCTTTCATTTCTGATTTATGAGTATGCCAAGACACTCCGTTGTATTTTCTCTATGTGCAAGCTTTGTTACATTATACGAGTTCTTCTATTGATTGATTGATTCCTCCTTATGATTATCTTTGGAGCTATTATGTTTCCTTCGAGTGTAAATTCATCATGGTGCACAGATTTTGATACGATTCTCACCAACTCTTTCAACTATGAGTTCTTGGTCATGCCCTTTGGACTTACAAATTCCCCTTCAAAATTTCAGGGACTAATGAATAAAATATTTTGGCCTTTTCTCTGTTAATTTATTTTGGTTTTATTTGATGATATTTTGATCTACAATCGCACATGGGCTGAACATCTCCAACATATTGATAGGGCATTACAACTTCTTACGAGATAATCAATTATGTGCCAAATAGTCCAAGTGTTCCTTCGGTTAAGAGGAAGTTGAATATCTAGGGCACATTGTTTTAATCGATGGGGTCCATGTGGATCCAAAAAAATCAACGTTATACAAAGATTGTCCTGGGCCAAAACCCTCAAAATCTGAGTGGTTTCCTATGCCTTACAATATATTGTCACAAGTTTTTCAAGGATTATGGAAATATCGCAACTCCCTTGACTTCCTTATTGAATAAGGATGTATTCACATGGGATGTGAAATCTAACCAAGCATTTGTGGCACGCAAATAGGCTATGTAACACGTCAATTTTGGCCATGTTGGACTTCACCAAAACATTCACCATCGAAAGTGACGCATGTGGCAACAGATTTGGGTGTTGTTATTCTCTAGGTCATCTAATTACCTTCACTAAGAAGCCCTTTACTGGATAGAATTCGGATTTGTCTACATATGAAAAGGATATGATAAAAATTCTATATGCAGTACAAAAATGATGCCCATACTTAATAAGGAATCATTTTTGCATCAAAACCTATCACTAGAGTTTGAAATATTTCTTGGGATAACTTGTCTCATCACTGACACAACAAAAATGGGTTAGAAAACTCATGGGCTATGATTACGAGATCACTTACAAGAACGGTAAATATAATGTCATAGAAGATGCTCTCATATACAACATTCGAGGACCAGGCTTCCCTTTCTATCATCTCCATGCTCATTCTAAACAGTGCTAGAATAGGTACAACAAGGGTATGCAAATGATCCACTATTACAACTCATCATTCAAAAATTGGCCACTAACCCCTCTGCAGTATGAAATTATTCATGGGATGGTACCTCTCTATCTTTATAAGGGTCACCTAATGCTTCCCCATAGCTTAGACCATCATCAAGCTATATTCTATGAAATCTAAGCTTCTCCTTGCAGGGCACCCAATATTTGTCAAGACATATGAGCGGGCATATCGAAAATTCTTTTGAAAGGAGAAATTAAATAGATGGTGGGAGAATGTGATACCTGCCAATGCAACAAAGGTGAAACAACACTTGATTCCTAGTTTTCTCGAGCCTTTTCCCATTCCTACCAGGATTTGGATAGATATTTCTATGGATTTCATTGAGGGCTCCCTAAATATGGAGGAAAAATAGTAATCCTAGTCGTGACAGACCACCTCTCCAAATATAACCCTTTTTATTCCCTCATCCATCTCATACAACCTCCACGGTCTCACAAGTTTTATTCGATCAGATATTCTACCTTCATGGCATCCCTTCTTGATAATCTCTCCAATCTGAAAAAAAAAAATCACCAACCATTTTTGGACGGAGTTATTCCGATGCACAGACATACAATTGAAGATGAGCTCTGGGTATCACCCATAAATAGATGGCTAGACAAAAATTGTCAACAAATACTTGAAACATTCCTTTGTTGATTTGCTTTAGAACAACAACACTAGTGGGAAAAGTGGCTCCCCTAGCAGAATGGTGGTACAATACATCACACCACACTTCTACTAAAATGACTCCATATGAAGTAGTTTATGGTCAAGTACCACCAATGCTTCTCCCATATACCCCCAACAATTCACCAGTCAAGCGGTTGACACTACTCTTTGAAACTAGAAAAATATTTTCAGCACCACAATGGGACGATATCCATATTGCATAGAACCAAATGAAGTATCGGGATGACCAAGTACCACTCGAGCACACCTTTCAACTCAGCAATATGATTTTTATTTGCCTACATCCTTGAAACAATCATACCTTAAAACTATTTAGGAATCATAAGCTTGCTCCAAAGTTTTATGGGCCATATAAGGTTCTCTAGAAGATTGGGTTTGTTGCTTACAAGTTGGATCTTCCACCCTCCTTCGGAGTTCACTAGTCTTTCATGTCTCATGTTTAAATAAAGTTATGTAAACCAACATTAGAGTGCAAATACTTTTATTTAAACTTGATAATGAAGGATTCATCCTTCTAAAACAATAAGAAATCCTAGACATATGCACCCTCGAACTTCACTCCCATTCAATCATGGAAGTCTTAATCTAGTGGCACGACATACAATTAGAATATTTAACCTCAAAACCACTCTAGATTCAACAATAATTCCCACATCTGAAGCTTTGAGGACAAATATTTTTAAGGGAGGATGTCAGGAACTCATGTCCTATCCTTTCTCTTTACATTATTAGTGTATTATTCGCTTATGGATGCATATGCTTTATAATTCATCCCTTGAGCATATTTGAATTATCTCACATACACGGGAAGTAGTAGTGGTTAGAATAGACTTAGTATATAAGTAAGTTTTGAGGCCCAATGAAGGCATCCATGAATACTATTGTATTAAGCCTTCTCAAAGGAGGTTTCCACCTTGAGTTGGCTTGCGATATAAAGGTTATTGAAGTATTTTCTAAAGTTCATTTTATTGTTTAGTTCTATAGTTTGTAAATCTATGTAGAAGGATCCTCTCAGTTGAGTGGTTCCTATATGTGGTGGATTTTCAACATCTTTCCAATCATCACTATCATCATCAAGGTGACCACCATTCTCTATTTTCACTATAGGACTAATTTTTTATCATGTGAGTATATTGAAGGATCATCTGCTTCTTTCTTTTCAAAGAACTCAACATCCCAACTAATGTAAATATTTCTAGTTTTTGGATCCATAAGTCTATACCCAAGTGCTTCATCACTTTGTATCCTAAGAGGATAAGTTTTTTTAATTTCATATCAAGCTTAATTCTTAGTTTCTTAGGAATGTGCATACTAGCTTTACATCTAAAAACTATAAGGTGCGCAATCGATGGTTTTCACCACCGACAATGATTTGTATGGTGTTCTTCCATCGAGCTGCAGTGCGATGGGAACTCTATTTATTAGATAAATTTTTGTTTTAGTTGTTTTTCCCAAAATGTTTTTGATGAACCTACATCATCAATCATACATCGCACCATATTCATGATAGTATTATTTCATATTTCAACAACACCATTTTGTTATGGTATGTGAGGAGGTTCCATTTGATGATGAATGACATGTGTTTCCAAAGATCGTCAAACTCATTATTGGTGTATTCTCCCCATCGATATGAGAAAAGTGTTTCAATGTTCCTACCCGACTTGGTCTTAATAAGGGCTTTGAACTTTTTGAAAGTTTCAAAAGCTTGGTTTTTATGCGAAGATAGTATATCCACATTTTTCTTGAGAAATCAAAACAAAGAAAATGAAGTATTGAAACCCATAGTGGATAGTTCTCATTGTCCGCACAAATTGGTATGCACCAAGTCAAGTTTTTATTTAGCCTGAAATGTACTCTATTTAAAAGGTGCTCAATATTGTTTACATGTCAAATAATGTTAACACTTATTCGTACCTTTTAAAGTTGTGGTAAACCCCTTACCATGTTATATCAACGAAGTGTGTTGAGATAGCCAAAACTAATGTGACCAATTCTTTTGTGTCATAAGTGTGTCGATGTGGTTACCTTTTCCACAAGGGCTTAATAATCCCTTTGAATAAAATCCAATGAAACATTCGCCCACATTTGAAGCTTTTGCAACAATTTTCAAGCTTTGTGACTTATCTCTAATTAGGTACATTTTTAACCGCCTTTATAATCAAAGTCAATTTTAAAATTATGATCTAATAATTGACTTATGGATAAGATTATTTTCATTAAATTGGGGACATATAGAACAATTTTAATTTTACAATTGTATTTTCCAATTGGTAGTGAAATTGAATCAATTCCTTGAACATTGTACAATGTATCATCACCCAAAGAAACATGGTTTTTTTTGGGTGTGTCGTTCATTGTTAAGAACCAATCTTTACTTCTTATCATGTGTCAGGTTACACCCAATTCGACATACCAAATTACATTTATATAGTTGGGATCTTTAGTTAACCATGTAATATATAGAAATCCATCTTTGTCGTATTGATCTTCCCGTGCGAAACATTTCCTTGTCGAGTTGGTTTCTTCTTCCACTTTCCTTTATTTTGTCCCTATTTATTTTGTTATCGAGCTTGTTTTGATTATTGGTTGTCACTTTTATTTCCACGTGATGATCCTTTTTGGAACATGTTGTACCAATAATCCTTTATCTAATGTCTTTGTTGATTACAAATAGGACATCTTTGTTGAGTCTTTTGACTTTTTTCGGTGTTATCTTACTTGAAGGTTGTTTAAGGTACTTAGCCTATTTCTTGCCCTTCTAATTAGAAGTAAGTTCTTCCTCTTCAGTTTCATTAGTTAAGTGAATAAATTATTTTTGTTGTAGCTGTAGACACCTACAATTAGCACCGTTAATCCTCATGTTCGCGTCTGTTAGCTCCCCTTCATTATCACATCACCATCATATTATACATTAAATTCATTATCACATCACTATCATATTATACATTAAATACTTATCCTAGGTCTTATTTCTCCCCATTATATTTACTCCCTGTAAATGTCATTGTACAGCTATAAAATCTTATTTTATCCTCTCCTAAACCACTCAAACCACTTAGAAACCAAAATCAAATAAAACAAAAAAAAATCAACACCCTCTCAACCATTTAACAACATTTCTAACCCGTATAACCATCTTCCAATACCCATCCTTTGATAAAAAAACAAATTCCTCAATTTGGGAAGTTGTTTTAACCATTTTCCCATATTTCTGGATCACTGATGATTCTCCTTTGTTAACATAAAACCTATATAAACGTGTCTCAGACCTTCATTTAAGGTTAGCTTCTTCCATCTCAACTTACTAGTTAGACATTCCTCTCACATTATAAAATTTCCATATCTTCTCCCTCTTACAAAGTTAGATTTCATCACAATAACATTCAAGATGTCAAATATCTCTTCTTCTGCCTTTGAAATCCATTCAAATATTAAGTAATCAAGTCCAACGATCTTCTAACATCTACAAACTCTCTCTCTCTCGTAACATCATCTCCTATACTTCTTTTATCAACTCGGATAAGGTAAGTACCTCCCCTCTTGCATTATTATCTCATTTAATCGTCATTTACAAACATCTATATACCTTATTTCATGAGCCTACACATTTCTGACAATCAATCACCAGTGATTCCCTAATCGTCGACAATCGACCCCAATTGCATGTGATTCACCTTAATCATCGATGATCCATGTCTATTAGATCATTTAAGCCCAAATCTCATCCCTCGACATTCGAATCCCATCATTTTTACCATTCTACCTTTTCATGTGTCTTTCCAGTCATATTAAGCTCCTTGGAGCCATCTCCAACACTTTATCAATTATCTAAATCAAATCCATCATTCTTATCACCTTTGTGAGTGCACAACTATCTACATCCTTGCTCCTTTGAGCCATTTTTGATTCCTAGACTCCCTTTGGATTAGGTATCACCATCAAACCATCATATAGTCGTGGACCACATCAGTCCCTTTTCCTTTGCATTGTTGGTTATATCGTCTGTTTTATCAATTTATCTTATCATTATCAAATTGATTTCTTGAATGTGGATCCTGACTTAGGGGATTGGCCTTTACCAGGAAATCGACATATATCTATTTAATCCCATATTTTTTTGAGTGTTTATGCATTATAGGTAGCTTATCCCATTGGAAATAAGGAGTTGTGCACATGCTTGGATCCATTGAAATCATTCATCCATCAACTATAACATCTATCTCTACAGTGTCGATAAACCACACATCTTATGAGGTCGATTTTGGTTTTTATTATTTCACTTCATTAATTTGAGTAGAAAGGTAAAAACATTTCTAAACATTTTGCACACCTGTGACATTTTTCAATCCCTCTTTCTTTTCATTAGATTTGATTTTTTTCATTTTTGGCCTTTGTTTTGTAATCGTCGGTGATTGGGTGAATTGCCATTGATTTCGTCAATCGCTAATGATCTCTCGTGAATGCTCCTTTGATTACTTAGCCAATCAGCTCTCTTACATCATTTTTTTTTTTTTTCTATCTTCTACAAACCTTTTTGCATTTTTTTGCTATGGGAACTTTTTTTACTACGTTATTTGCATTACTAAAAAAATTAATTTTTTTAAAAGGAAGTGCTTTTCGTGTGATTCCCTTCACTTTTTTTTTGTTTTCCGCATTGCATTTGATTGTTGTCATTTCCTATCGAAATCAATCATAATTTTGGGAATTAAAATGAACCTTGCATCTTGCTTGATCACATAGATTAATTAAAGGATTAATTTATTGCATTCACATCATCTTCCCTCACACACAGCCAAACCACATCAAACATTAAACTTGCATCAAACATTCCTACCCATGTGATAACTATTGGGATTTCATCACCCAATAGGAAACCGACTCGATGTTCTGGCCGAGTATAAATAATTGGTTGTCGGTATATTGGCTAAGCACATGAATCCCTTATCACTACGGGACTGTGAAGTGAGGGGGTAGGCCCCAATATCATGCCCCATATCGGCACCAACATAGATTTAGGCCTCACATACCTTTGGGTATATCGAGGACTCCAACCTTTAACATTACCTGAAACCAGCCTTAGAACAACCATATCATTAGGTTCCCTCTAAGCCTCTTCCTCCACATATAAATTCTAATCAAGATAATTAAAATTCTTCTACTTGACTTTTCTATTACATTTGTAGCTCTCTTAGGGATTTGTTGTATCATCATCAGTTGACTATCATGGATCAATCCTCTACATCAACATATTCTTTTACCCCTTATATGTCATTTTTACAATTGCTTCATCCACTACCTCTACATCTTTTCATCCCAATCAATTTCAAAATATCCCCTACATAGGATCTAGTCCTTATCAATATTATCAACCTATCACATCCCACTCAACCTCATTTAGCTTTGGCATCTTCCCGAGCCATCTAGATCACCTTTTTTTCCCTATGGAACCTCTACCTTTCAACCAATCATAAAACCCTACAACAATTATATCCAAACAACCCTATGACTATCATTTACATCTAGACTACTTCCAAACTATCACTCCTCAGCCCATGTCCAATGTATCCCATCAATCAGTCCTTTCCACATCCCCTCCTTCATCACAAACTCATTAGAATCTTAACATCCCCATATTTTATCCAATCAACCTATCTTAACTTCAATACCTCTCTCTCTACCTCAAACATCCCAAACCCATACGCACATCCCTACTTAAGCCCAATCAACCCCTTTCATCCAACAACAACATATTCAAAATTCCACATCTCCCCACATCCCTTTATCACAACCTACTCTACAAACAATATCCTCTCAAGCTATCCCTTATCAACCTCCACATCAAGCCCATCCACAAAAAACCATCTTGCTCCTCATTTTCATCAATAAACTTAACCACATACTCATCCGCACTCACATGATAATTCCCTCACGCTAACCCTACGAAAGATACCATACAAGCTCTGTTGAATAAATTAGACAATTTATAAGCCACTACCATGGGACCCAAACACACCCTCACTTATGATCAGGTTTGTAATGAACCCATCCATCCATTAGTACCTTATAAATCCTATCCTTCGAAATGGTAATTACCTGAGTTTACCATGTTCCATGGCCAGGAGGATCCTCTGCATCACATACTATATTTTAGATACTCATGTTATCTCATCATCCATGATCAAGATCTCATGCTTATAACATTTCCTATGTCATTGGTAGGACCTACCTTGGATTGGTACAACTCCCTCCCTCGACACTCTTTTCTCTCTTTCACTCATCTAGTAATGTTATTTCTTGATCACTTCGCTATAAACATTACTCATAAAATCACCATTTCTGACCTTTCTACCATCAAATAATCTGAAAATGAATCCCTTATTGACTTTTTCACTAGGTGGAAAAGCATTATCAATCAATTGACCTTCTCACTACCTCAATCGAACTAATTGAGTTGTTTACTCAATCATGTTCCCATCACATATCATCCACTCTTCAGATCCACACATTCTAGACCTTTGATGAAGCCTTCACCATGGCCAAAAAATTAGAAATCCAATCCCTCAAGAATGTCATCTCGATCCTCAATCTACACATGTCCCATTTGATTCCCCTAGGTCTTCCTATGAACCCGATGAGACTACTCACATGATGCCTTTACTTGGATTCTGACCCAACACCCTCGATAGAATTAGTCCATATAGATACTACACATCCTCGAGTCATGTCATCAACACTATTACATATGATCTTCCCCATGAGGAGACTCGTTCATCACCAATGCTTCCTCTTGAAAACTTCGGCACCCTGATCCTCTTTTTGATGATCCTCACACATCATATCGTCATGTCCATTGTCCAATCATCCATTACCTCCTTGCAACCCTTAGACTCTACCTTGGAGACCATTACTAAGGAGGCATTCATAATCAAATATCTCAACATCCAACCACTTTTTAAACTAATCGAATAATTAGACAACTCACATAAATATAACCCACCTCAATCATGTCTAGAAACAACATCTCCCTCATTTGAACCAGACTCAATCCTATCCCCGGCTCTTTGCTTGTCATCTAGTCTGAACCCTATCCTAAATCAAACACTATACAATCAAATACCATCACATCCATGGCCTCACCCTCATCATCTGACATGAGACCCTCTCCTCTATCTAAAAAAAACGTTACAAAATTGAAACCTATCACATCCATGACCTCATCCTCATCATCTTTCAGTAAAACCCCTCCTTTACCTAAAATAAAAATTACAAAATCAAAACACACATCATCTAAGGTCTCAACCTTACTATCCATTTTAGGACCTCATCCTTTCACAATCCAAATCTATCAAATCTATGGTTCCACCCTTACCATCAATTTTGGGACCCCATCCTTTATCTCAATATCACGTCACACAGTCATACCCTATCTCATCCATAATCCATCCCTCCTCATCCATTTTGGGACCTCATCCATCATCCAATTATATCAATCCCACATCATACCCTCTCTCTTATCAACCTCACAATGATCCCTATGATGTTTCAACACCATACGACATCTATGAATCCACCCCCATCCAAAAATAAGATGTGTCCTACCAAGTGTTCTTGTAAATAAAAATCAATTAATCCAAATCCCCCAAAGGGACTTACATTGACATCCTCAAGAGGATCATGTAGGATTCTCTTATCACATTACCACCAATAAAAACACCCAATCCACATTCTCGAAACCTTCCTAGTACGATCAAGATAAAACATGTGCCTATCATAGAATCCCAGGACATAACATGGAGATATGTAAAGTAATTAAAGTTGTAATCAACGACTCTTACTCATCGAATATCTTCTCCCAGAAGAATACCATCCTAATCCATCATTGATATCATCTACACCTCTATCATTGTCGGTATCTCATGACATCTATAGGTGAAGGGCGACATCCTCGAATCTCTATCAACAAACCTTTATAAGACATCTCTTTAACATCTTCTATTGAAGGTCATCAATGTCCATACCTTCCCTTGAAGGTCTTTCAATCTCATCAACATCTACACCCAAGTCACCGGTAGTGTCCTCACCGAGATCTACAGGACAAGGAGGTCATCCTCAATCGATTTCAAAAAACCTTTCTCATGCATATTCTCATCACTTCCTAGTGGAGGTCCCTCATCTCAAATTAGTATGGTCCACCCACTCATGTGAACCTGGAATTATCATACACGAAGAAAAGGAAAAATCAAAGCTTCAACATCTACCTCACTTCATCAATCGTCCTCTCATATCTCATCTAGATTTTCATTGGATCCTTTGTCAAAGGTTTCTCATCCTCCTTTGTTTACCATATACTCAATCATTCAAGATAAAAATTTCATCATCCTAACCTAAAAGATATCATTCCTTTTATCATAGGTTATCTATATCCATAGTGTCATGCTAGGGGACTCCTCACTACTGAGACTTCAAAGTCTTACCTTACACATTCCCCTAGCACATCTTCACCAAACCTATCCTATCAATCCAATCAAAATGTCACTACTCTAGAAAGGAGTAAATGTAGAAAGTTTTCCCCTTAACTGGATCAATCCATATAGTATGGGTCAACCTCTGAATGCCTTGTACTTATGGCCTTTCTATTGTTAACACATTGACCGTCATGATAGTAGTCACATCAAAGATCTTATCCCACATCAACCAGTCATCTTATTATTGTAATGATTTGAAAGCATGTGGTTCTTTCCATCACTATCCTCAAAACCTTAAAGATGAGCACCATGGCTCTGTTCATCACATCTTTCACATGGACAAGTTCCTCCTTAGCAAGAACCCCACAATCATTACATCCATCTACCTTATGTATCAACTAAAGACATGTCATGGATCATATATGTATAGTTTTTGCACGCATTTCTTCTCCCCTCCTCAAAACAATCTATTAGGGTCTTTCCCTTAGCTTAAAAAAATTTAGAATATTCATGGATACATCTTATAAAAAAAAAGAAAATAGACCGGTCCCTTAAAGGACAACTACCATCAAAATCATAGATCGGTCCCTCAAAGGATGGATATTCAAAAATCAAAAATCAAAATTATAGACCACTCCCTCGAAGGATGGCTACCCATGTAAAAAGGATTCCCACATCGATCAGCCTTCAAAAATCAAATATCAAAAGCATCCTAGGAAAGCTTCCGCATTGATCAACTTTCCCATCAAATCAAACTTCCCACATCGATCAGTTTGCATCAAAAATAAAATGTATAGTTGGGGCATTTCTCTATGAAACTGTTGAAAAGGAGAACCCTCTTTTCCCACACAACCTACACATGTTAAACCCCTTCTCATGTTCTAGGAAGGTATACATTTCACTTCCATTTATATCCAATATCCTATGTGTGACTACCCATTATTAGTCATCTATTAACATTTTTATAAGGCCAAAAGTGCAAGAGCCTTCACTCTGTTGTTTCCCATCACATATGTATCAAATCTAGTACAAAGCAATCAATCCACGTTTCATTCTTGACCATGGTTTTGAAAAACATTAAGTCACTTTAAAATCAATATCAAATAACACATCATATATAAAACATAACTTTAATAGTTTTCAACCCTACCACATCCACATCTATCAATATATCTATCATCATCTCTCAATACCCACACAATCCTCAACACATCTCGGCATTCCATCGTTGCATCAAAAACATCACATTTACTTAGTAAAATCAACATTTATCAACCATCTACCTCCTCAAAGGCTACCCTCTCGATCACCAAGACCTCCATCTAGTCCTTGAAAGCTCACCCTTGTGGAAACATCAATTTCTGGTCCTTGACCTCATCAAATCATCATTTCATCCCCATCGCCATTAAGTCATATGTCTATAGGACACAAACCCTTTAGTTCCCCTATCACTTGACTTCTTGGCCTTATAAGCCCACCTTTGTGGCAACATCAATTTATGGTCCCTTGACCTAGATAAACCATCATCTTTTGCATTGTTAACTCATATGTCTATAAGACACGAACCCTTTGGTTCCCCTATTACTTGACTTCTTGGTTTCGTAATCCCACCTTTGTGGAAACATCAATCATCGTCCTTTGACCTCATCAAAACATCCTTTTTATTTTCCCTTTCCATCGTTAAGTCATACATCTATAGGACACGAGCCCTTTGGTTCCCCTATCACTTGATTTTATGACAACACCCATCTTGTTTCTATACCTCGTTCCTTAGAGGCATCATTTTCTCATCTCTTGTCTTTCATCTTTTAATCTTCATCCATCTATCTCTTTCAAACTCATGATTGATTCCCTTTTAGGTCATCAATCCCTAGTTTGAGGGGGAGCACCTCATCATATAATTCTACATCATTCATCTATCACATCTTGTTTTTGTCTCGTGGCTTGTCTCAAAACCACTCAACAAAAGGGACAAATGTAAACACCTAAAATTAGCATTGTTAATCCTCATGTCCACGTCTGCTAGCTCCCCTTCATTATCACATCACCATCATATTATACATTAAATCCATTATCACATCACTATCATATTATACATTAAATCCTTATCCTAAGTCTTATTTCTCCCCATTATATTTACTCCCCATAAATATCATTCTACAAGTTGTAAAATCCTATTTTATCCTCTCCTAAACCACTCAAACCACTTAGAAACCAAAATCAAATAAAACAAAACAAAATCAACACCCTCTCAACCATTTAACAACATTCCTAACCCATATAACCATCTTCCAACACCCATCCTTTGATAAAACAAACAAATGCCTCAATTTAGGAAGTTCTTTTAACCATTTTCCCATATTTCCCAGATCATCAGTGATTCTCCTTTGTTAACATAAAACCTATATAAACATGTCTCATACCTTCATTCAAGGTTAGGTTCTTCCATCTCGACTTACTAGCTAGACATTCCTTCCTCTTACATTATAACATTGTCATATCTTCTCCCTCTTACAAAGTTAGATTTCATCACAACAACATCTCTAGACGTCAAATATCTCTTCTTTTGCCTTTGAAATCCATTCAAATATTTAGCAATCAATTCCAATGATCTTCTAGCATCTACAAACTCCCTCTCTCGGGTAACATCATCTCCTATACTTCATCTATCAACTTAGATAAGGTAAATACCTCCCCCTCTTACATTATTATCTCATTTACTTATCATTTACAAACATCTATCTACCTTATTTTGTGAGCTCGCACATTTTTACAACATCGCCATGATTCCCCTAATCACCGACAATCATTCCCCAATCATCATCGTGATTTACCTTAATCGTCTGCAATCCCTCTCGGTTAGATCATTTAAGCCCAAATCTCATCCTTCAGACATTTGGATCCCATCATTTGTTACCATTCTACCTTTGCAAGTTTTTGTCCAGTCATATCAAGCTCCTTGGAGCCATCTCCAACACTTTATCAATTATATAATCAAATCCATCATCCTTCTCACCTTTGTGTATATACAACTATCTACATCCTTGCTCCTTTGAGCCATTTTTGAATCCTAGACTCCCTTTGGATCAGGTATCACCATTAGACCATCATATAGCCATGGACCACATCAATCCCTTGCCTTTGCATTGTTGGTTATATCTTTAGTTTTATCAATTTATCTTATCATTATCAAATTTATTTCTTAAATGCGGATTGACATCCTTGCAAGGAAGTACATTGACTTCCGGGGACTGGAATTTCCAAGAAATATGCCATATATCTATTTAATCCTATCTTTTTCTGAGTGTTTATGTATTATAGGTAGCTTATCCCATTGGAAATAAGGAGTTGTGTGCATGCTTGGATCTGTCAAAGTCATTCATCCATCAGCTACAACATCTATCTCTATGGGTATCGGTAAACCCCTCGTCTTCTGAGGTTGGTTTTGTTTTTATTGTTTCACTTCATTAATTTGAGTAGAAAGGTAAAAACATTTCTGAATGGTGGCATTTTCACTAATTATTCAAAAGTTTTTTTTGACAAATTATATTTAACGTGGTCACAAAAATCCTGTATGAAGGAGGCAAGGATATTAAAACTATCGGCATAAGTGATGTGTTAGTAACTTCTCCTTCCAAATCTTAAAACAATGCTCACAAAGTTACAACACGTCTTTCAAAAAATTAACTTTTTAAGTTGGTTGTAGTTTCAAATTTAATAGTTGATGCATTCCCCTTGAATCTGAGGGGTGGGTCTCATAGACATCCTCCGACAAAGGAGCACTTTGTGTGAAATGGATTATACGATGTATTGAAGGTCAAGAAGCTTGGAAAGTGTTTATGTAACATGGTATTTCTAAGTTCTCCTATATGTTCATCCCACTGGAAAGGCCTAGGGTTGTCTGTCATGCCCACAATTTCAACACCAAAATACAACAAAAAATTTTGCATATTTTTTTCATTGCTCATAACATGACACCACATGGGTTCAAATAGAAAAATTCAACATCACATAAGACACTTACATAAGCATGGACCCACATAGACAACATGATAACATAGGGTACACATCAATGTCTTACTCAAATGACGTAAACCAAGACAATGACCCAACTACGGTAAGGCACACAGGATAGGCATACTCCACAACATGGCCTTTTATGGTTTACATATTTATTACATTTAGTTTTCCATTATATAACCTTATAGGTTTCCAGTGAATTAAACTAGTAAGGGTGTAAAATTTCCTTTTTTTAAAACTTCAAATACTTTATTTTCGTATAGCATTAGCCTTTAAAAGAGAATGCATTGTTGGTTCCTTTCTCAATTTCCATTAATTATCCACAACTCATTTGTTAATTAAATTCATTTTAAACACCTACAAGCCTCCTAATATTCATTCTTACGTTAAAGGTTTGTTTCTCAAAATATGTTTAATTGACATTAAATTTTATCCTTATTACGAAAAGGAACTAACAAGATGTTAAGGTTTTGCTTTTCGAGACGTATATTCAATGTTTAAAATTTACCTTTGCTAGACAAGGGAACTATAGTGAGGTCAAGGAAGGAATTCTTAGGATTTAAGGGTGATTTAGATTCAAGATACCTCTTCCCATAAACATCCTTTCATCATAGTACCCTATTTTTCTGTTACAGTTTTGTTATAGTTCAAAAGTTAGTTTAAGTCGATTTAACATTTACACATTAAAAAAATATTTTTTTTTTTTATTATATAAGAGTTTGTGTTGGCTCAAATGCTTGATTTCTCCAAGAACAATTCGTATTTTTTTCTTAACACAAGAGAATGCCTAAATCAATTATGAAGACTTCAAGCATAACTTTATTCCTAAACAAATATCTTATTTACTCTTGTTTTCCATTACTCTTACATGGTTACTTTGGACTCTTATTGGCATTGTTTTAGAACAATTGTAATTCAAATGACACATAATTTACACTTAGGGATTCATGACTACAAGGAGTGGTGACCCTATACCTAACAACTCATTTCATCACTCTTAAAAACCCAAGTATTAAAGCATATAACAAGACAACCCAACAACTATATGCTTTTCAAATTTCTTCCAAGGAACTATTTAAATCATTTAGTAAAATGCATTAGTGTTTCTTTCACCAATACCCTTAAGAGAGGCTCCATGATCTATTAACTTCAAAAGCAATCATGGATGGGGGAAACTACACCCTACGAGAAAACACATGGTAATCTACTACTAAGGGTCACAATTATCTAAGAGGGACAAAGGGAGTTCAAAAGAAAAAGTTATAAAATTTTATGTGTTTCAAAATCCTTCTAAGGTAATATTTACAATCATTGGTAACAATACATCATAGCTCCTTGTTCATTAGCATCATAAGAGGTCACTCGATGTATTACATTCATTTCTACTTAAGGGTTTCTACACCCTACCACAAGTCAAAATTAGAGTAATCAAATATCCTGTCTTGCAAAGCCTTCGTGCCACTTGAGGTATTCCAAGACTACAATTTCTCACTTTCGTTTAACACTTAGCTTATAAAGGGTTCCATTAGGTTTATTTTAATTCCAATTGCACTCAGGGCTCTACGCATGACTATAGATCAGTTTAAGGTGTGAAAACATATTTATCCCATTAAACCTTCATAAGGGACAAATGTGTAAAGTTTTTACTAGCCAAGGTGACATATTTATCTATGAGGAACTAAAGAGATCATTAACACAAGTTTAATGCATAGTACACTAGTGCACTAACTCCACTTATGTCATCAAGATCTTACGAAGGGTTCATTCAATGATGAAGGTATCCCAAACTATCTTCTTAAGAATATGGTTGACCACTAGGACACCAAGGTCCAATGTGAACATTGAACTCTAACTCGTCCATGAAGATGAGTAGACCTATGACACCAAGAAGTGTTAGTCCTATTTACCCTATGAATGACAAGGTTACTCAACTGATCTGTTGCTTCGTGCAAGGACATTTAAGTTATAGAAATGGTCTTTGAAGAATTTTCTTAAGTGTAGGACAAGAAGTCTAATTGTGAGGATTAAAGTATTTCTTAAGACATTAGGGTTTTGCAAACCTAGATGTGACATGATTGAGAGGGAGAGTATGAAAAAGGTTGAATACTCATTGCATTTATATGGTTTAAAAATGATAAGTTACTTCCAAACATTTTGATTTTATCTATGAACCACAATAACTATTAGGCGGTGATTGTTTCAATCGTCTAAACCATGAGATCCATATTTAAATTCAAATGGGCTTAACACCTATGAAGTGAACGGTATGTTTTTACCCATTTACAAAATTCAACTATCTTCCTCATTTATCTAGCTAACATAGTTGTTCCTACATTAATTATGTGTCACTCCTACTAGTGTTGTAAGGTTAGCTTTAACACAAGGCAGATACAAACAACATAGTTTTCCATGTACAATGCTTGAAATATAAGAGTCCAAGAGGAACAATAGTCTTCAACACACTACTTTTGATAATGCAATTCTCTTTAATTCACTTTCATTTAACATTCATAATTCATATCAATATACAATATCTTAATGTCATCTCACTGATTACAACATATCACACTCTTAATCCTTCTTGTTTGGAGTACCTGCAACCAACATTGCGTCAGTCCTAAGAATGAGTATGGAAATCCCCTACACTCAAGCATAAATCCACACATTCATCATTTCTAAAATTTTCAATTAAATAGAAGAGAGAGAGAGAGAGAGAGGTAGAAGTAAGAAGACGAGTTCGTTTCTCATGCATTCACACTTTCACATTCATTTTACACTTTACATTGGGTACAAGAGAAAGAGAGAGTAAGGATGAGAGAGAAAGTTAAGAGACATTTTATTTTCCATTCACAATGTCATAACCATTTGCATTTCATGTCCATTATCATTTCATTTCAAACCAATTCACATTTCCTAATTCATTTATATTTTCAAATCAATCAAGTATCATAGTCATTTCTAGAGAGAGAAGAGGGTGGAGAGAGAAAATCACCTTTTCAAAATTCATTTATACAAGATAAAAGATCAAATAAAATTCTACATAGCATTGCAATAGTATTACGAGGTCACACGTGTGGCTAGAAGTCAAACGAGACTCAAAAAGGAGATTCTAGCTAAGGTTGAGAAAATTGTCCAAAACAACAAAAGTGCTTACAATGGGTCTCGAACACACTCGTTTCAAGTTCAATGATGATTCCTACTTATACCCACATGTATATAGAATTCATCATTTCTTACGGAAGTTTATTATGATGAGCAGAGCTCAAGTTACAAGGGCAACTTCGAGGGCTAGTTATCGTAATTGCGTCAAGGCGACTCTTATCACACACGATGATTAGCGAGACCCAAAACCCACTTGAAAAATTAGTTTCTGAAGGAATTTTCATTTAACTGAAGGTGGGTTACGATCCTCTTATTGGCATTCTAGAGGTAGGAGGTAGTGGTTTTCGTTTTTCTCAAGCTAAGCGACAATCATAAGCCAAAATCGATTGTGTTTTATTAAAACAACCATGTCACCATAAGTGACTAATAAGCTAAGAGGGTTTAGGAATATGACTTGCAAGAGCATTAAATAATTTTAAACAACTTAGTTAAGGTTCCCTAAGGTGTTCCATGTTACCAAGGGTCATGCAAAGAGTTTCGGTTTTGCGGTATGTTTGGGTGTGGCGCTCCATGCGCGTAACTTTCAATATCGAGTTTTCTTTTTCTTTTTTTGGTTGCTTATGTCTTGAGAGTTCATGTCAAGGAAAGATTTTTTCATTTGTTGGAATTATATTCCCTATCATTCAAAATTTAATTTTGAAAAAGCTAGAAAGGATTAATCAAAATTTAATGCAACCAAAAAAGGAAAACCATACCTTTTTACGCAAAAATTGTGATCCCCGCATTCGACAAGACTACATAACTTTCCACATTCACCAAGTGTAAACCGCGAGACCAAGCATGATGAGCTCCACTAAACCAATGAACTTTTCCATAAAATCAGCCAACTTGCTATACCTCCAACCAAAGCAACTCGCCCCAAAATACATCTTACCAACAAAAAGAATCCACTATGACCACAACCACTCAACAAGGTATCACTCTAGCCAACAACCACCAGTCATATGGGTATGTGGTTCATTGACTTGCTCCAAATTACCCATTTGACATAGAATAGGGAGGAACTAACAAAAAGAAATAAAACCAAATTTTTGTTTTGCTTTGATGGATGACTGAGCTCTACCCTCCATGTGTTTATACTATGATACAAGCCCCCATTTAACCGTCATTGAGGAGATGCATAGTGAGGTTGAGGAATTTGGTTTTAAAACTTTCCAAACACATTTTTTTGATAGTTCACAAGCTTTTCAACGAACCCATTTTGTGCATACCCTGAAATCAATGCATTCCATAAACGCATTACTTTGGAGCACTTTGTCAAACAATTCACGTGTCATGTATATGCTCCCACATTTTGCATCCATGTCAACAAGGCACTTGCAAATACAACATCTAACAAAAATCCCATTTTCATTATGTTTTGACGGATATCCATGCCCTGTTCCAAGCTCTTTTTTGGCCCAAGCAGGAATATCTTTGGAAAAAGTGAACTGATTGGGTCTGATACCTACACCCGTAACATTCCATGAGATGACACCTGGCTGAGGCATTTCTTCTAGGCATTTTGTCAAACATTTACATGCTCTTCTTCCAAGATGAGAAAATAGGTGGATAATGGACAAGTAGAGGCTTTCACACAGAGGAAGGGTGCAAGAGACAAATCTGGCAGAGACATAAGTGGGATAGCAGGAAAAGCACTTTCAATGTCTTAATCTATACAACTACTCGAAATAAGAGATAAAAGGGGGCAAGAACTACGAAGTGGTAATTGTTAGAATGGTGCTGCCACGTTACATTGCACGTAGCATAAGCTAACAAAAGTAGAAGGATCCAAAACATGACTGAATCGCCTCCAAATCCTTAATCTTCTTATATAGAACAACCAAAACAACAACAGATAGTAGTTTTCTTCCCCTCATGACAAGTGAAATCGCTTTAGGCATAGGTACAGATCTAGATCGAGTTAATTTTCATATGATAAAATGAGGAGATATTTGGTTACAAATTATCTCCTTGTGCGAGGAAGATCTTAACCCGTAATGGAATATTTTAGGATGGTTGTTAGTGAGAGCTCCACTCGGCACCCTTCCATGCAATGTTATATTTATTTACTTATGAGAGTATAGTTTTCTCTCTTGCTACAACTATCCAATTATCTTGCTAAATTACCAACGTTAACTTGGGTTCCAACATGATTAGTGCCTTAGATCTCAATAAATTTCTTGAATTATTATGTCAGGAAATTGACAAGTCTGAAAATGATTTTAGTATGTGTCACTTCCATGCTCTGTCAACTGACAAGTGCCCTGACAAAGGTAGCTCAAGGATTGAAATGAAGGGGCATTACATTGTCAATCTTCTCATTACTCTTGTGCTTGTTAAAGTTGTTAGCACCTTTGTGCTTAAAAGTATTTAGAAAGCATGGGAATGTATCAAACCGCGTGGCTCGATGGAAAGGAATTGGATTTTGCAATGGCCTTTCCATCAATCATCAATCCTTATGGTAGTCACCTATCATTCAAGCCTAAGAGCAGCGTTCTTGCAAAATTCCTAGAATTGCGATGCTCAATCTCTTCAAACACAAAATTTGTTCTATTCAAGATATTTTCTGCAAGCACACTCACTCTTGGTACTCTTGGCATGAGCTTCATGTTAGATACCAACTCACCACCCCGGATCATGCTAGTATAGATGAAATCATTGGGGTGATCCCGATTCTATGTTGCATAAGCTCACTGTGTTGCCATCATGTCCATGGTGGACTGACTAGAAGTGGTATGTGGACACACATTTTTAGAATTATACGGCCGATAAGTGCTACTGGTTGGTTTGTCACCACATTTTCCCATGGTTGAAAAACTCAACTCTATGTGGGGGCTTCATTCTTCTCCTTCCTGTTGGAGAAGGAGGTTTGACATAGTTTGGTCTGCATATGTGGAGCCTAAGACTACACATTTTTGTGGTGCATTTTACATCAAGGACTTTCTATTGGCACTAGGATGGTTCAAGTTGATGTCCGTAGATCCCAAATTCCCCTTCTATGGGCACCTAGAAACTCTTCTACATTTTTTCTGGTATTGTCCCAAAGCCCAACGGGCTGGAATTGGATTCATTCATTATTTCTCCCTCTTAAGCCAAAGTGTTTCACCTAGCACCATATTCTTTTAGGATATACCCTTAAATTTCCTCATATGTTCACCCAAATTTGGCATGATTTCAGAGGGGAAATTTTATTTTGGTTATGGAAAGAACAGAATACTTTGTTTTGCTAATACTAAGGTTGGTCATATTTTTTCGATTTATAATAAATCGATGGTTATCTCGATGTGTTGGGTAGAATCAAGTCCATGTCAATAAAGTGGCCCTTGAGGTGGAGAATTTGTAAAATATTTTGTGGCATTGAGGCGATGCTCCGTCAACTTTTCTCGGGAGCCACCTTCTCCTTCTCGGCACTCTCCAAATCGCGATGGTCATCCCATTGGAGGTTGTCGAGTCACTCCCAGTGGCGTTCTTTCAACCGTGTTCACTAGTCTTTGCGCATTCAACCACGAGAGATACTCTCCGGCTCATCGAAAGGGTGGGGCTCCCCACACACCGCTTGCCAACTCGGTTGGGGCTCATCGTTGCATCACAAGCCAAGTACCTAGGATGGGTGGATCCTGCCACCTCTACCTCCGCTCCCATCTGACAAGTTTCCCTGATTGGCTATGGCCATTTCCCTACTTGGGATTTCGAGAGCGGGAAGAAGAAGGTCCCTCGGGCTCGGGCTAGGATTTTTCAATCTCTGGGAAAGGATCTTTCGGGCTCTGGTTGGCCAGATGATCGTGATCCCCCCTCCACTGGCATGGTTGCTACTGTTACTTAGTCTCATCTCTATTTTTTTATGATGTAATGTTTTGATGCTTTCCTAGGTGTTGCCTAGTGTGTTCATTTGCTCATGGTTTTGGGGCATGCACTCATACTACCTACTTTTTGTTGGAAAAATCTTATATCATGTTCTATTTAAAATAATATAAGATCTTTTTCATCAAAAAAATTTAATAGTTGACTTTAGAGATGAAGTATTGTGTTCTTATTTTGTGACTTATATACAATTTTTAGTTTGTCCCAAGTTTCTTTTGCTATCATGGCCTCACGAATATGAGGTTGAACCTCATCTAAAACACCAAATAAGATTATTAGCTTTATTTTTTGATTTTCACAATCAAATGAGCGTTGTTGTGTAGCATCGGTTTGAAATCATGTTAATGTACCAAAAACAACTAGCAAAATATCTTCAAATTCAAGGTGTGTGTGAAATTTAGTTTTCCACACAACATAGTTATCAGTACGTAGAAGTTGAGAATCATGCAAAAAGAACTTAGGTGTCGTATTTACAACAATTGTGAAAATTGGAAAATGAGAGAAAAATAAAAAAATTAACACTTCTCCCTCAATGAAGTACACACCCCAAAAAAATGATATTTCATTGATTTTTAGGCTCTCTTTTTGTTGTTTTACAAAATGTGGAACTATCATCCGATTTACAAAAATAAAAAACAATGATACTAATGGTCAATATTACAAACTTTTTGCCTTGCAAAAAAATAGCTCCTTTTTCACCTTTGAAAAGTTGAAAAATTGCAAAAAAATTGAATTTGGGTTGTATGGCCTCTTTTCGCTTTTGATACAATGCAACAATGCAATTTTCTTGAATAATTATGATTTTAGGAAAATAAATCAAAAATTATTTACTTGGGCTCTTTGGCCTCATTTCACTTTTTAAAATTTACATATTTTTCCAAAATATCATCAAAAATATTTTTGATTTTTTTACTCCTTTTAAGAGTTTCTCCTCTAAATCCTTTGGAGGGCTTTAGGATTGTCTAGAGGTCTTTTAAATTTATCATTTCACAAAATCCCTCTAATTTTTCTTACTAAAGCCTTATATGGCTTAATACAAAAAGCCTCTCTTTTTTAAAGGCCTCTGCCAATATTTAAAAGGCTCATACATGGCTTTGAAAACCGAGTGGTAAAAAGTGAGGGGGCATTTGAACACTGTGACCTCCCTTCATTCAATGCTTTACGAAAATGGCCTAACCACTTGAGCACCTAGGCACAAAGGATTATTACACTTGAACCTAATAATATATAAAGATAATTTTTATGAAGCCTTTTGTTGAATGTAAAGGTAAGGCTGCCCAAAATTATGAAGGAGGTGGGATTTGATCAAAAAACCTTAATGGTATAAGACCTTTGAGCTACCCAAGGTGCCAAACAAGATGCTTAAGAAATGAAATGGAGCAAATTCTATGTATAATGCTAACTATTGTTTTAAAAAATGCCCAATGTAAAACTCCGGTGAGTGGATATGCATGGAGAGTTGCGTAGGCGCATGTAAGATGTTGTATATGATAGATGCTTACACCTTCCTAATGTTAAAACACCCATATCTCCAAACCATCCTTAAATTCTTATTTTCCAAATGTCATTGCTAGAGGATGTAAATCTTGCACCCGTATTTTTCAATGAGAATTTGATTTTGGAAAGCAAGGCCTCACTATCAAGCAATAAATGACATCATCTACTAGGTGCCTCCAAGAAAAAGCCAATAACATAATTTTTTACAAAAAAGCCACAAAATATTTGAATATTTGTAAATTCCAACAATTTTTCAACTAGTCTCGCCAAATTTGATAGCCCCAATGGATTTAGTTATAACTAAATCAATTTCTAAATTTAGAAAAAAACTCCTAAATGAGGCAATTTTTTTAAAAATGTCTCAAAATTTCATCTGAGAGACTATTAGGGCATGAGGCAACACCTAGGTGCCTTCCCTTTTCCTAGTATGAGACCTGAAACACATAATTTTTGTAATGTTCTTTTAAGAAACAATTTGTTGTTGCAAATATGATTTGAACAAGGGTGTGGAATAGGAAAGGGATGTAAAGAGGGTATGGATTACTATGGCTCCTCTTAACTCAAAATTTCTATAGATCCTCCTAAACTCCTAAATCTTCCTTCACTCTTCCTAACAAGTTCGGAACCTTCTTACTCGATACCAAATGATATAAAGCGAAACAAAGCGAGATCTTGATAGATTTTATTAATCTTGAAAATCAATCATTACAAAATAATGGAGAGAGCTACATCGTATATAGGCATTGCACAATTTCTATCTAGCCCATAAAAATGGATTGAATCATCCTAAACTAAACAATATACAAAAATAGCATATTGCCCCCAATTGTCACGAAAACTACTTGTTCAAAATCATCACGGGAACAAACAAGCCAAAATCATCCCACAAACATAGGGATTGACTAATATCACTTAGTTAAGTTGTAAATAATGAAAAACTACGAGAATGGAAGACAAACAAAATGTAATTCAAACCTCCCTGTGATCCTTCAGTGCAAACCTTAGTAAGGTTGTGGAGACTTCATCTATGGAACCTTGCAAATGGATGTGGGTACTGTTGGATGTTCTCCAAATGTGAGTGCAAATGCTATAAACATAGATACTTTGACTTGGAAATTTAGCAGAGTGATTGTACTTAAATCCAAGAGGATTTGTAAGAGAGTAAGCCTACAATTTATAGAGGCATAAGTAGTTGGAAATTAGATACGCACAGTTGAATACACATGCTAAAAATAGCATTGGAGGAATTTACTGATGAGTGTCGAGGCCTTTAGGGGCAATAAATGAATTAATTGCGAAGTTGAATCTAAGAAGGTGGTTGTACATGCAATTCAATTGCCCCCACCTTTCTAGGATTCTAGAAGTGCAGTTAACTAGGATGAGGATATGGAGTCCAAGTGGAGTCTAAGTGGATGTTGACCAAGTGGCAGTTGACTAGGATGTGCACACACTTAATTAATTAATAAATGATAATTAACTTAGCATAAAGGGGTACTAGGGTACATGAGATTAATTTAATTAATCCAAAGGGTATAATGTGTATGAATTAATCAATTTAATCAATTAATCACAAATGGGTGAATAACAGGGTGTATTAGGATAGAACTGGGAACAAGTGGAAACATGTGTGTAATTTTGGGGTGTCTACATTTTTCCCCTCTTTAAAGTGTTATTGCAAAGTAATAGTGCTTTAAAGATAGTAGACGCATGCAGATCATGGATTGAAAATTGTGAAGCATTAGGATGTCCCCCTCAAGCGGGTGGATGACGTAGCAAAGCGGTGGACAACCTGCTTGATAGGAAGAAAGCAAGGGATTGGAACAAAGACGAGGAAAGGACTGTGCTCGTAGCATGAGTGTTCATTTGGAGAATAATTTAGAACAACATTATTTTTTTGTTGCACAATAGATTTATCACCATGATTATAAAGAATCAATATGGTTGACCCAAATGCGTGTAAACAAACACACGTAGCAAAGAAAAGATAGAAAGGAAACAAACCCAATATAAAAGTAGGTGCAAAGCATTAGGGTTATAAATGAACCAAGATGTAATCACACTACTTGTAAGTGCTCCAAAAAGTAAACATCAATGATGTAACACAAAAAGTCAAAAAGAAGACAATCAACTATGCCCCTAATGTGTGCCACAATGATTATTAAATAGATACAAATGCTTCCCAGTGTGGGAATAGGATCGAGACTAGAAGAAAGCGAGTTAAAACAACTCATTATAACACTCTTGTTGGATCTGTTGTGCAAATGATCAAACTTGAAGTTTTGCCAGGCGAAGTTATAAATGCGCGAAGGAAAAATAATTTTGTGGTTTTCCCCAAGCAGAGTTAGCATATCATGCAAAGGGAAGAAAGTGATAGTTGTAAGATTGACATGATCACTAGGGTAATAGATAAAAGTATGACATTTATCAAGATTGTATTGAGATGTTGAATGATTCACTTTAAGGGTTTTCCAATTGTAGGATTTCTATGATAAGTGAATGTTTGTTCGAATTTTTGTGATTTTTTTAATTAATGTTTTTTGGGATTTTGAAATATCTGATATTTTTGAATTTTGCAAATATTGGATTTTTTTAATTTTGGAAGGAATTGAAAAGACAAATGCAAAGAAAATGCAAGCAAACATGAATACACAACAAAAAGGAAAATGATCCATGGCTTAAATAAACCAGGAGAAAAACACAACACATGTAAATGACAAAAAGATACAAAACAAGCAATAGAAACAAACCCAATATGAACAAGAAGGATCCACACCAAAGTTATATGTGAACTAAGATGTAAATAAATTTCCTGTAATTGGTCCATAAGTGCATTCCAGATACAGTATTGGTTATTGTAACTAAAAAACATAAGAGACTAAGCTAAGAATATACAAGACAACATTCCATATGTACAAACTTTAAACAAGAAAATACAACAAACAAGCTAGTGAACAAAACACACCAATGTTAAATACTAATAAGTAAGTGAAAATATAACACAATCCACAATAACAATGTCCAAAGACTTTCCTAGTGTTTTCCACAATGAATAGATATACAGATGTCAAGTTTCCCCCAAGAGAAAGCCAAAGCCAAGTGATGTCCCTAAGAAAAGTTACATTGCAAAGAGTGGCTTGATTGATTAGAAAAGATGATTGAGAATAATCAGATAAAGAAAATGGTGAACGAAATTACATAGTCACGAGTGTTTTTTTTTTTTTTTTTGGAAAGCATTTTCAAAACATTTTGTATGTTTTTTTTTTTTTTTTTCGTATTTTCTAAACAATTTTATATTGTTTTTGGGATTTTGAACAATTTTATATTATTTTTGAAGTTTTGTGAAATGTTTTTGATCTTTTTGGAATTTTGAACCACACGCCAAAGAAGAGGGAAAGGAAATTCCCAAGTCAAAACCAACATGTTACACATGAAATGAATGAAAGAAAAATGGAAGGCGAACAATAGTGGTAGACAATGGGCATGACAACCTAATAAGGAAAACATGCGACACACGGCGAGGTGAAAAATTACAAGTGGGAAACAAAGTGAAATGATGAAACAGCAATGGATGCACTTTGATATGCCCCCGGTCTGAGGGTTACTCTTCAAAGACTCGGGAGTAGAACTTCTTCAGATGAATGGCATTCATAGGCTCCTTCAACTCTTTTCCATCCTTGGTAGATATTTTATATGTGCCAGATCTAAATTTAGTAGTTATAACATAAGGACCCAACCAATTAGGCTCAAATTTGCCTTGTTTTTCTCGTGGTTTAGTTGTGTTCTTCTAATTTTCCTTTAGGACCAAATCACCGATTTCAAATTGTCGAGGTTTGATCTTGTGATTATAATTATGGCATAGTCTATTCTGATATACCTACATATGGTCTAAGGCGTGAAGCCATCTCTCGTCTAGTAATTCTAGCTCTGCAAGGCGTGCAACACGGTAATCCTCTTCATGAATGAGGTGTTGAAGGGAGACACGAAGTGAAGGTAGTTCAACTTTGATAGGTAATATGGCTTGAGCCATATACTAGGGAGAATGGAGTAGCTCCTGTAGGAGTACGGAAGGAAGTGCGGTAGGCCCAGAGGGTGGGATATAATTACATATGCCAATTATGTCCATGTTTATTGATTGTCTTTTCTAGAATGGATTTGATAGTCTTGTTTGACGCTTTGGATTGGCCGTTACATTGTGGATAGTAGGGTGTAGCCCATTTTAGGCGGATATTATATTTTTAGCTAGGGCCTTGAGATCCTTATTTTTGAAAGAACCACCATTGTCAGTGACAATAGTAGCGGGGATGCCAAAATGACAGATAATATGGTTGAAGATGAATTTAGAAATATTGCACCCAGTAACATTAGTAAGAGGCATAGCCTCAACCCACTTGGTGAAATACTTAGTGGCAATTATAATAAATGTGTGGCCATCAGAAGATGTGGGCTTTATTTTTCCAATTAAATCGAGTCCCCATTTTGAAAAAGGCCAAGGTGAAGTAATGGGTTGCAAGGATTGGGATGGTGCATGAATGAGATTACCATGTTTTTGGAAAGCCTAACATTTATTCACAAAGTTGCATGCATCTTCCTCCATTGTGGGCCAGTAGTATCCAATGTGCAAGATCTTCTTCGCAGGACCATTCGAACACGGTATGGGCACCGTAAATACCGAATGTACTTCTATCATGGCGTCGATTTGCTTCATCTTGATTGAGACATCTTAAGAGATTCCATTCATAGCCTCTTTGATACAAGGTGTCGGCGGGAAGGGTGTAGCGTGAAGCACGTTGTGCTAAGGCTCTTTTATTAGCTGAATTAAAACTAGGAGGGTAGGCTTTGGTTTGAATGAAGGTATATATATCATGGTACTAGGGATGATCAGGACCAATAATCTCACAAACCATGGTGGACTCCTACAGGTTCATATGTGGGCACTAAAAGATGTTCAAAAAGGAACTTGTTGTGAGTTTGGTTAATGTCGAATGGAAGAAGGGAGGTGATAGTTTCCATAGCATCCGTTGTTTTGTTTTGTATGCAAGGAACTTGTTTAAAATTGATAATCTAGAAATACCCTCTAAAGCTATCAACCATTCTTTTATAGGGTAAGAGATTTTCATATTTTACTTGATACTCTTTGTTAACTTGATTAATGACAAGAAGAGAATCGACAAGAAATGTCAATTATTGCGGCGCCATGAGATAGAAAACCCTAAGCTGCTATGCTTCATACTACTTATGTTATTTTTGTAAGGGAAGCTGATACGATAAGATTTAGGTATGAGGTCTCCATCCGGTGTATGCAAGACGATTCCTGCTCTAGAACCATGGATGTTGCAAGATCCATCAAAGAATAATGTCCATAAGGGTGTTGCTTCTATGTACAAAAGGTATTCATCTGGAAATTCAAAATTTAAGCTCATTATGAACACGGAAATGGTGGTGCGGCTAGTTGATTTGCTAGCGCTTGACCTTTAATAGCTTTTTGATTGATAATTTCAATGTCAAATTTGCTAAGTAGTGCGATCGACTAGACATTCATCATGTTATGACTAGTTTTAAAAGTATGTACTTAAGAGGATCGACCCTTGAAATTAGCTTGGTGGTAAGATTTAGAGATAATGTCGCAGCTTGCCAAAAGTATAAGCAACCACTAAACAAGCCTTTTCAACCTGTAAGTACTTGGTCTCATGTTCAAGGAGAGTTTTGCTCAAGTAATACACACTTGTTCCTAACCCTTATCATTGTGTTGCACCAATAATGCCCTAATGGCATGTTCTATTGTAGATGTATACAAAAACATAGGTTTATCCTGTATAGGCGGCATGAGTACCAACAAAGATGTCAGATATTCTTTCAATTTTGCAAAGGCATCTTGATAGTCTTGTGTCCATTTGAATTGGACATCCTTCTTAAGTAATTGGTTGAAGTGATGGCACTTATCTGCCAATTGAGAGATAAATCGACGAATAGAAATATTTTTCCTTGTGAACCCCTTAGTTATCGAAGGTTACGAGGAGGCAACATATCTATTATAGCTTTGGCCTTGGTAGGTCCACTTCAATTCCTCTTCGTGAGACAATGAATCCTAGAATTTTTCCTGAAGTGACACCAAAGATATATATTTTTGGATTAAGACAAACCTTGTGCGCCCTTAACCACTCAAAAATAAACCTAAGAACTCTTTGGATGATACACTCTAGTGTTTGATTTAGCAATATTATCATCGACATAATCCTCCATTATGTCATGAAGAAGGTCGTGGAAAATAACAGTCATGGCACGTTGATAAGTTACACGGTATTTTTAAGGCCAAAAGGCACGACCTTGTAACAAAATTTCCCCCATGGGGTTGTAAAGGTTGTTTTATGCTATTCTTCTTCAGCAATTTAAATTTGGTTATACCCGAAAAATTCATCTCTAAGGGATAACATCTCATGGCCCGATAGAATCGACAATCATGTCAATATTAGGCAAAGGGAAATCATCCTTGGGACATGCTTTGTTAATGTCATGGAAATATATACAAATACGGATTCTGGGGGTCTTCTTCACAACTGGTACCATATTAGATATCCACTCTAAGTAGTCACTGCACCATATAAAGCATGCATCCAATAATTTTTGTAGTTTGGCCTTAATAAGAAATGCAACCTTGGGATGCATTTTACATAGTTTTTATTTATAGGTTTCACATCTGGTGCACCCCAAGGTGATGAACCACAAGAGAAGGATCAAGGCCTAGCATATCTTTGTAAGACCAAGTGAATACATCCTGAAACTCGATTAGAAGTGTTGTGAAGGCTTTAATTTCAGTTTCTGACAAACTGACACCTAGTTGTAAAAATTTTAGTTGGTCTTCAGTTCCAATGTTAATGGTTGTTGTCTCTTTTACCAACAACTTAGAAGTTTCATTATCTTGAAATGATGTTGTAGGCTTGTGTAGATTTCTGATATTTCGGATTTGAATCTCCTCTCTCTAGTGCCTCTGAAAGGTTTTCACTAGGAGATGCGTCATTTTCTTTCTTTTTCTTTTTCATTTTTTGCTTCTCGTATAACACCTCAAAAATGTTTTCACTATGTGAGGTATAATTTATCTTTTTTATGTGTTTAATTAATTTTTCTCTAGGACTAGATATTGTAAGTTCTTCACCGATAAGGAATTCATCGTTTTCAAGATAATGACTTCATCGACAAAGGAAAAATGTCCAGATAAGTTCTTCACCAACAAGGAAAAAAAGGTCCATGGAAGTTCTTCATCGTTTTGAAAGAGGTCCATGGAAGTATGAAATTGTTGGTCCTAATCAATGAGGGAAGGATAAACAATATCAAAGGGTTTGAACGGATAAGTATTCGTAACCATAAATGGTAATGATATTAGCATCTAAACCATGAATGATGGGAAGAGTGATGGTACCACAAGATTGGTGCTCGGTATTATCATAACCATGAATGGTAATGATATTAACATCTAAGTCATCTATTATATGACCAAGGCAATGAAGCATTTTAAAAGAATAGATGTTAAGAGCCACTCCATTGTCGATAAGAAATCTCTTGACCTTATGGTATGTAATGTAGGCTTCGATGTACAAGGAGTTATTGTTAATTAGATTTGGGTTCAACATATCTTGAGGGCCAAAAGATAGGATAGGAGTTTCAAGCATAAGACTTGCGATCATAGTCTGAAACTGTTGAACATTGAGAGTATGAGGAACACATGATTCATTTAGAGCATGAGTGAGAATATCCTGAAAGCTAGGTGACTCTTTTAATAGTTCCATTAGAGAGATATGCATTGGTGTAGTTGCTAATTGTTTGATGAAGTCATACTAACCAGGAGTGGAAGATTTGGTATTAGAGTTTGACTTTTGATTGAAGGAGCATTAGTTTGGACGTATGAAGTTTTGCGAAGACGTAGAAGGTTGGTTTGCCACGGGAACCCATATCTTCCTTTAGCATGTGGTCATTGCATTACTCGAAGGTTTGAATTTAATGGTCACCATTGTAGATGGTACTTCCTCAATAAATGAGATAATTGAATCTGAAATCAACATTATTTACAAAGGTACCTTTGTCAACATTTTTATTTTCACCGCCATGTTTGGGAAATGGGTTTGAGAACACCTTAAGATTTTCGTTGGGTGTTTTATTTGGTGATGGTTCTTCAACAGTGATATCTCCACTATCAATGAGGTCTTGGAAAAAGTGACGTAAGTGAAAGCATCGATCAGTTGGGTGGTCAATGTGATGAAAATCACAATAAGTATCAGCTTTATACCAAGTAGGCTTGGGTTCTCCCTCAACCCAAGGTATGGTGATGGGATAGGTAACCATGTTTGCATTAATGAGTTGTTGGAGGACACTTGATAAAGGTTCTCCCAAAGGAGTTAAAAACGTTGCTTAGAATCGGGAGAGGAGGAAACTATATACACCCAAAATTGCATGTGCTACATTGTCGAAAAATGGTTACAAAAGTCCCCAATGATGATTTATGTCCTTTCGAGAAGGTGTTCGAGTTTTTAAGCTTATCAACAATGTATATTTTTGTAACCTAGACATCTTTACTTAGCTTTTCCATGCTTTCTTTTAGCTTTCCACTCTAAACTTTGCATGTTTTGGCCTTAAGTGTCAAAACCCCGCTGCCTGCACAGGGGCGGTTTGTGACCACCACCCGGTAGGGCGGTGGTTTTGTGACCATGGCCCGATCAAGGCGGTGGTCCTACAATGTCACCCTATCACAGAGTGGTGGTCCTAAGAGATTTTTATAATTCCTCATGTGTAGTTTCAACACGCGACGTTTCACTTAACTTAACTTCCAAGGTGTGTTTGTGAACCAAATTGCCTAAAAATAGTCTTGATTGCATGGTATTCCTTCCCTCTTCTATTTTTAAATAGATTTAATTAGTTTGAACTACCTCTTCACCCAATGATTTGGAACTCTAAGGCTTCCTTGTGCATGAAGGCACATCCCATCCAATTCCTATATATTCAATGTTTGTATTCAAGCAAAGGGCCTGATAATTTTGTGTATCTTGCATAGTATTGTTACCACAATCCTATTGGAAATTGCATAGCCAAGCTTTGTTCACTTGTGTTATCCCTCTTCCACTTGCATTGTAACCAGACTACCTTCAAGCTTCCATTGCTCAAGCGCCTTCTCTTGTTGTTGCCTTTGCATTCCCAATTCCTTGGACTCATATGGACACATAGAGAAAGAAAGGATAAACTGAGGGGAAAATTCATCACACAGCTAGATTTACCTTTGTTATGTGAATTCCAGGTTGGAGTTGTTTGATTTCCTTCATTACTGCAATTTATCATTATTACATCATATCAAATAGAGTAGAAATCAATTTCCTTTCATTTGCAAGTAATTAGTTAATTTCCAAGAGGGTTTAAATCATTAATAGCATCTCCTGTGATAGATCCTCTTCTTCCCATCCCTATGGATCTAAAGGAGAGAATATCTATAGGAGGTTGTCTATATATCATAGATCATTTGGAAAAGTTATTGTTTTAAGTTAGTTTAGTTTCAATACACTCAACACAAATGAATAACCACATCGGGTTATTTTGTTTGTTTAGTTTTAGTGTAGAAGTATATTTGATTATTTAGAATAAAAGCAAAATGTTGTTTATAATTGTAATATTTCAGTTTTGTGATTTGTTTAGATTAATTTTCCTTTCAGCATTAGCATAGATTGTTAGTTTTAGCTTAGTTAATTTGGACACTTCAAACTAGTTCAACATTGAGATTCAATTAGACAAACCATAGGGAATTTACACTACCCATTCATAGCCTCTAAATATCCCCTTTGCCAACTCAACTACTAGGATATCACACTACTAGATCTTAGTCATTGATCCTCCTATAGTTAGCCACACATATTTCCACATCATTTTCCCGACATGACCTCGGGGTTGAGTACGGTTGAAGGTTGCATGTCAATTTTCATCCGTACAAATTGGTGAACCCAACATGAAGGATTAATTCCTTCTTGTTTCCTTTTCTTTCATTACTAGTACCTCATCTTTCCATTTCTTCCCCTATTTTGGTAGGTATTTTATACTTTCTAAAATATGTCTGGAAGAGAGTTTGGTGGGCCATTTGGCTCTGATAGATATTACACCAACGTTCAACCACAACAGTCCCCTTCTCTTTCGAGGTGGGGTGAAAATTACACAAGCAATGTCCAAACCTCCCCTAGTTACACTTAAAACCCTATTAGCTACGTAAGGATGGATGAGATTGATCAACCGTTAAACATACAATACAGTCAACCCAATGTAAACCACGTTGTTATCACAAATAGAACATGTTCTTACCACGAGTCTTGTCAAGACCTCACATTTCCATGCAATCAACAAGAAGATGATATATTTACACGAATAGCTAATCCTCTTCATCAGATAGATGAGTCTTTGGATAGAATGAAGGCTACAGCCTCTGATATTTTGAATGCCTATCCTAAGATTCTTACTTCTGAGGAAGACAAGAATTATAACATTGAACAATTCATGATAGGGTATCATGATCCTGCTCAATCAAACCCTATGCCACAAGTACCCCAATAAGGGACTCAATCCTCTCCCAACAATCTCATTTCTACTTTAGTAGGGAGGATTAGAGAACTAGAAAGTGCCCAAACTTCACAACCAACACATGCAGTAGGGAAAAACACGGGGTATCCAGTTGACAACAAAGGATACATCCCTTCCAATGAGAAACCAACACAATATCATGTACAACAAGGTTATCTAGTTCATTCAAATCAAGTGATCTTCTCACAGGGTTAGACACACTAGGGATGGGTCCTCATCCTTCTCAAGCTTATCCTACATAAGGGCTAGCCGGAAGTGCGTTCTCAAATGCCGCCACAACAAGAAATGTGATGTTCCTAGTTTTATGCCCACTAGTCCATATCCTGGTACTATCCCACCTTACATGCACATGTATTCAAAAACTCCCCAGATGGACCCATATGCCATTCCCACTCCCTACATGCCATATCAAGAGAACCCATACGTTCCCGTCAACGCTTACAACCCATCTTATCTAACTCCTCCTCCACCTCCTCATCAAGGATCTTCAATGGTGGAATCTTACGTAATGGGTACATACGCTGAGTACTTAAAGGAGCCTCTTGACTTCACCATACGTGGTGTCATGCTTCCACGCCCATTGTCGGATCTTCCAAAATTTAAGGGAGAAGGAGACTCGAATGCTCATATCAAGGCCTACGCTACTACTATCAGGGAATTACTTCCTTGGGATGTTATAGTGGCTAAGATATTTCCAAATACTCTTGAAGGAATTGAATGGATTGGTATTACCATATTCTAGAAGCTTCTATACATTCCTTTAAACAACTTGTTTCTAATTTCATCAAAGCATTTGACATGAACAAGTTATCGCGTATAGGTATTAGGGAGTTCCTGCATATTAGATAGGAGAAAAATGAATTTACGCCCATTTCATCCAGAGATGGCACCAAGTTCTCTATTCCTCTACAAGTGTGCCCAACATGGACTAGATGGAACTTTGTGATCTTTTCCTTCACTTGCTCAATCGAGAGACTAGGGAGGAAGTCCAAAAGTTTCCTTTCCACAATTACGAGGAAGTATTGGAAGGTGCACTTCGGATTGACCAAGCCGCTATAGACAATGGGTGTAAGATCTATGGTCCCAATGGGAAATTGGTATCCCCAAATCAAAATAATGCAAATTATCAAAACAATGGTGCCAACAACCAAGGACCTAAGGGTGTGAATCGCAATCATGGTGCTACCACGAATAGTGCTACTGATCAAGCCAAGAACATTGGTTTTCCTAACAACAATAACACTAACAATAACAACACGGGAAATCAAAGAGCCTCTAATATTGTCTCCTTGGTCAACACAATTGATGTAAATTGTCCATCTCAAAAACAAAATCAAACCCAAGGTCCAAACCAATATCAAAACTCTAGCCAAGGGGCAATGAATCATGGTTATAACAACCAATTTTAAAACTACAACCGAGGTTATAATCAACAACAACAAGATGCTTATCAAAGGCCAAGAGATTATGATCCTAACCTATATTGTGGTTTCCATAAGGTTCAAGGTCATGACGATAGGACTTGTCATGATTGCAACAAGTTTCTGTAAAGACTTCTGAAAACCAAAGGTAGCTCTTTGTAGACATGTTCCTAGAAAATCCTAAAACAAACCCACAACCTAGTCATACTGGACTTGTCACACCTCAAAATGTGAACCCTAAATGTCCTAGGGATTCCCAAGTGAATCCTTAAAATATAAACAAGGGAATTCCTATAGGAAACAATGACCATGAAGCCTTAACTTTTGACAACTCTCGGGTTGCTCCTAACCTTGGTTCAAACAATAATACAAAAATCTTGGGGTTAGTCGAGCTAGAGGTCGAGCCAGAAATTAATGCAACAACTCAAACAAAGGAGTATGTTTCACAACCCTTACCCACTCTTTCCTTCCTACAGGATGACATTCCTACAATCTCAAAACCAGTAGGAGCCTATGATTTAATATTGTATTTGAACAAGACCTTTTCTCACATTTCATTTCTAGATTTGTTGAAGAATTCACCTGCGCATTATTGCATTGCTCAATGCACTAGGTCTTGGTCATCTAATCCATGTTATGCCACCTCCTAGCACTCAAATAAATCATATTGAATTTGACATACATCCTCCAAGACAGAATGATAGGGATATTGGGTTTGTTTTTATATAGACAAGATGTCATCTGATGCTGAAATTTCCCGAAGAGGTGATCCTGCCTTATTTTTACAAGTTTGGGTTTATAACAATTGCATTAAGAGAGCCATGATTGATGACGAGGTTGTTGTAAATGTGGTTCCCTTCTCTTTCTTACAAAATTGGGATATGGAGAGACAATTTTTTCCTCTACAAGAAACATGTTACGAGGGTACGACAATCTTAAAGCAACCTCAATTAGAACCATAGTTCTTACAGTCACACTTGGTCCAAAAACCATCTTGACAGATTTTTACGTTATCAACTGGGAAACAAGTTATAACATGATCCTTGGGAGACCCTAGATTCATCGAATGAAGGCTATCCCCTCTACCATGTTCCAAGAGATTAGATTCCTCCATTTGGGGAAGGTCTTCATCACTCAAGGGGATCCTAAGCCCTTCGATATACACTTAGAAAATTTCATGGAGAATAAAGCAGTCCATATGGAGTATGAACTTCTTGTGAATCAATTGAAAAAACCACCTCCATCAAAAGAGTTATTCCCGATCACCTTGATGTGCCAAAGGCTAAAGTCATTGACCCAAAAACATTTGAGGTGGCAAAAACAAATAAGGGTAAATCAATATCTGTGGAAACAATGTCCACTAAAACCACAACGGAAATTATGAAACTCTTAGAGAGTGACGATCTGATCTTCCTCCCATTTGAACCACAAGGGATGGGTAGTCTTCTCGGTTTAACATCTCTTCCCTCTGATGACCTAGGTCTAGGTGTAAACATGATAGAATTAACAAACGAAGAAGGAAATTTGAGATTGAAATGATGCCCATCAAAACCATCTTTGAGGTTTTTCTATTCTAAACCCTAGTTTCAACCCATGTGCGTCTGAAACTAAGCTTGCCATATCCATGGGGCAAGGCCTCATCATTCAAAGAAGGGTCACAAGTAAACATAACACTTTACATAGGAAACAAGGCCGAGCAACATAGTCATGCTCACCCACACACCATGTCTCAAGAACGTGACAAATAGGTGCATGAATGCCTCTTTCAAAAAAATGATTTTAATGATTGGACATATACACTTCTGGGAAAGGGTTGTAAGTTTAAACCTAGAATGGTAGGCCCTTGTCGGAGAATGGAAATTTTGAGGATCATGGTTCTTTGTTGTGTACTTTTAGGGGTGAAGAATTCGATATTCATCAACTTTCTTCACCTTAGCCATCATGACATGTAGTTTCACCTGCATTTCCACATGTACATTACTGCATCCACATTGCATTTTCATCTGCCGGTTCATTTCGTAAATTTTTGATCAAGGGAATTATTCTTATAGCAATTCCTAAACACTTCTGAAAATATTGTCAAAATATTCAAACATATCTCTTCAAATCCTCATGGTATCATCAATTCAAGCAAGATAAGACAAATCTTTGACAGTAACCATACCAAGGCTTGCATACTTGGTTCTACTCATAGTTTCTTCTAGATTAGGTGTCTTTTCCTATAGTCTGTTCTAGAAGCTTCATGGTGTCGCATCTATCCCATATACATCTCTTTGGAAATAATAACATTCTAGACATTTTGCCTAGATAAATAAGTCAAATGCAAATTCATAGAAATTTTTATTTTACACATTTCTTTGCCCTACCAACCTTCGGTGTTGAGCCTGCGTCTCTTACTAGTGACGTAGGGTTGGGAAAGGAGAGAAGTGCCCTTACTCACCTATGCCTTGTCCATGGTGATGAGCCCATACTTCCTACTAGTAGCATGGGGCAAGGTGTAGGGGGTCTCTTTGACAAATTTGAAAGTTAGAAATAGTTCATTCAAATGTTGTGAAATCATAAATCAGAACAAAGTGAGTTAGATGTCCAAAATTCCAAAAGAGTTTAAAACCTCAAAACCAGATTTTGTCAACCAAGTGGCCATCTATGGATCTAAGTCTAGATAAACTGGAAATAAATTCACATTTTAAACTATGAAGCAAACTTGAGTAGAATGAGGTTGTAGGGTCTCAATTTGGTTTTTCCAAATCCTTGTCTTTCTCTCATCATTACCATTCAAAAATTTCTATAACTTGTGCCCCTTCTGGCTCTTGGTGTTGAGCCCTCGCATCTTACCGGTTGTGTGGAGTTAGGAGTGGGGCAAGTTCGTTCACTTATCATATCACTCTTTCATCACGTCTTGCCAAAATAATATGAAGTATCGAAAATTTCTTAGAGAAACTAAAGTTTAGCATTACAGTGTATTTGCATTATCATGTATCAACATTACAAAACAAAAAACTAACTAACCTTAGACCGCGTGGGTTGATTTTCTGGTCATGGAGGCATGATCACGATCTCTCAATGGTCGTTTTGGTTGTACTCTCATCAAAAACGGTCACCATGGGCCTAGAGCTCAAAAATCACCAAATCAATACATGCAAATGAATTGGAAAATGAGTTTGTTTTTATATATATATGTTGTTATAACTTCATTTTGAGTGCATATGTTTGTAGGGTTGGAGCGCTGGCGGAGGTAAGTTCTTATCCCCACACAAATGGTAAGTCCTCTTGTCATTTTAATTTAGTGTTTATTTTTGATATTTCATCTATCTGTACTTGAGTCTTCTTTTTCATTTTACAGGTAGCGGGAGTTTGGACGATGACATTTCAAAACACGGGCATGTCAGGTATAGCTTCTAACTCCCCATTTTGGGAACGCCATACTCGGACTTTATGTTTTACGCCTTTTGTGGCTAAGATGCTTCTCCGAGGGGGCAATAAGTATGCACCCAAAATTACATGTGCTACATTGTCGGAAAACGGTTACAAAAGTCCCCAATGATGATTCATGTCCTTTTAGAAGGTGTTCAAGTTCCTAAGCTCATCCATAATGTATATTTGTAACCTAGACATCTTTACTTAGCTTTTCCACACTTTCTTCCAGCTTCTGCTCTTTTTGTGCATGTTTTGGCCTTAAGTGTCAAAACCACTACCCTGCCTGGGCGACGGTTTTGTGACTACCGCTCGGTCGGGCGGCGGTCTGCGATCATCACCCTCATGAGGTGGCAATCTGAGTGATTTTTCTAGAATTCCTCATGCATAATTTTAACACACAACGCTTCACTTAACTTGACTTCCAAGGTGCGTTTGTGAACCAAATTTCCTAAAAATAGTCTTGATTACATGATATTCCTTCCCTCTTCTATTTTTAAATAGATTTAATTAGTTTTAACTACCTCTTCACCCAATGATTTAGCACTCCAAGGCTTCCTTGTGCATGAAGGCACATCCCACCAATTCCTATATATTCAATGCTTGTATTCAAGCAAAGGGCCTGAGAATTTTGTGTATCTTGCATAGTATTGTTGCCATAATCTTGTTGGAAATTACATAGCCAAGCTCTATTCACTTGTGTTATCCCTCTTCCACTTGCATTACAACCAGACTACCTTCAAGCTACCATTTCTCAAGCGCCTTCTCCTGTTGTTGCCTTTGCATTCCCAATTCCTTGGAATCATATGGACACACAGAGAAAGAAAGGATAAACTGAGGGGACAAGTCATTACACAACCGGATTTACCTACTGTTCTATGAATTCCATGTTAGATTTGTTTGATTTCTGCATTACTTGTAATTTATCATTGTTACATCATATCAAATAGAGTAGAAATCAATTTCCTTTCATTTGCAAGTAATTAGTTAATTTCCAAGAGGGTTTAAATCATTAATAATAGCTCTCGATGACAAATCCTCTTCTTCCCATCCTTGTGGATCTGAAGGAGAGAATATCTATAGGAGGTTGTCTACATATCATAAATCATTTGGAAAAGTTATTGTTTTAAGTTATTTTAGTTTCAATACACTCAGCACAGGTGAATAACCACACCGGGTTATTTTGCTTGTTTAGTTTTAGTGTAGAAGTAGATTTGATTATTTAGAATAAAAGTAAATTGTTGTTTATGATTGTAATATTTTAGTTTTGTGATTTGTTTAGATTAGTTTCCCTTTCAGTAGTAGCATAGATTGTTAGTTTCATCTTAGTTAATTTGGACACTTCAAACTAGTTCAACATTGAGATTCAGTTAGACAAACCATACATAATTCACGCTACATGTTCATAACCTCTAAATCTCCCCTTTGCCAACTCAACTACTAGGAGATCACACTACTAGATCTTAGTCACTGATCCTCCTATAGTTATTCACACATATTTCCACATTGACTGCCCCAACATGACCTCGGGGGATTGAGTGCGGTTGAAGGTTGCATGTCAATATTCATTCATACGAAACCTCTTTACTAAAAACAACAAGAGGTTGTTTACCTTTGTTTGGTCTAGTCTGAGTTTTTTGGACATTGTGGACATTGCGGTTTTCTGTAACACCACCATTGAGCATATTATGATTGTGGTTAACATGTTTATATTTTTATTGGTGAGAGCTATTAGGATGGTTATTATGTTTCCCATTATCTTTTGAATGAGGTTTGATCAAACCTTTTGCAACAAGGGATTTTTCAATCTGTGATACTTTCTCAATAACTTCTTCAAAAGTATTAAGGAAATGTATTTGCATGTGAAAGGATATCTCGTTGTTGGGGTTAGGTTTAAAAATATGCTCACAATTTGTTTCTCAGGCATGGAGCATGGGAAGCGACTAGCAATCCCATGCCATCTTTGTAGGAATTGTGCAAAGGTTTCATTTGTTCATTGTTTGGCATTACACAAATCCATCATTGTAATTTCAGAGTCTAGGTTGAATGAGAAATGTTTAACAAACTTCTTTAAGAGGTCCATGAAATTTTGTATAGAGCCCTTGGGAGGTGTAGAAACCATTCCAAGGCTTGTCCACCTAGACTTCGTGGAAAGAGACGCATTAAGAAGACATCACTATAGGCCACCTCTTGGAAAGCCATATAAAACTCCTTGATATGCTCTCTAGGATCATTCTTGCCCTTGTATTTGTCAAATTTGGGCATCTCAAAAGATTTGGGAAAGGGGATGCGTAAAATGTCCTTATCGAAGGGGTAAGGACATAATTCTTCAAAGTTGAATTGTTTGCATTGATGTTGCATACCCGAGATGGTGTCCTTCATCATTTGCCATTCTTGGGAAAATGGTGAGTTGTTTTGCAAGAAAGATAAGGAACCATCACTCGTAGAATTTTTTTATCTTTGGTGTGTGTGGTATGACTCTTAAATGAAGCATCACTAGTTTTCTTTGGTGCCTCATTACTATGGGATTCATTGGTGACTTTGGAATTTAAGATATTTGTTTAGCCATGTCATTAATTTGATTCATGAGGGCTTGAGTGGGATCGGTGGCTGAATAAGTTGATTTGCATTTGTTCCCTTCGTCATATTTTTCTTTTTTGGTTCATTTCCTTGGTTTTATTTGAAGGGGCTTGTTTTGATCATCATTGTTCGTGTGACTAAGGCTTGCCTCATCATCATTATTTTTCACAAAAGGTTCACCCTTGTTAGGTGGTGGTTTGCTAAGTAATGTTTGTAGAATATTCTCATCAAAATTGAAGGGTAACTTTTCTCCCATCTCAAAGAGACGAAGCAAAAAATGGTCCTTATTCATACGTAAGATGTTTTCGACGGGATTGTTCTTCGAGTGAGATGTCATTCTGATCATCCTCAAAGTTTTGGTCATTATCACTATCAAAATTTCCAAAATTATTTTGATGTCGTTCGTTCCTTCCAAAAGGACTATAATCTCTGTGTCATGTTCCCACCATTTTTAAAAGAGGGAGGAACAAAAGAGAGATGCGAAAGATAACTCAACCCGTAGCAAAGTGAATGCGACGATGGAAGAGAGGTGTGTGATTAATTTTGGTAATAACTTGTCCCTTAACAAAGTGAATGCTAAGATGGGCAAGAAGTTTGGAAGATATGAATGACGCAACCCTTAACAAAGTGAATGTCAAGATGGAAGCATGCGAAAGTGTTTGATAAACTCAACCCTTGACAAAGTGAATGCCAAGATGGAAGAGTGGTTCAATGTGGTGAAGGTTCTCATCCTCTAACAAAGTGAATGCTAGAATGGAGGAGAGTTATAGTGACAAAAGTCCAAATGTGCTCAACCTCTAACAATGTGAATGCTAGAGTGGAGGAGTGAGGATAGATTGATTGCAAATGCACTCTACCACCTAGCAAAGTGAATGCTAGATGGGAAGAGGGTATGAAAAAGGAGTCAAATCGTATGTGATGTGCTCAACCCTTAACAAGAATTAGTTAAGAAGGAAGAGGCTAATGAAGGGATAAGACTCAAATATTGACAACATAAGCGTTGGGAAAAGAAGATATGATGAAGTGTCTAAAACACAACAAATATTTTGTCAAGTTAGAGATGTGAAGAAAGCAAATGTATATAGTTTAACGATGATGTTGTCAAACTAAAGGATGCAAGAAGATAATGAAAATAAGATGTGATGAAATTGAGTTGTGACAAAGTGGAACCTAACACTATCAAAGTGTGAGTTGTAAGATGAAAGTGCTTGAGCGAGGACGTGGATATCCACAACTCAAGACTTGATGTTGAAAAGAAGATGGAAACTTAAAATTTGGGAAATGTAATCCAAATGTTTAAGTCAAGAATGAAATGGGAGATAAACTCAAAATGAGGTGAGTACAAAAGATAGAAGAATTTGATGACCGTAAAAGAGGAAGACTCAAATAAGTGAATGAGAACTCCCAATGAATGAAATAAGATCAAATGGAGAACATAATGAGGATGAAAAGATTGAAATAATGAAAAAGAGACGAAAGTTTTGAAAAGGGGAATTTCAAGAGTAAAATGAAAGATAGTGAATGACCGATGATGGAGAGAAAAGATGATGAGAAAAGAAGTAAATTTCAAGTCCAAATAAGGATAAATTTGGAGACAACGAACACAATAGAAGATGAACCCAAATAAGGAGTATTTGGGATTGTGAAAAGGAAGTGAAAAATAATCCAAGTAAAGTGTACTTGGAAAGATGAAATGAGGATGAAAGTAGAATCCAAACAAGGAGTGTTTGGAAAATGACAAAAAGATACGAATGTGAAAGATGGATCCCAAACAAGGAGTGTTTGGGAAAAATAATGAGTGTGGATCACTACAATAATATTTTTTTAAAAACAAAAGAAGAAGAAAAAAAGTACAAGTTTTTGTTGAAATATTTGTTTGTGGCCTCTACCTTAAATTGGCTTGGAAGTTTGTCTTCATAGGTGGCTCTCTCAATTAGGTGTCGCAGATATCCAAGCGAGCACAACGCTATTACTAGTTGACTACTTTACTTTACCCCCTTTGAAACCCCGAGCAAAGAAAAACAATGAAAAACTACCTAAGAATGGAAGAAAAACAAAATACAATGCAAACCTCCATGTAATCCTTCAATGTAAACCTCAGTAAGGTTGTAGAGACTTCATCTGTGGAACCTTGCAAATGGATGTGGGTGCTCTTGAATGTTCTCCAAATGTGAGTGCAAATGCTACAAACACATATACTTTGGCTTGGAAATTTAGTAGAGTGATTGTACTTAAATCCAAGAGGATTTGTAAGAGAGTAAGCCTGCAATTTATAGAGGCAAAAGTAGTTAGAAATTAGTTACACACAGTTGAATGCACATGCTAAAAATAGCATTGGAGGAAGTTACAGATAGTGTCGAGGCATTTAGGGGCAATAAATGAATTAATTGCAGAAGTTGCATCTAGGAAGGTGGTTGTACGTGTAATTCAATTGCCCCCACCTTTCTAGGATTCTAGAAGTGTAGTTAACTAGGATGAGGATATGGAGTCCAAGTGGAGTCTAAGTGGATGTTGACCAAGTGGCAGTTGACTAGGATGTGCACACACTTAATTAATTAATTATTTAATTAATAAATGATAATTAACTTAGCACAAAGGGGTACTAGGGGTACATGAGATTAATTTAATTAATCCAAAGGGTATAATATGTATGAATTAATCAATTTAATCAAACTAATCACAAATGGGTGAATAACATGGTGCATTAGGATAGAACTGGTAATAGGTGGAAGCAGATTGCGTAATTTTGGGATGTCTACATAACTAACAACTAATGACAACTAGCACCTATCAACTTAAGTTGAAGTAATAAAAATAAATTACTTTAACTTATTACATTATTCAAATGAGTCTAATGATGAATTAACTAGGTATTATATCCTAACAATACATACATACATAAGGCATTTGTATGTCTTTATTTTTCCATAAAAATGATAGATTATTTAAGTAAAGGGTGTACGCATCCAAGCTTTATTATACTCATCTATCGAGCAAGACCATCCATGTGGTTAAGTGGTGCTTCATTACATATGGCATTTCTTTATAAAAAAGTACAAGCCAACGTCTTGAGAACTATTTTTTTGTTCTATGTGGTAATATATATGCATACACATACATACATATTGTTTTGAATAGATACATGTTATATAATAAATGCTTTGTAGACCATTACCAAGAAGGTAAAGCCTATTCAATTCTTGTCGCTACTTGTATAGATTCTAGCGATTTACACTCAACCTCCATACATTGACACCACCAAAAGTCAACTCAACCAAACATCAACACCAATCATATATATTATTTTGCCTAAATGTTTGTTGCATTGGCATCAATGACCGAGAATAACCCAATATTTATTGAAGAAAAAGTGCAAAATATCTATCATTTTTCATTAACAAAAGCACATCAATTATTTGTTAGGACTATTATTGTTATTGCTCACATTATAGATTGATATTCGTAATAATTGTTATATTGTAATAACATGATTATTATTCGCTTTAAATAGGTTTATTACACCGAAGGCGTTACCCCTATGGGAAAAGGCTTTGTGGACATTCATGGGACTATGTCAAATTTGACGGCCTAAATGACGGTTTTGCTATTTTTAACAATTTTGCTTTTGTTATTTTTAACAATTTTGTTTTTTGTTTTTCTAACAATTTTGTTTTTTCTAATTTTGCATGTTGCTTTGGCTTTACTATTTTAAAATTTTATTTTATAGATTTTGCATGCATTAACCTTTAAATACTGGTCACTAACACTATAATTTCATTATTCGGGCTCTCCAAGTTCCATTCAATCCCCTGCATTAAATCAAATTTTATAGGTATGCATTTAAATTCATAGTCAATTGGATGAATTCATTTGATCTCATGCGCCTTAAAATTGATTCTCTCTAAAAAATATGATTAAGATTTAGATTAACATAGATTCTTTCATAGGTTGTGACGCTTTTTCCTAGGACTATATTTTCTGTGTATATGCAACCTCCTATGAAATCCCTATTTTAAAAAAATATGCATCCCATAGTTCATGCGGCAAGACTAAAAAGAAACATGTGCAAGCTGAGAAAAGCATGTGCGCACATGCAAGTTGAGAAAGAATGTCAACCAAAGGAGACTGAAGGGAAAAAAATTGCAAATATCAAAACAAACAAAAAACAAGTTGGAAGAAAATTTACCTATTATAGCTAGAGAAAAAAGGGAATATGATCCTCCAACTACATAAAAAAGAAGTCCCTATGCAATAGATTCAGAAGCAATCTCAAAGCTAAATTATTTTCAATGCCCATCAGTCATTGCGGTCACTTCCAACCATGAAGAATGAGGCAAGAAAGCTGCTGAGTAAGCCATTGTAGTCCTTCGTTCTTGATAAAGCAGTGTTTGTCGACCTACTTGGCCAATTTCTTGTAGTTTGGGTTAGTTCTTGGATTGACAGACCACAATTGACAATGACCATGTAAAAGAAACAACTCGGTTCACCTTGGCCATTGATCTTGTGCATTCAGACTTTCAGTTTAGGTCATTTCTTTCCACCTATGGGCATAACACAGTACATTCTCTATTAAAAAAGGCATTCAATCAAGTTGCACTTTGAATGTTTGTTTTAATAGCACTTCTAAGCATTCAACGCTTCCATGTATCTAAATAGGAGAGATCAGTTGTGGACTTGTCGAACTCATCACAAGAATGCCTTGTTCGAGATGTTGTCTGCTCAAACTCTCCTTATATACCCACAAATGTCAAACAGTGCTAGAGATGAAGAGGGAGATAGAGAAAACTTCTTAAAATAGAATTTGATTGACCTACAAATAAATTTTCACGTGCATCTCGTAACAACTTTCATCAGGTCACGAAGAAAAAACTTCAAATTCAAAAATTAATACATATGATCTTAATACACCATGAAATTTGGAAATATGGAAATTAAATCTAAAGAATGATACTGGCTAACAAGCAGTAAACAAGCCCATTCGTATGAGAGCAAGATACTAGCAATGAAAAACCTATGCCCTTGGAGAAGGTATGTCTGAAAATTCTGATCCATACTGGGGCTATATAAGGCATCTCCTCTATTGGTTTACAGGATAGATGTCATTATTTCATGAAGAGTACCACTTTCATCGTCACAAATAAAAACTTCAAATTCAAAAATTAATACATATGATCTTAATACACTATGAAATTTGGAAATATGGAAATTAAATCTAAAGAGTGATAGTGGTTAACAAGCATAAACAAGCCCATTGGTATAAGAGAAAGATACTAGAAATGAAAAACCTATGCCCTTGGAGATGGTATGCCTGAAAATTCTGATCCGTCTTTGGGGCTATAGAATAATAGAAATGGATTAAACATATTCAAGATAAAATGGGTAAGCACAACCCAGTAGCAAATGACTTATCCTGTAAAGATGAAGAAGCGTGTGTTTACATACTTTCAGAATAGATACAAGAGGTTCAATCCGAGCATGTTAAAGATTATACATGTTGAAAACTTATTGATTAGATCCGTGTGTATTCATGTTTAGTTCAAATAAACTACTTCCCATAACGCTACCACTCATGATATAAGATTTACAAATGTATATATTTGTAACAAGTTTTAAATGTAGAGATGGAACCTTTAAATGAAGTGATATCTACACTTACAAAATCAATCAAACCTCTTATCAACATCAACTACAAAAGTAATAACTATCCCTCTAAATCAAATAGCATATACCGTTCGGCGTTCACACACTCAAAAACATCTAAATTTGGAAACAGATCAGTCATCCTCCTCAGTGACCTCGGGAAATTACCACCGGTTATGGACAGTCCTCTTTATGTAAGTAAATCCTATGGAGCCACCCTTTTGAAGGGATTTCATTCTTACATTACATTGCAAACTATATTTTGGAAACAAGGAACAATCGATGCACAAGTTTCATTCCGAAATTTACTTGCTTAACATACGAGATTCAACCCCTCATATTCAAGACTGGGAACTCCTAATGTTTCTCACAAACACACACCTAACTCAGCAAGAGCTTAAAAATGTTAAGGACACACCACATTTGTTTGCAAAAAATGACCTTGTGGACTCCCACAACCTTCAGATGCTAAAGGCATTGAACGTTCCGATCGCCCAATCCATTGCTAAAAGTAACAGTGGGTTGGACCAAGAAATCTGATGATGATCAGTTGGAGCACAAAGTTTTGTTGTGCAAACAACAAAAAATCATGCTTATTACAAATTTATGGGTTGATGCAGGCCTCGTAAATGGTGCTACAAGAACAATCACCAACATTGTCTACGACGCATCAATGCCACCACTAGCATTACCTTTATTTGTTGTTGTCAAATTTGATAGATACAACGGCCCATGTTGGGATCCCTCCAACCCGTTACATATTTTGATACCCCCTATTTTGAGAGGGAATCGAAGACAATTGCCGCTTAAAATGGCATGGGCATTAACTATCCACAAGTCCCAAGGACTTACTATGCATAGAGCAACTGTCGACATTGGAACCAATGAAAGGCAGGGTCTGACATTCACAACTTTCTCCAGAGTTGCCTCGCTTGCAAATCTGCGCATTTCACCTCCTTTTTCATTCGAAAGGTACTCAAAAATGGCGCACATAGCAACACTTGGAGCAAGAAGAAAGGAGGAAGCAAGACTACTATCACTCAACCCTTCGTAAATACTACACTCTACTTTGATAACACCTCCGCTACTACTTTACTCAACACTTCTTCTATCCTAGACGCCATTTTCGTTCAAGGGGTATCAAATGTACTCATGTTTACCGGAAATAAAATTACCCTCAAAAGGCTACCATTCATGATATAATTCTTCTCATGTTAAGTTCAAATAAAACAGTCTACAAAACGATACCACTCATGATATGAGATTTGTAAATGTATATGTACGAATTTGTAACAACTTTGAAATGAAGTGGTTGGTCTATATATCTTCAATTACAAAATTGCACTCTTGAATATACATGTTCGATTTTTCCTTTTTATTGTTGCATGTTTCTTTATGTTAACCAACAAAAACACATTTTTAATGTCTTCATCTACACACAAATACCTACAATTTTAAAATGCCGAGAAATAAAAATGTAATTTATAGTTGTTTCCATCCAAATCTTTGTACATTATATCGTTTTTTTGTATTTTGAATAGTTTTAAGGGTTAGACCTCATGTTTGCGCTTTTTAAATGAAGTGACTCATCTATATTTCTACACATACAAAATCAATCACCCATAGTTTAAACAAACACAACTACAAAAGAAAAAACTATCCCTATAACACAAATAACATATACCATTTTTTGTTTGCAAAATGCCTCAAAGAAATGTGGTCTCATGGAATGCTATGATTGTAAGATATGCACAAAATAGCTCTAACAATGATGCTCTCAAACTCGTTGAGGTAATAAAGAAATTTGGAATGTACCATAACCATTTCATATTTGTTTATATATAATTGCATATTTTGTCTCATTTTAGTTTCATGGAGAGATAATATGTTAAAGCACTTAGTCATTCTTTCAATCTATTTTGACAACAACACTTCACATTCACAACATTTGACTATTAGCAAACTTATATGTCTCACTTGTATTTGTATTCAATTATTACACAACTAATTGTTATCTAACATCCCTTCTAATGTATTTTGCAACATTTGTTTTGGCTTTAATAGAAAATCAGTATTGTCAATCACACCCCTTATCAACATCAACTAAAAAAGTAATAACTGTGTTTCTAAATCTAATAACATATACCATTCGGCGTTCACATTGTATTGGACACATGCGATTGCTAATTAGGAGTATTGTTGAAAGTTACAACAATACAAAGTAATTAGGGATGAGTAGTTATAGTTTTCCTATATTATAGGAGATCTAACTCCTTGCAATCAAAAAATAAAATAGGAGAGTTTATTATGTATGTGTTTGCAAAACTCTATACCAAATTCTCATTGGGTATCAAAGCAATCAACAATTAGCTATGAGAGTTGTTTAAGTATGATTTTAGCTTTGTTCAATCGTTCTTGTGAAGTTTTATCAATCTCGGCCATAGGATTTGACATAGCATGTATTGCATGCATCAAATTATTTTTTGAATATTGCTGGGAGTGGATCAGGATCGTTTTTAGCATTCGTGGCATTTAATTGCATTCTATTCAATGTGTTGAACGACAAGCTCAACAATGATCTTAGTTACATTACTTATCATTTGCTATGGATCTTCGTTGACTGTATACCCTGCTCTCTTTTACCACTATTTGGTGCATCACCTTGGCTTTGGTTGATCCAGTATTACGTGAAATGTGTCATATAAACTCCTGACACAGCTAGGTTCAAAGTAATTTGCGTCGCAGGCATAAACAATAACGCATTTGCATTCTACCCTCCCTCAAACGACGCTAACAATATTTGCAATTATTTTCCATTGAAGTGGTACTGGTCTTGGTTGAATGCTGGTTTTACTTTGTGAGTAGAATTGGAACGGAGTAGACAGCTATCACCAAAGTGGTCTGGAAGATTTCTAAATTCAAGACACCTGTACATTACTTGTAATAGAGTGTCTTCCACCCACAAAGACCTCTCAGCAGCTCCCTCCTAAAGGCAGCGACATCTTCCCACGACCTGATCAACTGTGCACACACAAGTCTCCTAATTCGGCTCAAGAGTTGGGTTTGTCCCGTCTAAGGGGAAGGGCCTAACAATCGCGAACTGACGATCTCAGGTAGACAACTGTCGTTCCCAACCACTGAACTGCGGGTCTTTTTGAAATTATTTTAGCAAAATTAGGATATGATGTCAGCTGCGAACGTGCGTGACAGTTAGGGAATATGGTCTAAGGGCACTCACAAAAGCTCCACCTACGGTCAAGAATGTGCCCAGTCCACATCTATAGGCTCTTAATTGGAGAGTTTTGTTTTTATTTATGATTAGTGTTTGGGATTTTTAGTATAATTTTTTTGTGTCATTTTAATTTTTATTCAATTTGTATATAACACGTGTTCCAAAGAGATCTTCGTCTTGTGTTTAAATTTGTAATGTCAAACTAACAATCCTATATAGAGTGTATGATGGAAACGTTGAAGGAGATGGAGAGAATAATTGAAAATTGAGGAAGCAAAAAGAGGGAGAGGATGAGGGGTGATTGAAAAGGGGTTTGAGGGAGGGGAAGGGCATTGTGGTTCACTATACCATCTATTTCTTGAATGCATAATTCACGTGAGTGCGAATTACATTTAAAGGGGACACCAAAAATGGGAAAAATCTAAAATGTTTTGTGTTTGAGACCCACCCAAAAAGTGAGAATCAAATACATGTGCATGTTCCGCACCTTTTCCATGTCTTAAATTGTAACACCCAATTAAAATATGTTATTTGTGTTACACTTTATTAAAGTGAACTCTCACATTATTCACGTGCGTGCAATTTATGCTCAAAAGGGCCAAAAGAAATAATCGGAAAAATCCAACAGGTTCCATGTTGAAAACCCAACTGAAATGCTTGTTTCTTGGTTTACTTTGTAGCCCTCCTTTATAATTCTAAGTTCAAGTGTGGGGAAACAAAAGATGTGTGAACAATCATTGAGAGTTGAGTTTACATTATTCACGTGACTATAATTTGTGCTTGAAGGTGCCAAAATAAAAAAATGGGAAAAACCAATTGGTTCCATGTTTGAAGCCCATTCAAAATTCTTGTTTTTGGAGCACTTTGTATTCCCACTTTACAATTCTAAGCTTGAGTAGGTGCAGTGAAATAGGAAACATGTAAACAATCATCAATAATTGTCCTTTATTTATGTTCCACTTTATCGTCACTTTGTATTCCCCCTTTACATCTCTAAGCCTGAGTAGGTGCAGGGAAATAGGCTAGGTAGGGTAATAGGTGACATGCAAACAATCAATTCTACCATCCATGAGGAAAAAGAAAATAAAATATCACCGACCTCAATAAAAAATTGAAGAACAATGTGACCTATCAGATGGAGCCTCAAACTATTGGCCTCTATGTCCAATGCAGCTTCAAAAGACAAGAATTTTACATCATCGTATCCTGAAGGCTAATCAAGGAATATGTCATAAGAAACTCATAATAAAATCAACCATCTACAAAATAAATATGGTCAAATTCAATAGACACAAATTGAAGCACAATGCCATCCTTGAGATGGAACCTATTTTCCCCAATGTCTAATTCAACTCTAACAATTGTGATTTTTACATTAATATATTATATCCTAATTGATAGGATTAATCGAAATCCTATTATCCTAAAAAAAAAAAACGAATACTTTTAAGATCAAATCACATTCAACTCACACCATCTAAACATCTTTCATAGAAAATCTAAAGGTTAAACAAAACCCAAATGTATTTTTCTTAAACGAAATCCCACAAAAGGAAAAAATAATTTAAAAAAATCAAAATCAGTATACCTTCGTGACATGTTCACAACACCTAGGCGTAACTAGCATGCACAAAGTGTGTGGTTGATCGCACAGTGGTCGACAATCATCAACCAAAAATTAGGCAACATCCCATCGGGATTCGACCCTCGCACCTACACCTTTCGACTGCACCATCCCTACCAATCTCCATGTGCACGCTACATGCACACATATCAACCAAGGTTTTATTTAAATTAATGATTTTCAATCGCTACCCGCAAAAATTTGTCATTTCTTCCCGCCAACATGGGCGGATGTTTGTGCATGTTAGTTAAGGCTCTCCGTCCACAACCCGGACTAAAATCAAAACATGTTGCGAGACAAGTTGTCATGTCGTGTGTTGAAAGCTTGTCGCCCCATTAAGAGCTTGAGCACGATGATACCAAATTTGAATATGTCGCTCTTGTCATTGAGGTGGACATACTGAACGTGCTCGGGAGCGATGCGGCCCGTGTACCCATCGTCTATGTGGTGTAGTGTGTCTCGTCGCCCTTCTTAAATCTGGTCATTCCGAAGTCGGTGATAAGAGGGGTTAGGTCCTCATTTAGCGGACGTTCGCCGCCTTCACGTCCCCGAATTATGGTTGGCTTCGTGTAATCGTCCTGGTATGCCAACGCCCGCATTATGCCCACTGCGATCTTGTCAGATTACGGCCATCAAAGATCAAATTTGAAGTCGTCAATGCCCTTCAAACATCTTTCAGCTTGTCATAGAACGATGATTAAAAATTTACACTTCAAAAAAAATGAAAATTTAAAATGACACTTCAAAACTAGAAGGCATTAAAATAATATAAGTTTTTATTAGAAGGATTAACTAAAAATATATATTGTTATGTAAATTGTTTGCTAAGTTAATTTTTATAATTTGTTAAATTGATTTTAATAAATAAAATATTAAATAATAATTAGAGCAACAAACTTCATGCTTGTTAGCTTTCTATTTTCTATATTAATTTTTTTCACTCACTTCAAACAAATCATTCACAAAATCACTAGGAAAAAGGATAAATCTCTAGAAAATAAGCAATTACCTTGCTCTTTCTATTTTCAAAATAGCGATATTTTGTTTTAGCTTTTGCTAGCTTGTAAATCATGTTTGGAATTCCCTCTTTCTATTTTCAAAATAGTGATATTCTGCTTTAGCTTTTGCTAGCTTGTAAATCATGTTTGGAATTCCCTTATTTATTTTGTAAACTGGTCATTTAAATTATTTATCTTGATTATTTAATTTAAATAAATTTCAAAATTATTATTAGATGTTATATATTTAATAATTTTGATATTTTTCATATTTATTTTATTTAAATTAATCATATATATATATATATATATATATATATATATATATATATATATATATTGAAAAGAAATTAACTTTTTCAATTTCAGTTTTTCTATTGAAAGGTAATGTGTTGTTTAGTGTATCATTTAGGAAGGGTAAAATTTAACCTAGCCAGTTAAATTACAATACGGGGAGCCCTTCTAATTTGATCATTAACGACCATGTTAGGCAAGGGCGACTGGTGGTGAAGAAAAATTCCGCGAGGTTGTCGTTCTTCATCAACGTCGGTTTCTGTTTCTCTGTGTTTGCGTTAATGAACTCCAGCACCAGTAAATTCCTTACCATGACTTCGGTGTACATATATGAAATTATTATCTTTGGAAGAAAAAGTGTGTCGGAATACCTGTCAAAGCTGATCTTAGAGGGGCTGTTTTTCGGGAATGATTTGGGCTCAATCCCAGCCTTGACCAGCTCCTTTGCAAATTATATTTCTCCAGAAAATCAGATTGACCTCTTTTGGCTGGATGACGACAGAAAACAACAAAGACTCCCGCAACCATGTCGTCAATGGCATATGTGCAGATCTTCTTCCAACAGGTGGGCCTCGTCTGTTGTTTATACCTGCTTTGAATTTGCAGCAAGGAGTAAACATACGTGTCCATGCAACCCATCAGATGCTCTTCATTCTACATTGAGACTTGAGGAAGCTCAAATCCGAAGCACAAGTCACTCGATATTCATCCCTGTGCAACCTCTCCAAACTAAAATACGAAAACGCGTCAGTCACCGAACAAATTAGAAGTGAACAATACACGAACGACAAATAATTAATGGATCTCCTAAATCACAAAATTCTAGTTTTTGAAACCAAAGGGATAAGTAACAATACTTGTTTTTGGGCTCACTTGATAAAACCAACGGAATTTTGAAACCATGGAATGGTGTTGGCAATATGAAACCCATTGGCTGACGCACCACAGATCAAAGAACATATACATTTTAAAACTGGAAGCGAAGTGTTTTCTCTTGCACTGCTTTTGCCACCTGTCATGTTAACATGTACAACTCTACATTTTCGGTAGTCTTTGATGTCTGGTAATGTACAGTTCAGTACTGAGGTGGTCTTCACGGCAGGGTTGACAGAAAAAGACCTTTTTTATGCCTCCTCGAAGGTAATGGATGGTGTTACTTCCGTTACGGTCGGATCGAAATAAAAAATATTATGTCGACGCGAAATACGACCATATCTATTTCTCCGTTGTCGAGGGGAAAGGCTAAGCCCAACTTGTAACGCCTTCGACATAACTAGCAATCGTACGTGAAGTGTACGATGAAAATGCCGAAGGGGATACGTTGAAAAGGTGATACTATAGAATGAAACAAAGAAAGGAACAAGGTCAATCAAGAAGGGTTAGAGGGAGGAGAAGTTGTAGGTCAAGAGAACTCGTTTGGGGAAACAATGTTAAACTCTGCTTTTCTATAACCACATTCTATTTTTGTCAATCGTTACAAGGGAAAAAGGGGTGTGGTGTGCAAGGAAACAAGGCAACATATTTTAGAGATATGTTAGAAGGTAAGGAGTATTCAATCAATATTATCAATGTCAATAGGTGTCTATAATTTTAGTGCTTCTATTTTTCAGGTATTAAAATGACTATCATGTTATCGAATTTTATTTGCTCCACATTATCATCTGCATGCCACTTGCATTTTGCACATGAGTGGAATTTGTAGTTAAAGGGGTCAAATAAAAAATGGGGAAATTCCAACAGATGCAAGTTTGAAACCCAATCTTAATGGGGACATATAGAGGGGTCACTAAGTTAACACCGTTAACTTGTCTTTCACTTCTAGGTGCCAACAAATGACCCTTACACAACATAAAGAAGTGGAAAATTAAAAGAAAAATGGGGGACTTGAATGTGGGAATTCAATATAAACATGTCCCACACCTATTACATGGCTCAAATTGTTCCTCACAAAAATATATTTGTTATCTGTGCTCATTTTATCTTCTTGACATCATTCACATTATGTACATGAGTGCAATTTGTGCTTAAAAGGGCTAAAGAAGAGGAAAACTTTAATAGGTTCTAGGTTTGAAACCCAACCAAAATGTTGGCTTGTTGTACCACTTTGTACTCCCCTTTTCACTTTTAAGCTCGATTAATTGCAAGAAAAACAAGCGATGCACGAATAATCGAGGATAATTGAACCCCTCCAACAGGTAGGAATATGATTGCTAAGTAGAATTTATCTTCCAATTGTAAACTATAAAATTAGAATCCATTTTTAGTGACTGGCATTGTGTCGTGGTTTAGATTTCTTGTTCTAGTGGCTATTGCATCTAGTAGAATAATCGGGGCAACTTTATAACGCTTTATTTGCTATCTATGGTTTGTTTTATCGTTAAGCTTGCATTATTCAAGCGAATGAGACTTATGCTTATGAGCTAAAATATAAAATGGGGTAAATCCAATTGGTTCCACATTGGAAACACAACCGCAATGTTGGTTTATTGTAGAATTTTTTTATAGTTCTAAGCTCGAGTAATTAAATGAAAACAAGCAATGTGTGAACAATGATGGCAAAACATTCCTCACACCATATATGTTAACTGTATAATTTCATTAAAAGACCGCCTTAGTGAAACATGAAACGGTATAATCCATGATCAATTAGTTGTACGATTATCTTTTAAAGAACATGGGTGTCAACACAATTTATTGTGGCACTCATCTAAGAAGAAGGTGTGATGCATGGAGGAGGCTAGAGTAATTAGATATATCATTCTAATCCTTTGTTGCAACTCGCACCTCAATTTTATATCAAAGCTCTAAAATTTGAAATATTTAGACCTATTTTCTTACAACTTTTACCACACAATTCCCCCTGTGGTTGAGAAGCTCCACAACGAGGATAAAAATAATTCCAAAAGTGCTAAGTTTCAGTTGTAACAGAGCATAAGATATACAAAGCATCATAGTGCTAATGTATTACAAACCCTTAAGATATTTTTAAAAATAGTTGTAAGATTTCATTTTGAAAAAAGGGTGTCAAGTTCATCACACAACATTAATCTAAAGCTTTATGAACAATTCAATATTTTTGAAAATTCTATGAAAGTAAAGAAGGGTGAAGAGAATTTATTGGCATGTCGCCATCAAAATGTTGAGGTTGGACCATTCTGGCGATTCTAAAAATGTCTTTCTCAATGGTCTTTTGAAGGCCTTGGATGATGAACTTGAGCACTTGGCATACTCTGCCTTCCATGGCTTCATAGGATTCGCCATCACATTAACCGGGGTTTATGTAATATTTATATGGTTGAAGGTATGATACTGAACTTCACGTGAAATAGCTTTCTATGAGGGATAAACGTAGGACTCTATGCAAAGAAATGGAAAAAGACCAAACGGGAACAAAAATATAATTCCAAAAACTGCAAAAATGCCACATTGTAACATTATTTGAACATATATTTTTTTGTTATTCACTAAATAAAAAATATTCAACTAGTACCCAATCAAATTTTAGAATTTGTTTTGAAGGGAAAAATTGATTCATATATATTCATGCATATAAGTAAGTGTGTGCGCGCGCGCGTGCGTGTGCGTGCGTGTGTGTGTGTGTGTGTGCGTGCATGCGCGCGCGCGCGTGTGTGTGTGTGCGCGCGTGTGTGTGTGTTCATATACATCCTCTAGCGATACTTGTGTTAATGGAGGGACAATAGCGAACTGGAGGAGATTTCCTCAGAATGGAGGGGAGTTTTGTAGGGAGAGGGCAAAGCAATTGGGCTGCTCGTCTATTTGGAGAAGAGCACAGGGAGCCCGTGAAGATCTCACCCCTCTAGAAGAATGAGGAACCCATGCTTGATATCCCGAAGGCCATCATTGAAAGAGCCAAACAAAGATTTCAATTTGCTATTGTCGGCAGATTCACAGGGGCTACGACCGAATATTGACATGATAAGAGAATGGAGCAGGTGAAAATGGTGTTACAAAGTTGATGTCCAAGCATTGGAGGGTGAAGGTTTTATTTTTTGTTTCCCTTCCGAGCTGGAAATGTAAAAAGTTTTCAATGAGGGACCTTGGTTTTTTGGTAGTGTTGCCTTCACTTTCCACCAGTGGGAGCCTGGTATTCCCCATGATTTCGGTTTCCATACTCTCTCGGTTTGGATTCAACTTCTGGGTCTCTCACTAGAATTCTGGGAACTTGAGGTCTTTTTGGGGATTGCCAGATCAATGGGTCTTCTTATTGTTGTGGATCCTGCTACCAAATCTAGATCAAGATTCGTGTTTGCCAAGTTATGTATCAATATTCCAGTTGGTTTCAAAGTTCCAAAGAGATTTTTTTACATTCCCTATTGGTGAATGGGAACAAACTATTGAGGTGGAGCATTCCAAGATTTTTGCAGTAAATGTAGAATGGCCAGATATGAAATGAGGGAGTGTTGTGGACCTATTGAACCGCCAGTGAAATTCAATTACCTCCAAGAAGATGATGAACTGGAAGCCTCGTCTGGAGAGGAGGACGTGAAGGAGGACTCAGAAGGGGAGGAACATGAATCTAAGATGGGCAAGTCACCTGTGAAGCACAAGAAGGATGGACGAAGGGTTACCAAGAAAAGTCTTCGTCTGCTCGTTCATGGAGGATCGATTTGATGTTGTCGTGGGTTCTAAGTTGGAACAGGTGGAGTCTTGAACTAGTGCTGGAGGGGGCGATGCAGTGTTGACGGGAGGTGTCGATGGTGGATTCGACTTAGAGCAGTCGCTTGGGCGGGAGGCTAGGAAATTTGAAATTCAAAATTCCAAGAATATTAATGATACACTAGTGGGTGCAGTTGGGCGGTCTCTGCCTTCAAGCCCACCGCTGGACTATGGGTTGGCTGACGTGGATAGGGGGAGGCTCGAGGTATGCCTTGGGCCCTTATAGTTTAATTCTTTGGCTTCATCCCCTCTCGTGGGTTGGATGGAGGTCCACCAAAAACATCATTAAAATACACGTGGATGGTCTTGTAAACGTCAAGTGGAGAGTCCGAGTTTAGCTAATTTCAAGTCTCCTTGATTTGTTCTCGGGCTTGGTTTTCCATCTGTCTTTTGTTTGTTTCTTTTGATCGTTATTTGTGGTCTCTCATTCCTTCATTTTGTGCCTCTCATGATGTATTCCCTTTGTTCGGCCCCTAGGAGCCTATCTCAATTTTTACCTAATCAAATAAAAAATATATACATCCTCTAGCTTAAAACTAATTCATATACACATTCATATTCATATGTTTTAAAGTATTAAAACTATAACTAATTCATATACTTCCTCGACCTTAAAACTAAGTCATATTTAAGTATTCATTCATATGAAATTGTAGCAATATATATGAGCATTAAGTGTTGTTTTGTATTTCCTGAATGCGGTGACACGATGAACCGACACCGTACTACTGCGCAAGAATGTCGAACCTCTACATCACAAACAACTCTTCTGATGAACCCTCCTCACATTTTTGGTTTGCATATTCAAACATGATGGAGGTGGAAAAGGTATTGTCGATGTCGATGCCGAACCCCATCCAGAATTTTAAGATACAATGTGATGTGCATGCCGAAAGGGATGTGGTGGATGAAGGAAATCGGAAAAGGGAAGTAAACTGGGAAGCGCAGTTGTGTTTGTTAAAGTATCTGATTTGTCAGTTATATGGAGGAAGACAGAGGGGAACATAAGTCAAAATTAGTACGGAGGGTGGTGTTGTAATTTGTGGGAATGTTATAGAGGAGTAACTATTTATGATGATTATTGAAAGGAAGTTACCTAAAATGCGAGTGAAGAGAATGGGAAAATTTTGCAAGAAATGCGATTCATGAATAAAAGTTTTATGCAAAGAAGGAAAAACCAATACATACACCAAGATTTTTTTTTATGATGGGGATGTGAAGGAGGATCGAAAGTGGGAGACGAGGGAGAGGTTGTATACTATGCTCTCTACTAGATCTATAGGCTTATGGGTAGTTAGAACACACATATATGTAATGGTAATTCACATGCGTGTCTCAGGGTAGGAAAATTTAGAGACATAGAGATGTTGATCATACGTGGTGTGCAAGGGTCACAATTTCATACACATTTGACATTAGGGTTTCTCTCTAGCTATAAGGGTAATGATTAAGAGTTCTGTCATCAAGAGTCTCGACGGTTTCATCTATCAACATACATTGGAGTTAAGGATTGCAATTGGATGTTGTTCAATATATTGGATAAGACAAAGAAACAAATGAAAATTTTGAAATAAGGTGGTAAATAAATACGTACATGTCCCACATCAATTTGATGGGTGAAATTGTTGTTACCAAAACAATATTTGTTATATGTGCTTCACATTATTGTCTTCATTTCACTTGCATCATTCATATGAGTGAAAGTTAGGCTTAAAGAGTTAAAATAGAAAATGTGGGAAATCTATTAAGTTACTTGTTAAAAACCAAACCACGATGCTTGCTCTTTGGTTGCCCCCTTTCAATTTTAAGTAAGTTCTCACTCTAAAAGGAAAACCAAAGTCCATAAGGAAATTCTTGGAGAGTTGGGCTTCTTTGAAGCATCTAGAAACTCTCTTGGACTATTAGCTCACCTACACCTTGGGGATATATTTACTTTCTCGAGATCCTTGACACGTAATTCTGAAGGATAGTCAGCAACAAAAACTTTTCGTGGACCAGCTCCAGTTGACCACTTGAAAGATTGATGTTTGCCTAGTTGATAAGATTTTAATGATTTTTTTAGTGAAGACTATGGAGCAATGATTTTTGAGGCACCTCTATTCTAGTATATGCAAGGTTTATCTTTCACAAGCTCCTTTTCTGGCACACTTCCTCTTTATTATCTATACAACCTACACTTTTATCTGCCACTTGAGAAATGCTCTCTCTTCTCAATCCTTATGTGAGACAAGTTTTTCCAAATTTTCAACCAAATGTTGCTCACCTCTCTTTACTTTTGAGTTTGGCTCACTACCAATCATCAAGTTCTTTCCAAGATTGAACAGATACTTCATCTTCATCAGTTGGATCCTTCTGAAAAAAGAAGAAAGAAGTCATGTTTAGCTTAAGGAAGTTTGATATAAACACCAAAAGATTTTAAAACAAATCTTGTATGCCTAAAACTGTTCAAAACAAAGAGGCATCAAGGGATAGTTAGAGTGACTCAAAATGCATGTAAACAAGTATAAGAAAACAAAAAATGTCATTACAGTGGTTCTCTGATTGAATGCAAGCTAGAAACACTTATAAAATCACTCTACTTTGAAAAATTCCTAAAATCATTTTTGTTACTTTACGTGATTTATTATCTATACAACCTACACTTTTATCTACCACTTGATAAATGCTCTCTTCTCAAATCCTTATGCGAGACAATTTTTTCCAAAATTTCAACCAAATGTTGCTCACCTCTCTTGACTTCTGAGTTTGGCTCACTACCAATCATCAAGTTCTTTCCAAGATTGAACAGATACTTCGTCTTCATCAGTTGGATCCTTCAAGAAAGAAGTCACGTTTAGCTTAAGGAAGTTTGATATAAACACCAAAAGATTTTAAAACAAATCTTGTATGCCTAAAACTGTTCAAAACAAAGAGGCATCAAGGGATAGTTAGAGTGACTCAAAATTCATGTAAACAAGTATAAGAAAACAAAAAATGTCATCACAGTGGTTCTTTGATTGAATGCAAGCTAGAAACACTTATAAAATCACTCTACTTTGAAAAATTCCTAAAATCATTTTCGTTACTTTATGGGATTATTTATGTCATAATGACCTTAGACACATAAAATAATTCTCATACATTGCACTAATGGATCCACATTACATAGTAAATTGAGAATGCGGAAGGAAGTGCATTTTGACAATCTATTACAAATATATCAGTGCAATGGTTTAATTACTCGGCTCATTGCATCCTTTATTAGCATCCCCTTGATTCTTATTAAGTATACTATGTATATACACATAATACTAATGGAAACTTTGACAAAAACCATGAAAATAGAATGAATATACAAATTGAAAAGGAAGCTTTCAAATATACACCTACCTGCACGTTGGTGAGGTCTACCCTGTTTTCTTCTAGAAAGTTGATTAAGTCTTAGAAGTTTTCTTCGGTTGGGACATATTGTCCGCTATAACTATAAGGCCAAATGGACTGCAGACATAGAATAAAAGAATGTTAAATTACTTATTATTTTCATTATCACATATACTAAGAATGAAAAAGAAGCATGTCATATTTAGAAAAATGAACTGAAATAACATCTGTCGGTCCCAATATTAAATTTCAATGTGCAAGAAACAATATTTAGATTCTCCAGAATTTAATTTTTAAATTTTTTGGAATATCTGAAAATTGGAGAAAAAAAGCCCATTAAATTAGACAAACATTGAGGTATAATCTTGGACGAATTTACCTAATGAAGAAAACGGATTCGGCAGTGGAGACGTGGGTACAGTTCGACAATTTTTCTACGGCATATATTCTCGGTGTGTCAATTGAAGCATTTTCGACGTTTTGAAGATGGATTTGGTGTCTTTCAGCGTGGACCTGTTCATATCGAGCAACGCGCACAGACAACTCACCGGCGCCAGGGTGCTCTCCGCCTTCGTTAACAATGGTCGGTTCGTGGAAGAAATGTTGTGTTCCATCGGGATCATGCAGGACATGGTGGAGCGGCTCGTCGAAATGCTCAACTGGAAGAATCTCCACAAACAACACATTCGAAAAGTTGTTGCAGATATTGTTTACAACCTTGTGAAAAAGAAGCACAATTCAGTGCGGGTGGCGTGGATCCCTGAGGCTCTCGAGTTCGTCACTTCGTTGCTCTACAACGCCAAACAGGAGGAGGTCGAAAGGTGCTACGATTACTCAGGTTTCAGTCTAATTGGGCTGCGCATCCTGAAAAACCTTACCAAAGACCATGGCAACTATGCCAAGATCAGAAGCAACAAAGACCTTCCCAAAATCATAGGATTCACATAGGTGTATGCCAATTTCTCCAAGGCCCGGATTAGGACGGTGAAGCTCTCCCTGCAACTGCTCAAAATGATGGTCAGTAGTAAGGGCGTATCAGGGAAGGAGTTGAGGAAAGAGATACTGAAAAATGTGTTCACAAGGAGTAATCTGAGAGATATTCTTATGTTCACGAGATTAGATCACCTACGCCTCTAAATCTTGGCCATTGAATCACTTTCAAAACAGTCCCATACCAGTTGTATCATTCCAAAAACAAAAAATAAATGTGAAAAATAGACCCACTCCCGAATAATCTAGGGAGTTGCGTAACGTGCTTCCCATACCCAAAACCACTCTGGCGCCTAACAAACCGCAGTTCACATTATTGCTAGGAGAGGTGTACATGGTGCATGCCACGTGTACGGTAGAGGATTATCTGTGCATCGTCGACCAATGAATCGTGATCCTTGATGTCTTGTTGCTTGTCAAAAGGGGTCAGGCTTTCCCATTTAGAACACGCCTTTCAGCGCAAACATTAAAATAAAATTTGTCTTCCTAAGAATTCGGAGAACATTAATATTCGTTAGTTAGAACTCGAAAGGAAAGGGATTGATTTGTTTCCACTTTTTTTCGAGCATGTCTCTTGCTTAGATGCGTCTTAAATACCCATCGTGTTCTCCTTAACAAAAATGTATAGACGGTCTCCTTTCCTCTGCGCAAGTTCCCTCTTGCCCATCGTGTTCCCCATTTACATTTAAATATTGAGATGGGCTCCTTTCCTCTCCACAAGTTCCCATTTGCCCATATGGATTCCCCTCTGAATATTGTAGCTAAAGCTGCTGCTACGGTACTCCCACTTTTCCTCGCCTGTGTATTCATTCTCTACAAAATTGTTAAGAAGCATCCGGGTGAGCATGGGACGTTGCCCCCTGGACCACGTCCATGGCCTCTGTTAGGGAATCTCCATCAGTTGGGAGAGCTCCCTCATCAGTCTCTGGCAGCCCTCGCAAAGAAATACGGCCCCCTCATGTTTATTCGCCTCGGCTCCATCCCCGCCGTTGTGGTCTCCTCTCCTGCCATGGCCAAAGAGTTTCTCAAAACTCATGATCTCTTCTTCGCCAACAGGCCCACTGTATCCGCTGGAAAATACTTAGCCTACGAGGGAAAAGGCATGGGATATGCCCCGTATGGAGATTATTGGAGGCAAATGAAAAGGCTCTGCACTCTCGAGTTGCTCACTCCCAAAAGAACCGAGAGTTTCATATCGCTAAGGGAGGAAGAGGTGGCCACCATGATCCGCTCCATTTGGAACGAGAGCGAACAAGGCGCACGATGTGTCGACCTCAGCAAATTGTTCTTCTCCCTTACACTCAATATTGTTAGCGAGAATGTCTACCGCGTAACATTCTCTAACCAAGAAATGAGCGAGGCCATAAATTTAAGGAAATACTGGGCAAGATGATGGCTCTCGCCGGCGCATTTGCTATCACAAATTTCATTCCCCTTCTCAAATACATAGACTTACAAGGCCTCCACCATCGCATGAAATCCCTCCACCAAATATATGATGAATTTCTTTGAGAAAGTGATTGATGAGCATTAATCACGAAGCCAAAAAGTAGAGGAAGAATGTGGCGTAACGTGCTTCCCATACCCAAAACCACTTTGGCGCCTGACAAACCGCAGTTCACATTATTGCTAGCAGAGACGTACATGGTGTGTGCCACGTGTACGGTAGAGGATTATACGTGCATCGTTGACCAATGAATCGTGATCCTTGATGTCTTGTTAATTGTCGAAGGGGTCGGGCTTTCCCATTTAGAACATGCCTTTTGGCATAATTAATGTGAGTACATGGTTTAATAAAGTGTCTATAGATTGTAATTAATATGTCATTTGTTGTTGTTTTAGTTTGTTTAGTCCATATTATATTTATTGTGGGTTTTTATCATTAAAGTCCAAAGTTTGTGCTCATTATATATACGTGTTGTCTAAAAGGAATCTAATGGTAGTGTCAATGTGCATTATTTAAAGTATAATGTCATATTTTTATGGTTATAGTAAAAGTAAAAAGAAGATTTATTAGTTTCATTTATTGTTTGAAAATTGTTGTATGACAAAAGTGTTTTCCTTTTCAAATTAGTTTCGTTGTCAAAGTCTCAAAAACAAAAATATTTACCTCACTTTTAGAGTGATGCATTTTCAGCGTAACCCAATGTTTGAATTAAGGGGAAGTTATAATAAACCCAATGTGAAAACAATTGAGCTCCATGATCAAATCTAGTTGAGTTAGTGATAAAAGACTAGAGGAAGGAGGCATCGGAGGTTGAAGGTCGATCAATGACCTCTCGTCGGTCATCACCGATGGGGCCACATAGAGATTTGGTGACATTTTCTCAATGTGTTTGCTTTCAGTTGTGTGTGGTGTGTAGTGTCACTTTTTGTATAAGCAAATGGAAATTTCACATTGAGGGGGAACATAATACACATTTTTCATTTCCATTGTGAAAGCTTTTCCTATTTGTGTATGAGTAAAATTTCTTGTGTCATCCCCCTCAAGTGAGATATTGATGAGATCTCGATGAAAATATTGCACATCGTGATGCACGGTTGTTGGTAAGCCACGTGTAAAACCATCATTTGTGGTTTGTGGTAAATCATTTTTAAAAACACCACTTTTGGTTGTTGGTAAACCATATGCAAAACCATTTTGGTTTGTGGTAAACTACTTGTAAAACCACCTTTTTTGTTGTTGGTCACCATATGCAAAACCACCTTTTTGGTTGTTGGTTAGCCATATGCAAAACCATCATTGAGGTTTGTGGTTGTCTTGTGAAAATCACCAAATCATGAAAGCAGACGTATGTACGAGATTGAGGTTTTCCCCATCTTCACACTAAGGGGGAATGTTAGGAATATTATTGTTATTGCTCACATTATAGGTTGATATCATATGTAGTAATTGTTATATTGTAAAGCGTGATTATTTTCACGTTAAATAGGTTTTTAGTAGTATTGTTGAAAGTTACAACAATACTACTAGGGATGAGTGGTTATAGCTTTCTTATAGTATAGAAGATGCAACTCTCTCTCTCTCTCTCTCTCTCTCTCTCTCACACACACACACACACATGTTTACAATCAAATAATAATAAGAGAGTTTATTATGATTATGTTTTCTAAACTATGTAAAAATTCTCATTGTTCAAGTTTTTTTCCCTAGTTTTTTATAGTAAGGGCGAAGATGTATAAAAGCAATTAATTTGAGTTAAAGGGGCATATTTCAAATCAAACAATTTGTTTTTACAAATCTCCATTCCCTTAAAAGTGTGAAAATTTGGTTAGTAGCAAAGTTCAAGACCCTAACTTGTACTTATTTTTCCGTGAGGAGATTTATTATAAGTCAAAATAGAAGATATTTATTATTTTCTCTAATCCAATTGTAACATTTGTTGGATTATGTTATCATAGAAGAAAACAAAAAGGACACCATTGGTATAAACTGTAAGGAGCCTTGGAAATAATTCTGAGCGACAATCTTCAATGTAAGAACCATGTTCTGTTAAAGAAGCAGTAAAAGAACATGAACTCCCATTTGAAGTGTCAAAACATGTCCAAAAGAGAAATATTCTCAAACCTTCTCAACATTGACCAGTTTTTCCCTTGGTATAGTGTGTCGATAAATTGTCATGAGTTGAAAAATTGATATTACTGCATACATTATTGTATCTAATGGGACTGAACGCCATGGAAAGAACACACAGTGATTATAATTGAACTTACAAATGATTAAATCAAATCTATATAACAAAAATTCTTGAATGAATAAATAATATTCAAAACAAACATTTGAATTTGTATTTTTCTATTTTCGTTGACATGTGTGCAAACGTCATGGTCTAAGGTCTGAAAAATTGAATGCTCTTTTTATATGTATTGGAAGATGATTCCTTCATTGATGTTTACAATTTTATATATTGATTGTTAAAGAGATGATATTGCCATGCGAACGTGACAACACCAAGAAATGGCCAACCATCTTCTTTCTCTACCTATCGGCATTCAATTGCACACTTTCGATGTAATTGCTAGTTTAATGAGAGGGTGTATGTGTCAAATCTCTTTTTTTCCCATCTGTTGAGCTTGACCTTGGACATGGATAAGAGGTGTTCCTTTTTACTGAGAAACAATTCACCTTTTTTCCCATCCAACAACTTTTCAATCACTACCACTCGCCGCTCTAGCTCTACAAACTCCCTTTGCACATTGTGTCTTAATCCACATCTTTATTTTCAATCTATATTGAGTGACTGTAAAAAATAAAAAGTAAGTATGAATATTCTGATGTCTAGATTTTGAATATTTATCTTAGTGGCTATTAATGTATGAAGGTTGGGCACAAATCACTAGAATACAACACAATCAACAACATGAAACAATTCGGATTTCCCTTCTCAAATATTGAACACCAACATGTTGAACAATAACATCTCCAACAATTACTTGATATCTTGGGGATTAAGTATAATCCTCGTGTCATTGGGATTGTGTAAAACATCTCCGATGTTTACTTGTTCCTACCCTTAATCGGACAAAAGGTGGACATGGGAATTAACTATAATCCTTAGGTCATTATGACTACTAATCCTTTTTGGAGATCTTCTCCAAAGCCTCAAATTTGGGATTCTTAATAAAGGTAAGTGACTATTTAAATTAAAAATCCATATACCACTTGCAATCAATGACCCTCCTTTGCTTGATGGTATTGCAATAGACGAACGTGACCTCAACCATAAATGGTGACCACTTGAGCCCCACGCTCATTGTAAATATGCCTATCAACATAAAAATGGGTTAGAAAATTATGAGAGCTTGATTGTCAGCATAAGGTAGAAAATTGTGGTTGTGCTAGGGGTGATGAATATTGTATTATGTGATGGTTCAATATGCCAATTTTTATAAAAGAATATTGACTTAAGAAAATGCGCCTAATGATGGAAAATGATATTTAATTTTGATGCAAAGTAGCCACCATTATTATCCTTTGGTTTCTATTCAAGATTGGCTTAGGAGTAAATTATATCATGTTAATGATCTTGGATTAGTTTTTATCCTTAAACAATATCAGCCCAAAATTAAAACCATAATCAAAACAATTTTTGTAATGAAAAACTACTTAACATATAGGATACATCCATTTATCATCTTAACTACAATTTGTGTAAATGTTTCTTCAAGATGATCTTTCTATTAGATCCAACTTAATAAAAATTAGAACATGACATGGTCTATATAAAAATTTATTTAGGGACTTGATTTTCATATCTTTAACGGTATTAAAAGGTTGTTCATCTAAAAGAGACACAAAAAGGTTTGTGAGAAATTGATAGCAAGATTAAAACCTGAGAAGAGGAGCCAAGAGCCCTATTTATGGACACTCAACTTGTCTTCTTTCAAAGCAAAGGTCACAATAAATTATACACGGGCTATGTAAATTAGTAGGAAAGAGCTAAAATCATATATATGTTCTATGAAGCCACCATCTTCAACAATATATGATTGACCATGTGTTTACGATATTGATGGCATGCTTTCTCAAGATTTGGTTGAAGGCAAAATAATTTAGTAGCTCATGTTAGCCTTCCCATGCAGAAGATCTTATCTGCAATGTGCTAATGACCAGAACATGCCATTACAAATTCATTATTAAATCTTCCATAAGCAAGCCAGACCATGTTTGTTTTGGAGGCAGAGGCGTTTCATGCCCTAGGCAACTTAGGTAGTTGCCTAGGGCGCCAAATAGGGAGGGGCGGTTAAATTTAAAAAAAATAATCAAATTTCAGCCTCAGGTCGGCTTTACCAGTTGGCAGTTTGAACTGATGCGGATACGGGATATATATAATATATTAGTATATAATTTTATAAACACTGAAAGTCTGAACCAGTGAACAGGCATGAGGCAGTGAGATTTGCAGTGCAGCGTGCTGAGTGGTAGCGGGCACAAGTGAAAAAGTTGAAGGCGAAGCGGCAAGCCTGACTAGTGACTCCTGAGCGACGGTCCAGTTCCATGGATTAGGATAGTGAGGAACCGCTAATAATTAATTTGCAATTGCTTAAAGCTTTGCCTTTGTGGCTTCGGGCTTTGTTAGGCTGGCCGCTACACTAATTACAATTCATTGAATCAGTATCACCAAACCGTAAACGAAGAAAAATCTATTGCAAACAATTCAGGAATCAACGAACTTGTCTGCTTGAACAGAACCTGAACAGGTATGAATCTGAATCCTGATCTCAATCTAGTAGTAGCTGGTTACTGATACATCAAAATGTTTTTATTTATAAAATTATATGCACAAATTGTTATTGAAATTCTCCTGAGTCCTAGTCCTGTGACTGTTTGTTTAAATTTTTAATTACGTTTTTAGGTACATGAGGGGGTGGAAGGGGGGGCGTACTCTTCGAGTACTACCTAGGGCGCTTCGAAACTTTAATTTGGCCCTATTTGGAGGACAACTAAAACCTCAACCAACCTGTAGCTTAAAGGGGAATGTCGAAGGGACCGACTAACACTTCCGTAAAACCTTGTCAAAGTTAGAATACGTAGCTAAGCGATAAAATAGTTCCCATGGAAAAGGATGGGTTTGAGTCCTTGCCTATCTGATTTTCCCACATACTCTGCTCCAAAGGTCCAATTTTGTGAAAAAGAAATAAACAAAGAAAGAAATTACATTAATGTCCACAAATGAGCAAAACATTTCACCGGATCTTTGATAATGCATCACATTACGATTCAAAATAATAGGGAAGAATGAACCCCATCACAAGACCATAAATATTAGGCTAAGCTAGAGAAGGAATGCGTAAAATCCAAAACAAACTCAATTTTCAATAGCCTACATGTGCGAAGCAACAAGTATGAAACACCACAAGCCAATAGATAAAAAAAATAAATGAAATGAAAGATTTTAATGACGTCCACGAGACTGAAGAGTTTATGGGACCAAATGAAACTAAGACATTAAGCAATTTTCAAACTCTTTGCCATATCAACTCTTCTACTATGAATCTTGAGCATTGAACCAATGATCTTTTGAAGTTTTTTTTAAAGACAAGATCAATAAATAATAAGAGGCAATGAACACATTTAGGTTCGAATCCATTGTGTCTTTGCAAAGAAAGTAATCAGTAGTTTATACAATGACATTTTAGGGAAGAAATTTAGACGACAACCCCGAAAATCCAAACTAATTTTTTTCTACTCACTACCTTTTTAAAAATATCCAAAGCCATTGCCAAAATTACAACCACACAAACTTGCGGGCGAGCAAAGAAACATCCTTCTCTGCATTTCACTCATAGTAACCCTCGTGCATACACTTATCTTCTTACAAGCAAAACGCATACCCCTCATCAAACCTCAAACCCCCTTTTAAAGGTGGGAAGTAGAGAAAATCTTGTTACCCTATACGAGGGTACGAGACGGTTCACAGAATTAAAAACAAGTGCCACAACACACACGTGCGACGCGACTCAACTACAACCTTCAATTCCATTAATGGCGGAGGGAATGTAACAACCCCGTGTGTCATCCGTACCCAACTCCACTCTAAACTAAGTTGTGGCCGCACAAATATTCAAAGCCCCAACCAAACAATATTAAAAAAACCAAAATGCCACTGCAATCGACAACCCTCCTTTGCTTGATGGTCTTGCAGATGGATGAACAAAAACGACCTCACTAGGGGAGAGGACCCTACAACCGTGCACCTAACTTTAGGGGCACATAGGTATATGTAGGTATGTCGCTAAAAAAATATGTTATAGCTATGATCGTGTCTTATCAACATTTTCATTTCACCTGTTTATTTAGAGGGGAAAGTAGTTTTGAATTGATTTAATATGAAGAAAATTAATATAAAGCATTTGAAAGAGAGACCAATGACCGAGCGCCCTATGTGTCACATTCTCCATGACTCTTAAAAAGTGTCATCAACCAAAAAGTGAACAACTATTGGTACTTTTGTCAACAACCTATGGTGAAAAGAGATGTACATGTTTTGGTGCATGCACGGTTATAGGGTCCTCTCCCCATATACAAAGTGACCTTGCTTAGCCCCAAGCTCTCTTTAAATATTAATAGAATTTTTTTATGAATAAGATCTTATATTATATTAACAAGTAAAATGATACAAGATAATTCAACAAAAAGCGGGTGGTATGGAAGCACGCCCGAAGCCACACAATCAAACTAGGCTTAGCCTAAGAGAGTCAACTATAACATAAAAGTAAAAAACACAGAGTAGAAGATATTAAGTCATCACTACAAGAAATTGACCAACATAGGGAGGATTATGATCGTCGGCCAACCGATCCATGGAGTTCTTTTCCATTGTATGGCACTTCCTAACTAGAATCAAGTCGGTTCTCTTCTTCATTTTCTTCATCACCCCGAGTGGGTGAGATGGCAAGAGTCATTCTGGAGAACTTTTCTGGTGTTGGCAGAAGGATCCAACCATTGTGGGAGCATGGATTGGGGGTAGTTGGTGAGCCCCATTTGAGCTAGTGGAGTGGCGGAGGGCAGCCCTAACCCTAGTGGCGAGGCTGGAGGACCGGTGAGCACACCGAACAAGCGACTCTGCGAGCGGCTCCAATTACCACCTCGGGGACGACCACCGTAGGCGCGGAGAGAGCCGAGGTGGGGAAGGTGGTACCCGAGCAACATTGCAAGGGGTGTCACCCCAATGTCGAAGAAGGGTTTGGAGGTGCTCCACCTCGAGGGCCACTTTATTAACTTGAACTTGAATTTGTAGTAGAACATTGGAGATAACCATCGACTTATTATATATAGAGAAATACAAATCAACTTCAACATTAACAAATAAGCAAGAATTCTATTCTTTCCAAATCTAGAAGAGAATTTCCCCTCTGAAAGCATGCCAAATTTGGGAGAACATGTGAGGCATTTTGGGATTGTCTCCTAAAAGAATATGCTATCAGGTAAAATATTCTGGTCTGAAGGGCAAAAAGAATGAATGAATCCAATTCTAAGCTTTTTGGGATTTACTACAATACTAGAATAAATGGGATAAGGTTTCTAAGTGTCCACAGAATGGGCATTTGGGAGAAATTTTAGGTTCTACATGCGAGACCAAACGAAGATCGAATCTCCTTCTCTAGTTGGATGGAGAAGAATTAAGGCCCCACCAATTATTGAGTTTACCAACCATGGGAAGATGAGGCGAAAGCCAAACATTACCTTTATTATCAGAGTAATTTTGGAAGGGGGTGTCCACAAACCACTTTTAATCTGTCCATCGAGGATGATACGGAAGCACAAAGATTTTATGGCTCGTATGATATGGAACAAAAGAAATGATATCATTGATACTGAACAATCATGTGGGGCCAACTTGAATTGAACTTTGAGTTCATTCCAAGGGCGCCAAGCTTGGATACGTTTGCAAAAAAAGTCATGTATGGTGCAAATTCCGCGCTTGAAAATCCTAAGCGTAGGAATCCCGGAACCTCTGCAAGGCATTGATCCTAAAATTGAATGACCATGGACCACCAAAGAGAGTGGTGGTTAGTTGAAAGGAAATTACGGAAGCCATTGCCCTTCCATTGAAGCCATGGTTTGATTTTCTCCCGGATTTCCATATGCTTTTGAGCATGAAGGTGCTGACAACTTTGATAGGAACAGGAGCAATGAGAAGATTAGAAAAGCCTAAACCCTTCCAGGTTGGGCGGCCATATGGGGAACCCTCCGCAATGCCATGATGCATGAGCACTTTCCAAACTTCTTGTCCTTCGATGCTACAAATTATCCTTTTGGCACATAGCACATGTCCTTAACGCAAAATGTCAATGCAACCCAATCCTCCAAATTCTCTGGGAAGACAACAAGTCTCCCATGCAACTCTATGGAAACCCTTGCCAGAGGATGCATTAGACCAGAGAAAATCTTTGAGCAACTTTTCCAACTTCTGCACAATTTTTTGGATGGGACCCAACAAGAAGAATAATAAACATGTGTGGCTTCAAGAACTTTGGAGCAAATCTGAACTTGCCCACTAATGACAATGGTTTGGTTATCCAGTATTCCAACTTTTTAGCCACCCGCTGAACAACATATTGCCAAAGATCTGCAAGTGACGCTTGGAAGGCAAAGGGAATGCCTAAAAATTTAAACATCTCGCCATGGTCAATCATTTTCCATTCATACAAAGCCATCCAGGGGGTGTAGAGAGGAAGGATTGCCTATAACATTGAGTTTTTGCCATTGTATAGAAGATCCGGAGGCTAAATAGAAGGTTTCCATACACTACATGACATTGTTAATGTTGTTTTCATCTTCAATTAGCGTAACAAAGTGACCATTGAGCAATTGGGTGTTATTGGAAGAAGGTAAGGCAATTCCCCTAACAAGAGCTTGAGATTCAGCTTTAGCAAGTAGATAGCCAAAACCTTCTACCGCAAGGACATATAGAGCAAGTGCCAAAGGGAAACCTTGCCATATGGATCTGAAAATCCCAAAAGGAGCCGAGTTGTGCCCATTGATGGAAATTTGGGCAGAGGCATTCGCAAAGAGCATCTTGACAGATTGAATGAAGATAGGGCCAAAACCTAGAGCTTGAAGCATGACAAGAATGAACGGCCACTCAATCTTGTCGTATGCCTTCTCAAAGTCGATTTTAATGAAAAGGGTTGACTGGTTGGACTTGCGAGCCCATTCCATGCCTTCCCATATGGCTATGATATTGTCTAGGATGTAACACCCCTGAATGAAGCCAATTTTCTCTGGCTAGATAATGGTTGGGAGGATGTGCCACACTGATTGGCTAGAGCTTTGGCAATTACCTTGTAAGAAACATTGAGCAGGGTAATAGGTTGCCAATTATTATGTAACATCCCCATTTTAAGATACCAGAACAAGGGAATTTTTTTTTTTTTTTTTTTATATAACATTCCCTGTTATGAATTATATAATTCAAACACACGTTCAAGTTTTAATAATTGTTCTCTGCCCAAACAATGCAGTTTGGATCACACAATTTCCTTTTAAAACTAATGTTCTCTGTTCACATATTTGTAATATGGAACACACATTCAGTGCCATTCAATCATATAACAGATTCCATATGTTGTTGTAAATGACTCGAAGAACTACCGATCTCCCATTTTCATGGCTCGAGTTTCAACGATCTCTCATTTCATGACTCGGTAACTTACCGATCCTTCATGTTCGTTCATGCATAATATAATGTATATACAAGGTTCTCTTACCATTTCCGGTTATCGAAGTGATCCATTTAAGAGGCCTATCTGAATATCTCATTCTTGATATTCATCGGCATCCCGCATCTTAAACTAGGTGATTAGGACAACGCAACCAAAGCACTTGCGATACTTTGGCCAAAGATTTTCACATGCTTTCCATGATCATATTCCAAGATGTGATACACACCAACATAATACATCCTTCACCTCACTTCGTCAGTTATCTAGAATGGTCTTTCCTAGTTCTACCAGGTCCTTCCAAATTAGGGTCAAATTCTAACTCCAACTAGCAATATGAACGAGTATAGGAAGTTACTCATGGTAACTAAAGATACGCAGACATACGGTGTCATCCCTAGATGACTCCATGTGTCTAGTTATCTTTAGTCCTCTGGAGTCACTCCGTATACATGATCACACTCCTATCCACAACCAAGAACTTAATATTCAGCTTATGTAATCTTGATGATTTAATTCGGGAGGGCATTGTAATATGTCAGCTATAACATTGTGTCGTCATGAAGGCCCCGCCTTCATGAAGACACCATGCTGATAACTAGCGTATGTCAATGTCCTACGGAATCCTCCCATCGAGTACACATCCAAATTCAAATGATTTGGTTATGATCTTAATATTTAAGATCAACTTTTAGCAGCCATGCTGATCCTTTATCCTCGTTCTTGTTACAGTTGTATGTAGCTAAGAAAGACTAAATCCATCTTCTAGCTTACTATACATCCTCTCCTTCGTACCGAAGGGTTGCATTTTCTCTACTTGGTTCTTTTCTTAATCCTTGGATTAAGCAGCCCATTACCGATAGACTTAATAAGTTTAACCTATTAAACTTAACCAAGTTTTTCCACAACTGAAAACAAATTCAGAATTCTAGCTTATTAGACGTCATTAAAACGAGGTCTAATTCTCAATTATTATATTCATTTATTCTCCTTAACCTTACATAGTTAAGGTCTGTTAACCATGGATATGTTTTTCCCATATCCTTACTTTCTGAATTTAACATACGAGGCTATTAACGGAGTCCGAATACGAAGTTCGGCTGCTCCTAAGTTATTTGATATTCCTTAGCTTTCAAGCTAATCCCGAATACCATCAGTTATGAGATCATGTTCTTCCTAATCCTTTTTAATGTCAATCAAAAATTCATCTTAACCCAAGTATGAACTAATTGCACATTTCAACGTAAAAGTTGCATTTAGGTAAGAATAGATATCAGTTCCTTTTAAATTCATCCAAAAACATTTGAATAATTCCAAATCAAGAATTAATGTTATATTCCCAACTTAATCAACAATATCAAACTGATACAGTCATTAAAATATCACACTTGTATTTGTATTCATCCATCCATTTCATAATCCATACATTTGCCAGTCTAAATTACTGGACTTTGTTTATATTAAACAACATTACAACTCATAAGATAGAAGAATGTAATTTCTTCTTTTCTCAATTCCTCATAGAGGAATAATAACTATCAAATACAATCCATCTTCAGACAATCAAAAGAAGTATCAGAAAACAACCATGTCTTCGTTTTACTCAAGTTCCATCTGTAAAATTACTTGCACGGGTCAGTTCATTGAACTGAGCATATTAAGCACTTGTCATTAAAATGAGGTGCTTCTAATTAACTGTCTCAATAAAAGAACCCTGCTTTTATGAAACGACAATATGAACATCAATCCAGAATTAAGTATCAAAAAGAATGATCAGCATAACAACTGAAACATCTAATTACCATCCCAATCAGTCAAAGAACTACTGCCCTTTTTCCCAAATGATCATTACACAAAGTAATTTCCTTCAAACAGTTCCAGATTACAACATCTGTAAAAACTAGGAACACACGTATGCATACTGCTGTTATAACATTAAATGCTGTCAATTTCCTTCCCTTTCATTAGTTATAATATCAAAGGATAAATTTGACTGAAATATAAACCAATTTACTTTCCTTTCAGTTCATGCAACTCATTTGATTTCAAGCAATCAAGTACAGATGAGAAAAGCAAACAACAATAAAATGTAGATGCTTAAACCAAAGCAATACAAAATTCGTTCCTTAACGATTACAGATTTCCAACTGTATGAGAGAAGAAATGATCATTATTCCAAGTTATCCATCCACACTCCTATTCCTTTCCTCATGACTGTACTGAAAATTTAATCCAAACGAGACACCAATCAAGATAACAGTTCAGAGTGAAACTTACGAAATCCATTCAAAATTCACTTTCCAACAGCAAGGAATAATTCCATTCCTATTCTAGCTTTTAATAAAAACAAGGAAGAATTTATCATCCATATCATTACTTCCTTTAAATCAGGCACATACGAATACCAAAAACAAGTTGGTAAAACATCGTATCCATCATAGAACAAGCAATATAAAGAATGCATACTATGTTCTTACTGTACTAGAAGAATTCATACTTCTTTCACTGTATTATAACCAAATGAACAGTTATACAGTCGCTTAATCAAATATTCACACGACTTTCTATACCTATGAACGCACACAGTTCATAAATAATAATTTGCACTTTGCTATAACCTACAGCAAGTCCAACCCGTATTGTACAGTAAAGCTCTATTGTTGTTATTTCCGAACTCAAACAAGAAGAAGAAAATATTCATTCCGTAATTATTTCCCTAAGAAAACATCCATTTCCTTCAAACACAACAAGAATCACTCAAGTCGAGTTCATTTTTTTTTGAATGACAAAGTCAAAATCGAGAGATCACACGAAACATTTAAATCTTCCGTTTGTACGAGAAAAGACAACAACACTCGAAAAATAATATAAATATCACTGTCACTTCCATCAAGCCGAATCCAAAATGCTCAATGAAACCCAATTACCATTTCTTTCAAAATTTAAAACAACAGAAAGAAGAAGAACTTGTTTCCTTATAATTTCAGTAAAGAAACAATCATTTTCTTCAAAATGTAATAAGAACACCCAAGTCGTGTTTGCTTTATAATGACAGCTCAAACCCATATTGACAATAGAACGATTGTTCAACAATGTCAAACAAACTCACCCACTGTACAATTTTTCATTCAATATGCCATTTGTAAAGAAATACCCAGTTCGAGTTCCTTATCAACAAACATTTCTACCCGAAATCCCATTCTTCTATTTCACAATGATGTGCAGAACCCGAAATGCAATATTCATATAACAATACCTTTATTAATGAAAACCCGCATAGGGTATTAGATGCACAAGCAAGGTACAGTCAGAACAGTCTCAAACAACAAGCTAATTCCCATGTTTTTCATTTATTTGCACAGCAATACTAAGCCATGATCGTATTCACGACAACAGTCCGAACTGGAAGATCAAACCGCATCCATAAAACACAACAAAATCAACTTTCCATCACAGCAAGGAGAAAACATAGCTCATTTATAATTTCAATAAGAAGAACAATACTTTCTCCAACTCCCACGAATACCCAAGTCGTATTCATCCTTCCACTTTTACATAAGAAAAGCACAGCACTCAGAATATTACTATCACGTCCATCAAACCGAGCTCATAATGCTCAATAAAACCCAACTACTATTTCCTTCAGAATCTAAAACAACAGAAGGAAGAGGAACTCATTTCCTTAAAAATTTCAGTAAAGAAACAATGTCAAAACAACTCGCACAACATGCACAATATCATAATATAAAGAACGAATTCCCCAATATTGTCGAACAAATAAACACAGCATGGGCTGTATTTTAACTTAATACTTATGCAAAGACAGTTCAAATCGCAACAGCAAAGACAACACGACTCTACCCAGAATCATTTCAAACACGACAGCAAAATCGAATAAACCCAAAACCCCCTTCATCAGAAGAGTAGGGTTGTTTTAATGAGACGTTTAAGCAAAGCAAGCAGTTTAAAGAGAAGGGCTTAACATGCCTGATAATCTTCCTTGAAGCTCGAAGAAACCGCACCTACAGGAGTTATTTCCTTCCACGGCGACAGTAGCCAAGCTTCCCAACAATCACCTTCCGCTACAGGCTCAGAAATAGCCTTAGATTTTCCAAAGAAACAGAGATAACAATCAAACACAACTGGTTCGACAGAACCGTGAAAAACCAAATGCAGAGCAACTTCCAAAACCCGAAAGAACACAATGAACAACAAAATTTCCTCCATACTCTTTCCAAGGCGGGCTGGTCGCAAAGACCAAGAAAATTAAATGCATTGAAGGCTCTACCTTTTCCTTTTTCCTCACGCCACCGCCGACTCGGGTTGGCGAATTGCCAAATTCAAATTTTGCATGAAAACAGAGTTTAGTCTCATGACTAACTGAATGTCCCTATCTTTTCCCTGTTCCCGCCAAACTTGGCGCTGTCCACGTAAGGACCACATTCAATGCCCATTAAATTTCCTTCCATCCTTATCCTTTCCATCCCCATGGGTCTGTGTGTCCCCTTCCTTAGGTTAGGATTAGTTTAGGATTTACAATAGTGTTCATACCTAGGTCATTCGCCTAGTTCTTAGGTTAATAGGTTAATAGAACTTAGATCTATTTTCACCATTATAGAATTTAAAAATCCACATAGGATAGTAGTTAGGGTATAAGGTAGAACTTAGGGGTAGATTAGGGTCTAATCCCCTCACACTTAATTAATCAATTTCCAATCAAGTCCTTCCGACTGACATCTAATTTAGCGCTATGCAGGACGTTTTGTCCCACGTTCCACATACCTGAGCCACCCGCATCCAGGCCTTTATCACCTTACGAGGTCTCACGTTACAACAGTGTATGGTTTGAGAATCGAACCTTTTTCGTTGGCATCTACGTGCCAGCTATTCATACCTGAAATCAGGTGCTGCAACATTTATATCAACCTTCAGTCTGGTTTAAAAGTAAATCGGCAAAGCGATTACAAGAAGGCCACAACATACCTTGGATCAATGGAATTGATTCAAGGTGTGCTGTCAATCAGCGAATAGAGTTCATCAAGCATACGACAAATCTGTTGTCATATCAACAACATACAAGCAATAATAACTGTTGTCCCATGTAAACAAATTATAGTATACAAGAGTCCAGATTAGCAACACATTCCTTTAAGATAAAAAATATATCTTAACATGTTTGTCTTCATTTCAGCATTCTAACATTAAGAAAGTAATCACCATGATAACTTACAAAAATCAGGGTGTTACATATTAATCAGTTGGGGTCTCCAGGTTTAGGGATGAACTTGATATTCCCTTTGTTAATGTGAGCGCCAAGCGTTTGATTCTCAATTCCTTTAAGGTAGACTGGTGAAGATCCGGACCAACGGTATCCCAAATTGATTTTTAAAATTCACAGGGAAACCCATCGTAGCGGGGCTTTTTCATTAGCCATTTACATGACCACCTCCTAAATGTCATTAAGGGAGAGCATGCGATTTATCTCGTGCTCGGGAGAGTTTGCATGGCACCACGACCAAACATTGATCCAACGCAACTCGACGCTCGTCCAAGGGTGCTTGAGCTTGGAAAACCAACTTGTAATGATTGACAAAATCTTGTAGCATGAATTGGGGGTCTATGAGTTGATTTCCGCCATCAAAAATAACACAAATTTGCTAAAAGGAATGTTTGGATTTGAGGGAAAGAAATAATTCCTTTGAAAAACAATCTCCAACTTTGACCCAGTGAAGGTGGGCACAAATTTTAGCGTCCTGAGCATTATAGTTATCCGAATGTGAATTTTCGAAAAAGCTCTACCTGCAGATTCAAAGTTTCGAAAAACGGATTCCCCTCTAGCGCCATCATTGCCTAGCTAAGGGCGAAGGGTAAGCGGACTAGGATCTCGCATCAAATGTTGGTCGGTTATCAACTGTAGATTCTAAGAAATCCAAATCATCCTAGTTATTTCATCCTCATGCCATTGAGTCTAACTAGATTACGAGGTGGATGGTAATTTAGCAAATGATGTGGCCAAGGTGTTAAGTTCCAAACCCGTTTGATGTGATTGAGAGTGGGACTGTGCTCCATTAATGCAATATTAAGAAAAACTATCCTTTATGACAAAAAGGCCTCCTATCTTGCCAAGTGATATGAAATCGAATAGGGAAGTGGTCAGAAAGGACAAAATATGACATCACTTCCACTTTGGAAAAGAATAAGTGTTGTTAAACTCAAAAAATATTGAGTACATAGCATGACCACAGTCGAGTTATTTAAGAACTTGATTTGATCCGCCTTGGAGATTGGACCAGGTGAACCATGTTGTAGAGGTGGGTTTGTGAGAAGCGTTGGGGTCATTAAACCCAAATTTATTGTGCATATAGAACCACACCTCCCTTTCTCCAGCTGTCCATCGCATAGGCAAGTGCCTCGTACTTATCTGAGGGCAGCTCAACCATATTAAAGTTCTTCTTATGACCTAATAAGCACCATGAATTTTATTTTCTATCCATCTCCAAAGATCGGCCCTTTCACTTCGGATCATTAAAAGCATAAATGTTGATGAAGCCAAAAGGGCGGATTTCAATATTAAATAAAACCCAGATGACACCATTGGTGGGGTCGACACCGCGATCTATAAAGAAGGGACACCATTTGGGATCAAAAAGGAGATGAATCCCCATGTCCTCCTCATCACGATTATTGATAAAAGCCAGTGTTAGACCGGATGGATTTACAAACCATCGACAACTGAAAACTTGTAATTTTCACTTCTTGTAGAAACAAAACATCTAAATTGGCAATTTTTTGACAAACATTACGAACAACATACTTGCGATTGGAGTCTGTGAGACCTTGCACATTCCATGACATACAATTCATGAGAAACAATGGTCAAGGGCCATACCATCCGCATCCAAGCCATCTAAGGCATCAAACTGATTTTATAGGAATTGAGCATTATTGTGCTTCAAAAATCCTACAACTCAACTTTCCTTTGCCCGACATACTCTATATTATACTCCTCTTTGCAGAATCCACGTTGTGTGTCAGGCTATGCTCGTGACTAGCCATGGGGTGATGAGAGGGACTTCGGGCCCTTTTGGACGTGCCCTATGAAATGGTTATTAACAACAACTACGAACTTGGAGGTGACGAGGGAATGCGAGATAGAATTTATCGGTCCATAAGAATCGCGGTCACCTTGGGCATCTTTGGAAAATTTAGGTAAGGGGACTAAACTATCTTTGGAAACCGGCTCAGTGGAGTGACGTTGACAAGGGTTTGTTCTTAACACCGGCTCTTTTGAGCCATTGTTATTGGGTACCTTGGCTTGAGTTGTTTTATTCTTGTTCTTCGCCCTCCAATGATTTGCCACCCTTCCTCCTGTGAGGGTTTGATAGATTCAGAGGCCGTCTTAAAAATTGGGCGATTGCATGGAATGTAAAGGGGGTAGTCCCTAATCTTTTGATTAGAGGTCTGACAATGAAAACAAGTGTTAGGAAAGTTGTTGTATAGCACACACTGAGAGTAGTGCAAGTCTCCCATTTGGATCTCCATGAATTCCTTCAATTCTTGGGAGAGGTCAACTTCAACACATACACATTTATGAGGGTGAGCACTATAGAAATGTTGCGGTTCCATGTAAAAAACTCATCCAATAGAGGAAACGATTTTGTGTAAGAAATGAATGCATGACAATGACAAGCGAGGAAACTCCACCCAAACAAGGACTTTGATGGAAGCACACTTAGACACCACGAAGTCTTTGGTCCATGGAGAAAGAACCAAAGGGAGTTACGCACATACCATGTGGCTCGAGCGGTTCAAGATAGCTGGGGCATGTGAGGGGTCGAAAAATGAAAGATGAAAAAACCTTTAGTCATGTTTTGCACACTTTTGAGCCGGATGCCATGAGTGGCCCAAGGCTCAGTTAACCCATGAATTTAGCATGCTTTCAAAGGGGATGTGACCCACAAAATACCCAATAAGGTAGAATTTTAAACACTGACACACAACATTAAATTTAAAAATATGTAATACAACATCAAGAGGAGAAATATTATCTCGTGAAAGACCTTTGGAACAAATTTTCGGGGGTGTTTCTATGGCGACGCCATTGCCTGTATCTCCACTAGCTCCAACCTTAGCAACAATAGCTAGGCTCAAGCTGGAAGGATGCATTATATAGGGGCGCCCAAAGAGTGGGAAACCTTAGAACTTACTGAAAAAAGGTACAATCTCGCAGCATTCAAAGAGGCCGCAGTATGACCTGCAAACATAAAACCCTAGCAGAGCTGAAAACTTAGAGTTCATATGTTTCAGTTTATTTTGGTCCCATAGATTCTTCTATCTCGTGGACGTCATTAAAATCTTTCATTTCATTTCATATGTTGCATTTTTAATTAATATTAATTACGCCGAAGGTGTTCCCCTATGGAAAGGCCTTTGCGAGACATTTCGCCACTGTGTTAAATTTGACGGTTTGACGACCGTCTGGACGTTTTCACGTTTTCTGGCTATTTTTAACAGTTTTTGATCTCGACTGTGGGGGTCTCCTTCTGAATACATAATTTTACATCCTCCGCTGCTTTGAGATTTCTAGCAGGGATAACGACGGTTGCCCCTCGCTTGGCTAATACTCTCGCATTTCAGTGCCAATGCCCGATGTGGCGCCTGCATATATACATTACATATATATCAAATCCTCTCTCTTGCACATCTCTTTACAGATTCTTTTATTTGTTCAAAATTTTCATGCAGTAGATAGATTTGTTTCGGCGTCATTGTAATAATAATATTTAAATACCTGTGATTATAAAGCGAACAATTGTCTGGCATGGGACATGAAAATGCTTCAATTTGATGGCAGAGGCACACACAAAAGTGAAAGTAGGATGCTTCTTCCACACTGGGCGTCTCTGAAATGATGGGAATCATATTAACAAATTTTATTGTAACTAATAACTTTTCCAATATGAGACAACAAAAGGCCCCAAAAAGACTTGGAATATTTTTTTGGGTTTTAGTTGTGTAGTTTGGAGTTAATTAATTTATTAAAGGTCATATTTTATACCAACTTGGTTTATAGGAATTGTGATCCTAAATAATAAGTTATTTATAGGAATTGTGATGCTGAATAACAAGTTATTTATAGGAATTGTGATGTTGAATAATAAGTTATTTATATGTAATAAGAATTATTTTCCTCATTTTTCATTTCAAAACTCGAGACAAAATTTAGATTTTTTTTCCTAAACGTTTTTCCTACTTTTCACTCGCGCTTTGAATACCACCTCAAAATTTCTCATCGGACTTCGGATAGCGATAGATTCAACCATGCTTGCACCAAGACGAGGAGGTAAGTCCCCGATTGTAATCATTTTTTTGCATTTTAGGTTTTTTTTTTTAGCATTTTCATGGGTTTTTTGAAATGTTTGTTTATGTATACAATTTTCTTGTTTTATCAGTTGGTCGGCAAGCTCAAAATCGTGCAAACCATCAAAACATTCCTCAAAACCCACCGAACATTCCTCAAAACCCTCCGAACATTCCTCAAAACCCTCCTCCAAACATAGATCCGCCTCCCTATGGCTCCTTCATCCCCATTGAGCCAACAGTAGGAGCAACGAGATAATATCATGAAGAATCCGAGAAAATAAAATTGTCATTGAGAACCTAATTCAAACTATAAGACAAAATCATGCTACAAATCCATCCCGCATGACTTTAGCCATACATTGCAAACATTGATTGGCGAAGTCGAGTCTGCAAACCAACCAAATACATAGATGGAACACCTTTAGAAGTGATCGTAGTAGGTGGTGGTATGCGGATAAACTATCCCATGCGGCCGTCAAACAAAAAAAAATTGGAAAAGACCTCATTTGTGCATTATTTACCGACCTAGAACTAATGCCCCCTCTGAGCTACTTGCAAATGGTTCCCGATCCATTGGTGCCATGATGATAGAATCAAAAACAATTTTTGGGACCGATGGTGGATGGTTTTGATTATCCACCATGCAACAAAATGAGGTTCCTCTTTATTTTTTGAAGAAATTATATTGTGAGTTCGTGCTCAATGAGGTCCCAAATTATTTTGACTTTTCTGACTTTTTTGGTCGAGGAGGTGGCTCTACACAGAGCAGACCTGGTGCACGCGTAGGTCAGACCTAGGATCCCCATGCCCCAAAACCCCCACTTGCCTTCAGTTATCCCTCCTACAGTGAAGGAGGTTGTGGAGATTGATACATTGCATGCATTGAGGGAGCTCACTGACACTCTCACCCAGCATAGTGACCAGATTGCATCTGGTGATGTTGGTGGAGGCACCAGTTCTAGTGCACCACACCACTGTGGATCATGTGGTGCCGTATGCACTGCGGGCGAGACATCATTTGCTGGTTCACATGATTTCTTTTCTATAGATGAGATGCTGGGGAATGTTTTTGGAACTGGTGCCACTGATATTGGTCTTTCACAGGTAAATTTCAAATAAATTTAAATATATATATATATATATATAGTTTAATTCACATGTTTGAGATATTTAATATATATATATATATATATATTTGATTGTACGTCATGTACATACATGTAAAAAACTAATTTTTATTTTATTTTAAATAGCAAGAGCCGGTGAAGGAAACATCCGGCGTCGACATGCTAGCTACTTGTGGTTGGGCGTGTTTCAAACGTAAGTTTCAAGTTGTACAAACTTACATTTTTAATTTCATTTGATTGCACTAGATTATTATTATAATGTTTCACGTGTATGTTGTACATGTATTAATATTTTTCTCTTTTATACACAGGAGCCTGGCGGGTCATCATCTGCTCAGGGAACTGAGGCTACTGGCATGCCTCACATGAGTTTTACGCAGGTTAGTAAATCTCTTTACACTTTGTTTCTAATTACTGGAAGTTCACGTGGATTACATGCTTTGGACCTCTGTCATGTAGATTTTAATATTGATTTGTACATGTTTTTGTATAGCTTATGACTGCTAGAGAGACTCCTCCATATATGCAGACTGTGGAGGCTGCTGTAGATACTGCCATAGCATCTGCAGATCCACTAACTGAGGTACAATTTTTTAAATTTGTTAAATTTTGGAGGTTCATTATTTCTTATTAAACTTAAATCTACAATATCAAATTTTGTATGTATATGTGAAATATTTAATTTGAAAATTAATTATTTGTATGTAGCTTACCCCTCGTGAGTCTATTGTTGTCCTTCTGACGACGCCAACAACAAATTGATAGGGATCATGACATTGCGGTAAGATTTCACATGCATTTTAACTAAATTGTACAAGTTTCTAAATTTTGAATGTATTTTAAAATTTTGGGTGTTAAAAACTTGTTGTTTATGAATGTGCAGGTTAGGTTGCAGCATGCTTAGAGACACCTAGGACCACACGGATGAAATCCGTAGTGGCATCTCCCTCCACTACATCCCCAGGTCGTGGACGTGCTACTTCTAGCAGGGCGAAGAGAGGGAAGATGTTTCATGAGTAGATTTATAGTCCACCTGGATGTACATATGTGGTCATGAGTAGATTCATAGTCCATTGTATATATATAGCCTTTTGCGACCGCATGTGGTCCCATATGTACATTATGACACACTTAGTTCGAGATGTACACATACATTATGAACTTATACATATATACATTATGAACTTATACATATATATACATTACATACATAGATATATATATTCAAAGTGCGTGGAGCACACTTTGTTTGATTCTTATATATATCCATGTGTGTTGGTTTTCATAACGATAAATCTGAACTATATATGTTTGATTTGATTTCATTGCATGTATGATATCCTTCTATTTATATCATTATAGAATAAATGGTTGGACATTGAAGAAAGATAATAAGAGTACTGTAAACTGAACAATTGATAAATAAAGAACATGATTCTAGAATAAATTGTGTTTTTGAGTACACATTAGTAACCAGATCAGAGGGAAGGAGCAAGGGCCACTCCTCTCCGATGTGAATGGAAGTTTTATTTATTTCTTGTTCAGCTATTCTAATGTTTTTTACTTCTAGTATTAATGTGCTTGAATTATCTAGACAATATTTTCATTCATGTATGTTTATGTTTTCATGATCATAGAATTAGAAGTATTGTCCCCAGTTCTTACTATCTTAAATAAATTCAGAATAGATCCTTTAATCATGGAAGTTGTGTTATTTCCAGTTTGATTAAGTTTACATTCTTAATATGTTCCAAATCGTCTCTTCATTGCAAATAGGCTTGGACACAACATTGATATTGACAAAGTATTAAATTATTAAAGCGTGAGTATGATCCAAAAAATAGATCTAGAAGTACCAAATTATATGTATTTACTTTTTGAAACTTGGAAAATATACCCTCAACATGTTCATCATTATGGAAAATGGCAAAGTCAGGTTGATGATGATTCTTATTATATTTTGTGTATTGACTATGTGGCGGTTACACAATTACCGCGATGGTTGCGGAACCACTTCTCTTCACAAAGTAGCAGTTGTGGGACTGCTATCTGTAGGCACCAACAGTTACGTAATTACCGCGGTGATTATGCAAACACCTCCTGTAGAAAGTAGTGATTTTGTCCTTGACGATGCCAAAATGGGAATCTAAATAGTTGAAAATGTTTGGACTTCCCAAACCAGTTCGTTTCTCATCTCCTTTCATCCTTGGATATAACAACTATAAATGCAAGCACATTTAATCATCTAAGTAAGTCATTTGGAGTGAATTCAAGTGTGAGAAAAGGGGGAAAGTTTTCAAATTGTTCTGGTTTTGTTCATAGACAACTAAGTTCTTTCTCGTTGAGGGTTATAAACAAGTGATGCAAGTAGAGAGATCTTAAATCCTTGTTAAAGGACATCTTTTGGTAGTGATCTTGTATTGTATTGTATTGGAGATTTATATAGTGAAGTGAATAAATTTCTTACCTAGCTAGAGTTTTTCCCACATTGGGTTTCTCTAGGATAAAATTCTTGTCTCCTTGTCTTGCATATCTAAATTTCAGTATTGTATGAATGATTATTTCATAACATACTGGATAATAATAACTTTGGTAATTGTTCATTTATCATCACTAAGATAAGATCCATTTATTGTTTAAAAGATGCAGTTTATGGATCAGAGATTTTAAGATCAAGTGTTTTTGTGTGGTTTAACTTGTGTTGACATTTTTAGTTAGATACCCCTCACCCAGAAGGGTAGTGAAAGTGATGAAGGTATCCTCATTCCTTTTGAAGAAGATATTTCCACCAAGAAGTGGAAGCAAGGAATACGAAACATGGCTCGTAGTGAGATGCACATGAGAAGAAGAACGTTTCTACAAGATGGAGGCAGATGTGGCAAGTCTATCCAAATATGTGGGAAATATTTCCTTGTCTATGGGAAATATTTAGTCCATCATGGGAAGAACAACCCCATACCAAACTTACTCCTCCTCCATTCAAAGAGAAGGTGAAGATATAAATTTAGCCTTATGATGGGGACATGAATGCCGATAAGTTAGACCATTGGCTAACTCAAATTGAGGTATATTTCAATTTGCATCAAATCAATGAGAGTCAATAAATTTCATTTTCAAGGTTAAAATTAACCATTCATGCTTTAACCTGGTTTGAAAGCTATGTTCATTCCTTGGTTGTTAAGAATCTTCCACCTATTTCTAAGTGGGATGAATTTAAGAGGCCAATCAAAAAGAAATTCTATCATATTTGTTATGATGAAGAGAGGTCCATGTATTGAAAATATCTCAAAAAAACAAGGCCAAGATGTGCAAGAGTACACCGACGAGTTTTGGAAGAAAGTTGTCTAAATGGGAAAATATCTCCAAGTACATTGGTGGAATCCATAACCACTTGAGGAAACCCATTCTCTTGGCCAAGTCGGTGAATGTAGATGAGACTCAAGTTCTCAAGCCCACTATCTAGAGAACACCAGTTGAACACTAGAGGAGGTGGTGTTTCGGTGCGCGAAAGGGTCGTTGCTTCCGGGCTACTTCGTTCGGGCGTAGTCCCTTAAGAGCCCTGAGACCAAAATATCGTTCAACTTCGACGGGTGACTACTCGGACTCCATGGCACCTAGAGAGGCCTCATCTGATCCAAACCTCGGCGTAGGGACCCTCTACAATAGCCTCTCTCGATTTTTTTCCTTCTCATTTTGGTGCTCTCGTTGTCCTATTGTTTGCAAACGCACAAAATAGTGCAGTTGGAGCCAGTGTAAGGTTGTCAAACGCTATATTTTGCAAACGGTGGGTCATGGCACCAAACTGACTATGCCGACACATCCGGTGGCTAGGTGAATGCTAGAGGAGGTGGTGTTTCGGTGCGTGAAAGGGTCGTTGCTTCCGGGCTACTTCGTTCGGGCGTAGTCCCTTAAGAGCCCTGAGACCAAAATATCGTTCAACTTCGACGGTGACTACTCGACTCCGTGGCACCTAGAGAGGCCTCGTCTGATCTGACACCTCAATGTAGGACCCTCTACAATAGCCTCTCTCGGTTTTTTCCTTCTCATTTCGGTGCTCTTGTTGTCCTATTGTTTGCAAACGCGTGAAATAGTGCAGTTGGAGCCAGTGTAAGGTTGTCAAACACTATATTTTGCAAATAGGTGGGTCGTGGCACCAAACCAACTACTCACCACATGTCTGGGTGGCTAGGTGAATGCTAGAGAGGTGGTGGTTTTGGTGCGCGAAAAGGGTCGTTGCTTCGGGCTACTTCGTTCGGGCGTAGTCCCTTAAGAGCCACCGAGACCAAAATATCGTTCAACTTCGACGGGTGACTACTCGGACTCTGTGGCACCTAGAGAGGCCTCATTTGATCCAAACCTCGGCATAGGGACCCTCTACAATAGACTCTCTCTCAGTTTTTTCCTTCTCATTTTGGTGCTCTCGTTGTCCTATTGTTTGCAAATGCGTGAAATAGTGCAGTTGGAGCCAGTGTAAGGTTGTCAAACACTATATTTTGCAAATGGTGGGTCATGGCACCAAACCGACTACGCCGGCACGTCCAGGTGGCCAGGTGAATGCTAGAGGAGGTGGTGTTTTGGTGCGCGAAAGGGTCGTTGCTTCCGGCTACTTCGTTCGGGCGTAGTCCCTTAAGAGCCCTAAGACCAAAATATCGTTCAACTTCGACGGGTGACTACTTAGACTCCATGGCACCTAGAGAGGCCTCGTCTGATCCAAAACCTCGGTGTAGGGACCCTCTACAATAGCCTCTCTCGGTTTTTTTCTTTCTCATTTCGGTGCTCTCGCTTGTCCTATTGTTTGCAAACGCGTGAAATAGTGCAGTTGGAGCCAGTGTAAGGTTGTCAAACACTATATTTTGCAAATGGTGGGTCGTGGCACCGAAACCGAACTGCGCCAGCATGTCCGGGTGGCTAGGTGAACACTAGAGGAGGTGGTGTTTTGGTGTGCGAAAGGGTCGTTGCTTCCGGGCTACTTCGTTTGGGCGTAGTCCCTTAAGAGCCCTGAGACCAAAATATCGTTCAACTTCGACGGGTGACTACTCGGACTCCGTGGCACCTAGAGAGGCCTCGTCTGATCCAGAACCTCGGTGTAGGGACCCTCTACAATAGCCTCTCTCTGGTTTTTTCCTTCTCATTTCGGTGCACACGCGTAGGTATGGTCTTGTAAACACTTGGGGAGGAGTCGTTTTCAAAATTTACAACATTTTCAAAATTTACAACTTTTTTTACAACATTTTGAAAATTTAAACTGGTTTTCAAAATAAAAGGGTTTTTCAAAATTTTTGTTTCAAGCTTCAAAATTTTCAAAATTTTCTTTTTCAAACAATGAAAGCTTCTCTTACTTCGAGAATTTAAAATTCTCTACTAACGATGTGACCACGTGAAGGTGGAAGCTTTTAACCACTAACCTAAACATAAAAGTGTTAGTCAAAGAAATTTAAGTTTCAAATCAAAACCATATACTATCTATATATGTACAAAATACACAAATTTAAAATAAAATATATTCAAACTTAAATCTAGATCTTTAAACTAAAAATTTATATATATATTGAAAAGAAATTATATATACTAGACATGAGCATTGTAAATTCATTCCAATGAACCATCAGGATCGGATCTACTCGAATAGCAGAGACAAGATTGCTTCATGATCGACTCTCGAACCTTCCAAAGAATCTTGTTATTAGGCCTTCCTCGATATCTATACAACTGAATATTTGTCGCTAGAACTAGATGTGAATATAAGAGTATTTTCTATGTGTCTCAAAGTCTTCAAACACCCAAACAGAGGAGTTTTTTAATGGATACCGTCGAAGCCAAGTTCCAGTAACTACCACTGACCCTGTAGGATACTCAATATCTTCGCCATCTATAATAGGAGAAGTCAACTTCTTTCTTTCCTCGATGCAACGACATAAGAAATAGTTTGTTCCTTCTTCATTGTCTTAAAGGGTGTCCAATTTTACAATTCTGCAAAAACACATGTCCTACAAAAAATAACCAAGGTTGAACAACTCAAATTTAAATTACATATTAAAATTTCAATGGACATAACTCAATACAAAAATTAAATAAATAACCATAAATACCTTGTTGCACCAAAATCAAAATTTCATCAAAGTCCTTGGATGTTGTAACTTCATCTGTAGAAACAAGTCGTAATGCTTGTGGAGGTTGATAACTAGGAAGCGGAGTTAGAGGCCTACAAATCCATCCTTCCACCCATTCTTGTGAATCACACTCGCATAATGACAAATTCGATACAAGATGCACAAAAACATGTCAAATTTCTTGTCCATACGGCCCATCTAACGTCTTTAGCTACAAAATGAGTGCATATCATATGGACCCGTGAGTGTCATACAATCCTCGTAGTTAGCAATTTGTTGTTCCTCTATCAACCAAAAATATCTGCGAACTGTGGAATTTTCTTGAGAACCTCGGGCCATGTTGTCAATACACCATTCCACTATGCTCTTTGCATCTTTTAATTTAGCACCATCTTTGTACTTCAACTCTTCTCTTGCAAGAGCTCTTTTCACACATGCCCCTGCACCGTCATGCTCTCCTTTTCCATGTCCAGCCTCAGTGAAACTCCAAATATGTTGCACACCCATCTTGACATGCATTCTTCTCATCCAATAAAACATTCGTGCATTCTTAAACTGAGACGTGTAATTATTTGACCATATATAATGTTGTTTGAAGTGGATGTCCCTATCAGACAAGTTTCCATAAAATAACTGGAAACACCCTTGCACAAATTCAGTAGAATGAGTACGATCATCAAATATAAAAGTGGTACTCTCTTAAAAAAATTTTCGATCATTCTCTGTATTGTCAAGAGAATGTAGAAATGCTATATGCACAAAAATGGCAACTTGTACTGAGTTGTAATATTGCGATTGAACCTCCATTTGTGGTTGTAATGTGTAATTCTCTGCAAAATCGACCACTGAAACAATAGTACCAATAGGAAATGTGTCTTTGCATAGCTTGAATTGTTCATCCAACCATCGAGCTCTATGTGTATGCCTCGCATACTCATAAACAATTTCATCCTTAAATTTTCTCATAAATTAGAAAATGGGCATTTGTTCTATAACTAGCTCACACCGTTTCGACTCTTTTCCATCTTTCAACTGGTATGCAACTGATTTATATTTATCAAACTCAACTAAATTATGTCCTATTGTACCTTTAATTTTCTCATGGATGCAACTTTCCAATTTAGGTAATCCGCCACATGTACTACAACTTCCATCTAAACAATCCTGACTATAAAAAAATTGTCCAACTTCTTTTTCACAAAATATAGTAGGAATGAAATCCTGGAAGATATTGGTGGAACTTGAACACCACATTCCGATAACATAGTTTCAGAATGAAAATTAGAACGAATACGTAAAAATTTAGCATAATGCATCGCAAATTCAACATGTTTCCTACAACAAGTGGTGCGAGCATGGTTGATTTTCACATAGAATGGTTTCAACATTTCAAAAAAATGTTGACTAATTTTAATTTCTAGATTCTCTTGTTCAAACTTACGAAAAAATTGAGTTTGAGTCATATCTAAGAAATGCTTTGGATGTGGTTCACGATTAGTAGAACCAACTCTCCGTTTTATAACATCTCTTGTATTAGGTGAAACTCTAGTGTTATCATGCCAAAATTTAATAACAACTTCTCTTATAGCATCAGAATTATTTTTGTCCTTACGCGGTGCTCTAGCAAAAAATGCCCAAAAATCGGCATTATTGAGTGATTGAAGGATATTACGTCTTTCAATTGCTTTCATTAGAGTTTTTCGATTAACTTGCAACATTCGACTTGTTTGCGTAATCAAACGTTGTTTTTTTATTGATTCACTTACAACACTAGTAGCAAGTACACGACGCACAATATTACTATCCCTAGTGCGTCTCTTGACACCAACAGTGTGATATGCATCATGAAGGTTTTCAACAATTGTAGAGGTTTGACCACGTATATTAGATGTTGTCAATCCTAAGGTGTTTAATGTAGGTCTCATTTTAATCAATTTCATCAAACTAACCAACAACTGACATCTTTGGGAATCATTTAAAATTTCAAAATGATTATCCCAAATTTTAGTGGCTTTTCTTCTGATTTGTCGTTCAAAAAGTTTGTCAGACATTGGTTTCAAAATGTTTTCATCAATTTCAATAAAAAAATTAGGTTTCTTACGTAAAATCCTAGGAGGTGTTTTTGTCAAATTTTGCTTGTCTACAGTTTCAACATGAATTTCCTTATTCACATTTTCATTGTCTCCTTCAATTTCAACATTTGCTACATCATGAGTATTTAATTCTTCTTCAACATTGATAGTAAAAACTTCTTCATCACGAGTATTTAATTCAACTTCAACATTGATAGTAGAAACATTACCTAGTTCTTCATTGCTTACAATAGTTGGGATTGAAGATGAACCTCTTCTAGATTCACGAAGTTTCCACATTCGCTCAGCATTTTGAATTTTGTTGGCCTCTAATTCGTTTGGTGTTTTTTTACTTAATGACTTCCTTTTTTGACTTCGTTTTTGTCTCCCATGATGTTTTGCTTCCGGTGATAAGAAAAACATGCAAAAAAAGACAAAATTTCACAGTAATTCATATGGTAAGGTCAGAGAGTAAAAATCACATGGTAATTCAGACATTGGGATGTGTGTAAATATGATTTATGAACCATGAGCGTGCTTTATAAACCGTGATCGCGGTTTATAAAGCGCTTTATGCGCGGTTTATGTTAAAAAACCATGATCGCGCTTTATAAACCGCGATCGCGGATCTATCTTCCAACCTAAGCCTCGGAAAATCTTTGTTTTTCCCCAACCAAAGCTATGGAAGGTCATTATGAAGTGTAAAAGGTCAAAAAACCTCAAATCTACTCTTCCAAAGACTTGAACCATGCTAAAAAACTGAAAACATTTCACAAAAATGGTGCCATCGCGTAGGGAGACTCTTAGCTTCGTAGAAATATTGTTTTTAAAGTGAATAGAATAAGATAAATATCATTTTATAATTTTTTACTAACAATAGGTCTTTAAGACATTTTTTCCCGTGAATGTTCATGTCTACGTTTAAGACTGTAACTTTTGTTTCACTTATCAAAATATGATAAAACTTATACCATCCCAAGCATGGACAAATTCTATACATGTTAAAAAATATATATATTTGATTTCGATATTTTTTGATATAGTTATGGCGGGCAAATGGAAAGCGCTCCGTTTTCTAAATATTTTCAGACCACTTTCACGGAAAAAATCATTAAAAAAAATATTGCTAAAAAAATACAAAATAAAATCCATCCCAAGATAGAAGATTTGGTCATACATCTAACGTTTCACTTAAAGGAAAAAAAAAACTAACAAGATTTGGTCATCCAAAATGTATTTTAGAAACAAAATGCTACGATTCATATTTATATATCTTATAAGTTTTAGCTAAAAAAAAAGATTTTGTTGTTTAATGACGTCATATAATTTTAAGTGTTTAATATAGCTAAAAAGTCACACACCAAGTTGTTCCGTTTTTCATAAATAAAAAATGTATTTTAGAAAACTAGATTCTTGTAAGAATGTTGAATTGGTCATGGCTGTCAATGAGTTATAGGATATGCTCAAAATGTGTTTGTTGAAAAGGAGGGAAAGAGTTGTCAACAATCTAAGAGTGGCCATCCATGGCAAAGAGTGAAGAGGAGTTTCAGGTATCCTCGAAGGATTTTTCTTCTATTGTTTGGGGTTTTCTAATGAATCTCTCCATCATTCCTACTCGAGTTGAATTGGTTGTAACTGTCATCAAGTTCCTGACAATGGTAAAAAGAGTGTGCATCATACATTGTTTAGTGGCATATTTTGTGACAGATTTTGAGAGTATTTTGGCATCCAATGTTGTGATCAGGGAGGAGGACAAGGAGTTCTTCGAGATGAACCATGTGGAAAATATTATAAGAGATATTTAGGGCACTTATCTTGATATGACAACCCGAATTGCTTGTGACTTAGTAAAAATACTTGTAACTCATTATAGGGAGCATGTGATGGCTATGATATCAATGCATATACAAAGCATGCAGGTAAAATACACTACTAATCCTGTTCTCAACCCGAAAGAGAAGAATTGTGCTATATAATTGGTGATTTCCCTGTCAACTAAACAAGCTCCTGGAGCTTCATAAGTACAAATCTTGTTAATTAAATTTCAAACGCTTTGTTATGTCTATGATAATGCCATAGTTAAAAACAAAAACCTTGATTCACAACAATTATTCAAAATGGATGTCCTGAAATTTATCACATCTTTCCACTACCAGATTCCCAAGGCCACTATTCTGAGTTTATAAAAAGTGTTTGTAGCAAAAAAACAAAAATTACTAGATCTAAGCTACCAAATATAAAATCCCCTTTCAGTGGGTATTTAGAAATAAGAAAAGAAAGCAAATATACCCTCAAGAAAAATGAATATCAGGACTGTTGATAGAGGAAAACTAGATCTAAACATTAACTGCATTAAATCAGCTTTAAACCACTCTATTAAATTCATCAGCACCATCTTAAGGGTTTCCATCAGCAATCCATACAAATCCCTTCCATTCATCCCTTCAATGGCATCTCTCATTAATTGCTCATTTGTAAAAGTTACAAATCCCAAACTTCAGGACCTTCTAGTCTCTTGGTCGTTCACAACCTACAAAATATTGGAAACAAATAAAAACTTTACATAAATACTTTAGAAAAGAGCATCTAGAAGACAACAAAAACATAAGAACAGACCTTGGAATCAAAGATTTGGCCGAAGGGCCCGAAAGCGTCTTTGAGGATCCTCTCATCGGTAGACTAGGAGAGCCTGAGATTGTTTGGATTCTTATATTTCAAAATATGAATCTACAATGTACATATCCATTTTTCTTCATAACATATTCATTACCAAGAATGGCCATTGTCCCTGGAGTCATGGATCTCACATCACATCCAATCAACAATGGTGCCTGAAATCATGATTTACAGTAAAGGCCATTTCAATTTGTTTCATCATCATGTATACATATCTTTTTCTCCTATTTTAACAATATTGAAGAGGTAAATATTTTCAGTGAGAGTTCAAATCTTAACATTGTTTCTCTCTGATTATGGGTCCATGCATCCAGTATAGGATTCAAAACATGGGAACAAAAAACTTATATGCAGTATTATCCAAAAAAATATTGATTTTTCTGTAGCATATCTTCTCGAGCAATGGTAACACCGATAGGGATGCAACATGAATGGAGGAGACAGGGTACAACACAAATGGAGGATGTCGGGGCGCTGGAACACCATTAGAAGGATGAGCTGCCAATTGTCATTGTTCATATGGAATGAAGTTGGTGTTTCCCTTCCTTTTCTTTCCAGCATATGGAATCAATATGACCATCATTGTGAAATACATGGACACAAACCATCAATTCCGATGTATTGCAACAATATTTATACATAATAATACGATCAAATATTAATATAAATGAACAACAATTTAGAAGTGACCATGGAGAAGAAATTGGAAGGAGTCGACTTGTGCTTTAATTATGAAGTCAGATACGCATAACAAAAATGTTGTATTAATGCTTAGTGGATTATATGCTTAACTTTTCCATTTGTGTGAGGAAACAATGTCTTTCCATCTTGGTAATAGAAATAATGTTTGATGCAGGAGCATCATCTCCTTCTCTATAAATATGACATGAAGTCATCAAATTGTGGCTTGAAGGTGAGTTTGTAGGTTTAATAAGTGCTTGTGAGTCACTTAGGGTTTTAGTTTGGACTTTGGCCTTTCAAAATTTGAAATTTGTAGCAATGTAAACGCCAAACGGTTTATGTTATTTGATTTAGAGGGATAGTTATTACTTTTGTAATTGATGTTCATAAGGGGTGTGTTTGATTTTGTAAGTGTAGGAATATAGATGAAGCATTACATTTAAAGTTTCTATCTATACATTTAAAATTTGTTACCATTAGCCTCTGTGCATTATAAATATTAAATAATCGTCTATTTTTCATGTAATTTTGGTTAGGATTTTCAGTGGTTAGAATAACAGTTTCTCAAATGATCTAAGTTCTATGGTGTATATTTTCAAAGATTTGAGCAATGCAAAACCAACAATACAATGGATAGAAATTTTTGAACATGCTACCTGAAAGGTGTCACTTCAAAACCAACAATAAGTGCAATATCAGTCTTCATGTCCCTGTGAAACTTTACATCATATGTCAAATGATTTTGGATAAAGTATTTCTCTTCTATACTCTGCACAAACCATCAATTAGGATAAGAACCAGTTCTCAAAAGCTGCACTTGAATTAGATGATTAGTTCTACATAAATATCATAACAAGCACTAACCCATGCATAGCTAGCAAACAACATAAACAAAAGATTAAAAACAACTTAAACTTAAAGCTTATAATATAAATTTAGAGTACAAGTATTTTTTTCCCTTCTGTAGTTACTTGCTACAGATCCACAATCATAGAATCTCCAAAATGTAACTGGCATTAAGCCAACCTAATATGCAAAAAATATGGTTGTCTAAAGAAGAAAAGCCCTTTTGTGCAGACTTGGTAAAGTTGCCCCCATCATCATGTTTGCAGCACCAGGAGGTGCCATGTCAAAACCACTTGTTTGTTTGTTGAAAAAGAAATATATAAGTTAGCAATTGATCAAACATTGATAATTAACTATACACAAGCTTGCAATTAAGCACAACTGAAATCTGATTGCATTAGAGTTACTTTTAAATGACTATGGATCTGAGACCTTATCTAACAAATATCCAAAAAGTAAAAAGAAATCAACCACACGAGCTGCAATCTTAATATGAATCAATGGCATTCTATGTTGATAAATAGAACATAGGATTACAAATTTGCAACATCAAAAATAGGTATGAACTCCAAATAGCTTTTCCAACTTTTATTACGAAGCATATTTACCTTTTGGAGCAAGAATGTGAGACTGTGTCTTCTCTCCAAAAAATATGGATCTTTAACACAAGAGATTGCACAAGAATTCTCAAGTAATCACCAAGAGCCTTGATAACCAAAACCGGTGGGCATATACCCCCATTTCATTAAAGGCCTCCCAATTTCTAAGTTAGAAATAGAAACAACACTGTCAGATTCTTTGAAGGTTTAATAAGGTTAGGTAACCACTGACAAATTGGTTTAAACCTCTTACACTTCAAGTTCCTCCTTATACCTCATCTTTTGCTTCCTTATCTTGATAGTTCATTTTTAATTTTCATAAACCATAAATATTTAGAAAGAACCAAGAAAATATATGTAAACACAAGTCTTCAAGGGGGACTTTCACCATGTTAACTACATCCTATTTCCAACTATTTGACATCATCAATAAGAATAAGTCACATGGCCATTCTCCAAATTTACATGTTAAAGTAGCCAAGTGTCACAGACTAAATGGTTCACATGATCTCATATCTATTACACATTTGCTCCACACTTTGAGCATTAGAAGTGTCTCTTCAAAACAAGAAGATTCATACACTTACAAAATCAATCACACCCCTTATTAACATCATCTACAAAAATAATGTTTCATCCATATTCATACACTTACAAAATCAATCACACCCCTTAACAAAATCCAAATACCCAAATGCAATTTATAGAAATTATTTCAAAATATCTAGTGCAATTACTAGTGCGCGGCTACAAGATGCGTTTGACGGTCGCGTCTTCAGATGCGGGCAGGAGGCGCTGGGACAGGGCAGTGCGTTTGAAGGCTGCGGGCAGTGCGCGAGGGTTACTGATGCTGGGGCTGCGGTGCAGAGGCTGCAGGGATACAGGAATCTGATGCGGGCCGGGGTTTTAGTGCGGGCAGGCCAGAATGCTGAATGCGGGCCGATACTGATCGGGCTGGGGGATATAGTGCGGGCCAGGGAGGTGGGCCGGGGCTACAGCCGAGGACAGGCGGATATAAAGGGGATAGGGGCTCATGCCGGGCCGGGGTTATAGATAAGCCAGTTTCTCAGTTTCTCAGGTAGATCCACCAAACCTTATCATTCTTCGCAATATTCTTTAATATTTTACTCACACTCGGTTTCAACAAGACATGCAAACCATGGTTAAGCATGAGGGTTTCAAAGACAACCCAAGTATGGCAACACAAGGATCTATTATCTCGAAACTCATACAGCAATAGAAAACAAAATTTGGGGAAAGGCGGAAGTCTTCCAAAATCATACAAATGGATATAGCTAAAAAGCTGGTATATGTGAATGCAAAACAATACAAAGGGATTTTACGGCGTAGGCAAGCTAAAAAACTAAGAAGAAACCAGAAGAAAAACCTCACTTTGATTCTACCGAAGGCAACAAACAACAAAGAGAATTTTGTTTTCAGAGAACATAAAATGGAAGAAAAACAACCAAATCAGAAAGATAATAAAAAGGAACCAAAGATGAACAAAATCGACGGAACTGCAGCATACAGAGAGGAAAAGGAAGATGGAGTCCAGGACTCTAAATACCTATACAGTCCGACCTCAACCCCTCTTTTATGGTCTTCAGAACTATATGTGAAGGAACTCATGAACATGAAGGAAAGGCTTGGAATTTTAGAAAACCAGAAATTGAAAGAAAACAGTGAGAGGAAAGAGCTCACAGAAGTCAGATACAAGTTAGAAAGAGAAAATAAAATTCTCAAAGAACAGGTTCTAAATCTTCAAAACCTCATGGAAAGAGGGCAACAAGAGTTAACCATGATAAAACAAGATCTAGGACATATGAAAACAGGGGGAGAAAAAAGAACTGAAATGGTAGAAGAGAAGGAAACAATTCAGATAGATGAGATACAATCAGCAATTAAAGACATGGAAACAAAAGAAAATCAACTAAAGGATCGGATAGAAGAAGCTAAAACTTGGTCTCAATTAGTAAGTGGATCATCAAATGAACAAAGACAAGTCATGGAGAAACACATCAAAACACAGATAAGAGAAGAGAAAGATCAACAGAACAGAGCAGTAAATTTCATTATCAAGGGGCTAAAAGATTTTGGCGAAAATGAGAGAACTGACATATTGACAAGAGACTTTCTTAAAGAAGAATTGAAGTGGACAGGTTACATACAACAAGCAAACAGGATTGGCAGGAGAACAGAGGGAGGAAAGGACAGACACGTGCGAGTGGTTATGAGAAAAATAGAAGACAAATATGCTATCCTAAAAAACAGGGGACTCCTTAGAGGCACACACATATACCTAGATGAGGATTTGACATTCGCTCAACAAGAAGATAAAAGGAAAGAATGGGAAAAAGTGAGAAAAAGCAAGGGAGCGGAAAATGGGCACGAGATGAGAAATGGGAAAGCCCAAATCAGTGATCATTTATCAAACAGGAAATAGGAATTAGGGGCCCCACGGGAATTCATGCACATAGTAAGCTGGAATTGCAGAGGATATCCATGGAGAAGAGGACCGGGTTTGGGGCCCATAGCAGAAGGGAAAGATATTATCATCCTTACGGAAACACATGAGCACGAAGGTTGCAAGGTTCCTGATTTTGAAGGCTACAAAAAAATTTCAGTTTGGAATGAAGGGAACGAAACAGGGAAAGGCCACGGCGGAATCACAGTGTTAATCAAGGAAATATGGCTTGAAAATGTCAAAGTTGAAAAAGAAGATCCAAATAAACAATACATATGGCTGAAAATAACAGATAGCAAGACAACAATCAGATTAGCTGCCTGTTACTTTGCACCGAAAGGGTCAAAGACATATAAGAGAAGAAAGCTAGATAGCGAAGATCCATACGCTTCAATAAAAAAAGACATTTCTGTTTTCAGTACATCCGGAGAAATAATTCTATTGGGTGATTTCAATGCAAGGACTGCCAATAATCAATCCCTTCAGTTGACCAGTTTAGAAGGAGGTGAAGACAATCCGTTGTGGCTTAAAGAAGAAGAGAACAAGTTTTGGGAAAGATTATCTCAGGATGGCAGTGGAGGGGTGTCACATTTTGGAGTTGAGCTTCTAGGCCTATGTAGCTTATACAACATGGTCATTTGCAATGGCATGAGAGCTTGGCCCAGGTCAGGCAACATCACTTGTAAAACATACAATGGGCAAAGTGTAGTAGACTATGTAATTTGTTCTCAAAGTTTTATCCCCACGCTTCTTGAGTTTGAAATTGGAGATTGTCCTATCGAATTAAAGTCAGATCATAGTCCTCTCTTGGTAAAGCTTGGGACCGTCTTCAATCAAAGAATAAAAAGGAATCAAGCTCATCACACGCAAAAGGCATCTCAAAAACAGGAAAAATCATTCTCAGTAAAGAGAATCGGGAATATTTGTTGCAGCCCTTAAACAACAACATTGCAAAAATGAGGAAAGATACAGAGAACACGGCGTCCAGGGGACCGAGTGGTTATATGCGTAGTAGTTTGTTTGATATCTTTAATTAAAAAAGCTCTAATCGTATGTGAGAGATCTAAGCCTAGAAAAGAGAGCGGAAAATACTTTTCCGACAAATCCGTGGTATGATGAAGAATGTAAAGCTGCCAAGAGAGCTTTGAAAGAAAATGGGATGAACAAAGAAAATAAAAAGGTTTATGAGAGATTGATCAACACAAAAAAGAAAGCTATGTGTGCAAGAGAAGGACAGAACTAATTTCTCTTGGAAAACACAATCCCAAAGGTTTTTGGAAGGAGCTACAACAAAAGAAAAAAACACATAGAAAATAATATCACAGGTGCGCATTGGTTAGAATACGCGAAGACCCTTTATGAGCGTCCTCAACAAAAAAGATGTCCCTCCCATAATGAGACTTCGATTGAGCTTTTCTCGAAGATATATCAAGCAGGGCATAAAGAATCTGGCAAGTGGTAAAGCTCAAGACATCGATGGTCTGCAAGCTGAATTTTTAAAATGGGGGGTTGAGGTCCTCACGCCGCACATCAGAAAAATATTCAATGATGTCAACCAGAATGGCTTTCCAACAGAGTGGACGACTAGCGTTGTTATTCCTCTATTTAAAAGTGGTGACGTTAATAACCCGTCCAATTATCGCACCATTATGATCAACCCTCTTCTTGGCAAATTATTTGGAGGCATGATAGAACGGAGAATCAGCAGCTGGGCCGAAAGAGAGGGTAAAAGAGCAAAAGGGCAAGCGGGTTTTCGACCTAAGCACTCAACAATTGATCATTGTATCACTCTTAGGCATTTGATTGAAAAAGTTTGGGACACCCAAGGAGAAGAAGCTTTTTGTTGTTTTGTTGATTTCAAGAAGGCTTTTGACACAGTGCCCAGAAAGAAACTTTGGGATAGGATGGAGGAACTTGGGATTCCAGATGAGTTTAGAGCAGCAGTTCATAAATTGTATGAGCAGGTCAGAGCTAAAATTAGAACCAGAGAAGGTATGTCCGAGTGTTTCGGCAGCAACATAGGTGTCAAGCAAGGATGCCCTCTTTCTCCCACGTTATTTGGGTTATACATTGACAAGCTTGAAGATTGGTTAAACAAAACTGAGGGAGGAGGTATTCAGTTAGCAAGTTATGTGGTGAAGTTACTTCTATATGCTGACGACCTTATCCTAATTTCAAAAACAGCTCAAGGTTTGAGGGAACAGTTAAAAGCGCTAGAGCTCTTTTGTCAAGAAGTCGGGATGCAGTGAACACCAAAGAAACAAAAATCATGATTTTCACCTTGAAAAGGAATGAGAGACAAAACGTCTTCCTTTTTGAGGGGAGCCCTTTAGAAATAGTCAATGAATACAAGTATCTTGGGATTGACTTTCACCACAAACTTAGCTGGGAGACTTGTAAAGCAAAAAGGATACAGGGAGGTTGGAAAGCTTCTTTCCTACTTCAAAACAGGTGCAGGAAAGCTGAACTTTGGGACTGGAAAACTAAAAAAACCCTTTTTGGTTTGTTGGTCACCCCGGTTGTTCTATATGGCTGCGAAGTTTGGGGAAGTAGCATGTCAAATCATGGGTGGAGACAGATAGAAAGAATCCAGAAACATCTAATCACAAGCTCCCTTAAAGTCAAATCAACTGTTCCTTATGAGATCTTGTTGGCGGAAGCGGGTTCTTTCTCGCTGGAAGCATCGGCAATAGCTCGGATGATAAGCTATCTGAAAAAAGTTGAAAACATGGACAACCTTCGCTGGCCCAAAATGGTTGTAAACGACACTTTGGAACGCAAAAAGAAAACATGGATGAATCGAATACTAAATGGATGTACAAATGGGGCATCAACATGCAGGAGTGTCCTAACAAAGAACAGGGAAATAAAAATTACGTGATGTGATAAAAAGTTCAGGACTGCCATGTGGACGGGTCAGATTGGTCGGAAGAAAGCACATTATATTAGAGAATTCAATCTCACTGGGGAACATGATGAAAAAGCTTATCTAGGGACGGTTATCAAGGGTAAAGCAAAAATTCTAGTGGCGCAGTTAAGAACTGGATCACATCATCTTCGATGTGAAACTGGTAGATGGACTATTCCAAAGGAAGATTGGGAAAGGAGAATTTGTCTCTTCTGCAGCAAAGGGGTCGTCGAGACAGAATGGCATTTTGTCATGGAATGTTCTGCATATGATGATATCCGTATTCAGTATAAAAACAATCTAAAGGTGGACAGACTGGAGGAACTCTTCGAAGGAACAAAGCTTCCAGCGACAGCAGGCTTTATCTTCAAGATTCACAGCCGAAGAGCGGATATTGAAAAGAGTCTGAAATCTGATTAAATTATTGTTTCTGTGGTCCCATAGACTCTTTAGTCTCGTGGACGTCATTAAAATCTTTCATTTCATTTCAACATCATCTACAAAAGTAAGAACTATCCCTGTAAATCAAATAACATATACCCTTGGGCGTTCACATTGTATTTGCCAAATTCGAGTGTGACACAGATTTGTTCCCTTTTGATGGGCCTATGAGAATCCGTAAGCTTGCGCAAAATAAGAGCGTACAAGGGTTTGCCCAAGATCCGATAATATTTTTGGACATGGATTGATGGAGGACCTTGGCCTGCCTCTGCCTTCTGCATTTTTTGAAGGTAAGTCATCTACTCCCATACAGAGGTGAATAAATGCGTTTGAATGGAAACGCGCTGGCAATGCCTTTACGCGTGTATATCCTTTTAAACCGAGTAAGATGAACTTGCAGACTTCCTATCAGTTATTTATTCTTACCAAGATTCACTATTCATTCAGATCGCCAACAGAGGACAGCATTTTTCGTGCCTACCCTGCAACGATGAGATTGTCGATCACAGAACTAGTAACAAACACTTACCAAAATGATGAGGAGGTGCATGAAAAAATTCCTAAAAAACAATATGATTTTACTATCAGGGTGCAGGCCATCCCACCTTAGAAACCCTAGTTTTTGTTAGGCAGGGATGAGAGGTTATCACTGCATTCTAGCTGGGTTTTTTTCCGTGAAAGGTCAAGCATAGGCGGCGCTGCAGCAGAAACATCATATGATTTGAGTCTGAGAGACATTGCTTTGTCTTTCAAAGAGTGGTTTACAGACAGGAAACTTCGGCCCGCTGTGTGGAGAAATGCAGAGCTGCAGAGCGATGTGGAGAGAATTTGCGAGGTACTTGCTAAGCCTATGGGTGATGCTGCACTTGCACAGCTCAATGTAAAACTTACAGAAGAATGCGTTGTGAGGGTACTCCAATGCCAGAAGGATATATTTGCTGGCCTGAGGTTTTTGACTGGGCTGGGAGACAGAGTGACTATCACCACGGTAGAGTTGCTTACTTCACCTTTTTCAAAACGCTCTCTCAAGCCAAAATGACGAATATCATATTGAATTGGCTAAAATCATTTCAGACACAAAGGCGTGTAATTGGTCTTCGCTATTATGAAACATTGATAATGGGCTATGCACTCGCAGGAAAGCCTGATCGTGCATTGCAGGTGTTCGCACGGATGAGATTCCAAGGGCTAGATTTAGATTGCTTTGGATACAATGTCATATTGAATAGATTGGTAGAGGAAGAATACTTCGATGTCGTTGACATGCTTTCCAGACAAATTTTACAGAGAGGTTTTAAAAATTCTGACACTTCTAGTGCGATGATAAAAAGTCTATGCAAGCGGAAGAAAGTAGACGAGGCAAAAAAATTATTCGATGACCTTAGAAGGAACAATGATGCTGTCAATGGAGCCATGCTTGTGACACTTATTAGAGCACTTTGCGAGGAAAAGAGAACTCAAGAAGCCTGCCAACTGATGGAGGAATTCAGGGAAGAGGGAAATTTCTCAATGTGCAGAGTGTATGATACGTGGATCAGCGCTCTTGTTCAACAGAAGAGAGTGGATGATGCTCTGGACTACTACCATAACAAAACTTCTGAAGGATATGTTCCCGGGGATTTTTGCTACAATGCATTGGCAAGTGCCCTTCTGAGAGAAAACAGACTCGAGGAGGTGCTGGATTTACTGGTTGAGATGAGAGAGAATCATATTATCCCTGATCAGAGTACCATGAATGCAACAATTTGTTTTTTCTGCAAGGGAGGGCTGGTTGATGTGGGGTTTGATTTATTCAATGTAAAGATAGAAATCGGTTTTATCCCGGATAATAAGACTTACAGTGAGCTTATCAAGGCTCTTTGCAGAACTGGAAAAATTGATGAAGCTTACAGAGTCCTCCAAGATGGGCTAAGGATAGGTTATTTCCCAGGTGGACAGACTTTCTCCATCCTCATTGGTGCTTTATCGAAGTACGGGAGATTGGATAACATGTGTGAACTTATCGACATAGGTATTGACAGGCGCCAGGCTCCTAGCATTGCCATTTGCAGAGAATTCATTTCAGCTCTTTGCAAGGCTGGCAGGGTCAATGATGGATACTTGATGCCAAGCAAAATGAGAAGAAATAACATGACTGTTGACAAAAAGATGTACAGTGCACTAATATATGGCCTTTGTGATGCAAAAAGGGGAGAAATGGCTTCAAAGTTATTGGTTGAAATGCAGGAAGATGGCTATTTTCCAACTCAAAACTTGTACAAAGCTGTAATAATGGTTCTTTGTGAAACAGGCCATGCAGATCAGGTTGTTCAATTGTTAGATATGCATGTTACAAGTCTAAACCACAGTGCTAATTTGTACAACGCCTTTATAAAAGGTCTTTCTCTTGCAGGTCGATCAGACATAGCTACAAGAGTGTATGAAAAGATTTTAGATAATATGCGTACACCCAATTCAAGTAATCATCTTAGCTTGCTACATGGCTACTTAAAATGTAAAAGGATAGCAGATGCATTGATATTTTTGAAGCAATATCGACCTGTCGTTCCCAAACAGACTGCTGTACAGCGTTTTGGTGGGTGGGATTTGCAATGCAGGTGATGCAGAGCTAGGACTCTCAAAATTTGAAGAGATGATTGGGAAAGGATTTACACCCAATCTTCCATGTTATGAGGATCTTATTCATGCTTTATGCATGGATAACAAATTCGATAAGGCACTTTGGGTTTTTGATCACATGAAGATGAAAGGTCGTAGCTCCTCTCCTTTCATTTATGACATACTTTTGTGTTGTAGTTTTAAGGTAGCAAACATCAACAAGGCTTGGGATCTCTTTACAGACATGTGTATGCAATACACTTCTCCCAGTGTTAGATTATACGGCATGTTTGTTAGTTTGCTTTCTAATGCAGGAAGACTAGAGTTCAGTCTAGAAGCCTTGGAAAAAACAATAGAGCAATCCTTTGGGTCCAGTATTGTTGCTTACAATTTATTACTCAGAGCTGTGTGCATGGAGGGAAAAATGGCAGTGGCGTATGGTATATTCAGCAGAATGTCCGAGAAAGGTACTGTTCCAAATGCGTGGTCTTATGATATCCTAGTACATGGTTTCTGCAGGGTGGGCAGGGTAATTGAGGCTCAGGAGATAATGGAAGAAATGTCGGGAAAGGGATTTTATCCAAGTGACTGGACAGACAGATTATTCAGGGCATTAATAAACTGTGGAACAAGAAAAGTCTGATACTACACCTTTGGACGGGGTTAGTTCTGTTTTCAATTGAGGTCTTCATGCTATCACCTATATCAGGTATTATTCTCTACCTTTTTGCAATTCATATCTCCAGAAGCTTTGTATTGTTTTCTAGAAGTTTTTGAGTAAAATGTATACAACTAAATGTCATGTGTGTATATATATTAGACAGGTAAATGAGGGATTTTATTATGGGACCCTTGGCCCAAAAGAAAAACTAAAAAAATTACATTGTTGAATCTTAAAGTGGCTGGGTGTATCCTTGGTCTATATGCAAAGATGCACCATACAAAATTCAGGCTAACACAAAAGATTACCATAATTACAAAAACTCAAATGTCAAAACAAAAATACCAATGAAATTACAATATGAGAATCCCAAACCATGGCAAAACCAGGGACAGAAAGTAGAACCACTGATCTGATATAACGTCCTTTATTAGATACTATATCAATAATGTCAACAATAGTTTGTTGTATGCGTGCCTTGTGTATTAGGCATATTTGTTGTTTGCTATTATTAGCACAAAGGTTTATTATCTGCTCGTGCTATCATTAGTGTAGGATGTTTATCCTTTGCATGGATGTGGTTGCTTATGGTTTGTTCTTGGCTTATATAACAAGTCATTCAGATTGTATTGATTTGCCACCTATTCATCAATCTTATATGGTATCAGAGCCACACATTTTAATAGCCTGGTGAGAGTTTTCTGTTTTTGCCATACAGTGTAGAAGCAAGGTGTGAGGTCGTTTTTGCTTGTGTACTGCAAAAAGAAGTCTGTACGGTTAGTGGCAGGTCCGTATTGGCCTGAAGCATGATCTGCAAGAGTTTGCTAAAGGGGCATTAAGGGTATTTGTGCTGGTGTGATGTGTTGTTGCAGCACTAGGAGGTGCAGCCGTAAGGTGCATAGAGTGACTATCTCTGGAGTGACCGTGCAGGTCTGAGAGGGCAAGGAGCCTGTTGATAGGCATGGCGTGGTAATGTTCCGCATAAGGCGTGTATTTGCCTGAAGATTATGCAGCACGTAGTGTGCAACACAGGTCGAGGACACGACCAGGAGACATATGAGCACAGAGCAGGACATCTTTGCTGACGGAGGTGCCTAGTCGGGAATATATGAATCTGTGAAGTGTGTTGCCTGCAACGTAAGAATCTGCTGTTTCTGGCGGTAGCAGTAACATGGCACAAGATTCAGGAGTCATCTGTACAGTCCTGAAGGTGTCTGAAGGCAAGGAAAGGCTGTTTGGGCGTAAGGTGAAGGCGTCTGCATGCGTACACCAGTATGCAGCAGCACCAAGGTGACTATGTTCTAAAATTTATCATAAAAGTATAAAAGTTCAGGGCAAAAATCGTTTTAAAATATTAAGTTTATTTAATATTTTTAAAAGTTAATGATCTATATATTTTTAATAATCACCTTAAATGTTGCCGGAAGGGAATTAATTCTGTAACTACTAAAGGTGGGGTTGGGGGAGGTGGATTTATTTTGGATAAATTGTTTGATTAGCTACATTTGTGAGACAAAGATAGTAGTGGTAAAAAATTAGTTTGAAGATTTTATTATTAGCTGAATTCAATAGTTTTGGTGGTGTAGGTGATCTTGTTGTAAGGTAAAAATGGCTGGTATACAACATTTACTATTGCCCAACTCACAAAAATGATGGGCAAGAATTATAGTCTGTGTGTCATAAAATACTTACCATTAGTGAGTATAAAAATATTGGCTAAATGATTTTAAATAAAGAACTGTGACCTGCTACTAATCTTTAATCTTAGGAATATTATTGTTCTTGCTCACATTATAGGTTGATATTATATGTTGTAATAATTGTTATATTGTAATAGTGTGATTATTATTCACGTTAAATAGGTTTGTTAGTAGTATTGTTGAAAGTTACAACAATACTACGTAATTAGGGATGAGTTAGATTATACCTTTCCTTGTTTATATGATATGCTTGCCTATATAGTTGTAACGAGTTTGATTACATTTTATTAACAACGACTATAATTATATTGTTGTGCAATTGTGAACCAAATATTTCATTTGGTATCAGAGCGATTAGTCTTTCACTGTGATGGATTTTTAAGAATAATAGGGGCAACGCAAAGATGATTGAACTGCCCGGAATTGGAAACAAATAGTAAGTATTGTTTAATATAGTTTAAGTTTTTAGAATAGTGTTTTGTAAATGTTGTAGGAGATCCCAATGCGAGGAAGCTCTCAGCTGTGGTCAATGTGATTACCTGCCGTGTGTTCTTTTCACCCATACGTGTTTTAAGTTATTTTCTGATCTGGCACCCACACCACCTCACCTACAGTTTGACGCCATTGAATCTTCCATTGGGTGCAGATCAAAGACTTTAGAAGATCTATACAATCCAGCTGAGCATAATCTTCCAATTCCGTCTGCATTTGGATGCATATCTGCAGACTATTATCAAGCTGTGCAAGGTTCTTTATGAGATATTACTCAAAGAAGAATCTGCTGCTGCACGCAGCAAGTGCCTCTACAGAAGTTTCAAATATTATTGCCGACATTTCCACGCTTACTTCAGAATTGGTTGACGAAGAAGACATCACATTTGCAGTTGCAGGCCTATCTGATGAGGACTCGAGAGTTTTAAGCGCAGTGGAAACAATACTTCTCTCTCAGAACAGGGCGTTGTCAAAGCTAAAGAGAATTACCTTACATTTCTGGTGCAATTTGTAATCTGTATTGCTTTAACTAATGCACCTTCCATTAAGGATAATTCCATGCATATTTTCAGAAGGGAAGAATCAAGTTTTGATTTGTTGAAGATTTGGATCTGAAGGTTAATAGTCAATGCATATTATGCGTTGCATGCAGCAGAAGTTTGGCATTTCAATGTTGCTCCATTCACCACGTCACTGTCCATTCTCCATGCACGGTCACAGATTTAAAGATATTCACTTGGTGTAAAATTCCTCATGCGAACTTTGCATACAGAAAAACCTCGCCACATGGTATTTGGATTTAAAAGGTGTGATATTTATTTATATTGCCAAGTCTTACACTCTGTTTAGAGTACAATAGTTAAGTGTATATGGTATAAAGTCATTTAGTTGTCATAGTTTGGGTGTTTAAGGTTGAAGTCTTAAGTTTTTAAATTTCCACCCTTGTCTTTGTTATCATTAGTTTTGTGACTTTTGTCCACCAAAGTCAAAGTGTTCATCTTATTTTTGTTTGGTTCAGGCAAATAATAAGATGTGCAAGAAGCTAGCATTAACATTAGTTTTGTTCAGGCAACATTCATTTCTCTGTGGTGTGTAAGGGTAGCTTAAGGCACAAGTCATACTTCATTAAATTCATACGTTGCCTACTCTTTGACATGGAGTGTCCAAAGAGATCTCTCCAGCCTCTTTTGTTGAGAAAATGGATGAGATCTGATTCTTTGACAAGATGTCAACTCTAAGCATTGTTGTGTCAAAATGGCTACTTTGTTGACTTTTGCATAAAGTTTTGTCGTTTAGCGACCATGCACTATTTGTTTTCTGCACATTGTGCACACTTGGTGATTGATAATAGGTGAACTCAACTAGATGGTTTTGAGCCTTGGTTTTGCGAAATGGGCGGTGATAGCACTTTTATGCTATCATCCTTACTTTGCGCAACAAAATTTGGCTTTGCGCCCCCATTAGAACTTCTGCGTGATGCCTTTAATTTCAGCGGAACATAGGAAAAGTGCAAAGTTAATATTGCAAATGTAAAGCTCACAGTTCAAATATTACCATGTTGCAGTAAGTAGTGCATGCTAAGGTTCATGTGTTTCCTTCCTCTATTGTTTTGTGTGCAATCACGCACGCTCTTGATATTTTATAGCTTGCGTTGCACAATTTATTGGGCTCCAAACTATGTTCAATTTCCTCCTCAAAATAATTTCTAACACTTTTTTTGTGCAACTTTTGGTGTATCGCAAATGCGTCTATATTATTTTCACAACATAACGCTTGAGAAAACCAAGTATTAGGTGTTAGTTTTGCCCAAACGGGCTATATTTCATTCAATTTTATAATTGCAATGACGAAATTACAAAATCGCGGCAAAATGTGAGGTGTTTGGGATTGTGTGCGGTGTATGACAGGTTGCTTGGCAAGTTTAGGTACCTCGGAGCGGTAGGAGGCTGCAAGACTTATGGTATGGTTGCACAATGAAGCATCAAAGTTGGCTTGAACACGGGAGATTCGCACAATAATGCAAGGCTCAAGAAGGCAATGACCAAGCATATGGCAATGTCGTGGGACACCGCACAAGGTTATGCGGCTGGGTGCAAACCGGAGGAAGGTGCACGGGGTTTGAAGATACTTGTGCGGTGGGTCTATGCGAGGTGAAATAAAAGCCACACACAAGGGACAATGCAATAGGCCGTGCCAAAAGATAGGAAGGGGCATGAGCAAAAGGTGCGTGCAAAGCAAGAAGGCCACGAAATATTGTGCGGGTGATGGAATGCCGCGCGAGACTATTGCACAAAGCTCTTTGAGGCCAAGCGTGAAGGGGATCACTTGTGCACTCAATGAGAGTCAAGGAGGCCGCTCGTGCTTGAAAAATGAATAGCTTGGAGTAAAAGGGGCCGAGAAACATGTGAAAGGGCCCAAGGAAAGAAAAGTTGAACTGCATAGAGGATGAGAAGATCATAATGCCCAAGTAGTTCGGTCTTTCGAGTAAATGCCAAAGTTTCCATGATTTCTTGAAGGGAAATTAGGGCATGTTGTGTAGACACAACAACTAGTATGTAAATTGAAGATAAGAATGCCAAGTAAATCTAATTCTTTGGTTGATGTTTCCCATTACTATGTAAGAGGATGTAGAGATGTTTGTGTGATATTTTGAGCAATACACTTAAGTTATGCTTTCATGAATGTTTGGTTTGTTCGTGACATGAACAAAAATCTTTTATTTGTTAGTGAGATAACTAAGAATCCCACTTTGTGTGAAATTTCAAGGAAGTGAATATATGGTCACCACTCTATATAATAAGAGAATTGTTGTTGGTATTGATGAAAAGGGTTTGTATAAACTAGTTGATCTTAAAACAACAAAAGCACATATAGTAGCAGCAATTGAGAATACCAATTTACTTTGACACGATAGCTACAAACACCTCAATTATCACATGTCCTGTGCTTAGTAAGACTAACACGACAGATGGACTTCAAGTGAAATTAGGATTGATTTCAATGATTCAACGAGTACAAGAGAATTGTACATATTTAAAACAATCAAGATGTAGCTAATGTGGTTACGAAGAACCATCTTCTACTTAAGTTTGACACTAACAACTTCTGCTATGTGATATTGAAATTGAAATCGTATCTCAACAACCAATTTATCTCCCGTATTGTTAATTCTATGATATAGTAGTAAGTCTAGCTGACACTCGTATCACCCTATCCTCACCGAATCCCCTTAATACATTAGTCTTAAGAGTGCAAGAGAGAATTTTGTAATCCCTAAAACTTCACATCAACAAGTGACTCGGTGAAGATATTTGCACAACGATCTTAAGTGAGGCAAAATTGAAGCTGAATGTTATGTTGCTGAACATACTTGTGTATGAAGTGGCACTAAACCTCAATATGTTTTTGTAATGTCCCTTTCTCAAAGCTAGTTCGATATGAAGACCTTGGGCCCATTTTTACTTCCCGTGGACTTAAAGGGAAAAGCAAGGGACGTTCTTTAATGTTGTAATTATAAGTTGCAATTTTTAGCCTTGTATTATTTTTTGTAAAAGCAACTTTCTAATTATAACATTAGAAAGAGAAGTTGGTCGAAAAGTGCAAACGCCGACCTAAAAATAGAAGTGAATTAAGGGAAACATAACACCACTTAAAAAGGGGTCGATCCATTTGGAATCCCTTTTTTGTGGATTGTGCCACCCATAATTATAAAAAGGAGTCGTTAGGGGTGGAAAAAAGGCATCATTTGTCACTTGAATTCATTTTTATTTAGAGATTGGAGCTCGTGCTTGCAATTCTCAGCCATCGAGGACAAAAACCCTCCACGGTATCCTATAGTGGATGAAAACCCTCAAAAGAATTCAGAATTGAGAACGCAAAACCCACAAATTCTGCATTGGTGATCTCATTCAAAGGTCATATTTGGGCAAGAATTCAGAATCTCAGAGCTACAATTCAGAATTTCAGTGCTAGGGCACAATTTTCAGCTAGGGCTTCAAGGGCAAATCATAATTCTAGATTTTTGGGTGTGCAATCACACATTTTAGTGTTTTGTTGTTTACAGTGTTTTGGATCAAATTTAGGGCATTTTTAGCTTGGGCGACCCACCTGAGAACTTGAGCGACCCACTTGAGAACTTGAGCGACCCACTTTGGGGTCAATTTTGACTATTTTCAGGGTTTCTTTGGAGCTAGGGTTTGTTCAACCTTCAAATTCTACCCTAGGGCATTCATTGTTGCATTTATTTCAGCTTCAAATGCTCCTAACAGTCAGCTGTAATTTACCCTATTTTCTGTCAAAATTGATGAAATAAATTCAACTATTTGTCAGAAAAATTATTTCTTTGTTCCTAAATGTTCTAAAAATATTCTTAAGTGTTTTGAGCCTTCTGGGTACTTTTGTAATTGAGTATTTGAAGAGTAATTGAAGAAATCAGATTTCTGCATGTTGTACTGAGGGTTTGCAGACCAAAATCAGGTTGCTGCCCTAATTTGGGGTAATTTCTGATTGCTGTCATTTAAATTCAGATTTCTGTACTTTGCTGTCATAAATTTCAGTTTGCTATCATTAGGGTTTTGTGCAATTTCGAAAATTTAGATCTCAGCCCGAAAGGGACATTACAATGGTATCAAAGCATTGTTCTTGCCAGTCTGTGTGAGGGAAAATTCGGATCTGCATGAACACTAGTGAGGAAGGGTTTAAAGTCTATCAAAGAAGAACTCGACAAAGAACATGGGAGATAAGGATCAAAGACCTCCACCTTCGATGAAATGAACCACTTGCAAGAGATGTTGTGGAACCAAAGAGACATGGAGCAAAGCTTTCAAAGGACCATGAGGGCTTCAATGTTGGAGTTGATTCAAGCTATCCAAGGTGCTCCGAATTCAGAAAGAACCAAGGTGATGTCAGCTCTTCTGGCAATGAAAGGACTTCCATTAATCCTCCCACAAGAACCTTCCGTGCTAAGTTTTTGCAAAGGGAAGAGGAGGAACAATTGGAAGAGGGGCAGCAAATTGGTGATGATGATATGGATCGATTCTATGTGGAGTACCAAGCTTTGAGGCCAGCCACACGCCAAGAGTTATCTTTCATTGATTATTGCACTTTGAAGACAAAGAATGGTCATAAGGGTGGAAGAAGACTTCATAATGATCAGCCCCGGAGGGATATTCAACAAAGGTTGGGGAAAATAACCCTACCTACATATGACGGATCAACAAAGTGTTCCGCTAGGGCATGGCTACAAAAGTTGGACACCTATTTGTCTTTGAATCCGATGTATGAAGAGGAGGCACTCAAATTTGTCACACTCCACTTGGAAGGAGTGGCACATGAGTGGTGGTACCATGGCATGATCACTCAAGGGCATGGGTCAATCACTACCTTGGAGGAATTTAGTCAAAGGCTTACGAAAGGTTTGATAGGGTTGATCTAGAAGTACATTTTAGGGAGTTAGCGCAACTGAAGCAATGCAGTTTCGTGGATGAATATGTGGCTGAATTTCAAAGACTCTCCGTGATGGTACCGGATGTATCGAAAAAAAAGGCTTGTGGTTTTGTTTGTTGAGGGTTTGGTTGACCCCTCAAGGGGTTAGTAAGGGCCTTCAATCCTCCTTCACTCCAAGAAGCAATTAAGAAATCTTTGGATTTAGAAAATTCAGCTCCAAGGACAGCATTGGTTAAGCCAATGACATTGGGTAGTGGGCAACCAAGGAAAACAACAACAAATGGACAACAAAGAGGACCTTTTGGGCAGCCCAAAACAACACCTTTGGACCAGCCAAAGAGGCCATTACAACAAGTACCAAACATGCAAAAGGAGCTGCCTAAAACAAGCAAGGAGTGGGATACACAAAATGAATTGAGGAAAAACTTGTGCTTCAATTGCAAGGATCCATGGTCACCCGGTCATCATTGCCTAGGCAAGGGACATGTGCATTACATTGAGGTATTTTAGATGAAGTGAAGAGGAAGATGAAGTTGAAGTAATACAAAAGCAAGAATCGAGAGAAGACATAGACACCTTGGACAACACTCTTGCCACTTTATCCGGTGCTCCTAGATATCATCCTTTTCGTGTGAGAGGTGTGTTGAAGGGTCAAAGGGTGACGGTGTTGATTGATAGTGGAGCCACTCATAATTTTATTGATGAAGGATTGGTTGCTAGAATGGGTCTTGAAGTGGAGGATTTCAAGGGTTTCAAAGTGACTGTGGCTGATGGCTTTTCTATTCCATGCACCAAGAGAATTCCACAGCTCATTATCACCTTGGGAAGGCATGAGGTATGTGATGATTTTTATATAGTTGCATAGGTGATACGGATCTTGTGCTTGGGGTCCAATGGTTGCACTCTTTGGGAGAATTCACCCTCAACTACCAAAGTATGGAGTTGAAGTTCAAAAATGAAGGTAAAGAGGTTGTTCTACAAGGTATGATCAATGGAGCCCCTCAAATAAACTCTTTGGTAGAAGATGCCTTGCCAAAAGAGTCACAATTTTGCTCTATGTCTAAGATAACAACAAATTGGAAGGCCTTAATTACAGTTGAGTATGCAAAGAATAAGTTTGCTAATGTTGTTTTTGAAGGAGAGATTGATGATGAAAGGTATAAGATAGTGGATGGACTCATTCTCTACAAGGATAGGGTCTATTTGGTCCCGGAATCGAAAATAAAGCATAAGATATTGAGGGTTGTTCATGATACCCCATCACCGCCACTCGGGTACTTCAAGACATACAAACAAGTTAGGTAGAGGTTCTTTTGGAAATGACTCAAAGGAGAGGTTCTTCAATACATCTAGGAGTGTTTGGTTTGCCAACAAAACAAGGCGGAACATGAATTTTCAGCTGGTCTCTTGCAGCCCCTTCCCATTCCAACTCAAAAATGGGAGAGTATCTCTATGGACTTCATCACGGGGCTGCCCATGGTTCAAGGTAAGAATTGTTTGTATGTTGTGGTTGATAGAATCACCAAATATGCTCATTTTATCCACTTCCAAATAAAGTGCAATGCACCTATAGTGCTTGATCTCTTTTAAGAAGTGTTCAAATTTCATGGGCTGCCTAAGAACATCATAAGTGATAGGACAATAGGTTTATGAGTTTGTTTTGGCAAGAACTCTGACGGTTTGTGTAATATCCCCTTGTGGGATATTAATTAATTATTCTACTTGCAAACATGAAGAAACTTAAACTTGAAAATTTTATAGGAAATGTCAACTAACCAATCGGGTTCAAAAAATGGGGTTAAGTGAGCCAAGTAAGTGTTTGATGGGCTTGTCTCGTTGGAATTTGCACTTCTTTAACCAATAAACTTGCAGTATTGAAAAATAAATTAATATTCAAATAGTTGAAAATGACTGCAAACTTTAAAAATTAATATTCTCCCATCAATCTTTATCCGTTTTGAATGAAATAAATTTTGAAGGATATAAAATTATGCACTTTCCAATGAACTAATCAATCTGAATTTTCTGATCACAAAAACCCATTTGAAAATTAACCCCCCGAAATTAATTCAGGTTCCATAAACAAGTCACTAGGGTTAGGGAAAATCTATTAAAATTGATTCTTCAACATACACCTTTCCACACTCAAAATTATCACTTTTAGATCTGCATTAATAGATCTGCAAAAACATGATTAAAAAAAGACTTCAAAAACCCTTTCAAAATATGATAGAAAATCACATAACCTAGTCGATTTATTTATCATAAATTCACAAGAATCCTCTTAATTCAACTCCAAATATCATTAACAAGTGCATTAGTAATAGAGTAAATAAGCAAAAATTCAAAAGAATTTCATTTTATCCTTGCAAAATACCAAATCCAACACCATTAATCTCACTAATCCAATCTTGATTTGTATAATGACAAAACCAATAACAATTTCCGGAATTTATTGACCAAATAAAAAAACACTCTCAAATAAACTCAAAGCTCTCAAAAATAATGGTGATTTACTTGATCAATAAACATGCAAATAACTCATCAATCAAGCTCAAAGGAGCATAAATTCACTCAAACAAATAATTCTAAGGTGGTGTTGAAGAACACCTTTTGTTTTAGATCATTAGTGGGCATACATCCCTTCTTCAAGCATGAAGATAAGTTTAATAAATCGTCATCATGCGAAATAATTTCCACACTTTTTTATATTTTGCCTTGCACATCACTCAAAATTTCTCTCCTTTAGCGCCAAAAAGCTAGAAAGGAATATCATTTTAAAAAATTCTTGCAGATCACATTAAATCAAATATTAAATGCATATAATTTAAATCAAATGGGGCCATATGGATCGACCCATTGCCTATAAGGAATGATTTATTTTAAATATCAAACATTAAATCATTCCACGGTCATGAACTTCACATAGTCAAATTCACCTTTAAAATAAATGAAATTATTATCCCAAGGTGAAATTGAATTTTTCTTTTATTCTTGATTTGCACAAAAATTATATTTTATTTTAAAATTACCCCTGGAAGTGATATTTCTCTTTTGAATGTTTTAATTAAAAAGGGGTACATTATTCCGTTTGACAGTGTACATAGCTCACTCCTAACACTAGCTATCATCCACAAACCGATGGGCAAATGAAAATAGTGAATAAGTGGTAGAAGACTACCTAAGGAATTATGTAGTAGGGGCAACAATCAATGGGTGAAATGGTTACATATGGCTGAAAGCATTGCTATAATACATCTATTTCTTATGTCCATTGGTATGTCTCCTTTTAGAGCTCTATATGGTTATGATGCACTTTTTTTAAAAATTTGGTCATGATGGATAATAGAGTGCCGGGGCCAAAGATTTGGTTCCTTTAAGTCATGACATGGATTGAAGGTACTCAAGGAGAACCTCCAATATGCCCAAAACCAACAGAAATTGTATGCGTACCACAACGGTAGAGAGGACATTTGAGGTAGGAGACATGTTGTTTTTGAGGTTGCAGCCCTATAGGCAATCCTCTCTCAAACAAAGTGGTGCCGAAAAGCTTAAGCCACGTTTCTATGGACCTTACAAAGTGAAGGGAATAGTTGGAGAGGTTGCATATGAGCTAGAGCTACCAGAGCATAGCCGGATACACAATGTCTTCCATGTTTCGTGCCTCAAAAAGGCACTAGGACAGCACATTACTCCTATTGAGTTGCCACCTTTGGATGAGGAGGGCAAGTTGATTTTAGTTCCGGGAAAGCCATAGTGGATGTTCGAGAAAGGAAGCTAAAGAACCAGAGCATTAGGGAGTATTTGGTTTGTTGGAAGGATCTACCACTTGAGGATGCTACATGGGAAGGAGTGGAACAATCTTAGAGCATCCAAGTTTGCAATTGCTTGAGGGCAAACAATTTTGGGAGGGGAGGACTAGTAATGTCCCCTTCTCAAAGCTAGTTCGATATGAAGACCTTGGGCCCATTTTTACTTCTTGTGGGCTTAAAGGGAAAAGCAAGGGAAGTACTTTAATGTTGTAATTGTAAGTTGTTATTTTTAGCCTTGTATTATTTTTGTAAAAGCAACTTTCTAATTATAACATTAGAAAGTGAAGTTGGTTGAAAAAGTGCAAATGCCGACTTAAAAATAGAAGTGATGGAGTTAAAAGGGGAACATAACACCACTTAAAAAGGGGTCGACCCATTTGGGCTCCCTTTTCGTGGATTGTGCCACCCACAATTATAAAAAGGAGTCGCTAGGGGTGGAAAAAGCATCACTTGTCATATGAATTCATTTTATTTGGAGATTGGAGCTTGTGCTTGCAATTTTCAGCCATTGAGGACGAAAACCCTCCTTGGTATCCTATTGGGGACGAAAACCCTCAATAGAATTCAGAATTGAGGACGAAAACCCTCAAATTCTGCATTGGTGATCTCATTCAGAGGTCATATTTGGGCTGCAATTCAAAATCTCGAGCTACAATTCAAAATTTCAGTGCTAGGGCACAATTTTCAGCTAGGGCTTCAAGGGCAGATCAAAATTCCAGATTTTTGGGTGTGGAACAGCCACACATTTCAGTGTTTTGTTGTGTTATAGTGTTTTGGATCAGATCTAGGGCATTTTCAGCTTGGGCGACCCACCTGTAAGAACTTGAGCGACCCACTTGGGAACTTGAGCGACCCACTTTGGGGTCAATTCTGGCTATTTTTAGGGGTTTCTTTGGAGCTAGGGTTTGTTCAACCTTCAATTCTGCCCTAGGCATTCATTGTTGCATTTATTTCAGCTTCAAATGCTCCTAATAGTTAGCTGTAATTTACCCTATTTTCTGTCACGAAATTGATGAAATAAATTCAGCTATTTGTCAGAAAAATTATTTCTTTGTTCCTAAATGTTCTAAAAATATTCCTAAGTGTTTTGAGCCTTCTAGGTACTTTTGTAATTGAGTATTTGAAGAGTAATTGAAGAAATCAGATTTCTGCATGTTGTATTGAGGGTTTGCAGACCAAAATCAAGTCGCTGCCCTAATTTGGGGTAATTTGTAGTAAAACACCCTAATTGTTGCAGTAGAAGATGGTAGGTTGTTTCTAAGGTACTCCAGTCTTACTAGTATATGATGTAATTGTATTGCTTATCGAGACTTCTCCATATGCTATATGATATTCTGCCTGACGCCTCAATGGAAGATTTTTGAAATAGTGCTTTGCTTCTTCCCCAAGAAATCGGACCAAATTCCAGAAAGAAAACAAATCCATTTATGAATTTCCTATCATTGATGGACGTTGCATGGTCCATATCCATGTAGCTAGTCAAGAAGATTCAATCCTCGTTGTATTCTAGGCCATGCTTTTAGTACCACAGACATACCTTAATGCATATTTTACTGCCTTCCAGTGACATAACTATGGTTCCTGCATGAACTGTAACGATAACTAATATCATAGCTGAAATTTGGTTTTGTGTAGGTCAAGTAAATGAGATTCCCAATTAGTTGGCGATAGAGAGTGGCATTTGTTTGAGGAGATGGATTAGATTGAAACAACTGCTGTCTTGTTTTCATGGTTGTTGCAATGGGCTTACAATCCATCATCCAAAATTTCTCAATCTGAGGCTTATCATATTTCATACGAGACATGAAAATGCAGTGTCTTGTTTGCCATACCTGTAAACCAAGATTATAGCAGAATTATTAAAGCTTATTGTTGTAACTAGTTTGTTTGTGTATCAACAAACTATTGTTCTTTGGTTATTATTGTTGTACAGGTCAAGCCTATTTGTAGCTTTCTGTCCATGTGTTGTTATACCTACCTTCCGTGTTTCTAGGAGTTGTTATAGGCTTTATATGTGAGCCTCTCCAAAAATGAAATAGCAGATTCTTGCTTCTTCATTTGAATGTGTTTTCTTTAATGGCATCAGAGCTCACGGTCGGTAGAGCCTGAGGGACAAGGAAAGCATATAAGGTAGACTAATCTTTCTTGGAAAACTAGGTATATGGTGAAAGAAAGAAGTGTTTGCTGGTATAGGGTGCTGAACTTTTTCTTTTATGTGTTGGGTGCCATATTGAGGGCACTTAGAGACTGAGGACAGCGCTGCAATTTATCCTACAGCTGGGCACATTCTATTGGAGAAGAGGAAATAAGCATAAGCATTATCTGTGGAGCGTATAATTGCTGTTAAGTCTTGGTGTTAACTATTTGCTGGATTCACCTCAAGAATAGTGTAGAACTTGTTGTAAACCTGATTTGTTGAAGGCACGTACTAAACACAGGTGCAGCAAGCAAAGGAGGTGTCACAAGGAGGGAGATGCTTTGGTAGAAAGGGTTAATGCGTGAAGAAAGGCCCAGAGTGAGCATGACGAATGAGGACTCAGTTTATTTGGCTATAAATCTGATTAGAAGTCTAAAAGTGATTAGAGGAGCGCCATTGTGAAGAAAGAATATAAATGTTGGGCATTTGTAATAGAATTTGAAATCTGAATTACAAGAGGATGCCACATGCACAGGTGAAATCTGATTGGAATAATAATCTTTCAAAAATTTTAAGCCAAAGTTTGAAGTTTATAAAATATTAGGGCAATCTGAACTGTTTTTAAGAGTTTGTTGAATTTAAACTTTATTATTTCCTATTTTAAAATTTCCTGGGAGACAATTAATTCCATATCTGGAGAATAGAAGGGAGCATAACCTTGAAAATTTGCACAGTTGACTAGTTTGGTGCCTAAAACCACACGTAAAAGGAATTTTTGAAAACAAGGTGGTAGAACTTGAGATTTTAATTTTTCCGTCCTTTTTAGGCAACTTTATGAAAAATTGTTAAATGAATTTCTCATAAACGGTAAGAGTTTTTGTTGAAAACTGGCAGTGTTGTCCAGTTTTAGGATAGAATCAACGAGCAAAAGGAATTTTTATAAAAACATTTATAGTTTTACCGATTTAATTGTTTTCATGAAAAACTAGGTCCAAATGACTAGTCTACAACACCTTTTGTTGCCAGATTCACAAAATTGACATACAAACTTTAGTTTGTGGAGTCACAAGATACTATTTGCGAGTATTGGAATTTAGATCGAATTGTACTTGGCAAAGAAACAAGACTAGATGATGATGAACTTTCAATTGATGAACCTAATAACTATGATAAGTGTCATAGAGAAGCATTGATGTTGCTAAAACTTTCAGTGTCTAATAATTTGATTCTAGAAGTTAGAAATGCAACTAGTGCTTCAGATTTGTGGAAAAGTCTAACATCCAAGTACCATGCCTTAGAAGCTGGTAGAGTATTATCTTGAAAAATTTGTTATTTCCACTAAAATACAGGAGGGTGGTTCGATCTTTGAATTCTTGTTGTAGATGGACATTTGTGATGAACTAAAAGTAGTGGATAAGCTTTGTAGATGAGCAAGACTTGATTGCTCTGCATCTTGTAGAACTTGCCAGCATCATTTGACTCATTTGTTGAGTCATTGCATATGATCGCGGAGACACAAGAGATTGATTTTGAGAAGCTGTCTACACTTCTCATGCAGAAGGAGAGAAGGCAAACTCATGCAACTTTCTCGTCATCAATGGCTATGGAAAGTGCATTCATGGCATGGTCAAAGGGAAAGGCAAAACAATGGAATACAAGCAATTCCACAAAGGTAACCTCCAAAAGTATTGTAAATGATTCTAAGAAAGCCAAATGGAAATGTTTTTATTGCAAGCAACCAAGACATTTTAAGAAGGATTGTAGAAAGAGACAAGAAGATATGGCTAATGCAAACAAGAAGTCTAGACATGCTAATGTTGCGAAAGAAGGAGAGGCATCTACTTGAATTTGCATTTATAACATCACATGACCAATCCAGTGAGTCACGCACATGGTATTTTGACTTAGGAGCATCTTGACATTATACATGTCATAAAGATTGGTATGTAGATTTCATTGAGGATGTTAGTAGTCATGAAACTATTTCCTTGGGTGATGGATGGACACATGATATTAAGGGATATGGGGATGTGCAAATTACATTGAACAATCAATACAAATATACATTTTGTAATGTTAGATATGTACTTGATATGAACAAGAATCTCTTATCTATTAATGAAATCATTAAAAACAAACATCCATGTAAAGTCCCCTTTTTCGAATTAATGTCGAATGAGGACTTCTTGCCACCCTCTTCCCATGGCCAAGAAGAATAAGTGAACAAGGGAAGTAATTGAACTTCATTTCAGTTTTCCTTTATTATTTTTAATGTTTTATTTGGTGTTTCACTCCTTAAGGCAGGCCGGCTGAGGTTATAAGACCCCAACAAGAGATTAGAAGATAAAGTAACGCTTTAAGAGGTCGGTCTTCACCTAGTTGGCCTTTAGTGCCAACCAAGGGATATAAAAGAGGTTACATGGCCTCATTTGGAGATCATCTTTGGCACACATACACTTATATTTGGTTTGTTGGTCTGATTGCTCAATACCTTTCCACTTGAGGACAAAACCCTTCCTGGTGGTTTGGTGGAAAATGGAAACTCTCCATAGTGGTGAATTGAAGACATCTACTGAAGATTCTTTTGCTGATTGGGGTCTAGGGCATCAAGAAGAAGACCTACTAGAGCTCTGATATATTTTTGGATAGGGAGTGACTAGGGTTTGGTTGTGATTTGGTGCCTTCTAGGGCACATAACTCATATATTCCTTGATATTCTAACTTATCATAATTTATAAGGCTAAAATCCATAATTTGGTTATTTTTGGAGGAGTTTATCTATCGTTTTCAGCCCTTGTTTGTGGCTGCCTTGCTGCTGTCATAAATTTAATTACAACAGGGTATCATCTCTGGTTTTCTCCATTTCTTTGATGCAAATTGATGGATATTTGTTGCCGCACTTGAAATAATTATTTAGAAGTATTTTTCAGCTGTTGTGCATGGTTATATGATGAATTTAATGCCTTATATGCGGTTGTTGCTAGGGTTTCAAGAAGTTGCAGTTATAATAAATCAGAATTTATTTCACTTGGGGTTTGTGTGATTTCCTTGATTTACGCTTTCGGACCTAGAAAGGGACATTACAATTTGGTAGTAAAGTTTGAAGGAAACAAATGTAAGGTAACTACACTCAATGATGATATAGTTGTTATTGGTATAAGGGAAAGGGGTCTATACAAACTTGTAGATCCACAATCAATAGAACAATATGCTTTAGCAACAATTGAGCAAATTAGTACTCGTGGCATGAAAGATATGGTCATCTTAATTATCAGTATTTGAATGTCTTGAGAAAAAATCACATGGTGAATGGACTTCCATCTATTCAAGAAAATCAAGTCAGTACGTGCAAGATGTCGAAAGTTGAGTAAGCGAGCAAGGCAACCCTTTCTTCTTGGTAAAACACGAAGAGCAAGAGAAGAATGTGTTAGAATTGGTACATGCAAATCTTCATGGTCCCATGAAAACTAGTACAATATCTGGTGCACTATATTTCTTGTTGATTGTAGATGATTGTTCTTGAAAAATGTGGGTGTATTTTTTAAGGAAAAATTAGATTGTTTTTCTAACTTTGTTGCATGGAAAGCATTAGTTGAGAATAAAACAGGAAAAAGAGTCATAGCATTCCGGACAGACAATGGAGGGGAATTTGTTTCCAAACAATTCAATGATTACTGCACACAAGAAGGTATACACATGCAATATACCACTCCTTACACTCCAACAAAATGGAGTAGTGGAAAGGAGAAATAGGACTATTATGGAGATGGCATGTTGTATGGTGCAAAGCAAAAATGTACCTTATTGGTCTTGGCCGGGCGTGTGTTGTAAATACTGTAGTGTACATATCTTGAATAGAAGTCCATGTAAAGTTGTGCAAGATATCACTCTTGAAGAAGCATGGTTAGGTAGAAAGCCTGATGTAAGTGATTTCCGCATTTTTGGTTGTATTGCTTTAGCATTAATTCCTAAAGAAAAAAGGAGTGGTTTAGATGCTAAAAGTAAAACATATAGATTACTAGATATCTCTACAAATAAGGTTGTGATAAGTAGAGATATGAAAATAGATGAGAAAGTTCCATATTTCTCAAAAGATGGTACACCTATTGATACTAGTAATATTTGGATTCCTACTAATGATTGTGAATCAAGTGCTAGTCCTAAAGAGGAACATGACTTAAAAAGACCCACACTAGAAAAGTCTAGCTCAATGGAAGGATCTAGTGAAACAAACAATGATTCAACTATTCAACATAAAAGGCCAAAGTGGTACTATAATACACTGCAGGATGTTCGACAAGATGAGCTTCCAAAATCATTGGAAGGTAGATCCAACAAATTCAAGGAAACAAGTGGTACAAAATCTCAATTCAGCTATGTCACAAATCTTTGAGCCCAATACTTATGTAGATCTTAAGGAAAGCTAGAATGGGAATCTGCCATGAAGGTGGAGTATGATGCTCTAATAAAAAATGGAACTTGGGTCTTGTCAAATTTACCCCCAGGTAAGAAAGCCATTGGTTGTAAATGGATTTACAAAGTAAAATGTAAGTCAGATGGTTCTCTAGATAAGTATAAAGCTTGTCTTGTTGCTAAAGGATATGCACAAGAAGGAGTAGATTATGAGGAAACATTTGCTCCTACAACAAAAATGGTAACATTCAAAATGGTTATTGCTTATTGCTGCTCAGTTTGGTTGGCAAGTATATCAGATGGATGTCAAGAGTGCTTTCCTAAACGAAGACTTAAGAAGAGGTGTACATGGTACAACCACATGGATTTCAGATTCTGGAAAGAACATTTGGTTTGCAGGTTAGTGAAGTCCTTGTATGGACTTAAGCAAGCTCCTTGAGCCTGGTATTTCAAAATTGATAAATATCTTAGAGAGTCTGGTTTTAAAAGATGTGATGCAGAATCTACTCTCTATGTTAAATTGGTTGGTGATGACATAGTGGTTCTAGTTGTCTATGTTGATGATCTTGCCATCATCGGAAGTAGTAATGACTTGATTAAATAGGTGAAAGCTGACATTTGTTCTGTGTTTGAAATGACTAATCTAGGACTGCTTCAATATTGTCTAGGTGTAGAGTTTTGGCAATGCTACAATTTTGGTTATACAATTTTTGTATCCCAAACAAAATATGCCAAATCCTTGTTAGAAAAATTCAGAATGTATGATTGTAATCCAACAACTACACCTATGGAAGTTGGGACAAAACTCTCAACTAACACTAATTCACCATTGGTCAATGAAACAATGTATCAACAATTAGTAGGTAGTTTGATTTATCTTACTACTACTAGACCAAATTTGTGTTTTCAGTGAGTTATCTTTCTCGCTTCATGGCTAAACCACATGAAGAACATTGGCAAGCTGCAAAACGAGTTCTTAGATATGTCAAAGGAACTCTTGACTTTGGCATTCTATATAAACAAACTGTTGATTTTGAGTGACAAGGTATACTTGATTCAGATTGGGTAGGATCAGTTGATTCTAGAAAATCTACAACAGTTACATTTTCACTCTTGGTTTAAGAGCATTTTCATGGCAAAGTAAGCTTCAAAGTACAATTGCATTGTCTTCTACTGAGGCTGAGTACAAAGCAATGGTTAGTGCAGGTAGAGAGCTGATGTGGATTCAATCAAGTATTGGAGGATCTTCAACTTGATTCATCAACACCTACACCTATCTTTTGTGACAACCAGAGTGTACTAAATTTGGTGAAGAATCTAGTTTTTCATGCCAGGACTAAGCACATTGAGGTTCATCACCACTACATCCGATAGTTGGTTACTAATGAAGACATATGTCTTTATTATTGTCCTACCTCTGAACAACCAACTGATATAATGACTAAACCTTTGTGTAAAGACAAATTTGTAAAATTTTGAGATAAGCTTGGAGTTGTATTTGGTTTAGTCATTAAGGGAGGAAATTAGAATAATTAAGCTTATTGTTGCAACTAGTTTGTTTGTGTATCACCAAACTATTGTTTTTTGGTTATTATTGTTGTACGGGTCAAGCCTACTTGTAGCTTCCCATCCATGTGTTGTTATACCTCTCTTCCTTGTTTCTAGGAGTTGTTATAGGCTTTATATGTGAGCCTCTCCAATAATGAAATAACAGATTCTTGCTTCTTCATTTGAACATGTTTTCTTTAAGATTATAATATAAAAGCCTGATATGGGTCATGTTGAATGATCTGTTAAAATCATTCTTTGTTGCATCAGTTATCTTCATTGGTGACATACCAATAAGAATTACATACACAATAATGATGATGAGATCAATGACATACACAATAAAATTACGATCTCCCCGTTACTTTATGAGGTAAAGGCTTAGACCATTTATACTCTAATGGAAAGGCACACCTTTTGTTCTTGACTAAGTGTTGCAAATCCCTTCGGTCGAGTCATGTGGACCTCTTCCGGATCTTTGCAGAGGAAGACACTTTTTACACCCATTTAATGGATCATCTATCCAAATTGTCCAGCGATAGCAACGATCATTTGATAGCCTTTATCTTGGTTGTTGGAGCAAAATCTCATTATAGTTGATTCCTACCTTCACATGCGAGAACCCTTTGACACAAGTCTTGCCTTGTCCTTTCTAGACTGCCACTTGCCTTGTACTTGACGTGCCTTGTACTTGTTCTAAAAACCCCACTTATAATCGACGACCTTCTTTTCTTGGAAGACCAACAAGTTCCCATGTGTCATTCTTGATGAGAGCTTGATACACTACATCCATGACATCTTTGAAGTTGTCTTGAATAATTGAAGGTTCAAAATTCTTAACCACTTTGCACTCATGAGGGCCAAGTTCACCTCATCGTGTGCTATGCTAAGAGATTTGGATCCCAAAGTTGAAGTGTATATGTAATGTCCCTTTTTAGGGCCGAAACTGAAAATAAGAATTTTGACTCAAACCCAAATGACAACTTCTGATTTTTATTATAGCCACCTGTCAATCACTTTAACCTTAGAGGAACAACTAAAAATGGCATTAGCAACAAAGAGAAATCTGAATATTTATGACAGCAAAGGAATTCATATGGCAGCCAACAATATCACCACTTAGCCCTAGCAATGAACCTGATTTTCTATTTCCTAGGGCAGCGAACTGTATGGGCTTTTCAAGACAATATTCTCATGCAATATAGACTAAAAATCAATATAGAAATATCCCAAACACTTCATAAGTCTAGCAAGATGAAATTTGGAGCAAATATATATTTTATAATTTTAATTCAAGTGCAAACACAACTGAAACTTCGAAAATTCATAACTCCATCAATACTTGGAGTTTCAACACAAACAAATGCTCAAAATGATCTCAGAGAGACCAACTATCAAATAAAAGTGAAATCACAATTTTCCAACCACGAAACCCCTCCAAAAGTGATCCTGAACTTCCCAGGTGGGTAGATCAAGTGGAGGAAGGGTGCCAACACCCTTGAAAGTGCCCTAACTAGAGTAGAAGTGCCCTATGCACGGAGAAACACGATGCTGTTCCAAAATCTGCCATGAAGTCCATTTTTGACTCTCGAATGAAGCCACCATTGCACACAAGAGGGTTTCTGCCCCCATGTGTTATACTATTAATGGTTTTCGTCTCAATAGGTAACCAAGGAAGGGGTTTTGTCCTTCAATGGCAAGAAGAGAAGCTACACTAGCTCCAAATCCAAGTAAATGTCAAAATGATGAATGATAATGATCCCCTCCTCCTCCATTTGAACCTCCTTAAGTACCCTTCTTTGGCGCCAAGGATGAATTAGAAGATCAATCTTCATGACCGACCTCTTAATGAAGGGGAAGTGCACTTTTAATCTTCACTTAAGAAGACCAACCTCATAAAAAGGGAAAGAGTATTTCTTTATCTCCATTGTAGCTCTCAAGAAGACCGACCTTAATGAAGGAGAAGATAAAAGTTCCTTTTTGCTTTGTCATTCACCTATCACCTAATCGAATCACTCCAAGCCATAATTAGTAATCAAATAAATAAGGAAAATACAATCACCTCTCTTGCTTTCCTTCCTTGAAGTCCATGGAAGGTGGAATGGGCCCAAGGCCTTCATATTGACTAGTGTGGAAAAGGGGATACTACGGTAAAGAATTCCATTCGACTTTGCATCATGCATGGTGTTGATATATAACTTGGACATCCGTTTTGTAATACATGCGAGATCTTGGAGCTAGAGGATTGGTGACCATCATCACCACTAGTGTCTTTGTATCATTACCATCATCATCACCATTGTTCGATCATCATCAAATGGGGTCACATGAGCAAATGCCTCGTAACATGTGATGGCGAGTAAGGTGAGTTGGACTCATCATTCTCATCAAAGGATAACATCTCCTCGATTTATAAGTTACTAGTGTTAGGATCTAAGAATGAGTAGGTGTCCAAGAAAGACGCGATCCAATGATTTCTCGCTCAACTTTTCTCTACTTGCACTGTGTTTTAATATCCATTCTCCTTTTTGTGGATGATGTGGTTCTCCTAGCTTCTTCTCCAAAGGGCTTACAGAGATAGCTTGATGCCTTAGCCTTGTTTTGTGATCTTCGGCAATTGACGGTTAACTTTGGTAAAACCAAGGTTATGGTTTTCAATGGTTTGAAGACCTCGCATCTCCACTTCTTCTTTAGAGGTGAGGAGATTGAGATCACCAACTCTTATACCTATTTGGGGATTCTATTTTTGGCCCTCGTTTCAGTTTGAGACAGGCTCTCCAGCCTGGAGTCAATAAGGGCTATGGGACCTTAGTACTTCTTGAGAGACAATGCTTCTGCCATCACTTTCAGGACATCTCCTCCAAAATGTCCCTCATGGACTCCCTCATCGCCCACGGTCCTCTACGGTTCTATTGCTTGGGGACCCTCTTTCTTGATCTTGGTGGACTTCCATCGAGAGGGTCAATCTATACCCCAACACATTATTTTGGTGGAGTTTGGAGCCCATCCTTTCAAACTGGAGACCATATTTGACTTGGTTTCTTTCTTGCACCGTGTTCGGGCTTCGCGGACACTGCCAAGGGGCGGGATAGGTACCCATACTTGGCATATTGTTCTTCTGAGGCTATTGCTCTTTCAGACTCCCCTCGTCGGCGTAGCGGTTGGTATGCTGAGGTCTCCGAACTTTTGGGGGCAATTGGTATTCAGATGGACCATCTTCCACCTTTTCGGTACTCCTTGGACACACCGAGCCACCTTCACCTACGAAACAGGAGATGAACAAGATCATCAGAGAGGATATTTACAGGCAGTTCATCCGTACCACTTGGGTAAACCCTCGGGGGTTTACGTCCCAAGATGGCCTTTTACACTTTGAGCATTTTTAGAGCCGAGGATGGTCCCATTATCCGCCCTCGCACACCCTCTTGGGCATTGGATGCATGCCCTTCGCATTCCCCTTGGTCAGTTCAGGGTTGGTTCTCATAGACTCCATTGTGAGACGGATCACCACCTTGATCATTTGGATAGGATTTGCCAATTGTGTAGCCTCCAAGAGACCGAGACGGAAACACACTTCATCTTTCGGTGCCCCATTTACTACGAGATCAGAGGGAGATTTCATTGTTTATTTAGGAGTTAAAATCTTTCTGACTTCTTCATGTTTGAGGATCAAAGGTGTCTAGATTTATATTTACAGGAGGTTTTGAAGCTTTACGAGCACACTATTTAGCCGCATCCTAAACCAGACTCTACCCAGTGGATTACTTCCTTCTTCACAGTTTTGCCGGCGGAGAGAGGCATTAAGCACCCTTGTGAGATCATTCCCGCTTCTTCCTCTAGGTTGGTTCGGCCAAGGAAACCATCCATGGTTCCCGAGTCACCACAGGCGTGCCCATACTAGGCCTGGCCTTAGGAGACAAACGAGATCCACCAGGCTTTAGAGGGATAATATTTTATCCAGACAATGGCAGAATAGACAGACTCTCTCTTCGGCTGGTCGGCATTCTATCCCTAGCTTCTTCCAATCAGCCTTGGATGTTAGGAGAGTTGGATCTTCCATCCCCTGATGGGCTTTCCTCTTTTCTTCTCCTTGATCGTCTTTCCCCCTTTCTTCCTCTCACTTGTTTTTCCACCCCCATTTTGGGTGCGTGTGATTTCTTCCTGTTGGCCACCTCTTCTAGCTTTTGTATTTCTTCTTTCTTGGGAACTCTTTGGTTTTCCTGCCTTGTATCGGTGCTCGCTGTTTTTCTGCAGTCCCTTTGACCTACTTTTGTGGTCATTTGTTGGACATTAATATATTTATCTTATCTTATCTTATCTTATCTATTGCTTCTTTGTAATGTGCATGTATGCTGTGCAACCAAAAATAGGAAGATGGGAAATAGAAGGCTTATTCCCTAACCATGCTTCCTCTTGAGTGATACCGTCGAGAACTTTGGTGGGTGCATGGTTCAACAAGTAAACTGTTGTGCGAGCAGCCTCTGCCCAATGTGGACAATTGAAGTGGGAAATTGTCAACATACTATGCATCATTTCCATGATGATATGGTTTCGTTGCTCTACAACACCGTTTTGTTGTGGCGTGTAAGGAGCAATCAATTGTTGTCAAATGCCTTGCTTCTTTAGAAAAGTAGAGAAGTCATTGCTGGTGTATTCCCCACTCTATTTGAGCGAAGTACATGTATGCGATGACCAGATTGTCGTTCCACTTTAGCTTTGAACCCTTTAAAGATTTTGGAGGCCTGATCCTAGGTCATCAAACATTACACCCACATCTTCTATGTGGTCATTAACAAAGAGTTGAAAATACATGAACCCACTGACACTAGTACTAGTAGTCATGTGTCCTCATAGATAGGTGTCCACTAGATCCAATGGACCAATTGCCTGAGGAGTACTAGAACCAAAAGGGGCTTGATGTTGTTTTCCAGCTAAACAACTAGAGCACAAATCAGTGGTCTTCTTGACTGAAAAAGAACTCTCACCATATCATCCCGACTGAGTGCAACCAAATAGCTACACCTTAGATGGTCATACCTCTGAAGCCAGCTATTGGCAGTCATTTACCTTGGCTGCCAAAGCTTGATTGTCATTGTGGATGACACCAAGCTCAAACATTTTGCCAACTCCAGGAGTGCATGCAACAATCATCAAGGTTTTTGAATTTGTCTCAAATGAGACATCTTTTCACCACATTTGTGATCAAATTCAACCTTAACGTTGTGATCCAGCAGCTGACTGATGGGCAATAAGTTCTTTGTTAAACCTGGAACATAAAGAACTTCTGTAATCTTACAATGAAGCTTGCCAAGTGGGAAAAATACATCACTTAAACCTTGGATGCTGTAGGATGTATCGTCACCATGAGAAACTTGGCTTGGTGACAGGTATGGTTCAGAGTGACGAACCGATCTTTCCTCCAGTTATCTGCCTTGCTGCACCTGGTTCCATGCACCTTACTGAAGTCTGGCGAGGGATCTCACGAGCCTGGGCATTATAGACATAATCTTCATTTGAAAGATTTTCGTCTTCTGCAATATTGCCATGTTGTTGCTGTGTTGAAGGCTTCGTCCACTGTGAATACTGCAGTTTCTTCTTCGTACCTTGTGGTGATTGCTGCAACATCAGCTTCATGTTGCTGGAAAACTTAATGAAATGAGATTTTATCATTTTCAGCGGCTACCAAATTCTATGTGAGCTGCATGGCTAAGCCTCTCAAAAGTGCTGCAGTAAAATACTCTTTCTGAAATCTCAATCTAACAAAGGAGTTCAATACTCTCATTGTTGTCATGCACCTTTTGGCATGTTGAAGGAAACTGGCATAGTCAGGATTCAATTGCTGATTGCAAAGACTGGCACAATTCTTTTAATCCATGGGGTCCCATTCTACTGAGGCATTGTGTTAAACAAAACGTACCTTCTTCTATAAGACATTTTGTGAAACAACTTGCATTCATCCTTCAAACTGCCATGCATCTGCGTCTTCATGCCTACTCTAAAAACCAATTCAAGCCTTTAGCATGCTTCCATATCTTGCCTTCATATTTCTGCGATGACGAGTGTGCCAATTCTGCTTTGATGAGGTTTCTAATCAAGGAATGTGGGGATTCAACACCAAGCCAAAGTATCTGATATAAATAAATTGAATGGTCCTTGGAGCTTTACTCAACTGAAAATGTTCAGAGCCAGAAGTCGGCCACCTGTTCGAGGTCTTCAGGTCTTCCTTCTAAGCAGTTTTTAGCAAGCAGAATAGAAGAAAAAAATTGTTTGTGTTGGCAGGGGCAGTGGTGTTCTTTCTCACACAGTATGTGCTTTCATATTTAAACTAATAAAATAGGATTTATCTTGCAATTGTGAAGTTTTGCCTTAATATGTGGTTGAACAAGCCTGACTGCTGTCGCCTATACTCTAAACCCTCACAGGCACCTTACATTGTCTTGTATTTGCCTCGGCCCAGAAACAATTTCATTATAATTAACTCTTTATAAGTTTTATAGTACAATTCTGTAATGATTATACAAGCTTTTTGATCTCCCATGTAAAATACAAATATTAAACCTTTTGAGTCTGAAAAGGATAATGTAGTATATTCCAACTAAATGATGTATATTATAAATTATGTAAGTTGACATTTTTTTTTGGAGTAAGCCCTATATAATTCAAGGTTGAATATTATGGAGGTTTACAGCATACTCAATTTTTAAAGTTTTCCGTCCTAAGATTTTCCTATACCAAATTTTGACAGGTCGCCCAAGAGTCAATATTAAGCTCAAGCTTCTTAAGGGACCGAGACTAATAAATAAAAGCTCAAGAAAGTCATATGCATGACTTTCTTTGATTAAAATCTCAGGGTCATTTTTAGAACAACTCCTGCTTACTCAGCATGTGTTGCCTTTCCCTGTGATTTGCAGGTTGTCACATTCATGATTAAGAAATAGAAGCTTTCTGTAAATAGTTTTTTGGCGAAATAATTTGTCACAAGGACAAATTAGCTAATTTTCACCAACGCTCCAGGACTGTCCTTCTTCTTTGTGATGGGGAGGCTCCCATTTATTGAATGCGGATAAAACAAATGTCAAGGGTGGCCAATAGGCCGGGGATCACATAGGGACACTCCACTGAACCTGTGGCAAATGCTTGTACCTAGTGCAAGAGGGAGTGTAAATAGGCACTAGCAAATTTTTATAATCTTTAACCATAATTAATCCACACACAATTAGAAGAAAGCAACTTTGTTAACAATGGGAAGACACAATGAATCATGAACACAAAATTTTATTAATCCATTCATCAAAGGCTCTAACACCTTTCTTGGTTATACTTGTCATATGCACAAAGCTGAAAAGTAGAGATGAAGGAAACATAGAGAAAATAAATGGAAGAATGTTATCTTTTGCTTGCTTCTTAGTAGTGCAATAGCTATCTACTTAGAGACTCACGATTGACCACCCACTCCTTACACCTGAAAACCCACTTTTGCACAGACTGTCCCTCAACCATCAAATCTTCCCTTAAATATTCCTAAACCACTTCCAATACCTTCTTTGCTCTTCAATACCACCTCCGGATGATTATGCGCTTTTGGAACCTTCCAGAGGATGCACACTTGCCTTGAAATGGCCAAAATTGGCCTTTCTAGGCCTACCAGAGAACTAGTCTTTAGTTGTATTTTGTTGGATGAAAGAATTGACCTTGTCACATCATTTCAAACACTTACACATGCTTATTCAGTCTGATAGGAGGATCTGCAAGGCTGGGATGATCATGACATGGACAACGGATCGATTGGGGGTCGGAGAATTTGGAAGCATGTTTTCACATTTGGCTTAGTTGTCATGGTTCAAGTTTTGAATTTTGGGCTTGTAAAATGCATGACAACAACTCGGCTCTTACTCGGGGACATTGGACTACAGGGCAATAGAAGACTCCAAATTTCTCTTAGGTGAGCAAACTAGTGCCTTATCCATTGGGCAATAGAGTCTTTATTACAAGTAACAAATATGAATGAACCAACACACACACACAACATAAAAAGAAACACACCAAATTGGAAAGGAAAACGCACACAATAGAAAGGGAAATATAGTACAAAGGATGGGTTGACCAACCTCACTTCTTGTAGAGTTTGAGATGCTGCCCGCTGCGAGGCAAATCCAATGAGGTTCCATCCATGTATACCGTAATAGGTATTCTCGTAGAAGTGTTTGACTTTGAATGGACCAAGCCAGAGAGAATCAAATTTTCCATTGTCCCCCATTGGGTTCTCTTCTTTTATCCCAAAACATGACAAGGTCTCCGATTTGGAAGCTTCATCCCGTGTCTTCTAATCGAATATATTTTTCCCTCGGATTGGTGTCTTCTCAATGTGTCCACTACTACTAACCTGTCTTCATTCACTTCTCCAAGTAGTAGATCCGTTTATCAAGAGCATTTGAATACTCCATCGATTGCCTTCACAAGTTGCAAGGCAAATAGCTCTTGAGAAATGGGAATCTAAGCCTCAAAATCCCGTACAACATTTGGAAAGTAGAAGTCCCAATAGATTTTTTAGGTGTGATTCGGTCAGCCCATAGGGCATCATATAACTTCTTATGCCAATCCCTTTGATTGACATCCACTAGTTTGTGAACAATTGTGACAATATTCTTATTATTGGACTCCGCTTGGCCATTGCCTTGCGGGTAGTAATCAACGAATGAGACAAAGAAATGCCATGGTTATAGCAGAAATCCATTAGCTCACCTGAGGAGAAATAGGTGGCATTATCTGTTATGATCTTGTTAGGCACTCTGAAACTGAGAATGAAAGTTGCACACAAATTCGAGTTTGCATGCTTGGTCAGGACGACTTCCACTCACTTCGTGAAGTAATATGTGGCAATGAACACATACATGTGGCCCACGCTAGAGTGAGGATTTAGCACACCAATGAAATCAAGACCCCACTATTGAAATGGTTCTTCAATGATCACGGGCCGGAGTGGTGGAACAACGAGCCTTGGTCTTCCTACAAACTGTTGGCATGGGTCACACTTTGTAATGTCCCCTCTTTTCGAATGAACTTTGGCAAAGACCTTTGGCCCTTTTTGTCTACCTGATGGCCAAAGGAGGTTTCTAGGGTGACTAGTTTTTTTATTTTATTATATTGTGCTAATGTTTTTAAAATAACATTATAAGTTGCACATATAATAAATAATAAAGCTTATTAATAAATTAAAATTGTCAATGTCAAAATACAATTAAAATTAATTGTATTAAAGGAGGAAAAGTGCGACTTGCTTATGGGAGTCATAAGTTGGAAAATGTGACATCAAGCCCATAGGGAAAAATGCGACCAGCATAGGGAAAAGGAAAAATGCGATTGGCTGGTTTAGAGGTGGTGGTTGGGCTGTTTTGCCTTTATATGGGCAAGTCGACTTGCTTAGAAGCATTCCAGATTTTTATTATCAGCTTTTTGCATTGTTAAGAGCTTTTGCTTTTATCAGAGATTCCAAGGACGAAAACCCTTGTGGATTTCATCTCTTGTGGACGAAAACCCCAAGGGATTGAGAGGGGATTTCACTCAGAAATTTCCAGCGGTTTAATTCTGATTTTTCCAGTCAAATTCCAGCAATGTTTTGGTGATCTTTTTGGTAGCATATTGCAGCAGTTGGATCGACCCAATTTGGGGCTATTTGGGTATGATATGATTCTAGAGGTATTTACTTCTGAAAAATATTGCCATATATCTCTGAATTTTTATAAATAAAGGAGCTGCAATTTCATAATTTTCGGAGCAAGTTTGGAGGGTTTTTCAGGGAGTTTGTAATCAGATTTAGATCTGAATTTTTGAATTATCTAGCTGCAAATAAATCTGATTTTTATCATATTTTGGGTTTTAAAATTGCTTGGCAATCATTTGGGATAGAGTTTATATTTTTGGTATCATTTGCATGGAGATCTATGAAAAACCCTAGTCGCATTTGCTGTAATAAATTCAGCTTTGCCCTAGGTTTGTTGCCGAGGGTTTCAAAACTGTTTTTATCATTTGCCATTCATTAAAATTTTGATTTAGGGTAAGAGATCTATTGGGGATCTTTCACACTTCCCAACCCATTTGTATGCATTGCGAAACATGAGTAGGCCAAATAACCACATCTTAAGATCTTGTGTGTTGTGACCATTACGAAGAAGTGGCCTCCACATGCTTGATTGTGATATGCCTTGAAGATCTTCTTTTGTTGCTCCTCCTCCATACACCTCAAGAATGTGCCTATTCCTTTCTTCTATAGAACATTCCCCATATGACATACTTTGCAGCTCTAAGGCACAAAATTCTCCTTTGCTTTTGATCGAGGCCAGGGGCAATCTCCATAGGTCAAGAAGTAAGCTATATCAACATACCAGGGGTTAGTTGTACTCACAAAAAGAACAAGAGGGAGATCCTTGCTCAAGCAATTATAGCAATTCGAACAATCCTCCCACTCTTCTCGAGCAAGAAGTCAAGAGCAAGAAGCTCACACATCCGTTCTCTCGCACCTGCTTGAAAAGCTTGATCTCCGATCATACTCCTCCACCTTTGAAACCCAATTTCCTCTTTTGCTCCCGGTCTTGTTGCATCAAGATTGACGTAACTCCTGACTGAGACCAAGTGTTTTAAAACCGGTCAAACCGGAGCGAACCGGCCGGTTGACCGGTTTAACATTTTAAAGCACGAACCGTTTAGTAAACCGGACGGTTGACGGTTTTAGCCCAAACCGTCAAACCGGTCCGGTTCCGCATCTGAACCTACCGAGTCGAAGATTTCTTTCCTTTTTTGGCATTTCTTTCCTTTTTTGGATTTTTGGTGAAAAAAACACAAGTATAGAATAAAATTTGCCATTTTTGGAAAGGGTCCGGAAGATGTAGCAACAAAAACTTGCATGTGCCATAACTTTCATTCTGTGGCTCCGTTTCAAGTGTCGTTTTCTCTAAAAGTGCATATTTTCTCGAGCTCTACGCATTGATGGCAATATTTTTCTTATTTTCATAAAATCTATTTTTGCACCTTTTTGGACCAAGCAACTTCTTGCAATCTTCTGAAAGAATCATGAGCTTTGATTGCTTGTAGACAGATTAGTAATTAAAAATATTGGATAGCTTTCCAAAACTCGGCGAGTATTCTCCCGTGCTCGGACTAATCGTCCCACCTACCAACTTGGTCGCGACCTGCTTATTCAAATGTTGACTTCACATATCAAGTTATCAACAGATGCATAGGTTTTTTTTTTTGCTATTTTAAGAGTCTTTTTTGTGTTTAAACTCCAATTTGCGCATCCTCAGACACAAGACTGAAGGCTATCGTAAAGGTCCCAACAAAAAGAAAGCATTAATAGCAATGAAAGAAAACGCTGCAAATACATGGTTTTGGCTGCAAATTTATGTTTTTTTAAAGAAATTTGAGTATTTTTTAAGTTCTTAGAGTATTCCCAGTATTGGCGAATATTGCCGAGTTTTGTTTTTTTGGGGTCTCCGTAGAGTATTTGCAGTGTGAGTATTCCAACTATCACTATATACATGAGCAAACTTTGCGTATTTTGTGTGTAATTGTTGGCATCATGGTTTCTAATTTTTCAAATATATTTCTTTCTTTAAAAATGTAATTTTTATGTGTTTTTAGTAAACCGGTTCATAGAGTTTGAACCGTCCGGTGCGGTCCCAACCCTCGACCGGTTCCGATTTTTAAAACATTGCACGAGACCATGACCACAAAACGAGATTTCGTAAGGTAGAATCTAAAATTTTTCAAAGGTGCTCTTACAACCGCATAGGTGTGCTTCTCATGTTGAGAGTAGTTAAGTTCATGTGCCTTTAGAGGGGCACTCATGAAGGCGATGGGTGATTGCACTTTGTCTTCGTTCTCTTGCACTAGGATGATAAAGATAGTATGTTTGAGGCATAGCGAGAGAGGATGACATCCTTGTTGAAGTCGGGTGCACCAAAGTGGGTGCATTGGCAATGGATGCTTTGATGGACTCAAAAGCTTCTTTTCCTTGTTTTCTCCATTTGAAGGACTCCTTAGGCTTCATCATATTTACAATATCCTTCATCAACTCCACAAAATCTATTACAAATCTCCTCGGAAGTTGACTTTGTCGAAGAAGGAATGCACCCCTCGCTTCTTGGGTAGGAAGAGATAATCTTTGGATTGCCTCTGCCCTCGCTTGATCAATCTTGGTGCCCTCCTTGCTCACGATGTGACCAAGGAGCTTTCCTTCAGTAACTCCAAATATGGACTTCTTTGGGTTCAAGGATATATGATGCCTCCTACTACAACGAACCAATACACTGCTCCATTGATTGCGGATGTTCATGTCTTTTCTTGGAGTACATGATTAGATCATCAAGGTATACTACAATGCACTTCCCCTTCAAGTCTTTAAATGCCAAATCCATAGCCCGTTGAAATGTTGCAGCTGCATTGATCAGGCCAAATGGCGTGCAGTGTTAGGCGAAGGTGCCCCATGGGGTAGTGAAGGCGGTCTTGTGGGTAATTGTCTTTCTAGAGGCTTGGTTCGGATAACGAAAGTCCACGCAGATGCGACTCTCACCACTCTTCTTTCTTATTGGTACAATATTAGCAATCCACGTTGAGTGGTGTATGGGGAAGATGATGAGGGCATTGAGTAACTTTTCAACCTCTGCTTTGATGGTTCCGACAATCTTTGGATTGTATTGCCTTTGTTGCTTTTGCCGAAAGGCATTCACATCGAGAGCTTCAAGGGAATAGAATGTTGCATTGACTACGATTGGAATGACTTCAAATCATCATAATAGTATGCAAGCACATCAAGTATCTCTTGAACAATGCGAGAAAAATTCTTCATTCCTCGGGTGAATAGCATTTCCCATGTTCACCATCCTTGGCTGCTCACTGGTTCCAATATTGAATTTTTTCGTAATTTGAAGAGGACCTTGGTTGGTTCTTTGCCTTACTATGGATGAATTGGTCATGTTTGTGTCAAACAGTTCTTCTAGAGACACCAAATTTTTCAAATCCTATTTCCTTTCAGCTGAATTACTCCCTCTTCATCCACTTGATCATTTGGATAATTGTCATTGTTGTTATTGGAAAACTCCCATGGGAGTGAGTCACTTCCTTCAAATACATGGACCTAAAGTCCCTGTTTTTTGCGGGAAGGACAAAATATGGTAATTATCTTCAAAAACTTACCACTCTCGAGTTGTTTGGCATAATTGACTAAGACCATTTCCACCGAAAATTTCTCTCATTTGAAGTCCTGCAGTACGAAATCATCAATGATGCGGACATGGCCAATGAATCGGCTCTAGCATTTTTATCTCTAGGGAATGCTTTAATGTCAAATGCGTTCAATGCAGTCCCAAACCCTATTTATGTAGTGATGGAGATGAGAATTTTTCACTTGAACAATGTCTCTTACCTACTTTACAATCAGCTCGACATCGCCCTATACAACAAGCTTCTTTATTCCCATTTCTTCGACGACTCTCAACCCAAGCAACAAAGCTTCATATTCTGCCGTATTGTTGGTGTTTTAGAATTGCAACTTGTAGGCCAATGGGAACAAATCTCCTTGTGGAGAAGATAGGACAATACCTGCTCCGGAACCAGTTGTAGAACAACTGCCATCAAACTCCATTTTCCAAACTTCTTCAGCTATGTTAGTTGGCTTTTCTTCCAAGATGGGCAACTTTTCACTTCTTTCTGAGCTCATGAAATAATTTCCATTCCCTCTTTCTTCATATGGGATTCTTCCTAATTCTTCAACCAAAGCTTTCCCAAGCTCCTGCTCTTAAAGAGGATGTTGGCTCTAGGATCATTTGATTTCTGCACGATGTATTTCATTTTCAGTTCCGGAAGAAGTTTCTTCATCTCTCCTTGTCACATCACCAATGCGGAAGACTGTCCTTATGAATTTTCCCGCCATCTCCCAACAAAAGCTTTTATTGAGTAACATTCCATATGTAGCCGACATGTCAGCTACAAGGATGGTTGCTTTCACCCGTTTTTCTAGATAAGCCACAAGGGCCATTTCTACATCTTTGATTCTCCCAACTAGTGGAACCTCCTTAGTTTCCACGGAATAACAATGGCCAAATGCCCGTGAGAGACCTAAACCTAGGGCTTGCGCAACCTTAGAGACATGACATTTTTTGAGGCACCCGAATCAATGATATAATTTTTTAGATTGGTACCCATTTATTAGCAGAGAGACATAAAAAGGTTTAATTTTACCGGTGGAGATGGGAGTGGAGGCCATGGGATTCGACTTGGGCTAGGTTCAGGAGTAGGTAGTAGGCCTTTTGATATGGATGGTACTTTGGAGGAGATGACACTTTGGACTTAGAACTACCACTTTTAATGAACTTAACCAACTTTTCAAATTGCTCGGGATGGGTTTGCAGGTACTCAAATTCTGAAATTTGGACTTTAGCCTTTTTGACATGATCAATGATATCAAAGTTGGAAAAGGGGTTCTCAGAGGTAGTGGAAGCATTGGCTTGGTTTGATTTGTAGGAAGTGCTAGCTGTTTTATCATCATTCCTATGTTTTGCAGAAGTAGGAACATCATTTATGGCGAGGTTGGACTTGCCTTGTTTTGAAGAATTCTTTCGAGAAAGCATAGTTTCGTGGTTTTTCTTGGCAGACTCCAAGGATGGAGGAAGAGGAGACCCTCTCTTTGTTATTATCTTTTCAGGAGTAGAGTCCGGGTTGAGGATCTTCTTTCTCCTTGTCTTTGTGCTTGGAAGACTTCTCCTTCTCAAGAGTCTTTAATCACAAGAATAGTTGTTCATATCCACCACGGAGTCCTCATATTAATCCTCCGATGAGGAGGCATATTCAAAGAAACCAACTTCTGCTGATCCAATTTCTTCAATCATCAGTTCACCTTCACCTTCCTCTTCTTCACTTTCGCAGAGGCTGCTTCTTCTTAGTTTTCTTCATCTGCTACATCCCGCATGCTGCGTTCACAGGAGGGGCTTCGAGAGTAAGCCTTTGAGGTGGAGGACCAATCCTCTGCTTATTTGAAAAAATTTCTTCCTGGGACATCCTTATACATGGAATCTTGAGCCAATTGCTTCTTGAGAGAAAGAACGTCATTAGCCAATTTTGAACTAATGAGTCCGTGGTTCTAGAATTTGAACTTTGAGCCTTCTCATTGCTTGAATCCTTCTTGATTTTTCCGAATATTATCAAGTCATCTTCTACCTCAATTGTAAGACTCGAGCCGGTTCTAAAGTAGTTGGTTGAGCTCTTCTTAGCACGAAACTGACTTCGACAACATGCATTAGTGAAGAACCTTAATTTGTTATCCTCGGTGGGCAGGCGAAATTTTCTGTATTTTGTAGAGCATTGTATTGAATTTAACCACAAAATCCTTCATGGGCTCATGAGGTTCTTTCTTCAATTGAGACCATTGGGCAAGAAGAGTGTGGGCATCTTCAGCTGGTTTAAATCTAGATTCAAATTTGGATTTTATATCATCCCAATTGGTAATGGATCTTACGAGTTTGTAGTGGCATCTTGTAAGGATTCCACAAACAAACGGATTGAAACATCTTCATATTCCATGCCCAACACCCCACAAGCTGTTATGAATGTTGCGATGTGATCATCAGGGTGTTGCTTCCCATCTCCTCTAAACTTAGGAAAGTTATTTCTAGATCCCTTGGGTAAGTCATGCAATGGAGGATTTAGAGCCAATGGGCCCGTGTTCTTTCCCCAAGGTACCGGTGCTTGTTGTACTGTTGTGCCATTCCAAGTTCTTCCGATTCGTCTTCTTGCGCTTCTTCCTCTGGAGGGATGAAATTCAATGGTTCAATTGATGTTTCTTCAATGGGATTTTTAAGAGGAAAAGTAGGATCAAACTCAGGAAAATATTCTCGACCTGTCCTTCTTGCTAGTTGAGTAATGGGAAGCCTAAAATCAGCTAGTTGTTCTTCGAATGTTGGATCAGTTGCACCACTAGCTCGAGTAGACCTTGTATATCTTCTTTCAGCTAGTTTGGAGGATTGATGTACAATTCAAAGCAAAATTTTTATGCCCTTATTTGTTGATCGGGGGCTTGTCTTACACGTTGCGAGAGCTTGTGCACGTTCTTCTTCCAAATCCAAAATTCTTGAGGCTGCATGGTAGTGATTAAAACTTTCCTTGTTATGCGGATGCAATTCCCCAAATCAGTTGTGACGGGGTATCCTGGAAGAAAAGGAGATTAGGTTGTTAAACCGGAGCATTTCTAGGGATAATCATGGAGGGCAAAATGCTGAGTAGCCATTAGGCTCTTACGATTTTCAAATTCTGATTTTTTTTTTTGGGTTTTCGCATATTTGATTTTTATGGATTTTGTGGTTTATGAGGTGGTGTAGAGACAACAAAATCTGCCCCACGGTGGGCACCAAAAACTGTTGGTGAAATAATTTGTCACCACACTCCACCGACACGACAACGACACGACACCGACACTCGACACCGACATCGACAATCGACACGAAACTAAGGCGACAAGTTAGTTGATTTTCACCAACGCTCTGAGACTATGTCGCTCCTCTTTGTGATGGGGAGGTTCCCATTTATTAAATGTGGATAAAACAAATATCGTGGGTGGCCAATAGGCCGGGATCACACAAGAACACTCCACTGAACTTGTGGCAAATGCTTACACCTAGTGCAAGGGAAGAATTTGCTTGAGAGGTGAGGTAAAGGGAGTGAGAAATTTGAGAGAGAGGGAGTTAATCTTGTAAATAGGCACTAGCATATTTTTACAAGATTTAACCAGAATTAATCCACACACAATTAGAAGAAAGCAACTTTGTTAATAATGGCAAGACACAATGAATCATGAACACAAAATTTCATTAATCCATTCATCAAAGGCTCTAACACCTTTCTTGGTTATACAAGATTGTCATATGCACAAAGCTGAAAAGTAGAGATGGAGGAAACATAGAGAAAAGAAATGGAAGAATGCTATCTTTTGCTTGCTTCTTAGTAGTGCAATAGCTATCTACTTAGAGACTCACAATTGACCACCCACTCCTTACACCTGAAAAACCCACTTTTGCATAGACTGTCCCTAAACCATCAAATCTTCCCTAAATATTCCTAAACCACTTCCAACACCTTCTTGGCTCTCCAATACCACCTCCGGATGATTATGAGCTTTTGGAACCTTCTTGGAGGATGCACACCTGCCTTGAAATGGCCAAAATTGGTCTTTTTAGGCCTACCGGAGAACTAGTCTTCAATTGTACTTTGTCGGATGAAAGAATTGACCTTGTCACATCATTTCAAACACTTACACATGCTTATTCAATCTGATAGGAGGATCTGCAAGGTTGGGATGATCATGACATGGACAATAGATTGATCAGGGGGGTCAGGAGAATTTGGAGGCATGTTTTCACATTTGGCTTAGTTGTCATGGTTCAAGTTTTGAATTTTTGGGCTTGCAAAAATGCATGACAATACAATTTTAAAAGCCTTTAACATGAGTTGCATTATTCATACTGATATGATTCAAATTGGGATTGTTGACATGCATTCTGGTGCCTGGTAGAGTAGTCAATGTTGTAGCATATTAATATTTTAGTGTAATTCTAGCTGTGCTGGTAATAACTACTCAAAACTGTACTGAAAGATCTGCCGGTGTGTTTATGTAGGTGCTTGACTAAACTAATTTCATCTATTTTTCAAAGCTGTACAAGAAGTTACGGAGTTGGTGATCATGAATTGCAATTTAAATCCAGTTTAGTCAGTTTTGCATTTATGATACAGAATGCAGTTTAGAAATTATAGACTTTGTAGTTTGCTTGCAATGTGCATCCAAGTAATTTGTGCGCTATAGCTTGTTTGCAAAATTTGTCAAAGAACTGGATGCCATGACTATAAGCTTGCATGTCTATATTATGTATTGATAATTGGTTGCTTCCAATGCAGAAAATTCCCTTTACCTTTTCTTTGTGCTGGTTGATACTGGTTGCCTGGTTTTGCAAGATATTAAAAATTCTGGATTATATAAGAAAGGTGCTTTTGCGAAACCTGGAAATAGAATTTTGAGGATTCTTGGGTGTTCTTCCTGAAGCCGGCATAGTGGGATGTGGTTCAATATTGCATTATTCAAATGCTGCAGCTAGTTTACATGCATTGGAATAATAGTTACGATTGAATAAAGGAACATATTCTTGGTAACCTGGTTCATGATCTTGTCAAGTTATTTTGCAAACACAGCACAAAGCATTCTGTAAGTTTCTCTACCAGAATAATTTACCCTCTTGCTCATGATCTAAATAATTATTTTCTCATGTTTAACAAACTTATTGAAGAACTCGTTATCCTGATTGATAAGCATGTTTATGAAATAATTTGCGAAGTTGGTAAAAATGGGAGCTTTTGCAATACAGTGAGACATATGCAGCATGCTGCTTGGTTTATTTTCCTTTTTTATTTGGGAGCTGGTATTCCTAAAATTCTCTATTACTGAGAACATTGAAATGATCCCTCATTCCATAAAACATTCAACTGTATGAAAGAAGAAATTCAATTGTTTATTTTGGAGAATTTCAAGATTGTCTGCTCCTTATTTTTCACCACTCTCAAAACAATTCCTGCTGTTGGCAGTTGCTTAATCTGACTGTAATAGTCTAATTATGAAATATTCATTCGTTGTTGCAAGATCATATTTCTGTACAATGCTGCCTTCTAGGCATTCAGAGGATACCATATGGCCTTTTGTACTTGAAGAGTATGTCACTTATAAGTATTCATTATGAAGCAAGACTCTAGAGCAAGTACATAGAAAAAGTTGCCAAAATGGGTGACACAAACAATGGTTCACAACTACTCTTGTGGATTGGGGGGATATAAGAGTATTGTACATAATTCTAGGTGTAGGCAATAAATGTAATAATAATATTTATATTATTATTACCTAGATACATTAGAAGCTGAACAGTCATCTTGAAGATGAACTGAACAGTCTTTTCATGTTGATAAATTTTAACTTTGTATCTCCTTTTCCAGTGAACAAGAATTGGGTTTCACGTGTCCATTTCCATTTCATTTTCATAGTCCATTCCCCAGCCTTACCATATAGTTGCATAAAACAAGTCATGCAATGGAACCTTGCTTAGACTTGAGTTTCATATAACCATTAAGTGTTGTATTTGTGGCATTGTTGTAGGGAGACGTGCCCTCACCACCTGGGATGTGTGGTGCACATGGCCTTCTTTAGTTTCTCAAATGCCTTAGTGACTGCTTTGTACTAGTGGAAGGAGTCCTTCAATAATGCTGTGAGTGGTGCTGCTATGCTGCTGTAATTTTTCATAAAATGATGATAGTAATGTGTCAGTTCTAAGAAGCTCTAGAGATTCTTGTGGATTTTGGAACTTACCATTTTATGGGTGTCCACTTTTATGCATTCATGCGAAACAATGTGACCCAACTATTCCACCTCTTTCACTCCAAAAGCGCACTTGGAAGGCTTGGTGTAAAGCTGATGCTGTTCCAGAGTAATCGACACCTGATCCACATGTTGCAAGTGTTCTTCCCATGTCTTGCTGTATATTAATATGTCATCAAAAATGCCAAGACAAATTTCCACAAAAATGGTTGAAAAGCAGTATCAAACTTTGAAACGTAGTAGATGGTGCCTTTGTGAGACCAAAAGGCACCACCAAATATTTGTAGTGGCCTTCATGGGTTCTGAAAGCTGTCTTATTTATATCCTCATCCCTGATTTGGATTTGATGTTAGCTTGGCGTAGAGCAAGTTTCGTAAATAAACAACACCATGTAACTAATCTTGCAAATTGTCAATTATTAGAAGTGGAAACTTATCTTTGACAATGTACTTGTTGAGTTCTCTTTAATTTGGGCACATCCGCCAAGTATTATCCTTCTTACGCACCATAACTACTAGAGAGGAATACACACTTTGGCTATGGCTGATAAGGTCACAACAAATTGCCAAGACTCCTATTGACAACTTCCGTTTGGCCATCCGTTTGTGGGCGATACACAAAACTAAAGTGCAACTTTGTGTTCTGTTTAAACTTTATTCCATAATGTGTGTCAAACGTGGCCCACAAATTTAGTATCTTTGTTAGATACAATATTGCACGACAGCAAAGCATGCAGTCTCACAACTTCTCTAAAAACAAGTTAGCTATATGCATAGCATTATTGGTTCTCTTACGAGCAATAAATTGAGCCGTTTTTGAGAATCAGTTAACAAGGATAAAATCGTGTCGCTTTTGTGTTTTGGGAAAACCCAAAAGAAATTCCATACTTAGATGCTCCCAACATTTCTAAAATACCGGTAGTGGTTGACATAACCCTACATTATGACTTTTCCCCCTTGCTAATTGACATACTTTGCATCTCTGCACATATCTCTGTGGACATCTATAGCCATTCGCGGCTAGAAGTTTCTCTCACTTATATGCACCAAGGTATTATTTATCCCAAAGTGCTCGGCTAATCCTTTGCAATGCTTTTTTTGTATTAAATTCTCCCTCATTGACCCTTGTGGCATGCACAATTGTGTGCCTTTAAAGTTTAAACAACCATCCTTTCTGCTAGTAGTCTAACCAAAGTGTGTGATTGATGCTCACTAGTTCTATGCATGCTCTCCATGCTTCTCCAAAATCTTCATCTTCCATGTAGAGTTCATCTCCTCGAAACCCACTATTCCCACTTGCATCTCACTCACTAATGCACATCTTTTGCTTAACGCATCTACACCTTTGTTTGAATTGCCACTTTCGTGCTTCAAGACAAATGAATAAATCGGCAAGAATTCAACCTATTCCATGTGACTTTGATTTAGCTTCCCCTAGCTATTTATGAATTGCAGTGCTTGGTGGTTTATGTACAAGACTAACTCCTTGGGTAACAAGTAGTCCCTCCATTTCTTGATTTTGCACTATGGTGTTAAACCGAATATCTTCTCCTTATGTCATTCGGTTTCTCACTAAAATATGTGATGGGTCTTCCTCCTAACTCATAACAAACTTCAATGGTTACCCCGCTCAATCACAATCAACTTGAAATACTTTATTGAAATTAGTGAAGGCCAACATTAGTTGCCTTGTGACCTCCTTCCAAATCTTCACCTCTTTTGCCAAATCCTCTACCTTTTCTCGCATCCTCCGACTCTATAGAAGATCTACCTCTTCCTCGCTATGTATGACTTTGCTCATGCGAGCGCCTTGCTTCACTTTCGTGTGCATGATTTTGTGCATCACCGCACAAGCTTCCACCTCTACGTGGGAATTTCCTCTTCCTCGTGCACTACCTTGTTACTGTGCTACTTTTTCTCTTACGCCTTATGTGCAAATTGATAGGCCTCCTCCACAGATCTCAATCTAATCATACTAAACTCATCTTGAATGGAGACATTTAATCCATTGACATACATTAAAAACTTTTCTACGTCATCCTCCACATGACCCGCTCTAATGACGAGTCTATAGAACTCTTCTTTCTTTGATTGGCTCCGGGTGTGAGGGCACTAAGTGGGGACATGATCCTAGTGGAGATCTTTTGGCTAGATTTGTCAGGATTAGAGGAGCTTCTTCCTTGACCAGAGATATCCAGATTCATGCACACTGACCAAGGGCCCCCTCTTTTCGACGACATACCACTAGGTCCACCCAGAGAGCTTGACATTCCATGGAACATGGGCGTCTCAAACAGTTTCCAGTCCCTGACACCAGACAACAACACATCACCAGTTTCTTTTCAGCTGACCTTGGGCGATAGTCGTGAGGGTTGGTGTCGAGGCCTTTCCCTCCACCTCCCTCTCTTTCCTTGTGCTCTCTTTCTTCTTCTTCTTCTTTTGTTGTTTTCGGAGACCCTCTTGGGTTTTCCCTACTGTCTCTGCTTTGCTTTGTATGGTGCAGTCCCATTGACCTATCTTTGTGGTCACTTGTTGGACATTTAATATAATTATCTTATCTTATCTATGTACTTCTTTACATCCATTCCTTCTACGCAAATTCTGCAATTATCCTAACAAGTGGCCTTCAACTTTATCATTAATCTATACCAACTCTTGAACTTGTCTTTGCCTCTACGTAAGAAAATCTTACCTTCTTGGAATCTTATACACCTTTTTACTTGAAGTACTACATTTTGGCGATCCAATCAACAAGTTCTTCGGATCTAAATCTCCCAGAATTGTAATGTCTCCTTTTCCAACGTGAGAGGTTGATTTTGGACTTCTTGCCATTGTCTTTTCCATGGCAACGAAGTGGAGTGAGCTGGAAAAGGAAGTGAACTCTCATTGCACTTTTATTTTCTAATTTTTAATGTTTTCTTTTGGTGTGTTCTTCTTTTTAGCAAGTCGGCTAGGTTTGGTGGCTTTTAAAAGCAACTTAAAGATTAAATAATCTTTATAAGGGGTTGGCCTTGCCATTTTGGCCTTTGGTGCCAAGATAAGGATATAAAAGGAGATCATGGATATCATTTGCATCATTCACTTTTGGCGCATTTTCTCTAATTGGACTTTTGGGCTGTTGCATTGTTCTTTCCACTCTTGGGTGGAAATCCAAGTGTGTGGCTCTTCCAAGAAGGACGAAAACCCTTCTTGTGGCTGGTTGGGGACAAAAACCCTCCATCCTTGTTTGATTTGAAGGCAAATTGCAGATTTGGAGGAAGAGAAGACATTTTTAGATTTTGCATGCATTGTTGGGTCTCTCCTAGGTGGAGCGACTTACCCTAATGTGGAGTTTGGTGCCTTCTAGGGCACGGAAATCAGATTTGTTTTCATATTTGGCTTTCTCATAATTTATAAAGCCGAAATCTACTATTCTTTGTGAAGTTTGGGGTTTGTAAACCCTCATTTCATAATTTTATGTGAGCTAGACTTCGCTGATTTATAATTAATTTCCAGCAGTGTTTTCCATCAGATTTCATGTTGAAAATTACTTTGGTTGATGCCTAAAATACATATTTATATTTTGGCAAAGTTATTTGAAGAGTTTCAAGTGTTTTTCATCCATTTTTACATTGCTGTTCGGAAAATCTGATCGCTGTTTTAATCAGAGTTTAAATTTTAGTTTGCTGGTCTGAAATTCAGATTTGAATTAATAGGGATTTGCGCTAATTCCTTTTTTAGTTTTTCCCTCAAAAAGGGACATTACGGTGGTATCGAACTTCGGGATTGGTCTTCTCAGCTTGAGGGTTTCTTGTGGGAAGAAATCATGGATAGATTGATGAAGGTGCAAGAAAGACTAGCGGATACCTTGGACTCTCTTGCTTCCACCATGCAAAACCTACAAAGAGGAAGGACATTCAAAGAAGAGCCTAGGGTTTCAAAGGTCAACAAGGTGGCAACTAGCTTTGAGGAGTATCAAACCCTTTCGGAGGATATTCGTGATGCCCTATCATTTTCCAAGTTTGTAGGGTGGAGAAAAGATAGAGTGGGCATTGGAACTTGGTCCAAGCCCCGAGCCATGCACAAGGGTCATGGGAAGAACATCCCAACCCTAGAGGAAAAGAGCCCCATCTTGTGGGCAAAGCAAGGAGAAACTACGAAGCTGGTTGAAGAGGAAACCAAATTTCCAAGTTCACTAGGAGAGGAGGGGCATGATCATTCCCCTAAGGTTAAGAAAGAGGAAGGTATATTGCCGCAGCTGGTTATGGAGAGGGAGCAGCCCTTGGGAGAATTAGAACTCCCCAATCCTCTTGCCACGATTGATCTCTTGGTTGGTTTTCCTAACAACACCTTAGTGACACGAGGGTTTGATGACATAGTGAAGCACGGGCCAAGGAAGGAGAAGGATCACAGTGAGCAACCTTAGAAGAACGGGAGCCATGAGGAATGAAGATTCAGCCCTTACTCCCATTTTTGTCATAAATGGTCATCATTATGAGGTAATTATTGATCATTGTTTGATTAATATTGATAGCATTTCAGCATGTGATGAATCCAGGGTGGAAAAGAAGGGTTGTGAGCAAGAAGGGCAAGCGGAAGGGATGGGTGGAACCCATTTCCCAAGGATACATGATAATAGTCAGCTTGCTGGTCTGTTTATGACAACAGACAATAAAGAGCCAAAAGATGAAGAATTAGACTTGGGTAAGAGCCACAAGGACATTCCAAGCACATGTGAACAAGGTATGTTGGTTGTGCAAAGGGAGAAAGCTCCAAGTATCGAAGAGGCAAAGGAAAAAGGGGATGAAAATCTTATTGAAAGCCCCGGGAACAAATATATTTCAGATTTATTGTTCCTTGGTTCACCATCACATGGAGCTGATCATCATAATCAGTTTGATACAAAGGTGGGCAAAATGAGGAGCACCTTGAGTAGTAAGGGGTACTTACACCCTTTCCGGAAGCCCCCAAGTTATGCATGCATCAAGACAAATGTTGCTTTAGGCACAAGGACTAAGATTGAAGTGACAAAAGGTAACCCTCTTTCCAAGGCCCATAGTATGCATGCAAAGGTAACTATTTTCTCTTTTAGTTTGGTTGGCAATCCACTTGATATACTTATGTTTGGAAGAATAATTTGGGGTTGTGTTGATGATATCTCAACAAGTCTTATATGGTCAAGAAGATTGGAGAAATCTCTCCATAAGGCTCTTGATGAGGTGGCTGGTCTATTCCTAACAGCAGTCAAAGGGAGGTCATTTGAGGGAATACTCATCCTTAACAAGAAGCCAAAGGTTACCCAAGACAAGCACCAACAACTTGGGAACAAATGCAAGAAAGAAAAGACCCCATCCGGCAAGGAAATCATGCCAAGAAAGAGTGCTGATTTAAACTCAGAAATTCTGAGTCCTAAGAATGTTATGGGCAGCCCACGGTATGAAGATATTTCAGTTTTTGCCAATATATCATTTCATATTTTCTACCATGGACAGATGGTTAGGAGTACTCATGTCTCATGTATGTTGTATCCTCCTATGTCACTGCTGATTGAATACCTTTGTGCACATCATACTTCATGGGGTGAGGAGGTAAGAAGTACTTTTTGTAGTAAAGAACATATAGATACTTGGGCTCAATTTCTAAGGTGTTTCACGCAAGTGGCATATAGGTGCTATGTTGAGTCCTTCAAAGGGAGGAATATCAGACTTCAAAATCATTATGGAAGGGAACTTTATCATGAGGTGTTTGGATCATAATGATAGTTCTAATTCTACATTTCTTATGTGGTTAACCCTTGGTTCTATAAAAATGGAAGAGTTAGAAGGAATGGGCAGCAGTATGCATCAAATTATCAAAAAGAATTGGCAAGAAGGATGGGGCCAAGCAAGGCTGGTTTCAAGGGCCTCATGATCACCAAAACTTATGAAACATATCCTCTTTGCACAAGGAAGATACCACAGCCCGCTGTCCCCATGAAAAGGTATGAGTTTTGCATTGACTTATTTGTTCTAAATTCAGCAGAATCACACATTGTTTGTGGGGGTCAAGAGCTCCTAATTTTAGGGGAAATCAACCTCAAAGTTCACAAGGAGGAGTTGGGATTCCATTTGCAAAATGAAGAAATCAAAATTCTTGAAATCTGGGAAGGAAAAGGAAGGAATGATAAGCAAGGGAAGGCTGATTTCAATGGTAGACCTGCTGTTCTTAAATTTTCAGCCTATGTAAGTCAATTTTCAGCCCCTACTGTACTCACAAATTTTTTTTTTCCATTTGATTTCAGTTTGAGAGTTGTTATGTCATGACTGTAGGGCTGAATTTGCAAAAATCAGATTGGGAGCTGCCATTAGCAGCCATGAATAACAATGTATTTTCATTTTTTGAGAGCATTCCATCATGGAATAATGAGGAAGGAAGATTTCAGTTGAAGGGAGGGAATAAATCAGATTTGATAGCCTCATTTGGAATAGGGTTCCATGTGAATTATGACCATGGTGAATTGTTTTCAACCCCTCCCCAAACTGATTTGCATTTGCTAGTGAGAGTGATAGCTTGTCAGGTTGCTTATGCATCCATTTCTTGCTTTATGTTGGAAACTACATCAGTTTGCAGGAATTTTATTACAGCTGAGCATGCAAGGAAAGGAGGTGTCATTGTTGTTTTTGAGGTAGAAGATGATGAAGACTTCCATGAAGAAAGGGGCAGTAAAGGTATGAGTTTGTTTGGGACAAAGCTCCTTCATTTAACAGGCACAAGATCCAGATTATAGGAACACTACAACATGTTCCTTTACTATGATATACTTGGGCATATGAATTGCAATTGCTTGGGGACACGCAGTTTTGGGAAATGAGGCTTGTAATGTCCCCTTTTCCAACGTTAGAGGTTGATTTTGGACTTCATGACATTCCCTTTTCCATGCCAATAAAGTGGGATGAGCTTTTAAAGGAAGTGAACTCTCATTGCACTTTTATTTTCTAATTTTTAATGTTTTCTTTTGTGTGTTCTTTTTAACAGATCGGCTGGGTTTGGTGGCTTTTAAAAGCAACTTAAAGATTAAATAAGCTTTATAAGGGGTCGGCCTTGCCTTTTTGGCCTTTGGCACCAAGATAAGGATATAAAAGGAGATCATGGACATCATTTGCATCATTTACTTTTGGCATTTTCTCTAATTGGACTTTTGGGTTGTTGCTCATTGTTCTTTCCACTCTTGGGCAGAAATCCAAGTGTGTGGCTCTTCCAAGAAGGACGAAAACCCTTCTTGTGGCTGGTTGGGGGACGAAAACCCTCCATCCTTGTTTGGTTTGAAGGCAAATTGCAGATTTGGAGGAAGAGAAGACATTTTCAGATTTTGCATGCATTGTTGGGTCTCTCCTAGGTGGAGCAACTTACCCTAGTGTGGAGTTTGGTGCCTTCTAGGGCACAGAAATCAGATTTGTTTTCATATTTGGCTTTCTCATAATTTATAAAGCCAGAATCTACTATTCTTTGTGAAGTTTGGGGTTTGTAAACCCTCATTTCATAATTTTATGTGGAGCTGTACTTCGCTGATTTATAATTAATTTCCAGCAGTGTTTTCCATCAGATTTCATGTTGAAAATTACTTTGGTTGATGCCTAAAGTACATATTTATATTTTGGCAAAGTTATTTGAAGAGTTTCAAGTGTTTTTCATCCATTTTCACAGTGCTGTTCGGAAAATCTGATTGCTGTTTTAATCTGGGTTTAAATTTCAATTTGCTGGTCTGAAATTCAGATTTGAATTAATTGAGATTTGTGCTAATTCCTTGTTCTTTAATTTTCTGCCAAAAAGGACATTACAAGAATAACTTGGAACTTCTTTGGCTTTCTGTTAATCCTCGTGATCACTTGCAAGAACCTATCCTCTTGGTCATCAACATGCTTTGCTTCAGCATCCTTGTCGTCAACGGCTCTTTTCGCATGCTCATCATCCCTCCCATCATTACCACTGCTGCTCCTCTACTTTGTGCAATTTTCATAGCCTCCAAATAGGCTTGTACGCTTCTCATCATCTCAGCCAAGTCCGCAATTTTTGGTGCTCTATTTGCTCTGATGACCAATCAATCCGCCATTACTATCTTCCTCATAGTCACACTCAACAAGATTATGATCTACACCTACTCAACAACCCAAATGATGGAAGGTGTCTGCAACTACTTTCTATCCACACAAGGTATGGAAAGCAATAAATCTAAAGATCACTCACTAGACTGATGTTGTTACATTCAAGCACACTAGATTTTGCAACATGACTTAAAATCCTTGCTTTGGTACCAAACTGATGCAATTGCGGTTAGGTGTTCCAATGAAGTGATGCTTTACACCTCATCTTGCATCTTGTTTGAAAAATCTGTTGCCTCTGTTGCTGCAACTCTCTCTCCCACAACCTTCAAGCCTATCCTTAACATGAGTAACATCTCTCCTTGCCCATATTTGTTTATATGGGTTTACATTTGCTTTTCATTTTCTTGAACAACTCTTGTGCTTCCACCGCCTCCTCTCTTCTTGCAATCACCATGGGCATGAGGACATTCATATGCGTGATGTCCAACTTATCCATGCTTGAAGCATATACCACTGAATCTTCCTTCTCGATGTCTCACTCTTGCTAAGGTGGTTCTTTCTCTAGTTTGCGGTCCTTCCGCATTGCTTGCACCTTCCTCACCTTCTTGCTCACGTGCTGCTGGTTCTCTACTGCTGCTTAGCTTTACCTTGGCCATTGTAACATTCCGTCTGCGCGCTGACTTCTCCTACATTGTCAAGGGCATATTGGTATGCCTCTTCCACTGTCTGCATCTTCACTATGCTGATCTCGGATCAACCACCAGTCTATTGTATACTGCAGTAAATTCTCTTGATCCATCTCGCTATGACCATCATAAATTGTGATTTTGTAGAACTCCTCCATGTATTCTTTCACACTTAGCTCATTTTGTCTCAAATTCTGCAACTTTTTCAATAAATCCAACTAATAATCACCAGGCATAAATTTCCCTTTCAGCTTTGCAACCATCCGCGCACATTTGGTGATATTGTCTTTACTTTTCTATTGTGCGCCAGCTGAAATTTCCACCACAATGTTGTATGACCTTTCAACTTGGTTTGCGCGATCTTCAACTTGCGCTTGTCTTCAACCTCAATGAACTCAAAATATTCTTCCATCTCTGCGAGCCAATAAATTAGCCCTTTTGCATTTAATGTCCTAGAAAAATAAGGAACTTCCATTTGCACTCCTCTTCCCATCTTTGTTATGGCTTTGAGAAACCTTTCTTCTCCACTATCCAATTGTTCAGGTGTCTGACTTGCTTCCTCTGTTCCACCTTCAATCACTTTTGTGTTTTCTCTTCAACAACACTCGCATCATCCCTTGAGACAAAACCTTTTCTACTGCAGTCAAACTGATCTGCATTGTCCACAACACTTCCATGATCCAATCAAGTCTTCCGACCACATTATTGACTAATGTGTCCCCTTGCTGTTCTCTTCTTGGCAGCATCTTGTCTTTTCACAACAGCAGACCTGCTACACCTTGCAAACTTGCACAAGTTGTACCTCTTGCTTGCTTCACCACATTCTTTACCCACCTTGTAAAAAAATTGAGAACTTTAGATGTTCGCTCTTTTAACCCAGAGTTGTGCTTCGCTTTGATAGCAAATGATGCAGTCATGGTTAGGGGTCCCGATGTAGGGATGCTTTAGACCATGCAATTTTAATTAACAACACACTTCAGATTTATTGCAACATCTTTAATTCATCAACAATGGAGATTACAAACACAACCTCATAAATTCTGCCAATTATGGATGATTATGACAGTAACACACACAATGCCGGCAGGCTTACAAACAATCAAACACCGCAATGTTGCCTCAGGTGATTCAATCCCACTAGTCCTTCCAGATCTACACACAGATCTCTATTGCAGTATTCCTTACAACTGTACCTTAGCGATTCCTCATGGGATTTCCGAATGTCTTTCTCTAGTGTAGTGATGTGTTTATATAGATACACAATTAGCTACGTACAATATTAGGCTCAACTACATCCTACCCATAAACATATTAATTGCATTGCAAATATTAAATGAGGAACAAGGCCCAAAGAATCCATAACAAAGCACAACTTGATGCAAACATGAGTTGGTCCAATGAACACAACTTGAAAATAAGTCATTGTCAAACCCCTTTGTGATCTCAATGTTGTCAATCAGATGATTCTGCCATTTGTGCTATTATATCTAAGAACCTTATGTGCTATTGTGCGAGATGTCTAAGCACACCATGCCTTTAAGACTTTCCTGTGCGGAAGTCCAATGATCTCGCGGTTCGTAGGTAGATGCCAATATAAGGATGATTCTCTCCCTCTAATGTGAGCCTTTGAAAGTGCACTATTCATTGCCACACATGTTTTGAAGGTTTCCTAGTTCTACACCATCTTCTAGTCATTTGTGCAAATGTTTTGATCCCATGCCAAGACATTCAAGCTTCTTGCCATCCCCAAAAGTGAAGTCTAAGCACACCATGTCTTCAAGACTTACCTGCGCAGAAGTCCAATGATCTTGCGGTTTCATGGGTAGATGGCCAATATCCAAGATGATTCCCCCTTCTAATGTAAGCCTCTCAAAGTGCACTATTTGTTGCCGCACACATTTTGAAGGTTTCTTAGTTTGGCACCATCTTCTAGTCATTTGTGCAATGTTTTGATCCCGTGCCTAGACATTCAATCTTGGTGCCATCCCCAAAACCGTATACGCATAATGTGGAGGTGCCACAATGCATGGTGTACATTCATTGTTTGCGCAAGACCTTCTAGCCATGAAATCACCAGTTCTGCTCTGTTCATTGGATATGGACTTCCGCCAACTTTTATAGAGTTGTCTAGATTCTGAACAACATTGGGAACCGTTTTGAAACAATTTGCCAATGCTGCACACAAGAATATGTACAAACACAAGTCTACTCTTAACTATTTTTGGTTGATGCAAGATTTTATGTGAACTTGAATGCTCCTGCATCACTATGTAGGTATGTGGACATATTCTACTATTTCTAATCAAATTATCGATTATTTAAGTTTATCAATAATAGCTTCTCTAATCAAATTATTGATTATTTAAGTTTATCAATAATAGCTTCTTTCTGAATTATACATGTTTCTTTTATTACCTGCCTTGTTTTGTTGTACTTGGATTAACAGTTTCCTTGTTATATACCCATTTTGTACCACATGGTCCTGTCAGCTATCGAGTCTTGCAGTCACACTTCATTGCATGTCCTATCCATCTAATAAACCAAAGTTTGCTTCTTAGAGCTGATTTACAAAATGTTTTACATAATCTAATTTTAAAAATAGAAAGCAAACTTTCCAGAATGCATTGAATTCTGAGTTATTGCTGTCCGAGTATGGTCATTTGTTGTCTGTTTCAAAGATCTGTTTCCATTACTGATACTGATGTAAGAGGGCCCTTTTTGCAAGTCATGGAAATATTTGTGTTAATGATTGGTCCAGAGTAATCTTTTCTGTCTGTTTGTAACCTCAAATATGAGCAGAATTTCAAGGATGTGAATCATATGCTTTCATTTATAGAATTTGGTCTTTTGTTCTAATTTGTGAGACTCTATTTTGGGAATGATCTGCAGTTTTTACTTTCCTCATTTCAAATGAGTACTGCTGCGAGTGGATTGTTGAAGACAGGTGGCTCTGTTCATCCTCTCTTGGTTTCCTTGGTAAGTTTGCCAATAATTGAAATATGGACAACAAGATTTGCATGGAGATGTCTTTAGTGTACACAAACTGTAACTCTATTAGAATCAATTATTTGGAGGTTTTTCATTTTCATGTTTTTCAGTGATGAACCAGGAAAATGGAAGAGAAAAAATTTCTAGACATGAATTTCAAGGAAGACGATCATTCTCTTGATCAGAAAAGTTGCAGGAACTCGTGTTAAAAAATAACTCTGCTGGGTAGCTTTGAAGCAAGTATGAAGGACTGTCTAAAACAGACAAGCTCACAGGTGGCACTAATCAGAGCAAGTCCATCTCATTCTAAAACTAAATGGCAAAATTGCCGAGTTGGATGTTCCCCAGGAGAAAGAGCAAACTTTTCCGGTGTTGTTAAATTGGAAAATGTGAGGCAAAGGATCATGTCCTGCTGATCTGTAATAAAAATGGCAGAACAGGAATCCAATTCTCAGCTACATCTGTTCCATGACGTAGATGCATTTGAGTCCTTTGATGAATGCTAGTTGAATTGCAGAATAACCAATGGGATCTATATTTGAAGAACGCAAAAACTTCTTTAGTTATGTGCCAGATATCTTTGAAGAATACCCCAAAAATTAAAAAACTTTTAGTTCTGTACCATAGTTAACCCTGCAGGCATAAGAAACGGCTGAGAATGAAGCCTGAATCTACAACAATCATTGTTTTGAATTTATTAAGCATTTCACATGTAATTATATATTTCTATATTCTGTCTAGGGAGCATTTTTTAGATTTTGGGTATTTGTATGCAATGGTTATGCAGAGCATAACACCTAATAGCTGCAAAATGTATTTGAGAAGATGTGATCACAGCTTGCTTTCATGAATCTGCAACAGACCTGTAGAAGTAGTGGTTGGATATTGATTATGACTGTGGACTATGTATTCGTGCATATTACAACATATATTATTCTTATTCATGTAGTTTTATAATCATAGTTACATACCTTTGTTCACATTACCAAAACCTTTTCAAACACAACTTAGGCTATACTTAAAGATGCATGGACCTACTAATGTGTAAGTTGTAGCTTTGTAAAACTGTCTATTGGAGATGAAAATATTAAACAGGCGATTTGTGACAAATCTATTTTTAGAATAATGAATGTAAAATATCAAATTGGTTTGATACTCGTTGGATAAAAAACGACTTAGCAAGGATTGAACTAGGATTACAACAAAATAATTTAGTGAGATACTGGTTAGTGAGAACCACCTATATGATGCTTCGAGGTTGGCTTTGAAAGAACTAGGACTTTTTTTTATGAATAGCATGAAGTCAGAAATTTCTCAAACAGAGAACAAACTGTATGGAAAAGGTACTCGGAACATGTTAATAAATAGCAGCATATCTGGGTTACAATTTAAAGCTACAAACATAAGTAGCTGCAAGTCTAAATTGTTGTGGCCATAAGGGCTAAGCATTAGGAAAATAAATGCATTTTATTGCTAACAGAGGTTAAATATACTTCATCCATCCATCTATTTATTTTATTATTTACAACTTGGGTAAGAAGTGGCTTGTTTTTTCAAATTGGAAAACATTATTATATTAATCAATGGAATGTCAAAAATACAAGGTAGTTACCATAAAAGGACGGTCGGTTGGAGTATGTACCTGATCTCCATGCCAGCAAAAACATGGCTTAAAAGTTAGGGAAAAAAGGCCATAAGAGGTGGCTACACATCAACAGTATCCAGTAAAACACGTTAAAAGAAAACATTGAGAATAAAAATAAGGAAAAGGTTCATCACAATATTATTTATTTCTAGATTACATCAAGTATCTATTACACGTTTGGATGCAAAACTTAGCACAATAATGTTACTTATGTTCATTGATAAAGAATTAAGTTATGGTATATATACATATAGTGTACAAGATACGTATCACAAGAGATATGGGGATGATGCTCTATATGAGGATCAAGACGTGTTACAAATGCAAAACAAATATTGAGTGAAACCAAAACTAATGGAATTGAAACAAAAATTACATTACTGTGTTTTCCTCATATGATACTCTCAAGGGAGATGTAGGGCTGCTTATCTTGTACCTATCTTCTTGCTCTCAAATGTTGTATATGTGCATACATATGTTACAAAGTAGTGAAGACATACCAAATTGTTATGGAAGTTGAATTGCTTGGGCTTACATGTATGGTTCTTCACTTTCTAATTGTTCTGTGGCTTGGTTGTCATGTGCGCTATATGTTGTTAGATGCTTTTGCAGAATGCAAGCCTTGAAAGCACCACTTTGCATGGCATGGAGTACCCACATTGCTAGGTGAGTTTTGAAGGCTTTGAGTAGCTACTATGTGTCATGTGGTGCCTCATGGTACGGTGAGGTGCTCAAAGGTGATGTGTAGAGGTGAACAATATTGTGAGATGTGAGTGTTACACAATACTTCAAGGTGCTATGAGTGCTAAACAATATTGTGAGGTGTTGCAAGATATTGCGAGGTTTTTCACGAACTACAAAGTTGCACCAAACAATGTTGAGAGTGAATCTCAAAATATGACACTCGGCTGCAATGTAGAAGGGGTTAGTGCCCCTCAACCTTGCAAGGGTCAATCCCTAAACACATGCTCCACACCTTTTGGGTGAACTGCAGAGTATGGTATTCTAAGTTGTGTGGTATGTTCCTTGGTGTTGCACATGAGGCACATGATTTGAGGCGACGTGCACAAAACCTTAAGCATGAATGTTATGTGACATGTTTCTGGTATTGTGTAAGTGGTCCATGATGCAAGTTGTTGTGAGGTGATGCACAAGTGGTAAGAGTGCATTATGGTGCGTCTATTTGCATAACAATACACCAAGGCTAAGAACGAAGACTTGTGAACAAAATGTGGGTGACACTTAATATCTAATTTTCTGGACTATAATGTGAGTCTTGGCAATTTAATGCTAATACTCATAGTTGTCAAACATTGGCTATGTATTGTTAGGGTTGAATGGCTCAAAATATATAACATTACAAGGGAGTAATTGTGAAATGGAATGTTATGAATGGTCTCAACTCATGCATGGAGTGATGGGTTTGCCTTCTTACGTGATAGTTGGTCTTATGAAAGTGTGGTATAATGATAAGAAATTTGGCATGGTGCAAGCTTGAAAAGTGCAACCTAACATGACACAATGTGATGCGAGTATCAATGTGTATGCAATATGTTGAAAGCTATTTGCAGAGTTTGGTTAAAGTGTGCCATGTCACTTGGCGTTGAGTGTGTGAATGTCACAAGTGTCAAGAGGTACACGTGTAGGATGTGTGACATTTAGATGTTTGCACAATGTTTGTTAGTCCTTTACCTCAACTTTGAAAAGAAATCAAACAATAAACTTACACATGAAGCAATACTAACAAAATTTTAAGTTAAAAAACAAAATAGGAAAATTGGCATACATAAAAACACAAGATTTGCCACAGGAAAAAACCCAACACAATAATCTTCATCTTTATCAAGGTAACTCAAAGCTGTTTTCAATAATCTTCTTCCTTATATTTCAAAGTTATTCCTTACCCTAATGCATGTGTGAGTATATGTAGGCACATGAAGAGGTAGTTGTCTAAGTGGTATTACATTATAATGGGTACCAAAACCATGGGCCAAGAAAACAACCCATAATAGTTCCACAAAACATGGGTTATGGAACCACACATACAAGTGTGGGTTAATGTAAGCATTCGGGTATGAAAATACATATAAAGACTCCACTAAACATGTCAAATTATATGTCATGCTTGTGTATACAATATATAAAGGAGCTAGATCATGCAAAATATACAACAAATTTCAACAAACTTGGGTGTTCCAATCAAGCCGAGTGATGCCTATAAAAGCATCAATTGATTGTGATGAAAACATGGGCACTATCATGAAAATCAACCAACGTGGAAGTCCTTATCAATGTGTGCTACCTTGAGGTGAGCCAATCTAGTGGAGCGTCGAGTGACGATAACTATTTGTGATGGTTCGAGTTTGCACCTTATGTTTGTGCATATTGAATGATGTGGAGATGTCACACACCGTACCAAATGTTGAGTTGAATTGGTCATTGAGTTATGATGAATGACGCCAAGATTAATGATTAAAATATAGTCCATGAGGTGTTGCCCCACCTCATAAGGGTATTGCTCTTTGAGTGCACAAGGGGAACCCCTTAACTCATATTGGGGCATTTCCCCTTTAGGATTGAAGAGAGCATTGTTATTTGTTAATATACGCATTGTGTACTTTTGCATTTTGTGAGATGTGCACGTTGACCAAATAACAAGAATATTACGATGAAAAGGTGGACTTGAGTGACCCCTCCATCACTTGCATTATTTGTAAACCCTTAGAATAAATGGTCCCCACTACTTTTAGTTTTGAGTCCACACAGGGTGATGGCGTTTAATCATTGCTCCAAATTATGTTTTATTGTTTTGTTGATGTCGATTCCAATCCCTAAGAAGGCATGTGAATATCAAATACTTGAGAAGAGACATACATCTACCTAACTATTGTTTGGTGTTGTAAGATGCTTGTGGGGAAGGGTGGCTTGGGTTGTTTTGTGGTTAAAAAAATGAATTTTGATGATGTTCAAGAGTGTACCATTACTCTTAGTAACATGGTGCGTAACTTGTTATGGATGTCTTTTAATGCCAAAGGACATATATGAGGTTTGTGAACTCTATCGGTAAGAAGAGGGGTGTATGTGTACCCATGTTGCCTTCTTGAGGGATGCGTAAAAACTCCATAAATGTGAGACCATATTACAAGTGAAGTATATCCATGTAAAATGGATGTTTTATGCTTAGGAAATTTGCAAACCCTATAGCTTGTATGGAAACTTGTGCAAAATTTTGATACCATTGTTGTGGTTTTGATTATGCGGTATGCCAATTAGAAACAATGTCATAATGAACCTTATTTTACTCTAGACAATAAAAATAGAATGACAATGATACCAATGTTGTGTTGTTGAATTATTAGTAGACCAATAAAAAATAACTCGATATTGATACCAATGTTGTTAATCCCGGGTTAATCCAATCAAGGTAGTGCTTGATACCAATGTTGCATGTATTAGGAGAGTACATTTGGGGGAAGCAAGTCTAGTGTCAAATACCAAAATCTTGCAATACAAGAGTGAAGTTAAGAAACCCCATAGAATCTAGCTCTAATTACATGAAGCTTCATGCGTAAGTGCAAGACATGTTGTTACATCAAAAGTTGGTCTACATGCCATGTGGAATTTTCAAGGTGATGGTACAAAATTCCATGTGGAAAGCTTTAGTGAGGAGGTGACCCTTCCGAAAACTACTCAAGTCCATCCACCGATATAATTTTATAGAATGGATAATCTTCTATGTAGTGATGTTATAGGACTAACATGTGGATCAGAATCACTACTTTCCCAAGAACCAATGCGATGAAGATCCAAACAATGTTAACTTATATGACCTATATACTAGCAATTGCTACATGTTATTGGAGTATGTTGTGTATCTTCACAAAAAGCTGTCTTTGTGACTCACACACCGATTGAGCAACAAGAAATTCTTGGCTTATTGAATCAACACGGGTTTCCATAGAGGTATACGTTGTGTTTGACAATAGTGTTGTGCATGGTGTTGTTGGGAGGCTCTTGCACTTTCCTAATGATGTTGTTGCATGAGTATTGGCAAGAGGCTCACTCTCATTGAATTGGTGATTGTGTGGAGTATTTTGAGATGCGTGTGTGACTTCTTTAGCGTAGTCATAGAGATGTTGGGTTAGTGCGCTTGGTGCACAAGTGGAAACACTTGAACCATGTGTTGTAGGGTTTGATGTGGAAGCATCATCCCCGCTTCAATGTCCCGAGAAAAGTGTACGAAACCTTCTTTGATTGTGATGTAACCATGTACACTTCTCGGTTTGCACCTACCTAACCTACACACCTCTCAACTTGGAGTTTTGCCTTTGCACCATGCATCTCACATTGTGCACATGCACACAATATTGTGGTTGTAATGTCCCCATTTTTGAAGACCCTTAGCCTATCATTCCCCGTGGGCTTTAGGGATGTTGCAAGGGGAAAATTATATTAAATAATTAGATAATATTGCCTAGAGAGTGATTTTAATCATTTGACATTATAAAGCAATATTTATTTAATTATTTAATATTTATGGAGCAAGTAATGTATTTAATTATTTAATTAAATTCCCAAAATGCAAATTAAAAAGGGGAATTAATTAAATAATATTTAGGTGGCTTTTAAATATTAAAATCACCCTTTGAAAAGGGGACGCCACACCTAGGGAAAATAAACTACTTTTATTTAATAATTTCCCTCTCCTAGGGATTTCAAATTTTGTGCCTCCTTGCTTATAAAAGGAGTGCTAGGATCATTGTTAGACTTATGTTATGATGAGATTTATTTGATACTCCATGCTTGGAGTTGGGATGCATGCCCATTAATGCTCTCTCTCTCTCTCTCTCTCTCTCTCTCTCTCTTGCGTGGGAAGTTAGTGAGGTTTTGATCAATTGAAGTATTCTCTCTTGTTCCATTTGTTGAGTTCTCTTGTGTTGAAGTATGTTCTATGCATGATTCATACTTGCTAACATTGGCGACTTGCTTTGGGATGTGGCACATTGTTTGATGAGGATATTTGAATGATTAGTGGTGATTTTTATGTCTTTATGGTCTGACTTTAATGCTGTAATTATTCCAACCATGACGACTTGATATTGGTCTTGTTTTGGCATGTTTTAAGGGTAAATCGTCTATATTCAAGATCTGATTCGTGTTGGCTTATTTTTGCCAAGTTTGGGCAGCTATTTTGAGTGTATTGAAGGGTTATTAAGTGTCAGAAAATATTTATGCAATTTATTCTAACCCAAGCAACTGACTTGGGGATTTTGGGGGTTGTTTTGGAGGGGTTTCAATTATCCTAAAGTTCAAATCTTTAGTTCTTAGGAAATATTTTAATTTATAGAATTATCTGCATTTTATTTGAAGGGAAAATATGGAATATTGAAGGAGTTATGAATTTTAGAAGATTTCAACTATCTGTTAGCTATTTGGTTGCTAACAATTAAATATTAATTTCAGATCTGCAGTTTGGGATCAATTTAATATTGAATGTGATTGTAGCAATTAGGAGAAATAAGGAGAAGGTGATTCTATAATTTTTGGAGTAGATTTGGTGCCCTAAATGTGTTGGGCGACCTACTTTTTAGGGCAAAATTAGGGTTTCGTGTTGGTTGTATGAAATCTGATTTTTGCATATTATTCTTTATTTTTTTTGGCCCAATATCAAAAATTTCAGCTCATTTGGTACCGCTCTAGCCAAAGATTGAATTTTTGAAAATTGCAACAGTTGGGGTTTGAAAATTAATTATTTTCGAGCGTGTGATCAGTTTTATCTTATTTCCTAACTTGTCCTAGACATGGACATTACAATGGTGCAACACAAAAATCCCCTTTGTGCAAAGCCCCATGAGCTTCACGTAACCCTTATGGAATCTCGTGCCCCACACAAAGTTTTCATTACTTCACAACCACACATCACCTTTGTGGCACAATCCTATGCAAAACCTTCATTACACACAACTTCTTACAGGTAAGCAGATGAGGCATTCCTTGATTTATCATGGCTTTCCAAGAGGCACTTTCTAATCGTGAAGCATGTAATATAATCTCTTAGAAAATTGTATGACAAGAAGATCGACCACCACATACTTAGGGGGAAGTTTAACTGTCATTTACTTGGAAAATGAATGAATTGTAATTGTCCCCAATTGTAATTGCCTTCTTGTCTTTATAGCATACGCTAAGGGTCAACATCCTTGAGAACTAAATATGATAGTATTTATTATTGGCATGCCATGAGTATCAAATATTTCTCACGCATCTGTACATGCACACTCGGTTTAAGAAGACTAGGGAAGTGTTCCTCTTCGACCGCATGACCCTATTCTACTAGCCTTGTTAACATTGTACAAACCTATACTTTCCCCTATAACTTTATATTGAGAAGTTACATTTCCTACAAACATACTTTTGCTTATGAATGTGTGTTTTGATTTACTAATGTAAATAACTAGTGTGCAATCTCTATAACCTTCACATTTTATTTCTAAGCACATGGTCCCTTTACATAATGTCACGAACTGCGGTGTAGATCATTAGGATCATAGTATGCCTCTTGTTTATGCATGTAAAAATGCGAGAACAACATGAGAAGGAAGGAAAATAAGTTTGTTCGATTTCTACCAACTCATAAGAAAATTATAGTAAGAAAAAAATACTTAACACCTATTTACATCTTGGGGTAACCCAAAACAACCAAAATCTCATTAAGTATGCTTTAGAACCACAAAACACCAAAATATTTGGCTAGTTTCACGAGTTGATGTTTTAGCTCAACATGGAAAACTCACCCACTTTCTTAAGTCATCTCAACATCAACATCAAACCCCTTTCAAGGACCAATTGAATCATGAAATTCTAGTATTCAAAGTCAAGATTTACGCTGGAACATTGGATATGTGAACTTGTCACCTTAAGGCCTAATTATCTTTCAATTGGTTTGATGATGATGAGATCAACTTCTTAGTGCCAAATGTGTTCATTTCAGTTCCCAATAGTGGGATGTATTTAATGTTCAATGCAAGAAATCCTTCGAGCACATCCGCACTTGGGGAGGATTTTTCATCTTGTGCGAAGGAGTTCTATCCGATTAAACACTACAAGGATGAATACATCAAGTTCGGAAGATTTTACAAATAAGGAGCATTCGATGGAATACTACATCACCAAGTTCCATGACTATGTTGCTCGACAACATAAGGACCTCATGGAGAAACATAAGGTGTTGAAGTACATTAATGGAATTTCACCATATATACACACCAAGATGGATTTCTTGACTTACAACTCTTTAGGGAAAGCATATTGCAACACTTCCAAGATCAAACTCAAGGCCAAGATGAAGCAAATTTTTCCTCTCGATTTAATGACATGCACAAAAATTTTCCACCGCACTACACCCAATCTAATGCTCATGCACAATTGAATTAAAACATGTCATATAAAGGAGACAAACCTACAAAGGTTGCACAACATTAGAAGGATCCTACACATTATAACTTATTAAATGAAGGTTGCATAACATCAAAAGGGTCCTAATCATTCTAAATTATTAAAAGGAAGGATGAAATTAGATGACAAGTGGTTCCACCCAAAATGATTCTAAATGTCATACACATCAATCCTTGCTTGCGTAATATACATCAAATCATGCAAAAACATATGACATCAATCTAGACATTTCTTATCTTAGCACCAACACCACGACCATAAACACCTATGAGAAGTGTGAACTCATATGACCTGATTTTTTGGTAAAGGGTCAACGTCTTCATGTTTCCATTGATACTTGGAACCATAAGAACATCACTTAAGCAAAAACCCAATGCTTTGGCCATTCCACTATCGTGTGTTGCAAACAATATTCTTTGGGGTGGCCTCAATATAGAAAGGATATCTTGGTATTATGGAAATGCACATTCTAGAATGAAGTCAATCCTATGGAGGACTTCGTCACTCATGACATTGTGAACTTAGAAGTATATGGAATATTTTTGTGGAGACCGTACTTTCATGATTAACATGTTACATATCAAGAAAATTCACAATGTTGGACACTATGTGTAAAATATCAATTCTTTAACATCTTGAGTCAGCTCCAACTACCAAACAATGCCACAAACACATTTTGGACACACCAAACTTTGTGTTTCTCATGGTTCACCCTAAGACATGTTTATGGGAAAGAGAAAACATTGATAGTCTACACAACAAATTCATGGTCACATCTATAAAAAGTCAAAAAGTTACTTTGAAGTAACATAATGAAGTATTCATAGAGCTTGATGGTCTTCCAACACAAGGCATAGTAAAACACCTCATAAATTTGATACCTAGTGTATGCATGATAAACAAAGCTAAGCTAATTACTAGAACCTAACACCAAGTAGATTCAATAACTAAGCTAGTTCAACATAAACATCAAGATAAAGCCATTAAAAGGAAAGCTTAAACTAATGCATAAAATATTAAAAACATCAAATGCAAACCATCCTTTGATTATTTATATGGGCTTTGGATTGTAGATACTTCCTTTAGTGAGCCAAACGTAACTACGTGCATCAAAGGATTTATCCAAGGAAGAGGAAGAGATCTCACCAATATGGCTTAATTGCCATTTTTGGTTCTTCTCTCTCTCTCTACAATTTGCCAAGTAGAGGATGGAAAATGTTACTTGATCAATAAGCCTTCCAAGATTGAAATGCTCTTATCATATGCAGATGTCTTACAAGGACATGGTGTAAAGAATGTGTAAAAGGGGACAAGGTTCTTTATATAGTTTTCTAGATTGGAGAAACTTTCATTCTCATGAATGTGGGATAAAAATAACTTTTAGGATTAGAAAGTGATAAGTATGCTTAGGAATGGTTAAGTATGATTAGGAAAGATTAATTAGAATTTGCAACTCATGGGAGTTGGGTGTGATTTAAATTAATCAATTAGAATTGATTAATAGACCAAGTTAGGCTTGTAAAAGCCAATTGGAGGGAAATTAGTGGAATTTGAATGATTAGAAAGGGGATTTACCCAATGAGAGGGTAAATTCAAGTTTGAAAGGTTAATTAATTAATATTGGTTAATTAATTAATTAATTAGAATAGGATTATAACTAACAAAGTAATGTTAATTTGTATCCAGAATGAGGAGGAGACTAGTTAATTAACAAAGTGTCGTTAATTGACCGAGATGGAGGGGAATGTTAGCTAATTAGTGAGAAAGACGCTAATTATAACCAAATGATAGAAAAGAGGATAAGAAGTGCAATTTTAGTGTTAAAACTACATAGTCATATTTAGGTGTCTACATTTTCCCCTCTTTGATGTGGTGTAGCGCGAGCGATGCCACTTCAAAGATAATAGACAATTAAATTTTGTAATGGTAGAAGAAAAATTAGTAGGATGGAGGATTCCCCTCGAGTGTCGATGGGGTGATAGAAGAGGTTGATGGATGCTTGAAAAGAAGAGAAAAGCAATCCTACTTGAAAGACAAGCTGATTGCGATAGGAAGAGATGCTTTTCTTAACATATCTGTTGAAGAAAAATCATAGTGGTGGAAGGGATCAAGCTTGGAGTGGTTGGCCATTGTTTGATTTAATTGATTTGAAATAGGATCCCATGCCTCTTCGTGTAGAAGAAACAAGGGAGGGAGAGGGAAGAAAATGATAGGAAGAAGAATTGAGAAATTATGGGTAGAAAGTGAATTAGAATGGAAGATAAGATAGATGGGGAATGGGAAGATCACGATGTAGTTGACATACCATCCTAGCTTGAAAGTAGCTTTTTATTTGATATAAACACACAACAAAAGGGTAAAATGACATGAAAAGCCATAATACTGATTTTTGTTCCATTCTAAAGAACTGACTCAAAAAAATATACACAAGTAATGCAATACGAGAAAGTAAACAAGCAAGAAGGCAAACAAACAAGCACACACAAACAAACTTAAACAAACAACATTCAAGAGAGTTGTACCAATGTTTTTATTATCTAGCTTCAGTTCCCAAATGTTTGAGTTATACGACAAGGGTTAAAATGATGCCCTAAGAAAGGATACATACAAGGGAATAGACATAGGACATAGAAGTCCTATGAAAAAGTAATGTGGAGTATGAAACTGTCTTGAGCAACGATATATGCAAGGGAAGACAGAAATAGCAAGCAAGCCAACTTTGTTAATGAAGGAAGATCAAGATGATCTACATGTCGTGCGCTAAAACAAGCAAACACTGAAGTAAGATGTTTTGTAGGATAGTTTTTTTTTTTTTAGGATTTTGTGTTTTGTGAATGTTTTGGATTTTTGATGTTTTACCAATGTTTTTGGATTTTTGAAGGTTTTACCAATGTTTTTGGATTTTGAAGGTTTTACCAATGTTTTTGGATTTTGAAGGTTTTTGAAGTTATGTACAGAAGAACCAAGCACCAAGATGCCCCCAACGAGAGTTGAGAATATACAAGGGAAAATCCTACACATATATACAAGAAGAGGATCAGCGGATCAAGGCCAAGAGGGATAGGTTCAACAATATAACACACAAACGATAAATGGAGAAGCTAGGAAGAAGTGACCATGCCCCAAAGATGAGGTGCTTGTGAACAATAGAATTCTCCTATAGTGCCGAGAATCAGTTTTCACCAAAGGACCTATCCAAAGTGCCATAATTGGGTAGTTTTCACATTTTCATGAATTGGTTCCTCTTTACTCTTTTAGATTTTTTAGATTTTTGATTGGTCTTCATGCTCGGGCGTAGAAGCGCTTGAGATGCATAACATTCATGGGATCCTGAAGTTCATCACCTTTAGGATAAGGAAAGCTTATAAGCACTAGAACTAAATTTATCCACCACAATGTATGACCCTAACCAGTTAGGCTCAAACTTACCTTTATTTTCATGTTCCTTGGTGGTATTGAACTAATTCTCTTTAAGGACAAGGTATCCCACCTCAAATTCACGAGGGATGATGTGTTTTTGTAGCTCTTACGAACTCGATTATGATACACTTTGAGATGATCTAGAGCATGGATGCATTTTTCATCAAGAAGTTCAAGCTCTGCTAGCCTAGCCACTCTATAATCCTCATGCTTATCTAGATAGTCTTGCAAGGATATTGTTAAAGAGGGAAGCTCGATCTCTAAGGGAGTAATGGCTTCAGTGCCAAATACAAGAGAATACAAGGTTACACCTTTGGGTATGCGGATAGAAGTTCCTTAGGCCCAAAGAGCATGATGGATTTGAAGGTGCCAATTACGTTCAATTTTACCAATATATTCTCCATGATTTGAACAATATTTTTTTTTTAGGCCTCATCTTTCCCATTACCTTGAGGGTAATAAAGAGTAGACCACTTTTGGAAAATTTTAAAGTGTTGGCATAGTGTCTTCACCTGTTTGTTCTTATATGATTTTCCATTGTCGAATCTGATACAAAGGGATGTCATAGTGCCAAATGATGTGATTCATGATGAACTTGGATATCTAAACACCAATGACATAGGTGAGAGGAACAACCTCCACCCATTTGGTAAAGTATTCAGTGGCAGTGATAATATGCTTATGGCCATTAGAGGAAGTTGGTGTGAGCTTCCTATGATATCGATTCCCCACTTTAAAAATGGCCATGGTGTAGTGATAGGTTGCAAAGATTGTGATGTAATATGTATTATATTACCATACTTATGACATAGCAGACATTTCTTTACATACTTGACAACAATTTGTCTCCATAGTAGGCCAATAGTATCCTACACGCAAAAACTTCTATACGAGGACCATGTCGCTAGTGTGAGCACCGCAAATGCCTTCGTGCACCTCTTTGATTGCTTGGACAACTTCCTTAATTAAGACAACGTAACAGAGTCCCATTGTAACCTTGATAATAGAGAGTTCCCCCAAGTAGGGTATAACACGCTATTCGTTAGATAAGGGTTAATTTTTGGGAGTGGGAGATGTCGGGAGGGAAGGTACCATCTTGTAAGTAATTAAAAATGTCAATGTACCAAGGGGAAAGGGGACCAAAACTTCACATACAAAACATGATTCTAACATGTCATACGTGGGTACCTTTGGATGATCAATAAGTAATCGAAAGTCTTAGTATTTGGAGATAATTATAACAAATATCCAATGGTAGTCATGACATCGGTCGAATGGTTCTTTGCTCTTGGGACTGTTAAAACCTGATTTGGAAAATGTATGTAATGTCCCCTTTTCTTGCGCCAAAGGCCTAAGGGCCAGGTTGAGTCCAAGCCGTGGTCAAACCCAAGGGTTGTGGATGTGGGGAGCTATTGGGAAGGGGCCACGTGGTTCTAATATTCAAATTTTGCGTTGAGGGTCACTTTTGGACCATGGTGCCTCAAAGGGGGAAAGTAACTTAAGTTATTTTCTTTTATTTTATCGACCCCTCTGTGGAATGAAATGCATCTAGGTCTATTGGGGCTCTTTTGCCTTGGAAAGTATATAAGGAGTTGGGAGAGAAAGGAGAGGAACCTTTCGCATACATTTTTATTGACCCCTTCTCATGCAGTTGTTGTTGTTGCGCATCTACAACTTGTGGAGTCAAATCCCACAGGGACCCTAGCTTCGGTGGTGAGAGACCCGTCCCTAGCTAGCAGGGAATTCTTCGGTAGTGAGAGATCTACCCTAGTCTATCATTTTGGATCCGCTTTCAGGGTCGTGTGGCAGAGACATTAACAGAGGTTTCAGAGGAAGGATCTCAAGGGTCTTGGGGGAATTTGGGGAAGATAAGCAGATGGGCTCCAAATAAGATTCACATCAGCCATTTGGGCTGGGCGTGGCAGTTTGTTGAAGGTGCCTCCATCATTTTCCGACCCCATTCCAAGCGAGGCGACTTACAGACCTTTATTTGGGGTTTTCTAGTCGATCGTTTTCAGATCTGAAGGTGGAACTATTACTGCCTATATCTGTTAATGTTATTTCCAAAGACCCTTATTACTGCTCTTGTATTTAGAGGATCATGAACCTCTGAAGTTTTCTAGCCGCCTAGGGCATTCTGTAATTTTTTGGCAACAGTTTGATTTGTGTAAAATTCCCAAAAATAGTTTTATTATGTCCTCTATAATAACATCAAGCTCTATTTAAATTTTCAAGTAATTCGGGTGGACATTTTGGAAAATATTAAGTTTCTTTAGTTCGCTGTCCCAACTATAAAAATCTAGTAAAATTAGTATTTTATGTCGCTACAAAGTTTCTATATTTTGTGCATTTTTAAGTGGTATCCTGACAAAGGATATTTCAAAGTGGTATCGAGTTGTTGTTCCTCCAGCTTGTGTGGGTTAAATATGGTAGTTTGGAAAGATCTCAATGTGGGTTTTATGAAGGAAATGTTCACCAACATGGTGAAACAACATGAAGCCACTAACCTTTATTTGAGCCATCTCACTCAGAATGTGAATCAAAGCATATCTAGGGACAATAAGGAACATGGTGAGAACAATGATAGAGGGTGGCCAATAGAGGTGATTGATGAGGATTCTTGTTGGAGGAAATACCAATCTTTGAGTAAGGGTTTCAGAGATAATATGTCTTTTCCAGATTATTGCATGATGAAGATTGATAGCAATCCCAAGAGAGATCATCATATACCGGTACCTGAATTACAAAGGAACTCATTTGTAGAAGAAGCTTCTAGACAAAAAGGTATGATTTCCATTTAGCAAAATAATTGCATTAGTGAAACTTTTCTTGTTAGAGAAATTATTCCAGCTTAGGAGAAGAAACTTGTTTGTGCAAGCAAGGAGGATGTAATGGAAACTCTTAAAAAGTGTGAGGAAGGGAATATCAGAGCTAGAGCTGCTAGGTTGATAATGACTCAAGCAAGACAACACATACAAGAGTTCAAGGAAACGATGAGGGCAAGTGATGCAAAGAATTCTACACCCATGAAAGAAGATTCTATGGAGAAGATGACACATGAGGAGGAGCCTCACATGGACACTTGTGTAAAATTGCAGCCTATTGTAATTTCCAAACCAACAACTATTGATCAGCTTTCAAATACTTTCAACAGGCACTCAGGCAACAATGTTGGGGAAGCTCAACATATGTCTATCTTGAACAAACATAGGACATTGATGACCTTGAAGGGTATGAAGAGCACACTAATGTGTCTTATTTATTGTCACCTATTCCAATTTACTTCCATCATGAGATGCATGGTATGGTAGATGATGAAGTCTTCATCATGGAGTTTGTTGGACCATTTCTCGAACTATGTGTATATGAGTATCCAGGTGGATGATATATGGTGGAAAATTTTAGCTCACTTAATGTATACAAGGGCTCGGGGCATTATAAGCTATGGGATCTTGGTAATATTTGGCAAATATCTAAAACTATCAATTCTGATGTTGAAAACTTTGTGACTGATTTCATAAGCCAAAGAAGGAATTCAAATGTGTCTTTTGGGATTACAAGTGTTGGCAAGCATGATTTCTTCATTGGAGACTCCGGTGCAAGAAGGGAGAGTACCTCTCAAGGTACTAACATTGGTTTTCTGATTGCAAAAGGGGTAGGAGAATATTTTTTAATCATCTTCAGCCTGTTGGACTATGTATAACAAAAATCATAATGAGAGGAGAAAATAGCAATATGGGACATGGGCAAAGAGGTGAGAGTGGACATTCGGGGCAGCGGCCTCCCCATTCTTCTACCAGGCCTTTGGGGCTTCATGAACTATTTTTCTTGAAGGATCTCGGAAGTTAACCAGGCACAATAGCCTGTAGATATGTTGGATGAGGAGTCTTGTTGGGAGAGGTACTAGACCTCGAGTGAAGGCCTTCGTAACAACATTCCATTCCAGGAATATTGCAAAATGAAGGTTGGTAGTAAACCCAAGAGAGATAAGTAGAAACAGGTACTAGAGTTACAAAGGAGATTGGGAAAGATCTCCATTCCACACTTCAACGGTTCTAAGAAGTGTACTGCACCATCTTGGGTCCAGAAGTCGAAGACATACTCCGACTCGAATCCTATGCATGAGGAAGATGCAATTAAGTTTGCAAGCTCACATCTTGAGGGAGATGCTCATGATTGGTGGCATCATGGGCTGATTACATAGGGACACATACACATTACAACTCATGTAGAGTTCGTGCAGAGGCTGGTGAGCAAATTTGATAGGAGGGACCCTGACAGGTATTTCAGGGAGTGGACTCATTTGAGACAAACCGGTCCCTGGATCGGACATCATGATTTTCGAGAGATTACCGGTCATGGTATCTGTTGTCACGAGAGAGGAGGTTGATGTAATATCCCCATCTATAATAAGTTAGGAATTCATACAAATCGATCACACACACTGAAAATAATTAATTTTCAAACCCTAATCATGCAAACTTCAAAAACTCATATCTTTGGTTAGAGAAGTCCAAATGAGCTAAAATTTTGGATAATGGACCACAAAAATATGAGGAACAATATGCACAAATTAGATTTCAAATAGCCAACTGAAACCCTAATTTTGACCTAAAAGTAGGTCACCCAGCAGCTTTAGGGCACCAAAACTCCTCCAAAAATTATGAAATCAATTTATCCTTATTGCTCCTAATTTCTATAATTAGATGCAATATTAAATCAACCCCTAAAATGCAGATCTGAAATAAATATTAATTTATCAATACCTAGAAAAGCCTACTGCAGATAGCTGAAATATTCAAAAATGCATAACTCCCTAAAAACTCACTATTTCTTCACCAAATAAATTACAGATTGTTCTATAAATTAAGGGCTTTCCAAAGAGCTATCAATCTGAATTTTCTGAGCCTTAAAACCTAGCCAAAACAGTCCTAGAAAACTGATTTCAAGTCGCTAGGGTTGGATAAAATTATATAAAATAATTCCAGCTCCTTCCCAGCCTCCAAATACACCAAAATATTAGCCCTTTGCTCTGAAATAATCAATAACACATGGCAGATTGCAGATCTATCATTTATGGCATCAAAACATAATCAAATCATCACCAACCCAAGTCATTATGGTAAGAATATTAGCAACAATAATAGAATGATTCAAAGGAGCAATATGAAATGATTTTCACACTCTAAACTTGGTGCCAAAGATGCAATAACTCGAGCAACAATGGAAAATCTTCAACACAAGAGAACTCAACAAATGGAGCAAGAGAAAATACTTCAATAGATCAAAACCAACTCACTAACTTCCCACGAGAGAGAGAGAGAGAGAGAGAGAGAGAGAGAGAGAGAGAGAGAGAGAGCATCAATGGGCATACATCCCAACTCCAAGCATGGAGCATAAAATAAATATCATCATAACATGAGTCTAACAATGATCCTAGCACTCCTTTTATAAGCAAGGAGGCACAAAATTTGAAATCCCTAGGAGAGGGAAAATATTAAATATAAAAGAAGTTTATTTCCCTAGGTGTGGCGTCCCCTTTTAAAAGGGTGATTTTAATATTTAAAAGCCACCTAATTTTTATTTAATTAATTCCCCTTTTTAATTTACATTTTGGGAATTTAATTAAATACATTAATTGCTCCATAAATATTAAGTAATTAAATAAATATTGCTTTATAATGTCAAATGATTAAAATCACTCTCAGGTGCAATATTATCTAATTATTTAATATATTTTTCCCTAACATCCCTAAATCCCACGGGGAATGATAGGCTAAGGGTCTTCAAGAATGGGGCATTACAAAGGTTGATTTCGGTGTTCGTAGCGGGTTTGGTGATGCTTTCGTTGGATTTGTGAAGGCATTTGAACCTTTTTCTTTGCATGACGGAGCTGTTAGGAAAGCTCGGGACTTGGATTTATCCACTCTAAAGCCGAGGGCTCCACCTCACATTCAGAAAAGGGAACCTCCATCTGGATCGACATTTAATATTAGCAAAGAGAGCCTCCACCAAGGCAGGAGGTGGTTAAAAATCCAATCATTTCCCAAGAACACAGAGATGAGTTGAGGCGAAAGAAACTATGTTTCGATTGCCACACACCTTGGATCCCAGGACATGATTGTAGAGGTAGAGGGAAGGCTCAATTCATTGAAGTCTTCGAGGAGAGAAAGGGTGATAGAGGTGAGGAGTTAGAGACTCGTGAGATGGATGATGGAGATGGGGTTGTGTTGGATAGCACCGATACGAGGCGGGGAGGAGAGAATTTTCTTGGGAGATTATAGCCACATTGCCTAGTACTCGATGTACAAGGCATTTAGATTAGAGGAGTTATGCAGGGTCAACGAGTTGGGGTACTCATTGATAGTGGGGCAACCCACAATGTATTGATGCCTCATTGGTTAAGAGGCGGGACTACGGACAAAGGATTTTGAGGGCATCAACAGGGTTATAGCTTGATGGAAAGTCTATGAGGTGCACACGGTGGGTTCCCCAAATGAGCATCACGATGGGTAACTATACGATTCGATGATATCCACATTGTTGGTATAGGAGTGACCAATATAGTCTTTGAGAGTGTAGTGGCTTCGCTCTCTTGGGGAGTTTTGGACTAACTTTCGGATGATGGATATGAAGTTCAAATCGAGGGCAAGAATGTGATTTTTAGGGGATTATCTACAGGAGCACCTAGGGTGGTTACAACTGAGGGGATGGAGAGAACGTTCCGGCATGGTGAGGAATTTTATTATCACGGATCAATGTTGAGTAGGATGGATGTGGAGGTGACCAGCAATGTTGCACATGAGACAGTTACAGAGATTGGGGTTACAGGCTCAAATCCTCTAAGTTTATCATCATGTTGGTTATCTAAGGGGTCGGTAGACTGGAGATCTCATTTGCTTGTTGAGTGCTCCAAGAACCGACACACTTGCGAGGTTATGGATGGTCACATACGAGGATGACACCTCTGATTAGAGGATGAGATGATATTCTATCATGGCAAATTATACCTTATGTCTGAATCAGGGTTGAGGGTGGAGATATTGCAACATGTGCATTGTTTTTTTGTGACCGGATGCCTGAGCTTTGATGAGACCTACATGATCATATGAGAGAGGTTCAAACGGCATGGGTTGAGGGGAGGATATCCCTAACTTCATATAGGGATGTACGGTTTGTCATTATAACAAATCGGACCTTACGGAGTTCAACATGTTACGAGTCAACAAGGGATAACACTCTTATGTATTTTGTTGCTTCTAGGCACGGTGGGCATTTCACCCATGTGCTAGTCAGTGGAAGGATGGAGTCGACTCAATTACCTGGTTTTTCAGTAGGTTATCACTCATCGCAGGAGGTGAACTATGTGGAGTTGACATTTTCGGTTGACCATGTACTGGAATCTTGGGATTTTTCCCCGTGGGACACATTGAGATACATTATGAGGAGTTGTACCCTCACACCAATGTGGGTCATGTGGGAGAGTCGACACACTTTGTGCGTATACAGGTTATTTCATAGGTTGATCCAGGGAGTTCTACAGAATTCAGAGTGGACTTTCATACCCAGGGGTTGATTGGAGAGGTAGTGAGTGATCACATGATGACAACCTTGCATTGGCAGGGATTGGAAAAATTGGAAATTTTGGTGCGGGTACCGGTGGAGAGTCGGTTTGGGTATCATTCTACTTCACGGACACCATTGCTCTCGATACCATATGGAGGTCATGATGACTATGTGGGGTTTCTTGGTTACTTCAGATTACACCGATCCTTGGTTGATGGTAGGGTGAGGTGGAGAAACTTACGGCACGTATTCAAGCTTCTGAAGTAGGACAAGATAATGCTTGGGGTCAAGCATTTCTTAGGAAGGGAGGACTGTAATGTCCCCTTTTCCTATGCCAAAGGCCTAAGGGCTAGGTCGAGTCCAAGCCGTGGTCAGACCCAAGGGGCTGTGGACGCGGGAGCTATTGGGAAGGGGCCACGTGGTTCTAATATTCAAATTTTGCGTTGAGGGTCACTTTTGGACCATGGTGCCTCAAAGGGGGAAAGTAACTTAAGTTATTTTATTTTATTTTATCGACCCCTCCGTGGAATGAAACACGTCTAGGTCTATTGGGGCTCTTTTTCCTTGGAAAGTATATAAGGAGTTGGGAGAGAAAGGAGAGGAACCTTTCGCATACATTTTTATTGACCCCTTCTCGTGCAACTGCTTTGTTGTTGCACATCTACAGCTTGTGGAGTCAAATCCCATAGGGATCCTAGCTTCGGTGGTGAGAGACCCGTCCCTAGCTAGCAAGGCATTCTTCGGTAGTGAGAGATCTACCCTAGTCTATCATTTTGGAGCCACTTTCGGGCCACGTGGCAGAAGACATTAAAAGAGGTTTCGTGAGGAAGGATCTTCGTGTTCTTGGGGAATTTGTGGAAGATAAGTAGGGGGCTCCAGACAGATACATGGCAGCCATTTGGGCTGGGCGTGGCAGCTCGTTGAAGGTGCCTCCATCATTTTATCACCCCATTCCAAGTGAGGTGACTTGTAGCCTTTATTTGGGGGTTTCTAGTCGGTTGTTTTCAAATCTAAAGGTGGAACTATTATTGCCTATATTTGTTAATCTTATTTCCAAAGACCCTTATTACTGCTCTTGTATTTAGAGGGTCACGAACCTCTGAAGTTTTTCAGCCACCTAGGGCATTCTGTAATTTTTGGCAACAGTTTGATTTGTGTAAAGTTCCCAAAAATAGTTTTATTATCTCCTCTATAATAAAATCAAGCTCTATTTAAATTTTTGAGTAATTCGGGTGGACATTTTGGCAAATATTAAGTTTCTTTAGTTCGTTGTCCCAACTATTAAAATATGGTAAAATCAATATTTTATGTGGCTGCAAATTTTCTATATTTTGTGCATTTTTAAGTGGTATCCCACAAGGCCTATTTGAATGTATTCCTACGGGGTGTCTACCATCCAATTATGTGGAATTATCTTCTCATATTTAACCTTATATTCATCATTAACTTGTTTGATGATCAACTAGGAGTCGTATATAACCTTGGCTTGTTTGATATTCCATCTTATAGTAACTTTCAATCCTACAATGAGAGCTTCATACTCAAAAATATTGTTGGTACATGGGAAGCCAAGTTTGAAAGCTTGAGGGATAAGATCACTTGTGGGGGTGATAAGAACAAATCCTGCCCCAAGCCATTAAATGTGAATGACCCATCAAATTATATCTCATGGGTGGAATATTATTCAATATATAAAATGGAAGTGCTTGGTAGATCAAGACTCGGTGGTTCCATTCTTGGTAGTGGCGCTTCACCGGTTAATCAACAAACACTTGTCCTTTGACTAATTTCTGGTTGACATACTCAATATCAAATTCACTAAGCAAGATGATCCAATTAGCCATCCTCCCAGTAAGAGCAGGTTTAGATAAAAGGTATTTGAGCGGGTTAAATTTAGATATAAGATTGGTTTTATTATTTAAAAGGTAATAACATAGTTTTGAAAGGTGAAAACAACATCCAAACATGTTATTTCAATTTTTGGATGATTGAGCTCGTAAGATATCAATGTACGAATAAGATAATATATCACTTTCTCTTTGTGATTTATATCATATTGAGTTAACAAGGCACAAATAGAAAATTGAGTAGTTGAAATATAGAGCGAGAGGGGTTCACCTGGGTAGGCGGTACAAGAACATGTAGGTTATCCAAATAATCCTTGAGTAAGGAAAATACTTGTTGGAAATCAAGACCCCAATGAAAATCAACATCTTTCTTAAGAAGATGAGTGAAATAATGACATTTATCTATGAGTTTAGAGATGAATCTGCGAATGGATTGAATCTTTCCTTGCAAGGTGCGCTTGCTTTGCTTGAGGTTCTTTAGAGGAGGAATTTCTATAATAACAATGATCTTTGTCGGGTCCACTTCAATTCCTCTTCTATAAACTATGAAGCCCAATAGCTTACCTAAAATCACACCAAAGACACATTTCTTTGGATTGAGCCTGACCTTATAATCCCTTAATCGCTCAAAGATACGATGTAGGGTTTCCAGATGTTCTACTATAGTATTAGATTTTCCAAGGATATCATCAACATAATCCTCTAACAATATCATGCAACATGTCATGGAAGATGACATTCATAGCTCATTGATATGTTGCACTTTCATTCTTCAGGCCAAATGACATGACTTGATAGCAAAATGTACCCCAAGGGGTAGTGAAATCATTTTTGTGTTGGTCCTCTTCCATAATTTTTATTTTAAGCTAGAAAATCCATCCACGAGGGATATAATTTCATGACCAGAAATTGAATCGAGTATCATGTCGATGTTCGGAAGAGGAAAGTCATCCTGAGGGCATGCTTGGTTGATGTTCCTGAAATCTATGTAAATCTTGATGTTTATTGGTTTTCGATGAACATGGACTATGTTGGATATCCACTCTTGTTCTTCATTAGATGAAGGAACCAAAGGATTCCTAATGGGATTAGAAGCATGCTTCCTATGAACCACATGAGTGAAAGGTGTCATGACACAAAATGTGTCCTAAAGATATGTGGATGTGTGTAAATGTTACAATGGATCTCGAGACAAAATGGGAAACATAATGACTACAAAGTGATAAATATATAAATATATTGGATATAAAATAAGGAATATCTAAAGATATTTACACAAATATGGACAACGTAATGAATACCAAGTGAGAAATTTGTAAGTGTCTAGGAAATACAATAAGGAATATCTAGAGAGATCTATGCAATATGGGTAGCATGTCTCGGGATCAAATTTTCCTATGTCAGGCCTATCCTATACTTTCAAGTGCCCATATGTGTTTTAATAATCTTCCCATGTGTTTGAAATGTAAAAACAATATCATGGAATTCCTCCAAAGGTAACACTTCTCGAGGCGATTCTTCAGTGATCCTAGAAGGGTTATTTTTAGCCTTTCCAGGATCGGTGTACATCTCCCAAGAGGAATTGAAGGCCAAAACTCATCAAGAGGTGGTAATGAGAAGCTAATAACCTTGTGCAAGTGTTTTAGCAATATTTAGGAAAGATTTGGATGTTTAGGGACAAGTTCAACGAAATCAGGTTTTGAAGGTGATGGAGCTTACAATTCAAAATAACACCCGAGAGTTGGGAATTGATTTTGGGAGCTCCGTAATGATTTGGAGGTCAAACAAGATACCAATGGAAATTTAATGCAATTATCTAAAATATGGTGGTTTTATATTTTTCACAAGGCACTAGCACTTCTTCTCATAATCTAATTCCAAAGATGCACAACCTGCGGTCCCGAGAAAATGATAATTTTGAGGGGTTTCGGAAGAATCGAGAGCATGGGACCCATTAATTCATCTCAAAATGTTGTTTCCATTCAAATTAATATAAATAAGTTCCCGAAAAGACCTCTCGTATGCTCTAGAAACTTCTTCGTCAAGCTTCTCTCCACCCAAGCTTTCGAGTCTTAACTAAATTTAAAGGTGGATGAATGTCATCACCAGTGATGTTGTGATTTCGTGTCCCATATGTCCCATCCCCTTGGGATATTTGGGATAGAAAAATGTGGCCATGCCCAAGATAGCCCCCTGGATCACCATGTGACCCCGACCAAGCTCAAACTTGTTACTTAAGCCCCTTCTCACTCTTTCTCAGCTCTCCCCATCATCAAATCACGAAGTGCCACTTGTCCTCACCAGGTGAGGGCACATTTTCTTGCAAAATTGGCATGTCCCCGGATGCGAAAGCAATTGCATAATCTATCATTTATTCAACTAGTTAGGAAAATCTAATTCATCCACACACTTCAACTATGCAAATTGAGGATCATTGCCAATGTCTACAATGGCAATGCTTGCATTAAGTTTCGAAAATTAAAAACACAATGATTTTATTATTCACAATTCCCCTACCCCATTACATCTCATTCTATGTCGATACACCATCACAAGGACTTCTTATCAAGAAGATAACAACCTTACAATTATTCACACTATGGCCCTTTAACACTCTTCCCTAGCTCATTAGCCAAACATGCAAACTTTGCTTCCTAACCTTGATGGGTCATTTCCATTCCTTACCCTATCTCATCCAGTCCAACAAGTCATAATTTCACCAAATCATTGATCCAAACATCACAATTACTTATTTTTCTCCATATACCTATATAATATTCTCAAATCCAAATAGCATGCATGAACCATGGTCAAAACATTCTATGCATACCCATAAGTGTACTCACAAAATCATGCACTTTAGACATTTTTTTATCCCGGTCTCGGACTACTATTTAAAATGTTCTCAAGGAAAGAAAGTACTAACTAACCCCTGTCCTTTTGGCCATCTTATTTATTTTATTTCATATTTTGTGACCTATTTCACCTACTTAACCACTTGTTTGCGAAGATCCCACGTCATCTTAACCCTAACTGGGGCACCTAAATTTAATTCTGGAGTGCCCATGGGTGCCCTGGTCTATTTTCGAGTTTCCCGCCATTTTTTGGGTCCTTTCTAGCCATTTTTCATTCTTATCTTTTATGTGGTTAGCCTTTTCGAGGTTAATTATGAAATTAGACCAAGAGAACCCTATAAATATAAAGTTATGAGACCATAGTGAGGGACCTAACATCACTATCTACTATCACTCCATCTAGAGTTGCATCCATCTATTACATTGACATCCACATAGCTCCATCATTAAGGCACAAGCTAGGACATCTACATCACACTTTATAGGGGGAGGGATTCTATTATATTCCATGCACACATACTATTAAATTTTCTACATTTAGCTATTGCTCACTATTTCACAAAGTGCAATTGACACAAGAGCACCTAGGGCACAACATGCACACACACACACACACACACACACACACACACACACACACACACACACACACACACACACACACACACACACACACACACACACACTAGAACTACATCCGGGTCCAAAATGTAGTGCAACGCTCAATTTAGTAAGTCCATTATTGTGGTAACTAAGGTCGATTCAACCCATTCATTCTCGCATTTTCTTTTTTATTGATACTTCTCTTTGGTCCTTTGCAGGTCACTTCTTCCTCTTGCAATATTCAAAACATTCATGTAATACAAAGAAAATAGTGTGATAGGTAGACAAAGTTGCGAGATCACTTTTTGACCACCGAAGGCCATTTCTGGACATCTTTCCCAAACTAGGGCACCCATAATTCATACCAGAGTGCCCGTGGGTACCCCAATCCAGTCCTAGGTGCCCCAGTCCACTCGAGATCCTCCGGATCTAGTCTTTTCATGGGCTTCCATATGTTTGTTCCTATTCCTAGAATTTCCAGTCAGACCTACAAAACTCTGCAACAGTCACTGATTATTAGCTGAGTTCCTTCCTTACTTCCTTCTTACATATTAAGGTTTTGATTTCATTAGTTTTCTTCTGTATTCAATTTACATATTGTTTTAGGACATTTATCTACTAAGTTATATGTCGACTAGATTAGATTAACTATTGTCTTATCATTCAATTTTGGTTAATCATTTTGGTGAACCCGATCTTTCACGCTTCTATGATTTTCCTTTTTACATTATCATTTTAGGTCTTATTTTTATTTATTTATTTTATGCCCATCACCCGTAGTGGTCATTTTGGATATCTTCAATATTGTGAACTTCCTTTATCTACTCGTCGTACTTCTAAGACAATGGCCGATGCAACCACATATATGGTCGACAACCCTTTAGATAACTCCAATCAGGTTCCTCCACGAGATCAAATCATTTGATTGCGAAAATCCCTACGATGAAGACACTAATGTTGACCAAGATCAACTTAACGCCATCACTGATTTTCACTAAGCATTACGTGAAAATCCTACCCATCTCCCTCATGTTCTACATGCTTTACTTGTAGCTAAGAGGGCTCGTGATGTTTTCACCTTCATCGGTGCTTCCTCTGCTCCTATGGTCTCTAATTCACCTACTTATGTTTCTGCGCCATTAATTTCTATCCCACCTACTCATGTTTCAACTCCTATTATCTCTACTCCACTTACAAATGTTTCCACTCCTATTAGCACCACCACCACTCCCACCATCCACAATGGTGCTTCTCCTTTACATCTTGGCTCCTCTTCAAGTTCTCCGGATTTTACCTCTTTATATCAGGACTTACAAACCCAAATTCATCAATTTCAACTAGCTACTTCACGCACATCTCCATCTTTAGATTCCACAATCTTGTCGCATACTCCTTTTGCACCTACCATATCAATGCATACCCATTTCCGCCTAATTTCATCTCTCCAAAGCTACCAAATTTAAAATGCCATTGGGAACTCGCAAGAACATCTTTGAGCATTTCATGTAGCATGCCTTGACTATGCAGATGATCACATTATACTAGCTAAGCTTTTCCTCGTAGTTTACAAGACTATGCAATGTGTTGGTTCTATGATCTACATGTACACTCGGTAGTCTCTTTCACCCATTTGGACAATGCCTTTCTCACTCACTTTTCTATCAACATTGGCTCTAAGATATCTTATGCTCGGTTGGAACAACTCAATAAGGGGACTAATGAACACTTATCCGACTATGTCTTGCGATATAAGAATAACTTAGCTAAGATGTCTAATGCACTAATAGATTCAAACTCCAAGATTTATTTATTCAAAGTTTATTACCACCTTTACAAGAGAGTGTTATTTTTGAGACATCTCCTTCGTTTGATCAAATTTTCCATACTCTCAAGCTTTGTGAGACAAAACTCTTAACTATAGGAAAACTCAAATATCAAGAGCAAGCGTCGTTATCTTCCCATTTTAAAATAAGCCAACTTTCTAATCTTCCACAACTAAATCCATGGACACAAAAACCACCGTCAACAAAATCTCTACTCCAAAGGAACTTCGACCACAACCATATAGACACACTTTTACTAAGTATAGTACACCTCTGAGTGTCTTGTTACCTCAACTCATTGATAGTAATCTTATCACCTTACCTGCTCCTCTACAACTTGATCCATCACGACCCAAAGGATGAAATTTTGATGAAAACTCTTATTGTGACTATCATCATGTCACTAGAAATCCCACTAATCGTTGTTTCCGATTACGACATCTCATTTAGGACTTGATCAAAATGGTCAAATTGAGTTTTCGAGTCTGAAACAACTCCTTCTATCAATGAAAACCATAAACTCAAAATCTTTAACAACCCACTTTGCAAAGCATCAAACACAAACCACATTTAACCGCTAATCATATTTTCTACACTATGTCTTCATCCGACTTGCAAGTTCTTGATTTCTTAGTTGTTAACATTGAAGTCTCGCCACCTATCATTTCCTTTTCCAATGTTGATTATCATGCTAAGTTTACATCTAATCATTTGCATACCAATGCATCTACTTGACTCGACCTCCATTAATAATACTAAAGTTAACCCGTTTTGGCCCATTAGTGCATGATTTATGTCATGTTTTAGGGCTATTAGGTACCCCCATTGCAAATTGACTACCCTTTCAAAAATCCCTTTGGTATTGTTCAGCTACATGTTACAGTTGGCCCTCTTACTATGTTTGTCCCTCTCCTCATTGGAAATACAATTAAGGGTTGTGACATGCTCTTTGGTCTCAATTGGATTCATCGTTCACAATCTATCATCTCTATGAACCACTTACGACTCAAATTCATTTACAAAAATCAAGTCATTGTTATCGATGGTGTTCCTCCATCCACTTCATGGCCATCATCTTATCACACGGTACCTAACGCATCCCATCCTTCATCTACCACACCACATTCTATATTACTCACATCATGACCTAATCCTAGTTTGCTTACTCGTGTGCCATCTACATGACCGCATCGTTCCACTAGCCCTACACATAAATATAGGCCTATTCCTCACACAGTTACTCCATCTCGGCATAGATCCCCACCTCATTTTATTCCATGCGGATTTTCTTCACCTTTGCATTCCACATCACATAGGCCTCCATCATCTACGCATCTTATAACGCCACAAACTTCTTCATACATTCACCCCTCACATACACATAAGCTTCATTCACCATTACAACATTTGTCTACTACACCTCCCTTGTTAGAGCATGATCATACGCGTCGCTTCCCACATTAGATGAAGGACCTTTGACCTTCACCATTATTTTATAGTTCACTTATTCATGTACACTTGAGGGGGCATCACATTTAATCCCACCCCCATTTCATTCAAGCATGTTTACATAGTTCTACATCACACACCCAACATTCTCATACACTCTTCCTCTCACGCATTAGGCATAATCATCATACAACGTAATAACTCGATGACACACTCTTGTACTTCATTCACACTGATTGTTGAGGATTACCATTACACTAAACCACACACCGCACTATAGGCACTACACATTTGAATTTTATCACACACATCATGCATCACGCATCATACATCGTCCATTCTACACTTCACCTACGTTTTACATTGTACTACATTCTCATCACACACATATTATTCATCCTATGCCATTAGGCTATTTCACACGGCACATTTATACATCATCTATATTCTACATACTACACTAGTCTACATTATATATGAGCCTAGCTTTACATTTCATCCATACATTCTACATTATCACACATTACATTGCATATTATACACATTACATGTTACACATCCTACACACCTTACATCTCCTACATTCCATTATACATACCGCACATTTACATACCCTATTCATCACTTGGTCATTTATACTACGTTGTCTTCTACATGCACTGCACTCACTACCCGATGACACACTTTATTTCATCAGTCCATACTCGATTGCCGAGGGTTTACAAATCAAATGGACCTTACATTCACCACATGTTTACTATTCCATTTTTCACCATGCGACATCTCTATCTTAGTGACATACGCCTTAGGCTAAATCATCACCTATTTTATCATCTTGTAGTGGTATACACCTTAGGTTACATCACCACTCCCTACTATTCATCTTGTAGTGAACTATGCTTTAGGATAAATCGTCACCTATTCTATCATCTTATAGTAGTACACACCTTACGGTACATCACCATACCCTCCTTACACCTTATAATGATATGCGCTTAGTGCTAAATCATCACTCTTCCATTCATCATGTAGTGATATATGCTTAGGGCTAAATCATCACAACACATTTCATCTTATCATGGTATACACTTAGGCTATAAGGTCCACAACATCCATTTCTATATGTTGCGCTTTATCACCACTACATACACAATCATAGCGTACTAGACAAACAACATTCACTATTCATATATTTCCGATGAGGCACTCTCGTTTATGGTTCATTCTTGACTCCCGAGGGGGAAACAAAATGAACTCCATTGCATAGACTTCCATTCACTTAGGGGCACATGGATCCTATCATTCCACTTTGCATTCTATTTTGTCCATCCATCAACATATTGCATTGTCTTGGTGCATTTACTCTTATTTACCAGTGTTTTACATGATCACTTTACTACACATGCTAGATTGATTTCTTATATATCATTATCTATATCATCCACACATGCGCGTTCATGCCTTTTTCTTAGCGTGATTACGGATAAATGACTCCTACATGCGATATAGATGCTCACCTTTACCCTTCCTATATTGTTCATCAGGGCATCCACATTCGTCTCATCAGGTGTTATTGTTTCATTTTATACTTAGCATTTTACATTTCTTGATCATACACACTTTGACATATTGGTATGTACTCTAACATGCTAATGGGTGTTCCATGTGTAGCACTTGTTTTGTAGGGATTTCTTGTCCATGTACTTATCTACTTATTTGTATTGTTTTTGTTTTCATTGTATGTGGGATTTTCCCTTTGTTTGTGTGCACATTTGTTTGTTGTTTGTGGCCATGACAACCTTGCATGTCTTGCGACATCATGAGTGATGTCCCATGTTTGCAACCCGCTTTGTGTGACTTACTTTTTTCTTGCGTGTTTACATTTACTACATTTGTTTGCATAACTTACACATGTTTTCTATATACATGCATTGTTTTCTTAACACTTATCTTTGGCTAGCTTTCTTGTTTGTGTGTGCCTTGGTTTCTACTAAACACTTTCAAGGGTACAATTCATAGTGCAGGTTGGTCCTCTTTTTGGGCTGTATTCTCCTATCGTGAATTCACATGCCCCCAAAGAGGGGGCATCATTTAGGGGTTTCTACTAACACAACATATTTACAACGGTTCATTTCAATGCACTTATACACAATGAGTGGGTTCAAAATAGTCTACAAACCCCATACATAGTGGATTTTATAGGGCATGGTGTCCTTAGCATTTCTAGGAAGCGCTTACAGCTTAGGGTTACAAAATGGGTGTGCCTCTCTACACTACTTCTTCTACGGTGGTGTCGGATCACCCAAAAACTAGGATGCTACAAGATCTCCTCACACATTTCAGTGAAGCGAGTTAGAGCTTGGAGGACACAGAGCATTTCCTCCCTACACTTCTTGAGCCAGGGGTGGCGTGAGAGATCACCCAAAAACTCACAGTATATGATATCCTTCTACACTCTTTCTCGACATGGATAAGGTGCACATGTTCCATTTACATTTACAATTACACTTTGTGTATTTTACACTTACATGCGTCTTTTACATAATGTCTTTACACTTACATACATGCATATTTGACTACTTGATCATTTTCTCCTTACACGTACATTTGTATGAGAAAAACAAGCAGTCAAATGGGGGCAACAACACAACGATAACAACTATGTTTTAGGATATGCAATGCTTTACTAACCATACAGGTACACTACACATTGCGAAAACTACACACCCACACATTTCACCCTAGGTTCACTCTCATCACTTTTTCTTTGCACATTTTTCATTTATAGTTTCCACACTCCATCTTTTTTTCATTTCACACTTTGTCTAGTCCTTCGACACACCTTCTTCATCACTCTATAGTGGCATTAGGTACGCATCTCTATCTACTTTATGTTACCAATCTTTCCGCTCACCAACATAAAGTGGGCAAAATGTAGTCACAAAATCATGCACTTTAGACATTTATTTATCCTGGTCTCATACTACTATTTAGAAGGTTCTCAAGGAAAGAAAGTACTAATTAACCCCCATCCTTTTGGTCATCTTATTTATTTTATTTCATATTTTGTGACCTATTGCACCTACTTACCCAGTCATTTCTAAAGATCCCGTGTCATCTTAACCCTAACTAGGGCGCATTGGGGTGCCCATGGGTTTATTTTCCACTTTCTGCCATTTTTGGGTCCTTTCTAGCCATTTTTCATTCTTATCTTTTATGTGGTCGGCCTTTTAGGGTTAATTACAAAATTAGACCAAGAGAACCCTATAAATATAAAGTTATGAGACCATAATGAGGGACCTAACATCACTATCTACTATCACTCCATCTAGAGTTGCATCCATCTATTGCATTGGCATCCACATAGCTCCATCATCAAGGCACAAGCTAGGACATCTGCATCACACTTCATAGGGGAGGGATTCTATTCTATTCCATGCACACATACTATTACATTTTCTACATTTAGCTATTGCTCACTATTTCACAAAGTATGATTGACACAAGAGTACCTAGGGCACGACATGCACACACACACACACCGAACTACATTCGGGTCTCGAAATGTAGTGCAACACTCAGTTTAGTAAGCCCATTATTGTGGTAGCCGAGGTCGATCCGACCCATTCATTCTACATTTTCTTTTTTAGGGTTTAATACTTCTCTTTGGTCCTTTATAGGCTACTTCTTCCTCTTGAATATTCGTAACATTTGGTGCGGTGCACATAGAAAATAGTACGACAAGAAGACAAAATTAGAGATCACTTTCCGACCCTACAAAGGCCATTTTCAGACATCTTTCCTAGACCAGGGCACCCAAAATTCATACCAGAGCACCCGTGGGCACCCCAATCCATTCCTAGGTGCCCCCAGGTCCACTCAGATCGTTCACACCCAGTCTTTTTCAGGACTTCGTATGATTGTTCCCATTCCCGGAAATTTCCAAATCAAACTGCGACACTTTCGGCATCCACCGATTATCAATTGAGTTCCTTCCTTACTTCTTTCTTGCATATTAGGGTTTGATTTCATTAGTTTACTTTAGTTATTCAATTTACATATTGTTTTAGTACATTTATCTACTACGTTATATGTCCTCCTAGATAGATTAAATACCATCTTATCATTCAATTTTAGTTAATCAATAAGAAAATTTTAACTTCATTAGATGTATCTCATCACTAATTTGTTGTTGTTCAAATTTAGTGATCTAACTCTTAATACTCCTCATTCCATCACCGAATTCCTCCTCTCGGTTCTCCCTAAGCCTACTAGCCTTACTCTTCCATATTATTACCATATATTCATATGCTTAGGGTTTCAAGACTTAAGAAAAACCTTTTGGGCACCCATTAAGCCCTTCCTACATTGTACCAAGTTTTAGGTTTATACTCATCGATATCACACACTTCCTTTGTAAGGTTACTCTCTGAGACTAGGTCTTTGACCGTGCATTTCACCGTATCATCATATTGTTAGCTATAGCTCAAAACTTCACACCAAAAAATAAAAATTACTCTTTAATCCTTTGAGTACTCCCCTCAACATTGTGTTTATCAAGTTTTAGACTATATCTCATTGGTTTAGGTAGTCAAATCCACAACCCTCACTCAAACCCTAGATAGTTACCCTAAAAACCCGAGACAGAGAAAAATTGCAATAAAATGATATAAATTTCGTTTCAAAGCTTTAACTTCTCACCTTAGCTCTATGTTAACCTCCTTTTTGTAATCCTCTTACTAGTAGCTCATGATTCTTCATTCAAACTTAAACTTACCTTCTTTCTACCAAGTTGAGGTTGTGCATAGGGGGTTTTATAGTCTTGAAAGCAAGTATTTCTTCCAAAGGAGTTATCCCATCTTTGGGGTTCGTATTTCTGGACATGGAAAGGTCTAAGGACCTTCTTACTATATCTCCCTTCCCTTTCAAGGAATCTGTTACAACATGTCAAGTATTTAACTTGGAACCCTCTAAAGTGATTGATATAATCAGTAAGGTCTTCTCAAGCACATTTCAACTCTCTAAACACGAGTCCTACAAAAGGCTCTGCATACATAAACTATGAACCTCATAGACTTCATTTTCCATCCCCTCAAACATGAAACTCTCCAAGATATAGGTCCTCTTACTACATATACAATCACAGATTGCTAGAGTGGTCTATAGGCTCCTATTTTGGACTAACTCGTGGATATAAACCTTTGCCACATGTGGTATAGCCTCCACAAACATACATGATACCAAAAACAAGAATCCTTACCATTCTCAAATTCCTTGCTATTATATGCACAAAATTTCATTCAACCACCACGCACAAGATATTCAAAAAGTCATAAAGGTTAATAATACACAAGAAACACCAACATCAACTCATTAGAACTCAAATGCTCATAACCAAGCTTTAAATCACCTTACATTCAGATCTGAGATCAAGGATCCTTTACATGCACAATAACAAACACTAAAATCATGTAAGAACTATCAAAAGCTGAGTTTTCTCCTTCACTACCTTTCTTGAAACCTTACTCTTTGATTCATATCTATATAGAATGAATAATTGTAGTTACATTGTGCCTCTTATCCTCTCTCCATCACCATCACTCGAGATTCTTCCTCATTTGATTAGTTACAAACATGATCATGGTGAGATTCCACTCAAGGGAGTTACTTTTACCTAAAAATTCCTTAATTTTAGCATGAATTAGATCCTTTCATGACATGCAACCCTAGAGAGGACCTAATTACACCACATTTTCCTCATCCCACCCTCTTACATAGTTTCCAAACTTCAAGAATACATTAAAACTCTCAAACTAAGCCAAAATTGACCTTACAATTTGAATTAGCATTTTGGAGGGAAATGATTCATTTGAATTTTGAAAGGCCCAAAACCAGACTAACTACATAGTCTGATTCCTAATGACTCCTAGGACTCATGAACACACCTAGAAAACCCCTAATTGATGTCTTCATGGTTTATTTATATAGATAGAGTGATGCTCCTACATCATACTCTAGGGGTAGGAAAATATTAGACCTCATAGCTCTGTCTTCTTCTTCTTCCAATTTCTTTGCTTCTTCATCTTCACTCTAACCTAGTCTCCATCTTCAAATTGTTCATCCTTTATGTATTCTTTCATGTGCTTTTCCTGGATCTCATTCTGTACTTGGTCTTCATAAAGGAAATATGCTTCTCCATAGGCTTCTTCTTCTTCATTCTCTTCTTCAATCTTCATATCTTCCTCTTGAACTTGTTGCTTGCTACCCAATTTTAAGTTCATTGGCTTCTTTGTCTTCCTCTTTAGCTTGTAATATATTCTCAAGTTTTTCTTTTTCTCTCTTGTAGTCTTCATCATTCTCAAAAAACTCTGAAATCTCTGGTCCTTACATGATTTTCTCACAAAAGTCTCTTCCTCAACCTCACAATTCTTCTTCACCATCATTTCTTCATTTTCAGTTTGTTCATCCTCTTTCTTTCCAATTTTCTTCATTTCTAGTCTCTCACCTTTATCACATGCATGCACACACTCAAAGTAAACATTAGAACAAAAGTAAGGAGGCCTTTTAGCCCCATAAGATGCTTCATCCATGAGCTCTTGCTCATTTCCACTCTACTTGCTCCATTTCATCATCCTCTTCTTCATATTTTCCAAGGCAAGCTAAGAAGCTTGCAATTATTTCTTCCTCATTTAAACTCTGAATTTCTTCATACAAAATCTCTTTGTCAACTTCTCTCTCTTGTCTTATCATCCTTTTCTCTTCTTGTCTCAACTTCCTCTCTTCTTCTCTTATCTCTCTTCTCAATTGCTCTCTTTTTTTTCCTCACAAGTAGCTATATTGGCCACTTAGCTTTCTTTTTAACCACTATTCCAGCTAGTTCCTCTACTTCTTTATGGCTTTCAAACATATCCAACAACTTTCCCACATGTCTCTTCAACTCTTGTATCTCTTCTTGTATCCTCAACTCTCTCTCTCTCTCTCTCTCTCTCTCTTGTTAACAGCTTCTTCCTTTCCTATTTTATTTTCCTCTATATCTTCTTGTTCTCTCTTGTTGTGATTCAATAACCCAATCAACCTCTAAAGCATGTCTCATTGTTGGTTCTCCTTTATCTTTATCATCTATTTCATATGATTCCCAAGGCTTAACAACCCTCAACTCTCTACTTTTTCATGCTCTCCTTGCTTCCAACAAATCTCTTCTTTCTGACATCATCTTTGCCAATCTAATTTTTTGTTCTTGTTCTCTTATCTTCTCATGCATTTATTTTGAATTGACCTATTCTCTCTCTGCTAATAATTTATCCATCCACTGTGGCATCCTATATTCATGGTCTATGAATGGTTTCAATCTCTTCTCTTCACTCATCTTCACCGTCACTTTCCACTACACACACTCACACAACACTGTTAGCCACAAAAACCATTCATTCAAATATCAATGCCACATTTGATACCAAATGATGCGAGCAATTAAACAATCTATCATTCATTAAACTAGTTATGAAAATCCAATTCATCCACTTACTTTAACTCTACAACCGAGGATCATTTCCAATGTATAGAATGGAAAAATGCTTGTTGAAGCCGATAAATTCAAAACACAATGGTTTTCTTATCCACAATTCCCCGCTCCATACATCTCATTCTATGTCAAATACACCATCACAAGGACTTCTTATCAAGAATACAACAACCTTACAGATTATTCACACCACGGCCCTTTAACACTCTTCCCTAGCTCATTAGCCAAACACGCAAACTTTGCTTGCTATCCTTCAATGGGTCCTTTCCAATTCCTTACCCCGTCTCATCCAATCCAACAAGTCATAATTTCACCAAATCATTGATCCAAACATCCCAATTACTTATTTTTCTCCATCTACCTATATAGTATTCTCAAATCCAAATAGCTTACATGAACCATGGTCAAAACATACTATGCATACCCATAAGTAAATTTTAACGTCATTAAATGTCTCTCATCACTACTTTTGTGTGGTCCAGATTTAGTGATCTAACTATTTATACTCCTCATTACATCACCCAATTCCTCCTCTGGTTCTCCCTAAGCCTACTAACGTTGCTCTTCCATACTATCAATCATATATTCATATGCTTAGGGTTTCAGTACTCAAGAAAAACCTTTTTGAGAACCCATGAAGCCCTTCCTTCACTGTGCCAAGTTTCAAGTTTGAACTCCTCATCTATCACACACTTCCTTTGTAAGGTTACTCTCTAGACTAGGTCTTTGACTGTGCATTTCACTATATAAAAATACTGTTAGCTATAGCTCAAAACTTCACCCTCAAAACATAAAAATTCCTCTTTAATCCTTTAAATACTCCCATCAACATTGTTCTTATCAAGTTTCTGACTTTATCTCATTGATTTAGGCCGTAAAATCCACAACCCTCACCGAAACCCTGATAGTTACCCTAAAAACCCGAGAGAGAAAAATTGCAATAAATGTTAGGAAATCCATAGTTAGTGCTCCACATATATGTGTGTTTAAATAATAATTATGAGAGTAATTATTATGTAAATGGTAAGTTAGTGAATATTTGTTATAAGTTGTTATATTAAACAACTATAACAAATATTGTTGTATGAGTTTAACCACTAAGTGTATAGAGTTTGGGAGAGATATTCATGGAGGTGTAGTTATATCTACATCCTAAAATATAGGAATTATATTCCTATATATATGTAAGTATTGCAATATGTAAATGAATTATGAGAACAAATTATTATGATTTGATTATTAGCATTTTTTTGGGTTTGATCTTTACAACTCTGACCCATCCTCAAGATTTGGTATCAGAGCAATGTTCTAATCCTCTCTCAGTGATGGTTTTTTGAGTGTAACTAAGGGAGCAATGTTGTACTTGCTCCTGTGTATGCATTTTCTATTCAATGATTTTGGAATAGTTTTGTTTCCTGCACTTTGTCTCCTCTATCTTGGCCATATATTTAGTGTTGTGCATTCATATCTCCAGCAGTCAAAAGAAGGATTTGGCCACGTATAACTTCTTGCAGCTGTAAAAAAAAAAAAGCTTGATTTTTTAGCTGGTTTAGGCGTCAAACTCAGTCAATAAAAACTTTCATATTATGCAATGAAATAAAACAAAATGAGTACCATTGCAAAGCTCTGGAAATAAACTTTCCGACACATTAAACGGTTTTCAAATCGAGCTCTAGTTCTCAAGTTATGAACAAATCATTGTTGGTCACTTCAAAAATCAGCCGTGAGTTTCTTGCCTTCCCACAACCATTTCTGATTGGCTAATTATTTTATAGTTTTGCAAAACTATAGTTTGAAAATATTTATTTTTTCTATAGTTTTTGCTTAAATAATTGCAAATTGAGGGAAAATAATACATTTTTGGCCAAATTAATACTTTTTTGGTGCCAATTCTTGAGGTTATAAACATTTTTGGAATCTACATTTCCTCTCGGTTCCAACGAGTGGTCACACGATAAATTTTCTCTCCATCTTGAGCAAATTTTTAATCGTTGAGCCAATTTTAATTAAATTGGGTCTTTTACGGAAATTGAAACCTTAATAACTTTTGCACGGTAACTCAAAATAGAGTGCCAATTTTTACAAAAGTGTTTGTTTTTTCATCCCCGTCACATTGGTTTCAATTTTGTTGAAAAATTCCAAGTTCAAAAAATACCCTCTTTTTTGTACCCTTTTTGAGCCTTATTGAGTAATAAATGTCAAACATTAAAAATTGTAAAGGACGCATTATCGCTAGAATGCGACGTCCAATTTGTGGGGGGTTCTTCTTAAGCTCTGTGATCAAATCTAGCTAACCTAGCAGTATGACACTGGAGGTAGGAGGAATTGAGGTTGGAGGTCATTCAATGACCTCTCGTCAGTTGCCAACGACAGGCCACATATTAGCTTTGGTGACATGTGTGTGTGTGTGCAATTTGATTTTAGTGCTTCTAGTGTGGTACAGTTTGCAGTTTTCAATAAGTGGAAATTTCACATTGAGGGGAACATGATCCAATGTTCCATTTCCATTATGTCAGCTTTTTCTATGTATGTATGAGCAACATATTTCAACATAATTTCCTATGTTATTCCCTGTAGTGAGATGTGATGAGGGCTAAGAATAGTACTTGGCATATCATGATGTGGTTGTAGGTAAACCACTTGAAAACCTTCATTTGTGGTTTGTGGTAAACCAATAACAAAACCACCATTCTTGGTTGTTGGTAATCCATTCGCAAAACCATCACTTTGTGGTTTGTGGTAAACCAATTGCAAAACCACCATTCTCGGTTTTTGGTCAACCGCTTGTAAAATTTTCCCGAGGTTTGTGATTATCTGGTGAAAATCACTAGATCATGAGCATTTGCAAGTATAAGGCAGGTTTTCCCCATGTTCGCACTAAGGGGGAATGTTAGGAAATCCATAGTTAGTGCTCCACATATATGTGTGTTTAAATAATAATTATGAGAGTAATTATTATCATCTTAATTTGTGGTAGTAAATAATAATTACATTGGTAATTATTATGTAAATGGTAAGTTAGTGAATATTTGTTATAAGTTGTTATATTAAACAACTATAACAAATATTGTTGTATGAGTTTAACCACTCACGTGTATAGAGTTTGGGAGAGATATTCGTGGAGGTGTAGTTATACCTACATCCTAAAATATAGGAATTATATTCCTATATATATGTAAGTATTGCAATATGTAAATGTATTATGAGAACAAATTATTATGATTTGATTATTAGCATTTTTTTGGGTTTGATCTCTAACTTTGACTGTCCTCAAGAATAAAATGATATAAAATTCATTTCAAAACTTTAACTTCTCACCATAGCTCTATGTTAACATCCTTTTCGTGATCCTCTTACGAACAACTCATGATTCTTCATTCAAACTTCAACTCCACCAAGTTGAGGTTGTGCATGCAGGGGTTCTACAATCTTGAAGCAAGTATTTCTTCCAAAAGAGTTATCCGCTCTTTAGGTTGGTATTTCTAGACATGCAAAGGTCTAAGGAACTTCTTACCGTATCTCCCTTTCCTTTGAAGGAACTGTTAAAACATGTCAAGCATTCAACTTGGAACCCTCTTAAGTGATTGATATAATCAGTAAGGTCTTCTCAAGCACATTTCACTCACCAACCATGAGTCCTACCAAAATATCTGCATACATACACTATGAACCTCATATACTTCATTTTCTAGCCCATTGAAAACATGAAACTCTCCAAGATATAGATCCTCTTACTACATATACAGTCACAAATGGCTACACTAGTCTCAGAGGCTCCTATTTTAGACTAACTTAGGGGATATTTACCTCATCACACAGGTGGTATAACCTTCACAACCATGCATGATACCAAAAACAAAGGCTCTATACCATTCTCAACTCCTTGTTATTATATGCATAGAATTTCAGTCAACCACCATGCACAAGATATTCAAACAGTCATAAAGGTTAATAATACACAAGAAACACCAACATCAACTCATTAGAACTCAAATGCTCATAACCAAGCTTAAAATCACGTTACATTCAGCTCGAGATCAAGGATCCTTTACATGCACAATAACAAACACTAAAATCATGCAAGAACTATCAAAATTTGAGTTTTCTCCTTCACTACCTTTCTTGAAACCTTACTCTTTGATTCATATCTAGATAGAATGAATAATTGTAGTTACATTGTGCCTCTTATCCTCTCTCCATCACCCTCACTTGATATTCTTCCTCATTTGATTAGTTACAAACATGTTCATGATGAGATTCCACTCAAGGGAGTTACTTTTACCTAAAAATGCCTTAAGTTTAGCATGACTTAGCTCCTTTCATGACATGTGACCCTAGAGAGGACCTAATTACACCACATTTTCCTCATTCCACCCTCTTACATAGTTTCCAAGCTTCAAGAATACATTAAAACTCTCAAACTAAGCCAAAATTGACCTTACAATTTGAATTAGCATTTTGGAGGGAAATGCTTCATTTGAATTTTGAAAGGCCCAAAACTAGACTAACTACATAGATTGACTCCTAATGACTCCTAGGACTCATGAACACACCTAACAAACCCCTAATTGATGTCTTCATGATTTATTTATATAAATAGAATGATGCTCCCGCATCATCCCTTGGGACATTAAGACACAAAAATGTGCCCCATGCCCAAGTTGGCCCTTGATTTTCCATGTGACCCCGGGAGGTTTCACAAGCCAATTTTCAGCCCCCAATCCTCTCCGCCTCACCGAATCAACATCTACCACTTGTCCTCACAAGACATTTTCTTGCACCAACTATCTCGTCCCATGGGGACAGCTTGGGACAAAAATTGCGCCTAAGCTTAGCCCTTGCCCAAATCCTCTATGTGACCCAATTTTAGCCCTCGGGAGCTTTTCAAGTGTTTCTTCTCTCCTCCGCCAAGCAATCCACCTTCGCCACTTGTCAAGATGAGAAGAGGGTGCATTTTCTTGCACCAATTGTCTCATCCCTTGGGATAGTTGGGACAAAAAAATGTGCCCATGACTAAGAAGATTTAAAAAGTGAAAATTTGTAAAACAAATAATTTTCGTGCTTCTTCCTTCATGTGTATTCGAGAAAGTTGTTGTTCAAGGAAATTATAAAGAAATTTCCCTCCTCCATTCCTCCATTTTTCCTTCATTCCTTCATAATCATTGCTGCAAAACACCCAAGAACTTTCTTTTTGTCTAGACACCATGCCCAATTTTTGCCAGATTGACTCCATAGCCAAAAACATGAAAAACTCATATCTCCCAATTTGGTAATTGGAATCGACGAGATTTTCACAATCTCTCTCACTCACACACACACACACACACACACACTCTCTCTCTCTCTCTCTCTCTCTCTCTCTCTCTCCTAGGTGCCTACAAGGAGCAAGAAAAAATAACTCGAGAGGTGCCCTTTATTTTTAATGGTAACAAACCCTAGATTTCTGCCTTAGCTCTCGTTCTTTCAATTTCTCACCATTCCGACTGATTTATTCGAGCTAGAATTTTGAGCACAACATCCAAAAGACAAACCTATTCTAGAGAAGTTGATTTTTTGTCAATCCGAGGTGTGGAAGACAAAATTATAAAAATAATAAGTACTTGGTGCTTGTACTTACTGTAAATAAAAACCTTCTTAAAATAGCAAAACGCTTCAAAACAACAAACTCGTAAAACATCTAAGATGAAAACTAGGAGATTCGGGCTAGAAAAGCAAAAATCACTAAAAGAAAAAGTATAAAACAACTTTCAAAAAATAGAAAGTTCTTGAAAATGGAATAGAAACATTTAAGAGAATGTCCCTAACATGATTGGGATTCCACAAAGCTGATTTTAAGACAAAAAGGCAATATTTCCCAAAATAGCGAATTGGATCCCAACGGCTAAAAATATAAAGTCTTCATTTTGAGTGTAGAAAGTTACAAATGGCTTCATTTTCACTCATCTTTCCACTTTTTAGACTCTTCACATGGTTATGGGATGATCTCATAGCTCGAACAAAGAAATTAAGCCTCCATATGGGTCTTGGAAGTAACATCTTGAGCTCAATTGTGTCCAGAAGCAAGGTAGAGCATCACAGGGCGATAGGTAAAATCCAGGGACATTGTGTGGTCAAGATGAGAGAGATGTCAAGAACTCAATTGATTCATCACATAGGAGGTTATCATAACACATTAGTCAAGTGGGATTTATCATCACCTCTCGGTGAACCGAGTGATTTGATCTCGGTGAGTTGATTTGAGCTAGGTAAACCGGTGAGGTAAGTGATTTGAGATGGGTGAGCCGATGAAGTAGGTGGTTTGAAATGGTTGAGTTGATTGAGCTATCTAAGACAAGTGAGCTAGGAGTGAGCTAGGAAATATCTCACATCTCTTAGAGTAGTAAAGGTAAAGTTTTAAATCTTGCATCACTGTGTGCAGAATAGGGATGCAAGTATCAAGAGGTTTGAGCATTGTGAATGATAATTGTGAAAGCCTAAGGAATAAAAGAGTGACCCTCACTCTCATTGTGAAGTCAAGAATGCATCATCATCTCAAGCTCACTTTTGGAGGTCTTGAAATAATGTTTTTAAACACTCATTCAACGGTCCAAGGTGTCTGTACATCATGCTAAAGGAGGATATTGTGATCATCATCAACAAGTTATTCATTAGGGGAGCAATCTTCATCAATGTAACGAAGCGAAACCAGAAAGGGCCTTGTATCCATCTGAGTAGTTCTCTTTCTCTCTCTTCCCTCCCTCCCTCTCTTCCTTCATGTCCTATTTCTTCCTTAGGGGTTTCACACTTTCATTTTGTCTTATTCATGTTTTGTCTTATGTGACTATAGTTGATAATGTAATAAGTCACCCTCAATTAATGAAAAGGGGACTTAATTTTTATTCCTAGGAATACGAAGAGTCACATGTTGTAAAAGACAAATGAAAGGTCATGTGGGGGTAGGTGAAGAGTCTTTCTAAAATCTATAAATTGTAATGACTTCCCCATTCCAAGTGGTTGTCAATTTTGTATGTTCAAGAGTAGATAACTACTTAGAATAAGCAAAAGATAGCTATTTCCTCCATTCTCCTTCTCATATGTTCTTCCATTCCTCTCATTGTACAACTTTGCCAACATGTCAATAAAGAAAGGAGTTTCATGCTTTTCTGGATGAGTGAATAAATGAAACTTTGTGTTCATGGTTTCATCTTGTCTTGATATAACTAACAAGGTTGTGATTCTTTCTAATTTTGTGTGTTAATATGTTTTGATTAATATTTGTAAGCATATGAGTTTTCCTACTTGCAACATTAATCCCCCTCCTAATTTCTCACTCCCGTTTCCCCACCTACCTAGCAAATTCCTCCCTTGCAAGAAATTACAAGCATTTATCACACAGTGCGAGTGGAGCGTGCATGTTAGATCTCCAACCTCTAGGCTAACAACATAATTTTAATTTTTCTTACACACAATAATGAAGTTGCCCCATTCAAGTAGAGGGGCCTAGTCCCAGAGCGTTGGCGGAAACCCACCAATTTGTCCCATCGACAATTTTTCTCGCCAACACTCATTTAATAGTGAAATACGACATATAACAAGGATTGACATGTGTTTGGATGGGTTGTTTTTTTTGTACATTTTATTTTTGTATGTTTGTTAAGTTTGATTTTTTATTTTTATTTTTGGGGTTAGATACGGATGGGGAATTTCTAAATGTTTTTCCTTAATTTGAGAAAAAAACATGTCAATGAGATTTAGTTTATTTGTGGTCCCATTTCCCGACGATAGGTGGAACCTACTTTGCCTAATTCTCCATTAATAAATGGTTATAAAGTAATGACATTAAGGTTTCCCGATAATAGATGTAAGGTTTTCCGTAATAGATTTGAAGGAAATAAACAAACATATTGTTATCACAATTTTACATTATTATTTAAAAAGAAGCAATGTATACCATATATCTTTATGATACTATATAAAAATCTATAAGAAAACTCACAAACCTACCTATCCTAGTCAAGATATTTTCATTATTCCATATATTTTTCTTAATTCCATGTGTCAAATAATCTTGTCCAATATTTTTAAATGTGTCATCATATTATTAGATTTCTTATGTCATCACATCTTTATGGAACAAGGTCCAAATCCCGTTTAAACTTGTTACTAGTTTTGTAAGTTTTGGCCTAAGACTTGTATTTAAATGTCGATTTTTTCATAAATTGAATTAGAATATTTTTTCAAAAGAGAAATATATTAATTGTAAATTACTTTGTTGACTACAAAACATATTCAATTTTGTAAAAATACACATAAACTATCATAAAATACTTTATGCGAAACTTATTATTTATCTATATATTTAATAAAGCATCTTTTATAGTGATACCAAATACAATTTACAATCCAAAACATGTGAATACTACTCATAACTTTTCTATTTACTTTATATATTATTTACTAAAGTTATAACCTTTTCTTTTTTAGATACAAAGTTGAATTGATCATTTAAGAACAATTTCTCGATTACGCTTTCATCTAGTTATTTATAGAATTGGTTTAAGAGTTTTAATTTATTTTGGTTAAGTTTGTTGCCCATGAGTACCTTTTCTTATTTTAATTCTAAATATATATTCTTTTTTCAAATATACATGTCTCCATCATCAAACCATTTAAATGTCTTACAAATTAATTTTGTTGTCATAACATTTTTTTACTAATTATCATTACACATTTACATTTATACTGTGAAAATTCTATTGCAGTCACTAATTATTAATCTCCTATCTTAAAAGATTATTTAACTGCCGAAAACTAATTCACAGCTAATATCGAAAAATAACACAACTGCAACTTCACTAATAAAAATACGGAAAGAAATGCATAACACAATGAACACAATATTTTCGACAAATTGTCCCTGGAAAAACCCCTAAGGGAAAACTAGTTCTACAGATGAGGAATTATATTAACTTCAGCAAATTAAGAGATACAAAGATTCCTTGCCTCTTACTGGCAGAACTCGACAATCTCCCAACTTCTCCCATTGATATTCCCCCACTGCTATCCCCAACGCTATCACCGCACTTGCTAACACTGCAAGATTGTTTGCTATCACTGCAAACTTACAAACTCATTTGCTAGCACTACAAATGCTTCTCCAAAATTGTGTTCTCCAAATGCCCAATGACCTCCTTTTATACTACTCTCATTGGAAAACCAACGGCCGGATCAATTCTCAATCAACAACTGAGATACATAACAACTTAACAACCATAACAAATTTGGTTGCAAGGTGTCACTAAAGGAAATCAATAATTAGAAAATAATTAATTCATTCTCAACAATAAGATAACTATTATCTAATCTTAGCAAATGGACAAATAACTATCCAAGCTAACAAACTAACACTCCCTCTTAGCGAGGAAGCTGTTTTGCACAACACCCATCTTATCTCTGAAGAAGATAAATTTTTCCTTCCCTAATGCCTTAGTTAGAATGTCTGCTACCTGCTCCTTTGTAGGTATGTATTGTAGTTGAACAATACCTCATTGTACACAATCCCTGATGAAGTGATACCTGATATCTATATGTTTAGACCTATCATGAAACACTTGGATTCTTAGACAACTTGATGCAACTCTAATTGTCGCAGTGTATCATAGTAGTCTCAACCTTCTGACCAAACAAGGCCACTAGCAACTTCCGAAGCCATATAGCTTCACATGTCGCCATGCTAGCTGCAATGTATTCTGCTTCTGATGAACTCAAAGCCACAGACTTCTACTTCCTACTTGAACCAAGAAACAACTCCTGATCCTAAACTGAAACAACACCCTGAAGTGCTCCTTTTGTCTGTTAGATTTATCTTGCCCAATCTGCGTCAGTATAGCCTATCAACTTGATTCCTTCACCTCGAACATATCTGATCCCATACTCAACTGAACCACATAAATAACGCAACACATGCTTAGCCATTGTCCAATGCACTCTCTTTGGCTCAACCATGAACTGACTAAGAGAGTTTACTGCAAATGCTATATCTAGCCTGGTGTTGACCAAATACATGAGCAAACCAATTAACTGCCTGTATAAGGTGGGATCTACATCTTTGTCCTTAGATGTATCTATCTTCCTCCAATTAGTGATCATAGGTGTAGACATGGCTTTGCAATCCTCCATCTCGAATCTCTTCAAGATTTCAATGCAATATTTCCCTTGACCAAGGAAAATCTCTCCATCTATCTGCCACACCTCCATGCCTAGAAAATAGTGCATGAGTCCCAAATCCTTCATCTCAAACTCTTCTGCAAGGTCCCTCTTGCAATCCTCTATGAGCCCTAGTGTACCTGTAAGAAACAAGTCATCTACATATAGAACAAGAATGAGAGCCTCACCCCCAACCACCAAGTAGTAGAGGTTACCATTTGCCTCACTCTTCACAAAGCCCATTTCCTGCAAGTATGTATCAATGCGCTCATACCACACTCTAGGAGCTTGTTTGAGTCCGTACAAGGCTTTCTTCAATCTGCACACGTGGGTCTCTTTGTTGTGTGCTACAAAGCCTTCTGGTTGTTCTATGTATACCTCCTCCTTCAATTCACCATTAAGGAATGCTATCTTGACATCCATTTGATGGATCTGCCATCCCATCTGCATTGCAAATGAGATTACAGCTCGTATAGAAGTATACCTGGCCATTGGAGCAAATGTCTCCTCATAGTCTATTCCCTCCTTCTGAGAGAACCCCTTTGCCACAAACCTTGCCTTGTATTTCTCGATGCTACCATCTGCACCATGCTTTATCTTGAATATCCAAAGCGTGATCTAACTACTACCCAATCATTGGTCTAGTGCACTACCTCCCACACATCATTATGCATTATTGAAGTATATTCCTCAACTATAGCATCTCACCATACTTGATGTTGTGCACCTCTTGATAATTTTGGAAGGTTCACTATCTACTAATGGCTGGTTCTCTCCTCTGCCTCGTACTCTTCCTGAGCTCCCACAAACTCCCGAGTATCCCTTTGTGTGTGTCTTGAACCTCACGGTTCCTCGTGCTTGCCAATGGTAAGGATGAAATATCAACCTCTATATCTTCTAGATGCATATCCTACTGCACCAATTGCTCTATACTCTGTGAATCTTCACTACCTGAGTCTATGCTTGTACTAGTAACTGTACTTGAGCTTTGTTGCCCTTGACTTGGACTTGGAGCTTTTGTTGGCTGCTCACTTTGATCATCTGCTGGAAAATCTCTGGACCTTCTAAACGCTTTGTCCTCCATGAACTTGACATCACATCTGACAATAATTCTTCTAGTCCCTGGAATAAAAATCCTATATGCCTTTGAAGTTTCACTATACCCAACAAGGTACCCCTTCTCTACAGTCTGATCTAACTTGGTACGTGTATCTTCTAGAATATGACAATATGCCAAACTCCCAAATATCCTGAAGTGACTTACATCTGGCTTCTTCCCTGTGAAAGCTTCCTCTGGTGTCATCTTCCCTAGTACCTTGTGTGGAACCCTGTTCTGAATGTAAATTGATGTACTACATGCCTCTGCCCATAGGTAGTGGGGCATGTCCTGATCATGTAGCATAGCCCTTGCTGCCCCCGATATAGAACGGTTCTTCCTCTCAGCAACTCCATTCTGTTGTGGATTGTAAGGAACAGTCCACTCTCTTTTGATTCCTTCTCTGGTACAGAAATCCTGGAATTTATTCCCTATGTACTCACCTCCATTGTCTGACCGAAGAACCTTTATCTTCCTTCCTGTCGAGTTCTCCACAAGAGCCTTGAACTCTTGGAAGTGACTGAAAACCTCATCCTTGGTCTTCAAGAAGTATATCCAGGTCTTCCTCGAGAAATCATCAATGAAAATAACATAGTACTTGTAACCTCGGAGAGACTTCGTCGACATTGGCCCACATATATCTGAGTGTACTAGATCAAGAACACCCTCAGATCTGGTGTCACTCCTTGGAAAAGATGCTTTCGCAAAATTCCCCAACACACATCCCTTACATACATCATCATGCTCTATGCTCACCTCTAGAACACATGCCACTGTCTCACGAAGCAATTTAAGTGCTCCATGATGAATATGGCCCATCCTCCTATGCCATAGATCTCTAAGATCTCTAGGATTACTTGTTGCTCATAAGTGCCTTAGGAGTATCAAATTGTAACCTATAAAGGTGACCACTCCTAACTCCAATAGTTATGGGTGATTTCCAATCCTTGTGCTTAATCAACACATGTGTCCCTCTAAAAAGTACATTATACCCTTTATCCTGAAGAATAGATACATAAATTAGATTCATACCTAAGCCTGACACATGCAAGACATCATGAAGTGGAACTATCTTTCCATTCTCCCTCTGAAACTAAATAGTCCCTTTCCCAACTGGGTTGAGCTTGGACAAGTTCCCCATAGAAATCTGGATATTGGTGTCCTCCTCCTAACGAATCTGGAGAAGTACTCTCTAACTCCTGTCATATGAAATGACACCCCACTATCTATATACCAAACACACTGTGAGGTTGAGCTGACCATACAAGCTATGAGTGCAAACTCATCCTCCAATCTCCTAGAGAGCTCCTTTGCACTTCTGAAGCCGCCACCTGGTTCTTGCCCTTCTTATCATTCTTCTTCCTTTGCGGGCAGTTACTAACATAGTGGCCAAACTCATGACAACCATAACACTTGACCTTAGACATGTCCTTCTCACTTTGAGAATTTGATCCTTTGCTAAATCCCTTCTTTGCTTTCCCTTTTCCCGCTAGGGCAACATTTTCTTGTTCTCCCTCACTTTTCTGACTCTTGTTGGCCCCATTGACAAGACTTAGTCTAAACTCCTCCTGAGTGAAATCAGTCCATAGTCGATCCCAACTCGGTAAGGTGTCTCATCCACTAACAAATTGAACAAAGACATCCCACTTTGTTTAGTAAACCCATTTAGGGCTATTCTTACTAGCTCATCATCATCTGGCTTATCTCCAACAACTGCTAACTCATCCTTGACGAGTCTAAGCTTGGTGAGGTAACTTGTAACATCTTCTCCCTTGTTCATCCGAGTATTCTTCAACTTTTCTCTGAGAATCACTTCCTGGTTAGTGGTAGCATTTTGGTACAGATTCAGAATGGCATCCCACATCTTCTTTGCACCGTATCTAACTTGGAGATGTGTGGAACAATATGATCCTTGACACCATCAAGGACAATCCTCCTCACCTTGGCATCCTCTTTCTTGTATGCTGTAAGCTGTGTTGCGTCTGTAGGTACAATTACAATAGTGGTAACATAATCCTTTATACCATTCTCTTCCAACAATAAAGAAAGTCTGGCCTTCCAGACACCAAAATTCGAGGCACCATCTAATATGTCCTGATCTCTCAAACCAACTTGAAGCCATCTCAAAGGATAAAAGTAAAAAGAATTTAAAGAGATCAAACTAGGTTATAGAAACCCTCAATTTCTTTCCTAGGGAAAACCTTTTCTACCCTTAACACACTTTGATACCATGTGAAAATTCTATTGCAGTCACTGATTATTAATCTCCTATCTTAAAAGATTATTTAACTGCCGAAAACTAATTCACAACTAATATCGAAAAATAACACAATTGCAACTTCACTAATAAAAATATGGAAAGAAATGCATAACACAATGAACACAATATTTTCATGGACAAATTGTCCCTGGAAAAACCCCTAAGGGAAAACCAGTTCTACAGATGAGGAATTATATTAACTTCAACAAATTAAGAGATACAAAGATTCCTTGCCTCTTATTGGCAGAACTTCGACAATCTCCCAACTTCTCCTGCTGATATTCCCCACTATGCTATCCCCAACGCTATCACTGCGCCCTTGCTAACACTGCAAGACTATTTGCTATCACTGCAAACTTACAAACTCATTTGCTAGCACTGCAAATGTTTCTCTAAACTTGTGTTCTCTAAATGCCCAATGACCTCCTTTTATACTACTCTCATTGGAAAACCAACGACCGGATCGATTCTCAATCGATGACTGAGATACATAACAACTTAACAACCATAACAAATTTGGTTGCAAGGTGTCACTAAAGGAAATCAATAATTAGAAAATAATTAATTCATTCTCAACAATAAGATAACTATTATCTAATCTTAGCAAATGGACAAACAACTGTCCAAGCTAACAAACTAACATATACTACAATGCAAAACATTATATAGTATTCTTTTACTAATTATCATTACACGTTTACATTTATACTACAAAGCAAAACATTAGATCGTATGAAAACAATAACAACAATATTATAACAAACAACATTGGGGTTTGCCAAATCTATTATTTATTTTCTTTAAAAAAAATTATAAGAATGAAAACAATACAAATAAATATAACTTTGCAATAATTTTAAAATAAATATAAAATTAAAAATTATCCTTACAACAAAACATTTTCACTCTATACAAATTGTTATAAAACAATAAAAATAATACAAATAAAAAACATGTTTAATGAGATAATTGAATGGATTGTGGTGCAATGGTGTTTACGAGGGTGCAAAAAGTATTGCCTAGTCATACACCACGATTCCACTCCTAAAAATACAAAAAATAATAAATAACGAACCCAACCATTTTTGAAAACCTTCAACCCTGAGCACCTAAGCCTAATAATTCTCTTAAGGGAATCCTGTAATTTAGAATTCAAAATAATCTTGAAGTAAATATAAAATTGAATCAATATCCTTACAGTGAAATAATCTCACGCGCATTCTTTTTAAAGATCCAACACTTATCCCAAGTACAAAGAAATTGAATGGTAAAAGTTGAAGATATCACTGTTTTTTGACATGCGTTTCCCTTTGGAAAGTTAGCATGGAGGAGAAGAGGGTGTGTGTGACAGGAGGAAGTGGATTCATCGGATCATGGCTCGTTCGTGAATTGCTGCAGCGGGGATACACAGTCCATGCAACTCTACAAAATTTAGCAGACCCAAATGAAAAAAACCATTTGCAAGCGTTGGAAGGAGCCAACCAAAGGCTCAAATTATTCCAACTGGATGTTTTGGACTATGATTTGATGGCTGCTGCAATCAACGGCTGTCAGGGTGTCTTCCATCTGGCCTCTCCTTGCACACTTGAAGAAGTCAAGTACCCCCAGGTAAAAAAAAAGTTCAATCCTTATTTTATCATGCAATTTTTTCCACATTTGCTGTCGTAATTTACATTTTTGCAATGCAGGTAGAGCTGTTGGATCCAGCAGTTAAAGGGACGTTGAATGCTCTTGAAGCATGTAGAAGAGCCAATGTGAAGCGTGTTGTTTTAACCTCTTCGATTTCTTCTTTGGTTCCCAATCCCGCCTGGCCACCCAATACTCCGATCGATGAGAATTCTTGGACGGATATCGAATACTGTAAGCGTGATAAGGTATCATGTTTGCACCTTCTCAATTTCTGCCTTCAATTTCCACAGTTTAGCTTATTAAGACATGATTATGGTCGTGCACCACAATTCGGCAATTTCCTTTTACAAAGTATAAAATAGTTAGAATCTCTCCATTTTAATATTTGTGTCCAACGGTTTGTGGAGTAATACACTTAATAGTTATTGGGTATTCAGCAAAATCATAACCATAACCTTGAATGATACCCTCTTAATTTCAATGGGGTACTCAACAAGGTGCAACTATGAATCAAATGCCTTCAATCTCGATAAGGTGGCCAATAATTCTAACCTATGGGACACTCAAGACTGTAACTTAGAATCATATCCCCTAAATCTCTATAAGGTGGCCCATGACTTTAACCTATGGGAGTATTCAACAAGACTGTAATCTAGAATCAAATCCTCGTAATTTAACACGGTGACCCATGACTCTAACCTATAAAGTATTCAACAAGACTGTAACCTAGAATCAAATCCCCCTCATCACAATAAGTTGGCCAATAACTCTAATCAACGTGTGGCTAGTTGCAATGATTATAAGGTACATTCTACAGTTGTCCTCTTTAAAATGTGGTTTAAACTTATCCCACACAATAGGCGGCCCATAACTCTAGCCACACGTAGGGGTGTTGAAAGTATCTGTTCAATAACCTCACTCAAGATTCACCACTTAATAAAACAAACCAGAAACATATAATATTCGAGGAAAACCATAGATTCACTTAATACCGACAAATCTAATAGTTAATTTAATATAAAACCTTAGCTAATGAATTTTGCAAAATTGGATGGTAGGCTAATTTAGTTTTCTAAATTTTTGTAAAATATTAGGCATTTGATGAAAATAATTCGTAAAAACTATCCTGCTGCAGATTTGGTATCCAGTGTCAAAGACTCTTGCTGAGAAAGCAGCATGGGAATATGCCCACACACACAAAATGGACATGGTAGCTGTTCATCCTTCCACTTGCTTGGGACCTCTTTTACAGCCCAAATTGAATGCCAGCTCCGCTGTTTTATTGGATCTATTACGAGGTTTTCTTTTGCCTTTTTTGTTTTATCAAATACATCTTCAAATAAGATAAACTTGAGATAGGCAAATGGTTTTAATTATCTACTTCGAGAAAAAAACAGAGGAAACAGAACATAAAACAGGACATCAAGAGGAGATCTTGCTATGGGAGATAGATGCTTTAGATTAGGTTTGGTCATTGTGGAACTGGTTGTGTATACTTCTTGATTTCCAAAATAACCAAAGCCAAGATGATTCCTTTGGAAATCTAAAAGATTCAATATGCTTCAGATTTTCATTACTGCATTATCTTACTTATACACGTCATCATTTGTGATTTTGATTTTCCTTGGAAAGCCAATTACTTTTCCGTTGAACATTTGGGCTGCCGTATTTGAATACTAAAGGGGCTGGTATATAGTGTTTGCACCATACCTTTAAATGTAAGGATTAACAGCTGTGCATTTTTCTTAGATATCTGGGATGACATTCGAAGGAGGGGACTTCCTTCAGTGCGAAGGTGCTTTGAATGTAATTGGTAGTATTTATTTCTTTTTTGGTTGGGATTCGTGGTAAAATTAGATAAAGCTAATCCAGGAGGCTCTAAACCAACACTTATACATATTGTGATGTATGGAAATGAGAGGACACCACAAATGATAATACGTAAATTTTACTATGGGTTGAACATAAAATCAAAGCCTCGCTTATCAGCTTTTTATCCCAATGATAAATATATGGATACTATCAATAGTGTCAACAACTTGGTCGCGCATAACTCTGGCCTCTGGTTGGCTTACAACCTCACCATCACATATCGAACTCTTCTTCTATTAGGGAATTTTTTTATTGGAACTTCTATTTGAAGGGAAAATTGTCTTGGTACTAAGTGTTTCAGACCATTGGCCTTTGAGCATTAGGTATGAAGATATGACACTGGTTTAAAGCATCAGCTGCGAGGCTAAGAGTAAGTTTCCATACACCATTCTAGACCACTGACCCATTGCATCTACACCAAACAGACGACCCACTGGGCCACTAGCCGAATCTCAATCAAGATTTGAGAATGTGGATGAAGGCACCACATCTACATGATAGAGAAATGATAGGAAAGAGTTGATTCCATCCGAGGATATTAGATGCATTGTTTGAGTACGGCTTTAAATACAGCAAACATTGCTAAGGAAGTACTAAAGAAACTCCTTTGGAAACATATTACATTCGAAGAAAGAAGTTCAACAACATTTGGTTCAAATACAAAATGAGCTTCTGCACAGGCCAATCAGCTCAAACACAATGCAAGGAAAGACATTTATCCTGAATGTTAATGGTGCCAGAAACCCAATATTGTTTGGGAAATCAATAGTCAATTGGAGCATAAACTATATAGCCTTAATGAAACACTATATGGTGTTTGCTTTAATGGCTACATTACCAAGAGGATACTATTGCAGAATTATAAGTACGTACCACAACATAGCACAAAATAACATGAGAGAATAACAGCTTTATTGCATATGGTAGTTCTCTGATCTGGGTTGGGTCGGGAATCCGGTGGAAAACACATTAAATTGCAGAAAGTCAATGTGTTATTGGCAGAAGCAATTTAATTGCAACAATTGCAGCATAGAATAATATTGCAGAATTGTAATGAAATGAACCAAGAATGAATGGAGATAAAACATATACAAAGAGGGAACAAATTATGAACAAAAAAATTGTTTTCTTATTGAATATTGATGTGGTAGGTATGTACAGCTATCTCTGAGGAGAAATGTGAGCTGCTATATCCTATAACTATGAAGAGATGCTAGCTGTCGTCTTTGAAATGAGATGTGTAATGACCCTTTCAAGCGTCTAAACCACACACAAGGGAATTTAGCCAAACACACAAATATGCAGATCTGATTTTTAATTTCAGCAGACTGTAAATGCAAAATCAGCGAACTATATCTTCCACAAAATATGCCAAAAACACCATGAAACACTTTAAATCCACTCGCCACAATTTTATATGTATTTTATGCAATAACAAGAACCAAAATCACAAAAAAATACTGAAGAAATCTCTGCTGGAAATTAATTATGATCAGAGTAGCCACAAGAAAATTATAGATCTAGGGCATAGAAACCCCCAAAAATCACCAAACTTCAGATTCCGGCCTTAGAAATAGTGATAAACAAGATTATCAATCAATATTGCACCAAGAGTTCACCAAATCTCCAAAACCCTACCCAAGGTAGGTCGCTCCACTAGTAATAAATCAATAACAATCTGAAAATGACAACTCTCTCCTCAAATCAGCCTTAAACATCAATCCCAAGCCAAGGAGAAGGGTTTTCGTCCTTCCCTCAACCTCTAGAAGGGTTTTCGTCCTTCTAGGCAAGTCGCATAAGGAGGTTTTCGTCCCCAAATGCAAGAACAAGCAGCTCTTAGCTCGCTATGCTCCAATAAGATAAAATGTGCCAAAGTCTAGATAGCAAATGATGCCTTAAATCTCCTTTTATATCCTTCAATTGGCACCAAAGTACAAAAGGAAAGGCCAACCTGTATAAGAAAGAAAACACTAAAGAAAATATAAAAATGTTAGTAAAAACATATCATATAGATGCTCAATGTTCTCCTCCTTCATCTTTGCTTTTTTGCCATGGAGAAGGAATGACAAGAAGACCAAATATCAACTCTCAAGTGGGAAAAAGGGACATTACAGTCCTCCCTTCCCAAAATTGCTTGTCCTCAAGCAATTGCCAATGCCCGGATCCCAAACAAGTTTCAGCTGCTCCCTTTTTGTAAAATCACCATCCAAACATTGGTGATCCACCATCTCTTTCCCGCTGTCCCAATCACCAATATAATCTTGCTCTTCTTCTTCAAAATTCAAGATGAGGGGAACTAGAATCCCACCTTTAATTGTATAAAATAGTACAAGTGTGTCATTGTATAGAAAATACAATCTCCGGCTATAAAAATGTCTTTTCAATTTGACCCTTGGGTCAAAGTATTTGCCATCCCATCTTTCTCCCATGTTTAGACCATTGATTCCTTGAGAGAAATAACACCATAGTGACTGAATGAGGGTTGCAAAGTGACTACAACAGCCATGAAGTGTTCGGTACTTCTTCAACCATGTGCTTAGAAGCTCCTTTGGTACCTTATAAGTAAACAAATGGCTGGAAAATTTGTGATCAACAGTAGAAAGGAGAGTACAATAGATGTAATCATGACATACCTTCAAAGTTCCCCTTTCCATCCATGTTATGGGAGTTGGCCACAAGGTTACAACTGATAAAAACTTGGAGAAAGGGCTGGAAATGCTCATACAAAAGCTTATGGCAGCGTTCTTGGAATCAAAAATATGGTAGTCTTACTACCTTCCTCCATCCCAACAACCTCAAGACCATTACCCCATGATTTAGTAGCTTCAAAAGGGACATTCTTATAGCTGCTCATAATTGGAAACAACTCATAATCTGATTGAACCCAAATCAACAACTTAATTTTTCTCCTAGATGGCTGAACTTGCATATGCCCAACCATAAATAAATTTTTCCAAAGGGCTGATATGTGAGGAAGAGTATCATCATGAAATTTTCCCAAAAATTGGAACCATTGCATTCCCCAAGCAACATTAACTTCAGCTGGCTTAATTTCAAGAAAAACATTACATACCTTGTGCCCTTCCATGAAATTTGACAACATGCAGATGCTATTGGTGACCTTGAAGCTTCCAAGGTTAATTATGACCGTGCAATCAGACCTTCTTCCCTTTTAAGGCTCACCATAGTACCAACCATACATGTGCTAAAACAATTTAGGTGTTGTTCCCAAGTATCCTTGCACCCTTGGCTACACCATTCACTTCTTATCTTCCTTTTACTTGGCATAGGCTGATCATTAGAGAAAAAACTCAGCAATAACATGGAGTAGAGCAATGTAATATAGACATCATACCTCTCTGAAAAAATGCAAACTGTTTTGGCATGTTGGTGAATCCCTGAATTCAAAACTCAAATTTCTTGAGCCAGAGATGCCACTTAAAAAGAGGATTTTCAAAAACTCAAAATTTCTGAGTTAGAACCAACACTTAGAAAATATTTCAAAAACACCTTACCTCCATGAACTTTTGCTTTCTGAGTGTCATTCTTGAGGCTCCTTTGCAAAACAGATTGGCCTTGTGGATGGTGAAGGTGAGAACATTGCAGCCATATAAGAAAGAGTACATAGTCCTCCTTTCTTCCCCTTTGTTCATGAGGTCCATCATTTTGGTGTAGCAACATGCTAGACAATAAATCTGAGTTGTTTCTAGGTCCAGGGCTGCTTACCTTCACTATATCTTTTAGCCTCTTCATGCTAGCAATGGTATTTATGCATGGAACCCTTTCAACATCCTCTTCATTCTCTAGCTCCTCATGCTTCTTTCCATCTTTTCGCTTATGCCTCCAAAATCCTTTTGTATCTTGCCACATGCAACCATTAAAAAACAAAGGAATATCATGAACAACCAAAAGTCTTTTACCTTCTTCTTTGCTTGATGCTTGCTTGACAATTCTCCCATGTCCTTGAGCTTTCATAGGGCTGAAATTTCCCTCAAATGACCTTCTTTTTACTGCTGTTAGGTACAGACCAGCAGCTCCATCTATTGTGATCCTCGGTCTATCATGGAGAAATTCTCTCTCTCTTGACCTTATCAATTTGGGTGAGTTATCTTTAATGCATTCATCATTGTGACCCCAAAATTCCTCTCTAGGCACATGTATAACAACTGATATATGAATCAAATGGAAAAAGGAATTGGTTATCTTTACAAACATACCATAGTCTTTGGAAGGGGGAAAACTTCTCACCAATTCTATCTTGGCCCATGCACATAAAGCGGTCTTCACCCGGTTTGGATGTTGCATGAGAGAGTGTATGTGCCCTTTACCATCAAGGTGTTCCCACTCTTTAGACCATGTTTCTCCAACCAAATGATCTTCCTCTTTTTGAACTATCTCCATATCTTGATTGCTTGAGCTTGGGTTGCCTTTGTGGCCTTTACCAAGGCTCAATTCTTCATCATGTTGCCAGGATATGGAATACGGGTACGAGTTCGATTCACGTGGATACATCAATTTTAAAAACCCTTGGGTACGATACGTCCGTACATATATATTTAAATTTTTAAATACATTATATATATATATATATATATATATATATATATATATATATTATATATATATGTACTCATTTTTTACTCATTTTTAGTCCATAAAAAACTGAAATAGTAATACAAAACTTGAATCAATGTTCAAAACATTCAATATACTTAAGACTTTGCATTTTCATTGATCATGTGGTTGCCATACATATGATATATGAATATCATGTCAACATGAATACGAACAAAACTTGAAATTTGAAAAATATACTAGGATCAATGTTCAAATTTTCAAAACATACAATATACTTAAGATTTTACATTTCATTGATCATGTGGCTGCCATACATATGATATAGGAATATCAAGTCAACATGAATTATGAATACAAACAAATCTAGAATATATCATCTAGATTTTCCTCAAAATCAAGTTCTTGCGTGCCACTTGCACTAGCTCCACTCTCCGCTCCTTGCGAACTCCCTTGAATGTCATCTTTGCCATCAAATAATGAAAGTTGGGCAAGCGTGGCTGTAGGAGGCATCCAAGTCTGTGGTCTCTGGAAGAAGATCCCAAAATTTGTGAGGCCCTTTAGCATAATCCTCAGACCTGTGATAAGAGGCGCAAATTGGAATGCACATATACCAAATCCTCAACTTTTTTAGATGCCAACTTGTTTCTTTTAGCTAAGTGGATAAAGGTATAAGTACTCCAATTCCGCTCTGCGGAAGAATTACTAGCCACCTATTACAACAAAGTTAGAAAATTGAAATTCAAATTAGTAACATACTAAGAATGTGTGAAAAATAAATTAAATAATCCTAACTTAATAAAATTTAAAATATTCAAAATGATTATAAATTTATAAATGTTATACCTGTGAAAGAACTTTTATAGCAATAGGACGTAAGTACTTGGCATCATATAATGCCCCCTTTTGGTCATAAAAAATTAAAATAAGGGCCTCAATCGATTTGCACATGTAAGTTTAAAAATTAAAATATATTTTTGTGTGCAAATCAAAAATAAAAAGAAAATCGATTATCTTTGGGATGATAATTATTTATTTTTGGAAGTAAAATTAAATAACCAAGCAAGTCGCATTTTCTTGGGATTATTTAATAATTAATATTTGGAATAAATTGATTCATTCTAAGCATGAACCTATTCATTCTAAGTCATGATTCGATTCATATGGGCATCATTTGATTTAATTTTTCCATACATTTAATATTTGTTTTGAGTGTGATTTCCAGACAATTTTTAAATAAAGATTATCTCCTAGATTTTATGCGCAAAAAATGAAGAAAGAACTTTGGAAATTGAAAAAGAAAAAGATATAAAAGAAAATGATGAACACTCTTTTCAAATGTTGACTTTTTGTAACTTATCTTCATGCTTGAAGAGGGATGTATGCCCACTTGTGAAAAAATAAAAGGTGTTCCTCAACACCACCCATTGTGAAGTGTGTGTGCCCTTGAGAGCTTGAATTGATAAGTTATTTGCATTTCTATTCAATATAAGTGAATTCGCCATTGTTGAGAGAGTTTGTGAGGTTATTTGGAGAGTTTTCAAACTATCATTTGATCAATTAATTTTGAAAATTGCTTGGTTTTGTCATGATATAAATCGACTTGTTGAAGGAGATTTATGGTGTTTTGAATGTTATTTTTGCAAGAATAAAATCTGAACTGTTCTTGCTCATTATTCTATGATAAATGCACTTATTTCATGATATTTGGAGCTTGCTAACACTGCTGAAATTTATTTAATGCAAGTCGACTTACCTGAGCATTTATTAACAGTGTTTTGGAAGGGTTTGAAGGGTTTTTCGATCTGCTGTTATAACTTCCTTATTGCAGATCTGAAACAACATTTATTGGGCTGAGAAGTGAAGGGAAAAGAGCTAAAAATAAATTTAATTATTTCTCCTAACCCTAGCGACTTGTTTTGCAGATTCAGGGGCTGTTTTGAGTGGGTTTCAGTGGGTGGAAAATTCTTGATTGTTGGTTCTTTTGAAAGCTCTTAATTTAATCTTCCATCTGCAATTTGTTTCATGCAAAAAGAGTTCATATTAAGGAAGATATCAATTTTTGAAGTTTTCACTATTTTCCAGCATTGTAAATTTAATTTTCTACTTTTGCAATTTAATTGGTTAAATAAAAATGTTAATTTCGACTAGATAGCCCATTTAAACCTTTACCTTGGCTCACTCCAACCCCATTTGGGTTGTAAAGGACGACACTTTGGGTTAGTTGAGGTGAACCTAAAGATTAATAAAATTTAATTAATATTCCAAAATGGGATATTACACATCATGGCCACATACATGCCACCATGTGGTTGGGTTAAACTACTCTTGTTGAAAAGAGCCTCAAATTTGAGTTGCACCATAGTCAGTGGGACACGCATGGCAAAGCTCCCATGTTGCTTTCTCGAACCAACAAACATGCCCATTTCACTTCTAACCACATTGGCTCTAGATGGATCAAGAAAAAATTTACATTCACTGCTGCCTTGGTTTCATTTCCAACTTCGGAGTCGAGAAATGGTGCTTGCTTGTAGCCCAAGTACATTAGAGCTATAGTACTTTGGGTTCAAGCATCATAAAAGAAGATGTAATGAGGTGGTCATTTTATTCCACCTCTTCATGACCACACTCTTGACCTCATTGTAGGTCTCTTCTAGATCTTGCTCTTTTGTTTGTATTACATCTTTGATACGTTCAAGCATAGAATCTATTCCATCATATATCTCTCCCATGTATGCTTCATTAGTATCTATGAATGTGATCATGGAGAGAATGGGCTCTGTAAAACTCAGCAAGTACTCAACTTTGGCCCACCAATCATCATCAAGGACCCATGATTTAACCTTTGTAGCTTTTTCTCGTATTTGATTTGCGCTCCCACACATTCCAAAAAAAGCATTGCTGATCACCATATTGCTTAAAGCCTCTCTCACCTTCACAAGTCATCTCAAAACGAGCGTGTGAGAGGCAAATCTTGTTTCTGCAACCTTCAACAACTCCAACCTTGAGAATCTCCTGAAAATGGCTTGTGACATATGATGGTTTGTGATAAACATCTGAATGTCATTTGCCTCAATATAAATTTGCTCAATCCATGGGATTTTCCCAATCTTTTGGAGCATCAAATTAAGGGAGTGGACAACACAAGGGGTCCAAAAAATGTGCTCATATCTACCCTCTATGATCATTCTTGCTGCTTTACAGTTTTTAGCGTTGTCCGTGATGACTTGGACAACATTTTGGGGTCCACCGACTCAATTGCCTCTATCAAAATATCGGCAATAAATTGTGCATCTTTGACTTCCCCGTCACAGTCAATGGCTTTAAGGAACATTGCCCCTTTAGGGCATATACCGCAACAACATTTATGAGGGTCTATTTCTAGCATCTTTCCATCTATCTAAAATGAAGGAAACCCTATTTCCTTCCACGAGTCTCTCGATTGGGCTGCAAAGTGTTGTGAATGTGTTCCACTTCCTTTCCCAAGAGTGTGGTTCGAACTTTTTCGTAACTTGGGATTTGTACCCTTGTGGAGCTTCATTGATACCCTTCACCATCTGATGCCAATATGGAGACCTCAATACATTAAAGGGCAACCCACATGCATAAATGCATCGAGCAACAACCTCATTAGCAATCTCCCTCTTTTCAATATTAAATGCTTTTTCCAATGCTCCTTTTGGCCTTTTTCGTGAGCTCTCTGGACTCTCTTCATCAAAAGGGGAATCAAGTGGTTGACTTTGAGTTTGGATGAAAGGATGAGAAGTAGGTCTAGGTGTGGGTGGTCGTGATGAAGGCCTTCTTTGCAATGGAATTGTTCTAGTTCTATTTCTTTCAGCTTGTCTATCACCTCCTCTTGCTCTCTTAGGTACTCTGCCATTTTTTCATTTGATATTTTTGGGCACTTCTTTATCCCCACACCTCCAACACTAGTCAAATGGATTTTCAGTCGGCTATATGAGGATTTGTACTGAGTATGACAACCATGACATATCCAAATCCGACCCCCACCACCAACAAGGTTGTCTACCACTGTCACATGTCTCCAAAGAGGGGAATTATGATCATGTCTCATAGAACCGTGTTTTCAGCAGCAGCTTCTCGGCACTCCACTCCAACCAAGCGTAACTTGGTGCCATCCTAATGCTTTTTGATCACCAAGATCACTATAACGGCGCGAGGTGAGAGCATACACAAAGTTAGGATGTTTAAAAATTAAAACATTTTGCCTCAACATAAATAAATTAGTTATGTCATCCTAATCTATTTTTGATCACCAAGATCCCCATAAAAACGCGAGGTGAGAGCGTACACAGAGGAGCATACATGAGGTTTAGGATGTTTAGAAAATTAAAAACATTTTGCCTTAACATAAATAAATTAGTTATGTCATCCTAATCTGTTTTTGATCACCAAGATCGCCATAAAGGCGTGAGGTGAGAGCATACACAAATTTAGGATGTTTAAAAAATTAAAAACATTTTGCCTTAACATAAATAAATTAGTTATGTCATCCTAATTTGTTTTTGATCACCAAGATCGCCATAAAGGCGCGAGGTGAGAGCATACACGCATTTAGGAGCATACAAAAACAAATTTAGGATGCTTAGAAAATTAAAAACATTTTGCCTTAACATAAATAAATTAGTTATGTCATCCTAATCCTAACTTTTTTGATCACAAGATCGCCATAAAGGCGCGAGGTGAGAGCATACACAAATTTAGGATGTTTAAAAAATTAAAAACATTTTGCCTTAATAGAAATAAATTAGTTATGTCATCCTAATTTGTTTTTGATCACCAAGATCGCCATAAAGGCGCAAGGTGAGAGCATACACAGATTTAGGAAGCTAAAAAAACAAAAAATATTAACATTGAACAATGCATTTAAAATTAAAAAAATGATTTTTACTAATTAAATTAAATAAGCCTAAACCATGCCATCCAAATCTGTTTTTGATCACCAAGATCACCATAAAGGTGCGAGGTGAGAGCATACACAAATTTATGATGTGTTTATACTCTAAACTTTTAAAAAAATGCAACAAAATAAAAAAATAAAAAACCGTAAAAAAATAAAATAAAAGGATGAATTAAAAAAATTAAAATACCTGTAGATCCTTGTTGCCTCCAAACAAATGCTACCTCCAAGGACCAAATGTGATGTCTACTCTTTTAGTTTTGAATGAACAATAAATTTAAAACAATCTCTTCCTCTCAAGTCTCAACAATGGCTTCCTCTCCTTCTCCTCCTTGCAATGGTGGACTCCAAACAAAAGAAGCAATGGCTGCCCCTCTTCCAATCTTTGCCTCCTCTAAGCTCCTTGTAAATCCTCCTTCCAATCTTCTGCCTCCTTAAAGCTCTTCAATTCTAATGTTCCCTTTTTGGGACATTAATTAATTAAAAATATGGGAGACCTTTAATCCACCCTTCCCATGGATTAAAGGATAAAAATTGAGAAAATGTCATTATTTTTTTATTTTTTAATTAAATAATTAATTCTTCTCTTATGTTTTATTTTTAAATATTAAAAGAGGGAATTAATATTATTTTTGGAGTTTGACTTTTCAAGAAAAGAGACCCATATTAAAAGTGACCCTTCTACACGAGAAAATGCGCCAAAGGAAGGAGGGAAACTTGAAGATTTGAAATGACAAAGCTATATAAGAGAAATGACAACCCTTGGGGTTTGAGATTTTGTTTAAAAATATCTTCATGCTTGAAGAGGGATGTATGCCCATGTGATCACATTATAAAGGTGTTCTTCAACACCACCATTGTTGGAGAGAGTGTGAAGCCTTCTATGCTATTTTGAGTGAATATTGCATGATATGTTTGTTCCAAGATTGACGACTTGGCTTATATGTTAATGCAATGCATTAATTAGTAAGGTTAAATCTGCATGTTGTGGCTCAAATTTAAGTGATTTTGGAAGGGTTTATGGTGTTTTATTTACTGCTGTTCATCACAGCATTTATTCCAATTATGACGACTTGCATTGGGTCATATTTTGGCATGTTTTGAGGGTGAACAAGTTAAATATATAATTTGATTTGTGTTGGTGTTGATTAGATTTTCTGCACAGCTGAAAACCTGAGATCGATCAGATAAATCTCTCTCATTTACCGGTGAGGCTCCCTTGTAAGATTTTGTCAATTATATTTTCTAGTATATCTCTATTGGTATTACTTATAACTATGTAGGTCATGAACCATAGCTAGACAAGGTTTTCAGCAAGTAAACAATCGAAAACAATATGTGCAGAAAGATAAATAATTAAATTCAAGAAGAAAGGAAAGGAAATGAAATGTGTAACCTAACCAATAGTTGAAGTGAGTTGATCACACGCACATGACGAAACAAATAGATCTTAAGCGAAGAATTTGAAGTGTTGGCTAGATTTTCTACATATAGCATCAAACCTAGGCAATATGAGATAAATCTCCTCATTTAACCGGTGAGGCTCCCGTGTTAGATTTGTCAATAAAATGTGTTATTATCTATCGTGGGTTTTACTTTAACCACTTAGTTCATGAACCATAACTAAGAAGTTCTCGCAAAAGTAAGCAAAATTGCTTAAGAAAGGAAATTTTATGTAAGAAGGAAGTAAAGGAAATACAGAGAAGAAATGGGGAAGATGTGCATCCCAATTAGTAGATAAGCAGAGCTAATTGCATTGCATGCACATAAGAAAAACTAATAGATATGAACACACAAAATTATAAAACAAAGGCAGCTCTAGATCTAGATCTATAATAACACAAAGTTTACTAAGAGATCTAAGATTAAAAGCAAGAAACAAAGTACACCGTGACACAAAGTTCTCTGGAAACCTGCTCCTTTGTATTCCTTTGCTCCAAGTTGCTCTCAGGGGTTCAGCACAAAGTCTAGAACACAAGATTGTTGCTTACAAATTCTGATCGATCATTAACCCGGAGGTTCTTCTCCTACTTATAGAATGTAGGAGGGAAAGTACAAATGGAAAACTCAAACTGAACTAAAGCATGAACAACAAGTAAAGATGACATTTGGCAATCATCCTCAACTAACTTCTTCTTAAGTGACACATGTATCACTTAACTAATAGAATGGTTCCACATGACTTCAAGTAATGGTCAGAAACCAATAACTTAGAAGTTTTACAATTTCATCCGGGAACATAGAAAATAGAAGAAAGAAAGAAGAAGTCATGCATGCCACTGTAATGTTATGTCTTTTTCTTGTTCGATATCGATATACTTGTCGAACATGTAATTCAAAGATCTTTCCATCTGCTTTAGCCATCGCTTTTTCTCTCCCGAATCGCAGCAACCCTTCATTCAACACTTTGATGCACGCTTCCACATCTTCCAAACTCGCCCAAACTCGAATGTCTGCTCATAGCCACTAGCCTACTGATAGAATTCATCGTGAAAGGCTTGGTAGCTTTATCAATTCTCTTTTGTACCATCAGAAGAGAACCTTCCAGGGAATTAGGCACCTCGTTAGAAACAATCCGCACGTAAGAAGTAACGCCTCCGACCACATCCTCTTCCGTGAAAGAAATGATACTGTCGGGTAAGGATGACGTCCTACTTTCAAGTGCCTGCATCCTTTTCAGCAAAACTCTGCAGATTTCCAAACGGAAAGATACTGCAAATTCTAACTGCTTCCCCTTCTCGACTGATCCGTCCGGTACAATTTGTTCCGCAATCAATACATCTCCCTAAGAGCCTTTGTCGATCTCGCCAAAATACTCAGTTACTCTCGCAATCGTATTCATGCCTTCTATGTTTGCCATCGATTGCTTTAGTTGATTTGCGCATCGCATCATAACCTTTAAAGGGTCGGGCACTTCCCCAAGTCAGATGTGCTTTGACGAATAATCAAATCCTTCCATTCACAATGGCCTTTACTTGATTGCTTGATCTTCCATTTCCCGCATAAGATGATCACTCACCGCTCAAAATGGGCTCAATGGAAGGTTTAACAACCTTGGCTATGATCTCACATAATTGAGATACTTGCTTTCGCAACTCTTCTTTCTCCGCCTTCTCACCGCTCAAGCCTAAGGAATAAAGCATCTATCAATGTCTCGCGTGTCTCGCTTCAATCCTTCAAAGGTGGTGGCTTGACCGAGTGGTACTTTGGTCACCACATCTTCTCGCCGTGAGCTCCTCTTCTATCTTTCCTTCTCGCCGGAATGATATCTCAAAGAAACTTCTCTCCCGAATCCTCGATGATCAACCTAGAAGTTGCTTTAGCAACTTTAGGCCTTCTGTCTCTCTCTTCTCGCCGATCCTGAGTAGCTGCAAGTCGTGCTCCTCTAAGTTCATCTCCATTCTCGCTTCTGGAACAAACTGCAAAGCTAACCATTCTGAGAAATTACTTCTCGGAGAGTGAGAAGTCACTGAGTGCACTACCATCTCCCGCTCTGCATCCTCTCCGTCAGAAAGTGCCACAGTGTTATGGCTGCCATCTTCTGAGTCATCCAAGGACAAAGCCCTTTTGAATTCCGCCATCGCCATCCTTTTCAACGTATCTCTCGAACGGTGATGAACGAAGTGGTGAGGGAGAAAGATGAATGTCGCTGGATTCAATGGAGGCATGGAAGCATCCTGCTGTTGCGGTGCAATAGTTGGTGAAGCATTGGGTACTGGAGAAACCGGAGTTAAAGTCATGGTCGCAGAAGTGATCCTCTCCTTTTGAGATCTTCTATGCACTTTCAACTTCTCGACTTTCCTTTTCCGCTTTCTCCTCCATGCTTTCGCTTGAGGGAATCTCCCGCGCCGGTTTCCGTGACTTGATTCATCAATGCTTCATCAAGGCAATATCCCTTCACAAGAACTCAGCTTTGAAGTATTCACCAACACAAACTCTCGACCTTTCTTCAATCATGTGTTGCAGCCTCCTCCTATGTTATTCTCTGCAAAGATGGCTTTATCTCCTCCCATTTGATGGTAAGTGTCAAGTACCACATTCCCATCATCTTTAAGATCCGCAGGTATCCGCGCTAGTCCAAAGTCGAACACTTGCTTTGCTGATAGCCTGCTGAAATCTCTTTTTCTAACCTCGTACTCACTTTTGCACTTCATCCAGAAATCTTCTAATGAAGGCACATGTGCGTATTCTCCGGGAGATTGTCTTCCTGGCTACTCCAAATGGATCGAAGTTCAGCCGTGCAGGGAAGAACTCTTGCTCATACTGATAACATTTGCGCGCTTCCATCCTCGAGCTCGTGAATGCTAATGCAACTGTAATATCCCACAGCTGATTGGGAAGAAGCCCGTAGACTTGCGCCGCTTTATCAAGGTCGTCGTAACTCCACAAGTTGCCCGCTTCAGCTTCATGGCGATCAATCTATCATTCCGATATACCGGCATCTTTATTGGTTTCTCCGTAAAAGCCTGTAACCCTGAGGTATGTGAAATCTGCAAATTGAATGAATAGACTGCCAATCTTGGACACAGCTTCCCACGCTTCCTTGCTTACCCTGTTGGCCTTCAAGTCTTTGTCTAGCCTGCAGATGAAATCGTAGAAGAAGTCATCGTTGATCACTTTGAAGTCTTTCTCGCATGCAGGTGCAGTAAGCTGCGGGTAGCACTTCAAAAATGGGGTCCTTGAAAGAACACCACATCTATCCAGCTTGGAAAAGACGCCTTGTGAAGCTGCAACATACACCAAGTATGAAGTCATCTTGAAGCTGAAAGTACGCTTCACGTTCCGGAGTTGCTCACCGATGTTGTTGCTAATAATTTCCGACCAATTGATTATAGAATCAACCTTGTTGATTTCAATGGTCCTGATGAAAGCATACATCCATGTACGGAAAGTGTAGGCATTCGCTTCGCCATTCATCCTGCATAGCAATTTGACGACATCATCTGCCTCCTGCACCAAATTGGACCGTGGAAGAGTTCTCGGGAACTTTGAAGGAGATCTAGGCTTCTTCATGTATCGGCTATTCATGATGCTAATGCAATCAGCTCTATGCTTCTCCCATCTACTGTCAGCATCCTGAATGCTAATAGAAGTCACCACCTTTCGTACTGGAATCTTCAAACAATAATTGATGAACTCTGCGTCCAAACGAATTATTGTCTTTCCCGAAGCATCACGCACTGATCTGGATGAAGGATGATAAGATCTAGCACACTCCATCACGAACTCTGGCAATTGGGTCAGACATGGAAAAGCCGCAGCTCGGGATAATTCCACTGCTTTTGATTGCCGCACGCATGAGTGAAGTCTTTCCCGCTCTGGATCTATCAATCAAATCGGCAAGAGGTTCCGGGCCTAGATCTGTGTCTCCTATGTCTGCAAGTTTGGAAGCAATGCATGACTCCATCGTGCTTTCTTTTTCATCTCTTTTCGCCATAGCTTTGTCTATCTTCGTCTGAATAATTCTTTTTCTTCTTACTTGGCCGGATTTCTTCAATACTGGTGCAGATCTGGACAATTCTTCAGATTCGGAGGATATTTGCAATGTATTGGACATTGATAAAAACTCCTTTTCTTTTTTAAAAACACTCGTAATGAATTCCTGCAATTTATTCAGACAAAAATGGCCACCGGAGCATGAATAGTGAATTTAAATTGTAAAAATCTACACTTTTCAAGCCTGCTGCCCCAAAAAATGGTGTTTAATTTGCACATAAAGAGAGCATGAATCCTTTCAATCAACACCTGAGCTCCTGTAACACCTGTGGAAACAATTATGCAGACAAAGATCAACCTCTTCAAAGCATGCGCCAAATTTGGAAGTGTTGGCTAGATTTTCTCAGATAGATCAAACCTAGGCCCATGCTTATATAACCATATGAGATAAATCTCCCTCATTTAACCGGTGAGGCTCCCGTGTCGATTTGTCAATTAAAATGTGTTATTATCTATCGTGGGTTTTACTTTAACCACTTAGTTCATGAACCATAACTAAGAAGTTCTCAGCAAGTAGTAAGTATTGTTAAGAAAGGAAGTATTTTATAGAAGAAGGAAGTAAAGGAAATACAGAGAAGAAATGGGGAAGATGTGCATCCCAATTAGTAGATAAAGAGCTAATTACATGCACATACAAGAAGAAACTTAATAGATATGAACACACAAAATTATAAAACAAAGGCAGCTCTAGATCAAGATCTAAAATAACACAAAGTTTATAAGAGATCTAAGATTAAAAGCAAGAAACACAAGTACACCGTGACACAAAGTTCTCCTAAAAACTCGCTCCTTTGTATTCCTTTGCTCCAAGTTGCTCTCGTGGGTTCAAAGACAAAGTCTAGAACACAAGATTGCTGCTTACAAATTCTGATCGATCATTAACCCGGAGGTTCTTCTCCTACTTATAGAATGTAGGAGGGAAAGTACAAATGGAAGACTCAAACTGAACTAAAGCATGAACAACAAGTAAAGATGACATTTGGCAATCATCCTCAACTAACTTCTTCTTAAGTGACACATGTATCACTTAACTAATAGAATGGTTCCACATGACTTCAAGTAATGGTTACAAAACCAATAACTTAGAAGTTTTACAATTTCATCCGGGAACATAGAAAATAGAAGAAGAAAGAATAGAAGAAGTCATGCCAGCTGTAACATTTATGTCTTCTTCTTGTTCTGATATCGGATATACTTGTCGAACATGTAATTCAAAGATCTTTCCATCTGTTTTAGCCATCGCTTTCTTTCTCTGTCCCGAATCGCAAAGAACCCTTCATTCAACACTTTGCACGCACGCTTCCACCTCTTCCAAACTCGGCCCAAACCTCGCAATGTCTGCCTGCAGCGCCACCAGTCTACTGATAGAATTCATCGTGAAAGGCTTGTAGCTTTATCAATTCTCTTTTGTACCATCAGAAGAGAACCTTCCAGGAATTAGCACTTCGTTAGAAACGATCCGCACGTATGAAGTAACACCTCCGTCCACTCTTTCCTCAAAGAAAGAAATGATACTGTCTGGTAAATGATGTTCTACTCTCAAGTGCCTCGCATCCTCTTCAAAGAAAACTCTGCAGATTTCCAAGCGGAAAGATACTGCAAACTCTAAATGCTTCCCTTCTCGACCGATCCATCTGTACAATCTGCTCCGCAATCAATACATCTCTCAGCCTTGTTGATCTCGCCAAAATACTCAGTTACTCTCTCGCAATCGTATTCATGCCTTCTATGCTTTCCATCGCTTGCTTTAGTTGATTTGCTTTGCATCGTCATAACCTTTAGCGGGCCGGCACTTCCCCAAGTTGTACGTAAGTTTGATTTAATAATCAAATCCTTCCATTCGCAATAATAGCCTTTACTTGATTGCCATCCCTCCATTTCCTGCATAAGATGATCACTCACCGCTTCTGAAATGGGCTGAATGGAAGGTTTAAGCAACCTTGGCTATGATCTCACATAATTGAGATACTTGCTTCGCAGCTCTTCTTTCTCCGCCTTTTCACCGCTGCCTAAGGAATAAAGCATCTATCAATGTCTCGCGTGTCCCGCTTCAATCCTTCAAAGGGTGGCTTGACCGAGTGGTACTTTGGTCACTGCACATCTTCCGCCGTGAGCTCCTCCTCTATCTTTCCTTCCGCCGAATTGATATCTCAAAGAAACTTCTCTCCCGAATTCTCAATGATCAACCTAGAAGTTGCTTTAGCAACTTTAGGCCTTCTGTCTCTTCCGCTCGATCCTCGAGTAGCCGCAAGTCGTGCTCCTCTAAGTTCATCTCCATTCTCGCTTCGAACCAACCAAAGCCAACCATTCCGAGAAATTACTTCTCGAGAGTGAGAAGTCGCCGAGTGCACTACCATCTCCCGCTCCGCATCCTCTCCGCCGTAAAGTGCCACAGTGTTATGGCTGCCATCCTCTGAATCATCCAAGGACAAAGCTCTTTCGAACTCTACCATCTGCAGCTTCAACATCTCCTCTGGAACGGGTGATGAACGAAGTGGCTGAGGAGAGAAGACGAACGTCGCCGGATTCAATGAAGGCATGGAAACGTCCTCCGCCGCGCGTGTGCAATAGTTGGTGAAGTACTAGGTACTGGAGAAGCCGGAGTCAAAGCTATGGTCGTAGAAGTGATCTTCTCTTTCTCTTGAGATCTTCTGTGTACTTTCAACTTCTCGACCTTCTGCTGCTTTCTCCTTCATGCTTTCGCTTGAGGGAATCTCCTGCGCCGAAGTTCCCGTGATTTGATTCATCAATGCTTCATCAAGGCAATATCCCTTCGTCAGCAACCAGTTTGAAGTATTCACCAACACAGCTCTCGATCTTTCTTCAATTGTGTTGCAGCCTCCCATGTTATTCTGCAGTATGGCTTTATCTCCTCCCATTTGATGGTAAGTGTCAAGTACCACATTCCCATCATCTTTAAGATCCGCAGGTATCCGCGCTAGTCCAAAGTCGAACACTTGCTTTGCTGACAGCCTGCTGAAATCTCTCTTTCTAACCTCGTACTCACTTCCGCACTTCATCCAGAAATCTTCTAACGAAGGCACATGTGCGTACTGCTGGGAGATTGTCTTCCTGGCTACTCCAAATGGATCGAAGTTCAGCCGTGCAGGGAAGAACTCTTGCTCATACTCGGATAACATTTGCGCTTCCATCCTCGAGCTCGTGAATGCTAATGCAACTTGTAATATCCCACGTGATTGGGAAGAAGCCCGTAGACTTGTGCCGCTTTCAAGGTCGTAAACTCCACAAGTTGCTCGCTCAACTCCATGGCGATCAATCTATCATTCGGATACCGGGCATCTTTATTGGTTCTCCGTAAAAACCCGTAACCCGAGGTATGTGAAATCTGCAAATTGAAATGAATAGACTTCCAATCTTGACACGGCTTCCCACGCTTCTTTGCTTACCCCGTTGGCCTTCAAGTCTTTGTCTAGCCTGCATATGAAATCGTAGAAGAAGTCATCGTTGATCACTTTGAAGTCTTTCTCGCTCGCAGGTGCAAAGTCACGGGTAGCACTCGAAAATGGGGTCCTTGGAAAGAACACCACATCTATCCAAATTTGGAAAAGACACCTTGTGAAGTCAGCAAAGATACACCAAGTATGAAGTCATCTTGAAGCTCGAAAGTACGCTTCACGCTCTCCGGGTTGCTCACCGATGTTGCTGCTAATAATTTCCGACCAATTGATTATAGAATCAACCTTGTTGATTTCAATGGTCCTGATGAAAGCATACATCCATGTACGGAAAGTGTAGGCATTCGCTTCGCCATTCATCCTGCATAGCAATTTGACGACATCATCTGCCTCCTGCACCAAATTGGACCGTGGAAGAGTTCTCGGGAACTTTGAAGGGGATCTAGGCTTCTTCATGAACCGGCTATTCATGATGCTCACACAATCAGCTCTATGCTTCTCCCATCTATCACAAGATCCCAATGCTAATAGAAGTCACCACCTTTCGCATCGAATCTTCAAACAATAATTGATGAACTCGCGCATCCAAACGAATTATTGTCTTTCCCGCAGCATCACGCACTGATCTGGATGAAGGATGATAAGATCTAGCACACTCCATCACGAACTCGCAATTGGGTCAGTACATGGAAAAGCTCGCAGCTCGGATAATTCCACTACTTTTGACCGCACGCATGAGTGAAGTCTTTCCCGCCTGGATCTATCAATCAAATCGGCAAAGAGGTTCCGGCCTAGATCTCGTGTCTCCTATGTCTCGTAAGTTTGAAGCAATGCATGACTCCATCGTGCTTTCTTTTCATCTCCTTTCGCCATGGCTTTGTCTATCTTCGTCAATAATTCTTTTTCTTCTAACTTGGCCGGATTTCTTCAATACCGTGCAGATCTCGACAATTCTTCGATTCGAGAGGATATTTGCGCAATGTATCGACATCGATAAAAACTCATTTTCTTTTGTAAAGCACCTGTAATGAATTCCTGCAATTTATTCAGACAAAAATGGCCACCGGAGCATGAATAGTGAATTTAAATTATAAAAATCTGCACTTTTCAAGCCTGCTGCCCCAAAAATTGGTGTTTAATTTGCACATAAAGAGAGCATGAATCCTTTCAATCAACACCTGAGCTCCTGTAACACCTGTGGAAACAATTATGCAGACAAAGATCAACCTCCTCCAAAGCATGCGCCAAATCTGGAAGCTTTTAGCCTTGTTAGCACTTTGTCTGAACAAAATCCTTCCTCTAATGGGGGCACACTTTTCCTCTTGGCTGCAATTCTTTACCTGTGAATTAAATAATTCACCCATATGGCTGCCCATGCTTATATAACCTTCACAATTCTATAATTAATAATTGCCCTAACAATTAAAGGCAATTAATTAATTAAAAATCATGTTTTTCTCTTTTAAAAATAGCATGTTTAAGGACAGCCATCCAATAAATTAAATTAATCCAATTTAATCCTTCACACAACGCACTTCACTTAAGCTTCACAAAGGTGCTTTGACCATACCACACTCGAAAATAGAAATTAATTTAATGTTTTAATGCCTTAAAAAACATTAAATAATTCCCAAATGGGGCGCACTTTTTGAGAGGAAGAGGGCAGCCACTAAATAAATTAAATTTAATGCATTTAATTCCTTTCTTTTATTCCATCTTTGACTTGTTGACCTCCTCCAAGCTTGGGCGCACTTTTTGAGAGGAAAGATTAATTAAAATAATCAATTTAATCATTTTATTCTCTCACCAAAGGGGGCGCATTTTTTTGCACATGTAATTCTATTTTTAAGAATTTTTTCATAATGGGATTCTTTACCCTGCAAGGCAGGCACCAAAATCCCATGATCCACTTAAGTGATTTGACTTTGACAATGGGATTATTTACCCTGCAAGGCAGGCACTAAAATCCCATGATTTCACTTAAGTCACTTTCCTTTTATTATATCATGGGAATTTTTACCCTGCAAGGCAGGCAATAAATTCCCACCGCCTCAAATTTCTATTTTTCCCACTCGCAGCTTAAGTGACTTTTATAACACGGAAAAGTACCCTGCCAGTGTATAAAATTCCCACCGCCCGCGCTTATATTTTTCCCATCGCAGCTTAAATCCTTTGTTTTCCAAAATGCGCCCATCCTCAAGGGGCTTTTCTCGTGCACGACTTCGCTTTTTCCAAAGTGATCCGCCTCCGATGGCGACTTCCTCCGGCATAATGTGCGATATGTTTTCCACCGCTCCAGGGCCAAAATCGGGCTTACCCGCAAAGGAATTGCTCTCAGAGAAATTTCACGAAAACGAAACGGACACCACAAAAACACGAAAATTGCCAAAAGTTACAAATAAAGCCCAAAACTTAAAATAAGTTAAAACCCTTCCATGCACATAGGAATAATAACATATTCGCTCATAATAGAGTTAAAACAGAGCGCAAATAGCCTCATACGGGCTCAAAATAATTAAATACAAATTTCCCATGCAGACAAATCCTTAAATGGCTTTACGAATAAAACAATTTTGGGTATCTAGGTATTTGGCGAAAAGGCTAATATGGCTCTTTGGGATTATCTTGACGCAATACAAGAACTTTCGTGCAATAAAAACACAAAATGACCCATTATTTTAAAAGTACGAAAAATTTCGGATAGGGTAGTCATAGATTTCGGGGTGAAATGAGTGACACCAGTTCCCGCTCTCCATGGACATCTTTTTCTCACTGTCGAATGACAAAGGGAAAAGATGAGATCCCAAAGATCTCTGGTTTCGTATCTTGTCCTTTTTTTTCCACGGGGTCGTGCAAACGAAACACAACACAACACAACACCAAAACACGACAAAACAAGGAAAAACAAACAAAAGATTTATTTATGTACATACAATGTTTTACCCTGGCGCTTCTCATGTCCGGAATACCTTCAAGTGTTGCCCATTAAAAAAAGCAAAAAATTACATTCAACTCCATCCTATTGAAAAGAATGAAGCTAAACCATGCTTCGAACAATCCTTTTAATCACAAAAGGCCCTTTCCATAAGAATCGAAACTTTCCATGCATGCCTTTTGCTTTCTCTTCTTTTGTCCCATAAGAGGACCTCAAATTTTAACTTCAAACTTTCTTTCCCGGCATTTTTGTCTAAGATGACTTTCACTTCTTTTGATGCTCACAAGCCTATTCTCAACTTGAGGTACTTCCTCAAATTCAATCAAGCATTTATTCTTTTAAAATAAGAAAAATGTGGAATCCATCCGTGGCCTTAGAAAGTCGAGAAAATATGCAATTTTAGGTAAAAACGACACTGTCGGAGCTACCATAAATGAAATGGCACATGCATTTTGTTCGTGTTCCATCGGCCCATAATCTTCAAACAATGGCAAATTTTATTTTCTTTGCTTGTGTTTTTTTCAAAAAATCACAAAAGGAAAGAAATTTGCCTTTTACATAAGTAATCGGAAGAACTAGCTGAAAAACGCATGAAATCCCATTTGACTTTCATTCCAAACCGGCACTCGGTTCTGCACTCGTGGTCATGGTTTTTTGGGTCTAAAACATATTCTCAACCGATATGCATTCTTGGCAATCTTTTCTTGCTTTATAAAATCCATTTTTGCACAACACAACCAAACAAAAAATTCTTGCAAAAAAACAAAAAGATTTATTTATGTATACAGTTTACCTCTTTCATGTTTGAATAGCTTCAAGTGTTGCCCATCAAAGAAATGTGCATATTCAACTCCATCCCGATGAGCAATGTGCCAATTTATCTATCTGTTTTTATATCCTTTTAATCAAAAAGGCCCTTTCTCATAGAATCGAATTTAATCATAAAATGCCTTTTGTTTCTCTTTTTTGTCCCATAAAAGAACCTTTCATTAATTTCAAACTTTCTTTCCCTAATTTTTGTAATTAAAATGATTTTCACCTTTAACTTGCTCAACCTATCTCTCACAACTTGTTGGGTTTGTACTTCCTCAATTCAGTCGCCAAGTACATAATTCTTTTATCAATAGATCCGTGAATGTGGAATCCTCCAGGGCCTTAGAAAGTCAGGGCGGTCACGATTCAAGGTAAGAGCGGCTTTGTGTCTCTACCATATAACAAATGAAATGGGGACATGCCTATCGCCCTCTTTGGTGTGATTCTATCGCCCATAATGCATCAAACAACTTTTTATGCCAAGTCCTTTGATTATCACATTACTACCAAAACGCACGATAGTTACCAAGTTTTTATTACTAGATTCAAATTGACCATTCCTCAGGGATAGTAGTTTGAGAATGAACCAAATGATCCCATAAGTGTAGCAGAATTCCACCAACTCCTCAGAAGAAAGATTCGAGCGTTGTCTGCTACAATTTTGCTGGGCACGCCAAACCTGACAATAATATTTTCTTTTATAAAATTGCACACTTCGGCGGAAGTGGCAGCCTTCACAGGATAGCTTCTACCCACTTACTGAAATAATCGTAGCATTAGAATGTAATGATGACCGGCACTGGAAGCCGGGTTAAGCATTCCAATAAAATCCATTCCCCACTGTTGGAAAGGTTCTTCAATCACAATGGGTTTTAGAGGTAATGCAGTAATTTCACACGCCCAACAAAATGTTGGCATGCTTGACACTTAGCTACCCATTCTCGCAAAGATCTTGAAAAAGGGTGGGCCAGTAAGAATACCTTGCTCTGAGGATCTTGTGTGCAGTGACTCGGGCTGAGAAATGACCACCGCAAGCCATGTCATGAAACTGTTGTAGTAGCTGATCCTGTTGAGCCTTGTCCACGCATCTGAGAAATACGCCATCAATTCCCTTTTTGTACAAACCATTATCCCAAAGAACAAAATCTTTGGATTTCAATTTGATGGTTCGTTTCTCTTTTTTGGAAAGTTGATCTGGGCATTCTCCATACGTCAGAAAGTAAGCAATGTTACTGTACCACTCCTCTACCAGATCTATAAAAAGTACTGCAGGAAATCTCCATCTATCTCATCCTGATTTGCTTTTGTCTTTGATGTCTTCATCTCCGTCATTAATTCACACAGACCTCTTCCTCGAACCAGCTTTGTTGGTTTAATATCCAGGTCATATTCTTGAACTTTTGTCACCCATGTGCCTCTCAATAATCCTAACTCTTGCTGAGTAAGAATGGATTTAACTGCAGTATCTGGAACCAAAACCACAGTGTGCGAGGAAAGAATATAATACCTGAATGCTTTGCATGCCTTCACCACTGCATATGCGTGCTTTTCCATGGGAGTGTATTTCAACTCATAGGCTTTAAGAGGCGTACTCATGAAAGCAATAGGAGCTTCTGCGTCCTCTTGATTTTTCTGCATCAGTATTGCTGACATGGTGTGTTCAGAGGAGTAACAGTAAAGAATAAATTCTTTACTGAAGTCGGGTGAAACCAAGACTGGAGCTTTCGACAGGGCCTCTTTAATTTTCTCGAAAGCTTCCTTCCCTTCGCTGCTCCATTTAAAATCTTGTCTTTTTCATCATATTCGAAATATGACGGGTTAGCTCAGCAAAGTCAGGAATGAATCTCCTGAGAAAATTAACTTTTCCAAAGAAAGAGTGAACTCCTTTTTTGGATGTGGGCAAAGGCAATGTCTGAATGGATTTGACACGCTCTGGATCTATCTTTGTTCCTTCCTTGGAAACAATGTGCCCAAGTAGCTTTCCTTCGGTCTGACAAACAAAGATGGATTTCTTGGGATTCAAAGAAATACCATGCTTGCGGCACTATATGAAAACCTCTTCCAAGTTTGAAATGTGCGCTTCTATCTTTGGAAAAGACTGTCAGATCATCCAGATACACCACTATGCTTATATCTTTGAGGTGAGCAAAGGCTAGATCCATAGCTCTTTGGAATGTAGCACCAACATTAATCAGGCCGAACGGCATTTTTTGGTATGCGAAGGTTCCCCAAGGTGTGATGAACGCCGTTTTGTATTGATCTTCCTCGGCCACCTTGACTTGATTGTAGCCTGAGAAGCCATCAAGCATGGAAAGCATCTCAGATCCAGTGACCACCTGCAGAGTGTGATCCATGATGGGGATGGGGTAGTTGTCTTTTAGTGAAGCTTGATTAAGGTTGCGGAAATCTACGCACAGCCTAATCTCACCGCTCTTCTTTCTTACAGGGACTATGTTGGCCAACCACTCCGAATGATGTATGGGATAGATGATCTTTGCGTCTAACAACTTCCGGATTTCTGCAAAGATGGTTCCCGAAATGGTAGGGTTGTGCCGCCGCAGCTTCTGCTTGAAAGGCTTCTGTTCTGGTTTAAGTGGGATGTAGTGTTGAACTTCCGCAGGCTGATATGTTTTTAGATCCTGGTAAGACCAGGCAAAAACATCCATGTATTTCCTAAGAAGCTCAGTAAAAGCTTCTCTTTCGCCTCTGAGCAACACTTACCCAGATTTACTAATTTGGGATCATTACCAGCTCCCAAATTTAGTAATTGTGTGTCGGAGGAATAACCTTCCTCATTTTCTTCATTTTTCTTAAGCATTTGATCATGCTTATCAAACATTTCCTCAAGAGATACCAAACCTTTGGGAATTTTATTCCCTTTTAGTTGGATAATCTCCTGACTTCCTGAGACGTCCATATCCATTTCTCCGACAGTAGTCTGCCTAGGAGGTGAATTGCTTCCCTCATAGTAGATTCCTTCAAAGTTGTCTTTCTGTTGGAGAAACGCAGCAATCTGCGTGTCATCATTGAAAACCTGCCATTGCTGGACGTTGTCAGGAACCTTTGGGCGAAAGACCATCTCCACCTTGTAGTCCCCCGTCTAAAGAATGCAGGAGGCTGATCCGGATTCAACAAGGCTGCAGCATCGCAGTTTAATCAGCTCTTGAATTTTGTTCTCTCGGAATGTAAGATACCGAGAAAGCTGAAAAATCCAGATAAAGCAGAGTAGACCCGATCTCTATAGTGCCGCAGCTTTGTCTTTTTTTGACTTGGTAGGCCTCTTATCTCGCTTCACAATCAGCATCTCCTCTTGCATGTAATAATTTGATTCCCATTGTTCTTGCCTGCTCCATGCCTAACAACAATGCTTCATACTCACCGTATTGTTAGTATTTTCGAACATCAATTTGAAGGAGTGCGCATGCACCTTCCCTTCAGGAGAGATAAGAACAACGCCTGCGCCGGATCCAAATGAACAACAGCTACCATCAAATTCCAGAGTCCAAATCTTGTTATCAATTTGATGTGATTCTCGAATCACCGGTTGAATTTCTTCTTTATCCATTTCTAGATAATAGACTCCGTGATCCGATTCCTGAAACAAGATCTGAGATCTAGGATCCTCAGATTTTGATACTGTGTACTTAGATTTCTTCTCAGGTTCCAGCTTCTGATTTACTCCTTTGATTGGTATGTGCGCACAAGACCAATCCATCTTGACTTCTCCACCCAACTCTTTGCAGAAATTTCTACTCAACAACATGCCATAAGAGACTGGAATGTCTGCTACAAGGATAGTCATTTTCAGTCTTTTATCTGGAAAAGAAGCAAGTACTGCCTGCGCATCTTTGATTTGCCCCACAAGAGGGACTTGCCTTTCCATTGAATAACATCTTCCGATGGTTTTTGTCAATGTGAGACCCAAGGCATCAGCAACTTTGGCAGGCATTACATTATCAGAAGCTCCAGAATCCAAAATGCAATTGCTCAGTTTGTATCCGTTGATAAGCAAAGATACATAGAATGGCTCGATCCTTTCTGATGTAGCAGGAGAAGGGGTAGAAGGAGAAGAACTTGCCGCCGCATTATTTGTAGGAGTATTCTTTGGATTTGACAAGATACCCCGTGAAGTATTGTTTGTTGGGCTGGGACCATTACTTTGCACATATTTGACCAATCTATTCAGCTGATCAGGAAATGCCCTCAAATACTCAGCTTCTGACATTTGGACCTTGTTCCTCTTGATGTGATCAATTATGTCGAAAGCTTGACTTGCTTCAGCAGGATGTGCGTTGGCTCTTTGCTGCGAATTGAAAGAATTTGAATATTTATCCTTAGGTGCTAAAGAAGAAGGAAGAGTGCTACCTCTTTTCAAGATAGTAACATCCGGGCCAGGATCTTCTCTCTCTTTTCGGCCGCTTGTGGATGCTTCGGCATTTTGCGCGTCTCGAGACCTTGTAAACACCGCAAAAGTGTGACCATCGTAATCTTCAAAAGATTCATAATAGCCATCATCGATTCGTAGTCCGTAACCAATATTGAGTCGCCAATGGATCTATAAAGTCTTCATCATCGAATGATTCATCAATGCCGAGATCCTCTTCATTAGTTTCCAAGTTATTCCTCGAGCAGCTTCTATCACAACCGTTGTGGTGCAAAGCAGCAGTTAAGTCTGTTTCGATTTTGATTTTGATTTTGACCATTAAAGGTCCGGGTAGGAGCTATTCTTGAGGGGGTTACATTCCCTGCTTGAGAGATCTGCTTCTTGATCTGCAGCATGTCATTAGCCAATTTCTGCAACAAAGGATCAAAAGTACTAGAAGAAGCGCCATCACCTTTGTGAGATGGTTGTTTGAGTTTTCCAGCCATGATCAAGTCGTCCTCAACCTCCACGGCAACATTTTGTGCTTCAAGCAGATTTATAGGTCTTGCCCTTCTTAGCTGATATCCAACTTCAGGCAATAGAGCATTTATAAAAACGTCTTTTGATTTTCGCGCTTTCAATGCGGCAGAAGTGGGGATTTTATACAAAATCCTTTGGAACCTTGCAATAAAGTCCCGCATGTTCTCGTTTGGCTCTTTCTTCAACCAGTCAGTTGGGTGATCAACGTGCTAGCGTCCTCTGCGGGCTTGAATCTTTTCAGAAATTGCTCACGCATAGTCGCCCAGTTGGTTATGGTGCCAGAGCTAGCCGATAGAACCATTCTCCAGCCAAGTCGTGTAGAGTCTCAATGAAGAGCCTGACTGAGACATCTTCATGCTCTACTGCAAGCACACCACAAGATATGAAGAAGGCCGCCAAATGATCATCCGGGTTTTGCTTTCCATCTCCAAAGAATTTTGGAAAATTCTTTCTGGATCCCTTTGGCAGCTCGTGCATAGGTGGAGCCAAGTTGAGAGGTCCAAAAGCCGCTCCCCATGGAACAGGTACAATTTGGTGCGCCATGTTAACTTGAGCACGTCTCCTCCTTGTGTAGACTTGATAGACTTGATGGATAATTCCAGCCGCCGGATTATGCTGAATACGATCCGGATCTGGATGGGTGTGTACTCTCCTTCCTGGTGAGAGACTAGATCTGCGGCTTCTAACTTGAGGAGGATGATTGAAATTGAATTGCTCCTGCAGTCGGAAGAAATGATCAGTCCTTCCTTGCGCCTTCACGGATCGGGTGAATGGACGTTCAGCCAGGTTGAGATTTGTATGGAAAACACTCTGATCTTCAATAGAAAAGCTTTGATCTGCAAAGATAGTTGTTTCCCAAATGAGTCGCTAAAATCAAGGCTAGATTTTCTGCATAAAGATCAAACCTAGGCAAATATGAGATAAATCTCCCTCATTTAACCGGTGAGGCTCCCATGTTAGATTTGTCAATAAAAATGTGTTATTATCTATCGTGGGTTTTACTTTAACCACTTAGTTCATGAACCATAACTAAGAAGTTCTCAAGTAAGCAAGCAACTTTTAAGAAAGGAAAGTTATAGAAGAAAGAAGTAAAGGAAATACAGAAAGAATGGGGAAGATGTGCATCCCAATTAGTAGATAAGCAGAGCTAATTACATGCATGCACATAAAGAAACTTAATAGATATGAACACACGTAATTATAAAACAAAGGCAGCTCTAGATCTAGATCTAAAATAACACAAAGTTTATCAAGAGATCTAAGATTCAAAGCAAGAAACACAAGACACCGTGACACAAAGTTCTCCTAAAACTTGCTCCTTTGTATTCCTTTGCTCCAAGTTGCTCTCGGGGTTCAAAACACACAAAGTCTAGAACACAAGATTGCTCGCTTACAAATTCTGATCCATTGATTATAGAATCAACCTTGTTGATTTCAATGGTCTTGATGAAAGCATACATCCATGTACGGAAAGTGTAGGCATTCGCTTCGCCCATTCAACTCCGCATAGCAATTTGACGACATTATTTGCCTCCCGCACCAAATTGGACCGTGGAAGAGTTCTCGGGAACTTCAAGGAGATCTAGGCTTATTCATGAACCGGCTATTCATGATGCTCACACAATCAGCTCTATGCTTCTCCCATCTACCGTCGCATCCCGAATGCTAATAGAAGTCACCACCTTTAAATCGGAATCTTCAAACAATAATTGATGAACTCTGCAAGTCCCAAACGAATTATTGTCTTTCCCAAGCATCACGCACCGATCTGGATAAGGATGATAAGATCTAGCACACTCCATCACGAACTCGCAATTGGGCCGCAATCGGATGGAAAAAGCTGCAGCTCGATAATTCCACCGCTTTTGACCGCACGCATGAGTGAAGTCTTTCCCGCTCCGGATCTATCAATCAAATCGGCAAGAGGTTCCGGCCTAGATCAGTGTCTCCTATGTCTCGCAAGTTTGGAAGCAATGCATGACTCCATCGTGCTTTCTTTTTCATCTCCTTTTGCCATGGCTTTGTTTATCTTCGTCTCGAATAATTCTTTTTCTTCTAACTTGGCCGGATTTCTTCAATACTGTGCAGATCTGACAATTCTTCGATTCGAGGATATTTCAATGTATCGGACATTGATAAAAACTCCTTTTCTCTTGAAAGCACCTGTAATGAATTCCTGCAATTTATTCAGACAAAAATGGCCACCGGAGCATGAATAGTGAATTTAAATTATAAAAATCTGCACTTTTCAAGCCTGCTGCCCCAAAAATTGGTGTTTAATTTGCACATAAAGAGAGCATAAATCCTTTCAATCAACACCTGAGCTCCTGTAACACCTGTGAAAACAATTATGCAGACAAAGATCAACCTCCTCTAATGCATGCGCCAAATCTGGAAGCTTTTAGCCTTGTTAGCACTTTGTCTGAACAAAATCCTTCCTTTAATGGGGGCGCACTTTTCCTCTTGGCTGCAATTCTTTACCTGTGAATTAAATAATTCACCCATATGGCTGCCCATGCTTATATAACCTTCATAATTCTATAATTAATAATTGCCCTAACAATTAAAGGCAATTAATTAATTAAAAATCATGCTTTTCTTTTTTAAAAATAGCATGTTTTAAGGATAGCCATCCAATAAATTAAATTAATCCAATTTAATCCTTCACACAACACTTCACTTAAGCTTCACAGTGTGCTTTGACCATAGCCACTGAAAATAGAAATTAATTTAATGTTTTAATGCCTTAAAAAACATTAAACAATTCCCAAATGGGGCGCATTTTTTGAGAGGAAGAGGGCAGCCACTATATAAATTAAATTTAATGCATTTAATTCCTTTCTTTTATTCCATCTTTGACTTGTTGACCTCCTCCAAGCTTGGGCGCACTTTTTGAGAGGAAAGATTAATTAAAATAATCAATTTAATCCTTTTATTCTCTCACCAAAGGGGGCGACTTTTTTTTTGCACATGTAATTCTATTTTTAAGAATTTTTCATAATGGGATTCTTTACCCTGCAAGGCAGGCACCAAAATCCCATGATCCACTTAAGTGATTTGACTTTGACAATGGGATTCTTTACCCCGCAAGGCAGGGCACTAAAATCCCATGATTTCACTTAAGTCACTTTCCTTTTATTATATCATGGGAATTTTTACCTGCAAGGCAGCAATAAATTCCCACCGCCCGCACCTCTATTTTTCCCACTGCACTTAAGTGACTTTTATAACACGGAAAAAGTACCTGCCACAAGCAGGTATAAAATTCCCACCCCTGCTCGCGGCTTATATTTTTCCCATCGCAGCCTTAAATCCTTTGTTTTCCAAAAATGCGCCCATCCTCAGGGGCTTTTCTGTGCACGACTTCATTTTTTTCCGGTGATCCGGACCTCCGATGGCGACTTCCTCCGGCATAATGTGCGTATATGTTTCCCAAATGCTCCAGCCAAAATCGGGCTTACCCGACAAAGGAATTGCTTCTAGAAATTTCACAAAAACAAACGGGACACCACAAAAACACGAAAATTGCCAAAAGTTACAAATAAAGCCCAAAACTTAAAATAAGTTAAAACCCTTACGCACATAGGAATAATAACATATTCGCTCATAATAGAGTTAAAACAAAGCGCGAAATAGCCTCATACGGGGCTCAAAATAATTAAATACAAATTTCCCGCAGAGACAAATCCCGATGACAATAATAAAACAATTTTGGGCATCTGGGTATTTGGCGAAAAAGGCTAATATGGCTCTTTGGGATTATCTTGACGCAATATAAGAACTTTCAGTCAATAAAAACACAAAACGACCCATTATTTTAAAAGTATGATGTTTTTTCAAATAGGGTAATGTAAATTTCAAGGTGAAATCTCGAGTAACACCATGAAGCAAGGAAAGTTTCAGATCTAGATCTAAGACAACACAATTTATGCATAGATCTAAAAATAAATAAGAGACAAATGCATCAAGTTAACACAAAGTTCTCCGAAAATTAGCCTCCTCTCTATTCCTTAGCTTGGAGAAAGATATCAAGGGTTTCAGCCAAATTGGAACACAAGAATGCTACTTACAAATTCTCTCTCTTTTTACTCGTAGGTTCTTTCTCTATTTATAGTGTATAAAAGACAATTATAAATAGGAAGCTTTTAATGAATTCCCGCATGCGAAAGCTATGAAAAAGGAAACAACTGACAATCTTCCTCATGGAATTCCTCTTTGCATGACATGCATGATTTAAACCTCAAAAAATAAACCTTCTATTTTGCATGTCTCGCCACCTATTTCCAAGTAATTGACTTCTTCAAATAATGACATTTAAACCAATCATTTATGTTTTATAAATTAATTGATTGCTTTCAATTACTTTAATGTCGGAGAAAATAAAAGAAAGAGGAAAAAAATAAGAAGAAAGTCAGAACCCTCCAAGTCTTGTTCTTTTTCCATAGTTTGCATCATGCGGTTGACTCTTTTGCCTTTGATTGTCACCAAACCGGATCTCAAGCAAATGGATGTGATTTTACTTACAAAGTGGTGCCTCTAACATGTCTTCTCTCTTACCCTTGAAGCTTTTGTAGTCCTTCTCCAAAGATTGCACTGCAAAGGCAATGTTTGCGTAAATAATTAATATCAAAATAATTCATGAAATATCACACCGAAAATGCTCGCATAGATAAATTGAATACAACAAACCCGACAAACCCCGACAACTGGGCAAAAGCATTAATAGGCGCCTAGGTTTTAAATGGCAGATTTCTTTATAAATATTTCAGCTGTATATTTAATAATGGTTTCTGAAGCTAAATATTACAGCCATACAAATATAAATCTGTAGAAAGATTTAATAACAAAGATAGTCCAAAAATCCACAGTAAATGAACCAAAACCCTAGCCGATTTGCTATATTTGCTGCTGGGAATTACAATAGATATCTAACATGAAAAATACCTCTGACACAGTAATGAATAACTGTAGAAGAAGCCGCCCCCACTCAGATAGATGTGCAAAAGCCCACAGCTGCAATTTATTTCTTTCTCTGAAACTGCTGAAATGTTGAATAACTGATGTAAACAATGAAGATTCCTGGATGGAAGCTTCTCTCACTGCTCCTGGGGTTTCCGTCCGCAAGAGGAATAATCCAGAGGGTTTCCGTCCTTGGATTCTGTCTGCAAAAGCTCTGTGCTAACTGCTGAGTGAAAATAATAATATTCTGAATGCTTTACCCAGCCGCATTTTTCCTCATATAGCCAAAAACCCTCCAAAGGCCAAATCGCACTTTTTGGCTAACACCATATAATTAATATTTAATTAATTATTTTTGCTTCACTAATCAAGTCGCACTTTTGGGTATATTTGGCCATTACCCAAACAAGTCGCATTTTTGGCTAGGAAGGCAATTTAAATAATTTATTAATTTATTTAAATGCACTTTCCTAAGTCAAAATCACTCAAACAGTCTATTAATTCATTATATGTGCTTTAATGATATTTTACTTTAATTCGAGCACCATATAATAAAATAATAAACCGAAGTCACCCTTGAAAACACCCTTTTGGCCGTCGGGTAGACAAAACAGGCCAAAAGGTCTTCGACCGAACTAATCGAGAAAGAGGGACATTACAGTCCTCCCTTCCCGAGATTGCTTGTCCCCAAGCAACTGTAGAGCTGGATGCTGTAATATAATCTCGCCTTCCCATGTAGCATCCTCCTCTGGTAATTCTTTCCACCTCACCAGGAACTCCCGAATGACCCTGTTCCTCAGTCTCCTCTCTCGGCTGTCCAAGATCTCCTCTGGCACTAGGTCTAATCTCCCTTCCTCATCCAGGGGTGGCAAATCTGTAGAGGAAATAATGTTCTGTCCCAAAGCCTTTTTCAAGCAAGACACATGAAAAACATTATGTATCTTACTCTCAGAAGGCAACTCCAGCTCATATGCCACTTCACCAACTCTCCTCAACACCCTGTATGGCCCATAAAATCGCGGTTTGAGCTTTTCAGCCCCACTCTTCTTGAGAGTACTTTGCTTGTAAGGCTCAAGTCGTAGAAAACCATGTCCCCTATCTCAAATGATCTCTCCACTCGGTGCCTATCTGCATATATTTTCTGCTGATTCTGGGCCCGCTGAATGTTTTCCTTAAGCACCTTAAGGATTTCCCGAATATCCTGTAAACTCTCCTGAGCCTTGGGAGCTCTACTATCCCCAAATGCCATATCAACAAAGGATCTCGCATCATACCCATAAAGTGCTCTAATGGAGTCATACCAATAGACATATGGTAAGTGGTGTTATAAAGCAATACTCACATAAATACAACAACTTAACCCATGCCTTCGCTGTCCCGCAACGTAGTCAAAGATAACCTCTATCCATTTGTTCACAATCTCTCGTCCTGTCCATCCGTCTCGAGGGTGATAATCGTGCTAGAGTCACTCAAGTGTAAACCAGACGGAAAAGCTCCCGCCAAAATATGCTCATAAACCTCGCTATCCCGGTCACTAACTATGTTCTTCTAAGTCCATGCAACTCCGAATATCCGACGGAAGAACAAATCAGCCACATGAGGTGCCTTAAAGCTGGTAGGGACAGCGAAAAAGTGTGCATATTTTGTCAACCGATCCACTATCACAGTAAATGCGATCATTCCTCGCACCACGGAAGACCTCGTAATGAAATCCATCGAAATACTCTCCCACTTCTCGCTCCGGAATCGCAATGGCTGTAGCAAACCTGTTGGGAAAGTATGCTCGACTTGTTCTCACGACAAGTCATACACTCACGGACATGGCGCAGACATCATCCTCGAGACCCTTCCAGAGAATCTCTCTAATCTGCCTGTATGTTTTAAAATACCCTGGATGTCCTGCAAGTGGTGCATCATGGAAAGCATGCATAATCTTCTCCTTAAGTTCAGATTCAGGAACTAGGTAAATTCTGCCCTTATACAAAATCAAATCAGTCATTACCTTATACCGATCATCCTGAATTCTTCCATCCATAATGTCACATGCCCAAGTGTTTTTGGAATATTCAACTGACAGTTGAGATTTCCAATCTGCTGAAATCTCGCTCAAAGAACATAGGGCAGCGAGATGGGGTTTCCTGGAAAGTGCATCAGCCACTACATTCTTAGTCCCCTTAACATACTCAATGTCAAAATCATATGCTTGGATCCTGCTGACCCATTTTTGTTGCCTCTCATTGAGTTCTTTTTGTTCCAGGAAATATTTCAAACTATTGTGGTCGGTTCTCACCACAAATTTTCCACCCACCAAATACTGTCTAAACTTTGCCAAGGCATGCATAATGGCAAGCATCTCCTTATCATAGGTGGAATACAGTCTCTCATTATCTCTCAGCTTCCGGCTCTCGAAAGGCAATAGGATGGCGATCCTGCATAAGAACTGCACCAATCCCCAATCCCGAAGCATCACACTCTAAAATGAAGGGCCGTGAGAAATCTGGAAGAGCCAAAACTGGACAGGTACTCATAATTACCTTTAGCCTCTCAAATACCACCTGTGCCTCATCTGACCAACTGAATGCACCTTTCCGTGTAAGATCTGTCAATGGAGCTACCAACTGAGAGTAACCCTTCACAAACCTCCTGTAGTAACCGCATAACCCTAAGAATCCTCGCAAGTCAGAGATATTCCTGGGTGGTGGCCAATCCTGCATTGCCTGTATCTTCTCCTGATGGACCTTGACCCCATTGGCCCCAATGACATGCCCAAGATACAATATCTCCGTAAGTCCAAATTCACACTTGGACATCTTAGCAAACAAAGACTGAGTCTCCATTATGCTAAGTACCTCATCAAGATGCCTCAAATGATCATCCCATGTCCTGCTATAAATCAGAATATCATCAAAAAACACCAACACAAACTGCCTCAACTGCCTGTTGAAGAGATGGTTCATACATGACTGAAATGTAGCGGGTGCATTAGTGAGTCCGAATGGCATCACCAAGAACTCATAGTGCCCATAGTGACACCTGAAGGCTGTCTTGTGGATATCCTCATCCCGAACTCTAATCTGGTGGTAGCCTGATCGAAGATCAATCTTCGAGAAGTAGATAGATCCATGCAGCTCATCTAACAACTCATCAATGCGGGGAATGGGATACCTGTTTTTGATGGTTTTCTTGTTCAGTGCACGATAGTCAATGCACATCCTCATGGTCCCATCCTTCTTCTTCACCAAAACTACTGAAGAAGCAAAGGGACTAGAACTAGGACGGATGTGTCCCATCTCCAAGAGCTCTCTAATGGCCTTCTCTATCTCATCCTTGTATGTCTTAGGATGGCGATAAGGCGTAGTCATCACGGGTTTAGCACCCTCCTCAAGCTCTATAACATGCTCAAACCCTCTATCTGGTGGTCTACCTGGAGGAATGTCACCAAACACTGGGCCGTGCTTATCCAGTATGGACTGGATGTCAATATGATAAGGCTGCTCATCGTCTGAAGAAGATTTGGACGAAATGAAACACTGGGCTGCCCATGCAACCTCTCCATGTCTCACTATAGACTCCATCCTGCGTGCTGAAACAACTCTAGGCCCACCGTCAGAAAGAGCCCGAAGCACAATCTTCTTCTTATCCACCATAAACTCCAACTCCATCCTGCGGAAATCCTGCACATATCTGCCAAGGGACTGTAACCACTGAATACCCAATACTGTATCAATCTCACCAAGTCCAATAACATAGAAGTCATCGGTCAATGTATAGTCCCCCATCTGAATACTAAGTCGTGGAATCCTCTTAGTGCAACTGATAGCAAATCCATCTGCCACCCGTACACTAAACCCATCAAATTCCTCAACCTGTAATCCTCGCTTCGCCGCCAACCCCTCATCAATGAAGTTGTGCGTAGCTCCACTATCAACTGGACAAACAATCCGCCGTCCCTTAAGCACTCCCTTCAGCCGAAAGGGATGGTACCTAGGAACGCCTGAAAGTGTGGCGATAGTAACATCGGATGAATCCAATGCCTCGCCCTCGCCAAGCTCTATTTGGGGCTGCTCCCCCTGTGCATCATGGTCACCGCCCTCATCCTCTACATCTGTACCTGGCGAGTGATCATCCTCTCCATCTGAAATCACCTCAATGAGATGCACCTTGCCTTTACCAAGGCAACGATGTCCAGGCTCCCAATGGTCTTTGCAATGAAAGCAAAGCTTCCTCCTCCTTAACTCGTTACGAGTCTCCTGATCCACCTTAGGAGGTGGTGCACTCTTCTGCGGGGCAGTAGAGCGCTGAAATGGCCTGGAGCTCGTGGGAAACTTCTTATCAATGATAAGAAGTGGGCTGATAGGAAGTGGGGATGTGTCCAAGTCCAATGCCGTCTGAATGGCATCATGCAATGTCCTAGGCTTAAGAGCCTTGACCAATCCTCTCATCCTGTCATGGAGGCCCTCTATAAATAACATCACCACCCTCTTCTCAGGCATCTCAGGAACCATAACGGCTATCCGCTGAAATTCGTTGATGTAAGAATCAACATGTCCACTCTGTCTGAGCTGTGCTAAATCCCTGTAATATAACTCCACATCCTTGCGATCAAATCTCGCAATCAATCTATCACTGAAATCCCTGTATGAATGTAGAAGCTCATGACCCTGTGTAACTAACCCATGGTGCCACCAATCATAAGCCACCCCCTCAAGGTGCAATGTAGCGAACTGTATGGCCTCCTGCTCCCTCATGGGCTTGAGGGTAAGATAGGTGTCGAGCTTGTGAATCCAAGCCCTGGCACTGATCTTTCCACTACCATCAAAAGTGGAGAGGGTTACCTTATTGGTAACCTGCTGCAAATCTCTGTTCTGCTGTGCTCTAGGTCTCCTATCCTGTCCAACCCTCATGTTGTCTCTCCTCTGAGCACAATACTGTGGGAGGGGAAATGCATCCCTCACATGCTGTGGCAAACTCCTCCACTCATCACTGACTGCCATGATAGTATCCGGGAAAGCTGCTTCTTCCGACCGTCCCTCAATCTCTGGTGGGTCACCTCTAGGCAAGAAGTTAGGCTGCATGGGCCTATCTGCCGTCCGTGTAGGTCTCCTCTCGTCTGTATGGGTATGCCTCCGCTCACGGCGTGGCGATCCCCTAACACTCCCAAGCTCTGAAGGTGATCTGCTATGACCCCTGTAGCTACTGGCAACTGATACGGATCTATCCCTCCTGCCATGCCTGTCCCGCGGCCTATCCAGTGCCAACCTGTCCAAAGTAGTACCCATGCGCTCCATGGTCTGTAATAACTGCCTCTGTGTAGCTGCCATATCCCGAATAAAATTCCTATCTGGATCTGCATGTTCCTCTCGAGGAGGACTCTCAGGCCTCTCGCCCAAATATTCCATTCTCTCACCTCCTGCAATACCAACTTCGAGTCGTGCTCTGCCTCAAGGTGTAGTATCTATGTGTACCGTCCTCTCTGTGATGCATTCAAAGCTGATTTCTGTTTAAATACCCTGTCTGTTTCCTTCCCACACAGGCTGGGAGGATACACTGCTCTGATACCACTGAAAGATCCCAAACCCGTTTTTGTCTGAATATATATATATATATATATATATATTTATTTTTTATATAATGCTCTGGTTCAGATCTGAACTGGTAATATCAAAATAATTCATGAAATATCACACTGAAACTGCATAGATAAATTGAATACAACAAACCCGACAACCCGGGCAAAAGCAGAATAGGCGCCTAGGTTTTAAATGGCAGATTTCTTTATAAATATTTCAGCTGTATATTTAATAATGGTTTCTGAAGCTAAATATTACAGCCATACAAATATAAATCTGTAGAAAGATTTAATAACAAAGATAGTCCAAAAATCCACAGTAAATGAACCAAAACCCTAGCCGATTTGCTATATTTGCTGCTGGGAATTACAATAGATATCTAACATGAAAAATACCTCTGACACAGTAATGAATAACTGTAGAAGAAGCCGCCCCCACTCAGATAGATGTGCAAAAGCCCACAGCTGCAATTTATTTCTTTCTCTGAAACTCAATAAAATGTCAATAATCGATGTAAACAATGAAGATTCCTGGATGGAAGCTTCTCTCACTGCTCCTGGGGTTTCCGTCCGCAAGAGGAATAATCCAGAGGGTTTCCGTCCTTGGATTCTGTCTGCAAAAGCTCTGTGCTAACTGCTGAGTGAAAATAATAATATTCTGAATGCTTTACCCACCGCATTTTTCCTCATATAGCCAAAAACCCTCCAAAGGCCAAATCGCACTTTTTGGCTAACACCATATAATTAATATTTAATTAATTATTTTTGCTTCACTAATCAAGTCGCACTTTTTGGGTATATTTGGCCATTACCCAAACAAGTCGCATTTTTGGCTAGGAAGGCAATTTAAATAATTTATTAATTTATTTAAATGCACTTTCCTAAGTCAAAATCACTCAAACAGTCTATTAATTCATTATATGTGCTTTAATGATATTTTACTTTAATTCGAGCACCATATAATAAAATAATAAACCGACAAAAGCGGGCAAAGGTCACCGAACTAATCGAGAAAGAGGACATTACAGATGATTTTTGTCGGAAGCCTCAATTATGAGATCTAGATCCGCATTAATTAAATCGGTGATAGGTTCAAGACCTATGTGCGTATCATTGACTTCAACAAATCTAAGCTATGCATGATAATGCTGATCCTTTTCTTTCATCATGCTTCATCATGGCTGAACAATCTTTATCGAGCTCTTTTTTCTTTTAATTCTATCGAAATCCTTTGCAATTGGACCAATTTGTGCAGCATCTTTGTCAACTTCTTTAGATTTAGAAGATATATTCAATGTACTTGACATTGATTTGAGCACATGTGATGAATACATGTAATTTATTCAGACAAAGATGGAGTCCATGGCATGAATACTTGATTTTTATCACCAAAATCTACATATAAAGCCTGCTGCCCTAAAATTTGAGGTTTTGTTTACATGCAAAGAAAACAAAAATATTATTTAATTCACCTGAGCACATATACCAACATGTAGATACTCAGAATGACAAAAATTAGGCTATTCCAACCCTAGGCGCCAAAACTGGAAGCTTCCGGTAATGGAAAATATTTATTAATGCAACATCCTTTCTTTTGGTGCCAAAACCTATCTCGGGCTGCAATCTTCATCAAAAAGAAATAAGTGCTTCTCCTTTATGGCATCCCATGCTTATATAACCTCCAACATGCTATTTTTAATAATTGCCTCTTCCTATTTCTGGCAATTTAATTAATTAATAGCCATGTCTATTCATCCAATTTGGGCGCCCAATTATGCATGTTGTTGGGTTTTTTTATGAATTTATTTTTAGCATGCATCCTTGACTTCTCCTTAGCTCTTCCACTTGCATTGACTTTCCTTCTATTTATGGCGCCAAAATTGGGTGAATAAACCATTAATAAATATTATTAAATGCATTGTTATTCACCCAAGGTGGGTCGCACTTTTTGGCAAGAAGAAATTGCTAAAATAAGAAGTCAATTTGATGGGAATTTCTACCCTGCAATGTAGCTCCAAAATCCCCTCTTCCACTTAAGTGATTTGACTTTCAAAATGAGAATTTTTTACCTACAAGGCAAGTAAGAAATTCCGCTTGGTGCTTTAAGTGATTTTTCTTTTATAATGAGAATTTTTACTCAGTAAGGTAGGTAAGAAATTCTCACTTTGCGCCCGTCACCCTCTAATATTCCCATTGTAGCTTAAGTGACTTTGATTTCATGGGAAAATTACTCTGCAAGGCGGTAAGAAATTCCTTTTTAGCGCCACTTCTAATATTCCCATTGCAACTTAAGTGACTTTGACTTCATGGTAAAATTACCTTGCAGGCGGGTAAGAAATTCCTTCTGCACTCGCCAAAATTCCCATTCGACAACTTAAAGTTTTCCTTCCAAAAAGTGTGACTTGCATGAAAGAAAGCTCTTTTCCAAAAGTGCGACTTGCATTGTGACTTTTTGCCTTTAAAATTGCGTGTGAGAATTCTTCATGAAGGCAACGTGGAAATTGGATGCGGAAGGCAGGCGTTGAAAATTGCAAGAATCGGCATGAAAACAACATTTATTTCCTTTTTGGATTTTTGGTGAAGAAAACACAAGTAAAGAATAAAATTTTCCATTTTTGGAAAAGGTCCGGGAAGATGTAGCATAAAACTTGCATGTGCCATAACTTTCATTCCATGGCTCTGTTTTAGGTGCCATTTTCTTTAAAAGTGCATATTTTCTCGAGCTCTACGCATTGATAGCAATATTTTTCTCATTTTCATAGAATCCATTTTTGCACCTTTTTGGACTAAGCGACTTCTTGCAATCTTCTGAAAGAATCCCGAGCTCTGATCGCCTGTAGACAAATTAGTAATTAAAAAAACTGGATAGCTTTTCAAAACCCTAGGCCTGAGGAAAGATCTGGCAAGAAGAATGAATAGGCTACGGGAATTTCTAGAGAAAACAAACCAAAACACAAACAAAAAGAAATAAAACAAAACAAAAATAGTTGCGGGCAATTGCTCAAAAATCTCCAATTAGCTGATCTGCAAAAATTCTTCCCCGGATGAATGTTCTGTGGTAATAATGATGGGGTGAAGTGCTTTATATAACCTAAATCCTCCAATTTTAGCTCAATCTATTTTTAAAAGAACTTTATTTATTAAATAAATAAATAAAATTCTCTCAAACAAAACCTACCGACGGGATAGAGTGAGTTTTAGCATGTGGGTATTTGGTGAATTTGCTTTTATGACTCTCCGGGGATTCTTAGAGCAATGCAAACAACTGCAGGCAAAACAAACACAAAACGACTTGTTACTTTGAAAAGAACGAATTTTTTTAAAAGGGGTAGTCCCAGATTTCAGGGTGAAATCTTGGGGACATCAGTTGGTATAATTTTCCAAGTGTGGGGCAACTATTTTGGGTGTGTTGGATGGTTAGAAAGAGCTGATAGTAATTTATGCAATTTATTCTAACCCTAGTGGGTGGTTTTCAGATTTTGGGGGCTGTGTTGAGGTGGTTTTAGTGATCAAAAAATTCAGATTCCTAGTTCATTGGAAAGGTCTTGATTTATAGTTTATTGTGCATTTTATTTGGTGGCAAAATATGGAATATTGAGTGAGATATTAATTTTTGAAGTTTCAATTCTGGTGCATTTTTAATTAACTGTTGCAATAAATTTCAGATTTGGAAAAGATTAATTTCCTAACTAGTTTTTGCATCTAACCCACTACTTTGGCTTACTCCAACCTCATTTGGGTTGTATTAATGTTGACATTGGGTTATTTGAGGTCGAGCTAAGAGGATTTAATCCTTCTAGAGTCGATTTGGTTAATTAATTGACAGATTTATATAATATCCCAAAAGGGGATATTACAGTGGTATCAGAGCATCTTTCCTCTACTCTTTGGGGAGATGCAAGGAGGAGATAAGAAGCCATTATATTACAAAAGGATAGTTAAGGATTCATTGGAGCTTATAAAAACTATGAGTGAATAAATGACCAAGCTCATCAAGGAAGCATTGGGTAATGGCAAATCGCCAAACTCCAATGGAGAGGAAAGCTCCCATAGTGGGGAAAGGTGCTCAACACAACCCCCTCCCAAGTTCTTCAAAGGCACTTTCCTTCCTTAGGAAACCCATAGAGAGGTTGAAGAGCCATCAATGGTAGAGGCCATTGAATCTTGCAACGTTGAGTATGGTACTTTGCATCCGGCCACAAGGGCCATATTGACCTTTGATGAATTTTGTGCATTGAAGTTGGGCAACAAGACCAAAAGGGCCCATAAACAACCTGCTAAGGACCTTCAACAAATATTGGGGAAAGTTTCACTTCCGAGCTTTGATGGATCTAGCAAGATTTCGGTTAGAGCATGGTTACAAAAGATGGAGACCTACTTCTCCCTTAACCCCATGCATGAGGAAGAGGCCCTTAAGTTTGTAACACTTCACTTGGAGGGTATGGCACATGAGTGGTGGTTCCATGGTATGCACACACAAGGGCATGATTTGATTCGCACAATAGAGGAGTTTAACAAAAGAATCATGGCGAGGTTTGACCGAAAAGATATGAAAATATGCTTCCGGAAACACAATTCAAGCAAGCTCATGATGTCCTTATCATACTTTGCTTTATGAGGTGAGGAGTATGTGACGGATTTCAAAAAAAACTGCAGTCATGGTGACGAATGTTAGTGAAAAAAGATTGGTTGTCCTCTTCATGGAAGGCTTGGTTGAGCCTTTGAAAGGTTTGGTAAGAGCTTTTAATTCTCTTTCTTTACAAGAAGCTATTACTAAAGCTTTAGATTTGGAATGTGCAGCTTATAGAGGTGATTTTGGGCCAAAAGGGCAGCATACTAATGCCACTTATCCGCTGTCCAAAAGTGGAATTCAAGGGCAGCAAAGGTCTGATTTGCAGAAGTCCACGAAAGCACAAGGGGGACAGCCCCTTGGGTCATCAAAAGAGGCTCAAAAAGGGCCAAATCAGCCCTATGTACCGCCACATAGGAATCAGCCCCAAAACAGCGTGCAAAAGGACATAAGGGATGAATTGAGAAGGAAAGGTTTGTGTTTTGATTGTAAGACTCCTTGGACAAGAGGCCACAATTGTAAGGGTAAAGGGAAAATTCATTTTATTGAAGTTATTGATTCAAATTTTGAATTGGATTCAGATTTTTGTGATACTAATGATGTGGTTGATGAGGTTGTTAATGAGCATGCACATGAGGAAGAAGAGAAGGAAGTGAAAGGTACATTTGCAATGCTTTACGGCACTCCCAAGTATCTTCCTTTCCGGTGGAAGGTATACTTCACAGTACAAGGTAATCATTCTAATAGATAGTGGGTCAACTCACAATTTCATTAGTGGAAAGTTAGTAACAAGGTTTGATTTACATGTTGAAGATTTCCAAGGATTTAATGTTACCATAGAAAATGGATTTATCTTACCATACACTGGAAGAGTTCCCAAGCTTTCCATTTCCATAGGAGATTATGAGCTTATTGATGATTTTTATGTGATTGACATGGAAGATATGGATCTTGTATTAGGAGTGCAATGGTTGCATTCATTGGGGGATTTCACCCTCAATCATCAAAACTTGTTGCTTAAGTTCATGATGAGTGGCAAGAGCATCATTTTCCAAGGTATGACAAGTGGGACATCTCACACTACTTCCATTCTTTATGATCATCCACCAAGAAAAGTAGAAATTTGTTCTGTATCCTTTGTAGCAGCTGATTGGAAGGATTTAATTATTGTAGAATATGTTAAAAATCAATTTTCTAATTGTTGGCTAGATTTTCTGCACAGCTGAAAACTTAGGCAGTCATGAGATAAATCTCTCTCATTTACCGGTGAGGCTCCTGTGTAAGATTTTGTCAATTATATTTCCTAATATCTATCTGTTGGTTTTACTTTAACTGCGTAGCTCATGAACCATAGCTAGACAATTTTGCAGCAAGTAAGCAACTGTAAGCAATATGTGTAGGAAAGGGAAATAATTAAATACGAGAAGAAGGAAAGGAGATGTGCAACCTAACCAATAGTTGACAGAGTTGGTCACATGCACATAGACGAAACAAATAGATCTTGAAATGCAGAATTTAAAGCAAAGGAAAGTTTCAGATCCAAATCTAAGATAACACAAAGTTTATGCAAAGATCTAAAAAGAAATAAGAAACAAATGCATCGTTGACACAAAGTTCTCCGAAAATCTGCCTCCTCTCTATTCCTCGCTTTCAGAAAGCTATCAAGGGTTTCAGCTCAAAGTTTGGAACACAAGAATGCTGATTACAAATTCTGATCCTTTAACCCGTAGGTTCTTCCTCTATTTATAGTGTATAGAGGGCAATTACAAATAGGAAGTTTTAATGAATTCCCGCATGCAGAAGCTATAGAAAAGGGTAGTAGTGACAATCTTCCTCCTGAATTCCTCTTTGCATGACATGCATAATTTTTAACTGAAAATAAAACCTTCTATTTTGCATGTCTGCCACCTATTTCCAAGTAATTGACTTCTTCAAGTAACGACTTTTAAACCAATCACTTAAGTTTTATAATTTAATTGATTTCTCAATTACTTTGTCGGAGAAAATAAGAAAGAAAGAAAGAGGAAAAGAAATTAGAAGAAAGTTGCATAACACTTCCTAGTCTTGTTCTTTTTCCATATTCTCGCATGCGGTTGACTCTTTTGCCTTTGATTCTCACCAAACTGGGATCTAGAAGCAATGATCGTGATTTGCTTCATGGGTATTGCCTTTGACATGTCTTCCCTCTTACCCTTGAAGCTTTTGCAATTCTTCTCCAAGATGCATGCACCAAAGGCAATGTTTGCCATAAATAATTTAGACAAAACTCATCATTTTTATTTTTAATTGCATATGAGCAATTTTAAATTCTGGAAAGCACTTTGATTGAATGTAAATACAAGTAAATTCAATGAAGGCTTCAACTTGGAAGATTGGGAGCACATGCACAAGATCCTGTGGAAGAATTTTCCATGCACCGACTTCTACACGGGCTGCATAGAAACAAGAGGATGAATTTTTTGGAAGCCTTTGAGTTGGATTATGAGATTTGGATCTCATCAATTAAATCGGTGATAGGTTCAGGACCTATGTCTGTATCATTGACTTCAACAAATCTAGAAGCTATGCATGATAATGCTGATCCTTTTCTTTCATCATGCTTCATCATGGTTGGAACAATCTTTGTCTAAGCTTTTTTCTTTTAATTCTATCGGAATCCCTTGCAATTGGACTAATTTGTGCAGATTTGGGAACTTCTTGATTCGAAGATATATTCAATGTATTTGGACATTGATTTGAGCACCTGTGATGAATACCAGAGCACATATACCAACATGTAGACACTCAGAATGACAAAAATTAGGCTATTCCAACCCTAGGCGCCAAAACTGGAAGCTTCCCGGAATGGAAAATATTTAATAATGCAACATCCTCCTTTTGGCGCCAAAACCTCGTCTAACTGCAATCTTCATAAAAAAGAAATAAGTGCTCCTTTATGGCATTCCATGCTTATATAACCTCCAACATGCTATTTTTAATAATTGCCTCTTCCTATTTTTGAGAATTTAATTAATTAATAGCCATGTCTATTCATCCAATTTGGGTGCCCAATTATGCATGTTGCTGGTTGCTTTTTATGAATTTATTTTATTTATTTATAGCATGCATCCTTGACTTCTCTTTAGCTTGTCCTTTTGCATTGACTTTCCTTCCATACATGGCGCCAAAATTAGATTAAAAAAACCATTAATAAATAACATTAAATGCATTGTTTAATGCCAAGGTGGGTCGCACTTTTGGCAAGGGAAACTGCTAAAAATAGGAAGTCAAAGCAATGGGAATTTCCACCCTGCACTGCAGCTCCAAAAATCCCATCTTTCACTTAAGTGATTTGACTTTCATAATGAGAATTTTTACTCTGCAAGGCAGGTAAGAAATTCTGCCGGTGCTTTAAGTGATTTTTCTTTTATAATGAGAATTTTTACTCTACAGGCGGAGTAAGAAATTCCTAACACTGCGACCTCTAATATTTCCATTGCAATTTAAATGATTTTGATTTCATGGGAAAAAGTAACTTGCTATGTAGGCAAGAAATTCCCACCTTGACTTGCCACTACCAAAATTCCCATGGCGCATAAACTCTTCCTTCCAAAAGTGCGACCTACATGGAAAATAGATATTTTCCAAAAGTGCGACTTACATTGACTTCCTGCATTAAAATTGCGTGAAAATTTGTCACTTAAGGCATTGTGAAAATTGGACATGGAAGGTAGCCTTGAAAATTGGATCGGGCATGAAGACAACATTTCTTTCATTTTTGGATTTTGGTGAATAAAACACAAGGATAGAATAAAATTTGTCATTTTTGGAAAGGGTCAGGAAGATGTATGCAAAAAACTTGCATGTGCCATAACTTTCATTCGTGGCTCCGTTTGGTGTCGTTTTCTCTAAAAGTGCATATTTTCTTGAGCTCTACGCATTGATGACAATATTTTTCTTATTTTCATAGAATCCATTTTTGCACCCTTTTGGACCAAGCAACTTCTTGCAATCTTTTGAAAGAATCACTTGGGCGCTGATCGCTTTAGATAGATTAGTTTTTAAAAAAACACTGGATAGCTTTTCAAAACCTAGGCACTAGGGAGAAAGATCTCAGCGGAAGAATGAATAGGCTGAAGAATTGCACGAGAAAAAAACCAAAACATAGGAAAAAGAAATAAAACAAAACAAAAGAAGTTTTAGGCAATTTCTCGAAAATTTCTCCAATTAAGCGATCTGCAAAAATTTTTTCCCACAGGTGAATGTTTTGTAATAATAATGATGGGGTGAAGTGCTTAATATAACCTAAATCCTCCAATTTTAGCTCAATCTATTTTTAAAAGAACTTCGACATGTGAGTATTTGTCGCGAAGGGATTGAGTGAGCTTTGACATGTGGGTATTTGTCGGATTTGACTTTTATGAATCTCTGGGGATATCTTAGAGCAATGCAAACAAGCGCAAGCAAAACAAACATAAAAGACCCGTTACTTTAAGCCGATTCGAACAATCATGAGCAGTCCTCTAGGGCAAATCTGACCACATAGGGACTTCTCACGCTTAATGTCCCCTTTTTCCAAGCTAGTCTATGGAAAACCTTATCCCATCCTTCCTTGTGGGACTAAGGATTTGGAGCTAGAGGAAAGTTGTCTGAAGATATTTGGATTAGTTTTAGGAAATATTGCACTATTTTATGTTGTATTCCTATTGGATGCCTAGCGCTCCAATAGATGAAATAAATTACTTAGTTAATTAGTTGTTTGGTGAGCATATATGCTCAAATTAGAAATAGACTTTAATATTATAGGGCCTGCATAAGTTATGATGTAGCACCCCTTATGTTATAAAAAGAGGATGCTTGGCCATTATTATGTTATGTTGAATCTTATTATTTCTTCTTGGTAAAGGTTGTACCTTTCCTTTCTCTCTCATCAAGGACGAAAACCCTTGTTTGAGATCCCTTCAAGGACAAAAACCCTTGATGGTGGAACTTGCCTTGGGGACAAAAACCCTCAAGCAAGGATATTTGGAATCATTCAATATCTTATGGTATTTGGAGATGATATCTTTTTATTTAGCCCTAGGAGACTGCAATGTAGTGCATCATGAGCATTTTGGAGGTGTTTTGATAGATGTACGGTATGATTCTTGCATGGATTGACTTGTAATAATTTCTAAAGGTGAAAGCAATCATTTCTTTGCATGTTAAGCCAATAATTGAGCCTTTCCAAGTGGGGTGACTTGCATAGGAGTGGGTTTGCATTGATTTGAAGGATTTTCCATGTTTTGTTTGCATCATTCAATTCCTCATAATTTATAAGGGTGAAATCTACAATTTGATGATTTTAGGAGTTGTCTAAGAGCTATTTTCAGTCATTGGTTCTGGCCGCATTCTGCTGTCATAAAATTAATTACAGCTGGGTGTAATCACTTGTTTTCTCCATTTTGTTGATGTAAATTAGATTGATTAATGTTGCGTGATTGGATTAATTATTTAGGAGCATTTTCAACGATTATTACATGGTTGTATGATAAGTTGAAGTCCCTATATAGTTCACTTTGCTAGGGTTTATGATATTTCTAGATCTGCTGTTATAAAATCAGATTGCTCTCAAGTGCGATTGGTGTTTCCTATTTTTAGTTTCGGCCCTATAAAGGGACATTACAACTTCACATCAACATATAACCATACAAATAGAGCTGAAAATGCTTCCAAATAATTAATTCAACCACGGCAATATTTATCAATCCAAATTATATCAAAATAATAGAAAATGAATGATTACACCCAGTTGTAATTAATTTTATGACAACAACAATACAACCAAAACCAAGGGCTGGAAATAGCTCATAAACCACTCCAAAAATCACCAAAATGTAGATTCCAGCCTTATAAAATATGAAGAACAAGAATATCAGCTCAAAATGTCCAAAAGTGCCCTAGATGATATCAAACCCTTCACCCAAGCAAGTTGCCTAGGGTTAGAAGGGAAGAAACAAACATGAAATCCTCCTTAAAGCTCACTTGTGACTTTTGGGTGAAGTCGCCAATACACACAAAAGGGTTTGCGTCCTCAAGTGTGATCCTATTGAAGGGTTTCATCCTCAATAGGTGACCAAGGAAGGGTTTTGTATTTCAATGGAAAGAAGAGAAGCTGCCCTAGCTCCAAATCCAAGAAATGTCAAAATGATGAATGATAATCATATCCTCCATTCAAGCCTTCTCAAGTACACCTCTTTGGTGCCAAGGATGAATTAGAAGATCAAGTCTCATGACCACCTCTTAATGAAGGGGAAGTGTATTTTTAATCTTCACTTGGTCCTCCAAAAGACTGACCTCATGTGGAGATAAGATAATAATATTAATGTCCAACGCATGACCACAAAAGTAGGTCAATGGGACTGCAGATACAAAGCAAACAAACCCAGCAAGAGGACCCAAATGGGTGCGTCTGAGATTTTTGCAAACAAGAGAGAAGAAGAAGAGAAGGAAACAACAGAGGCCGAGAGACCAAAAAAGAAGAGGAATAGGATGAAGGTGTGGGGGAGCGAAGAAGGAGCAACCCCCCAACAACATCACCTAGCACTCAAGGCCGGATGGAAGTGACTCGTAATGCGCCGATAACCAGATGAGAGAGCTTTTAGAATGCACGGGAAGCCGGTGTCATCGCGAGGAAGGCGGTGCCTCTATGTAAGCTTGGTGGATCATTTGTCTTGATAAGGGAAGCCACTCTCTTCAGACGTGCCTCAGTGTAATTGGGCCTCATTGGAAGAAATGGAGTCTCGAGATTTGACAAATCTGAACTGAGGGTCCAAAATCTTGTCCAAGTGTCGCTTGGTACCCCTCATTAGAGTACCAGGGAAGAAAGAAGTGATCAGTCTAGTATTCATCCGTTTGGGAGGAGAGTGGAGGAGCTCTCCTTCTAGCTTCCAGGGCCTCTTGAAGGTAGAGATACAAGACATCTTTGATCATAATATTTGAAGAAAGTTGTGAAGGAATCTCACTTCAACAGTGCAATGGAATCTCCCACAAATCTCATAGTCAACTAACTCATGGAAAAATTGCTCTTTGTTTTTTGACCTCCTGGAAGAGCAAAGTAGGCAAGTCCGCATTCGAGCGGTCTAAGTGATGATTAATCTCACACGAAGTCGATGTGAACCCACTCTAAACCGACTTCACAGAGAGATACGAAGGACTGTAACCAATGTCGGCCCAAATGTACATGGGTCGATAATGGCCCCATCACGGATCTCAAGAAAGTGTGCCGCATGAGAATGACATCTTCAAACGTAATCCCCACTAGGGGGTTGGTCCAGGTGTGTTGAATGAACTGTTTGTAGATATCATCTCTAAGATTATTCTATGAAGGTCTTGTTGCTTCCTTTTGCTTTCTCATTCACCTATCACCTAGTCGAATCACTCCAAGCCATAATTAGTAATTAAATAAATAAAGAAAATACAATCACTTACAATTATGGCAATGTTCACCTCCTTTGCTTTCCTTCTTTAAAGCCCACGGAAGGTGGAATGGTCCCAAGTCCTTCATAGTGACCAACTTGGAAAAGGGGACATTACAATTTCTCTCGATATCTATGAACTGTTGGATTAATTGTCATTGATGTCAAAGGAATTTGTCATCAAAGGAAATCATTATCTGATCGTTGAAGGCTGAAGGCAACTAATCGCTGTGCAAACAAAATCAGTTTCAAATCTCCATTATTCAAGGGTAGATCGCACCATTCCAAGGCATTAAAGACAAGTTTATGATCATTGAAGAATACTAGCCGAACCCCCTCTATTTTGGTGTTAATATTTAAATTATGGGCCGACCCATGTCTAGCGCCCAAGAAAATAAAGAGTGTCCCCTCGGGAGAAATCACACCCTTCAAGTGACATGAGAATGCATAAAAGGAGATGTAGTTGAAAAGAAATTATGTGAGGAATAATAAAGATATATCATTCAAACTCAATCAGATTTCTGAAGGAGAAAAAAATAAGAGATCATTCAAGGCAGATTTTTGTGAAGGAGATCTATTTAAGTGTTATCCATTGAAGAAGTTTTTTGGAGGTTGGTGCTTCCTAAGAGAAGAGATTGGTGTCTCTTGCTAAGTTGGTGCTTAGAAGTGGGGATTGGTGTGTCCAATAGGTTGGTGCCTACAATTTTTTTGTAAGAAATTTTATTATTTTATGACCGGATTTTGATAGTATATCCAAGTAGTCTTTTCTCACATGGGTTTCTCCTGAAAGGGTTTCACGTAAATCTTGTGTTTCATAATTGTTAGATCTTGTGTGATTGTTGTTATTGTGGTTATAAAGTTTTTAAAAGTAAAATATTATCTTATCTTGATTCATCCCCCACCTCGAGTATAAGTGTGTGTTCATCAAGAACTTGCACAAATGGGCTTCTCATCTCTTATCAGTGAAGGAATCCTAGATTTGAAACACCGTGGACTTCATGTTGAATGGTTGAATTTTACCAAGTTTAGGAAAATGGTGCTTGATGATGTCAAAGTACAATTTGATGATGTGAAAGACAAAGGAGAATCAATCATGTGCGCAATATAGGAGTCCATTGAGGAGATCCCTTGTAATTTCATCGACGAGCACAATCAAAGGAGCTTTGTGCAATCTCTCAAAGAGAAATTGACAGATCTAGTTAAGAATGAGGAAATAATTAAGATTCTTCCTCGGCAAATTTTGGCAATGATTCCCTTGACAAACTCATCAAATTTTGAAATCTGCTTCACCAACATGGAAGAGAAAATGGTCAAATTTCATACTTTGTTCTTGTAGGTTTTTGAAATGCAAGTCATCAATGAGACTTTCCTTTCTCCTCATTACTTCTCGATCGGTTGAAATTGATGGAATCACTGGAGAAATTCAGAAATTTAAAATGGCTAGATGCTTAGACTCAAAATTTTCAAAATAATGTTTCAATGTTGTGATGAGGTTGTCCTTGGTGATCAATGAGTCATTTCTCTTGCGATCGCGATAAGCGCACTCACGTAATCTCCATTTCTAGGTATGAAACCAAGAGTAAGGGTTTAGCCTAAACCTAATGAACCAAATCTGAAAATACACCATCAACCAACAAGCATCAATTTGAAAATGACTGAAAATATGCTTCAACCTTATTAAAATAATCTGTGATGCCAGGAAACGCCTAGGAGGGTGGCGTTTCACCCCAAAAACGTTTCGGAAACGGAAACGTGGGGGGAAACGGTGGGGAAACGTGGCAGATGTTTCCGGAAATGTCTACCACGTTTCCAACATTTTTTAAAATTTTAAAACATCAAAATTTTAAAAAAATAAAAAATAACTACATTTAATGAACCTAAACCTAATCTACCTACCTAGACTTGCTAAAGACACTTCCTAAAAGCTATATAATGACATCTTGGGTCCATTCTAAATCACACTCTCATTTTTCTCTTGCTAAATTCAGTTTTCGTGGAGATGATTATGAGGAAAATCTGGATGATATATTCTAGAATCTAGATTATTATCATGTATATGTGAATCATTGAAATTGTAACCATGTTGAATGATGAGTCATGACTCTTTAAAAGTTCAAATTTCAATGAATACGAAATATTTTGAGTGCTTTATCAATTATCTCTTATGGTCTACAATTATAAAATGAGTACTATATATATATATATATATATATATATATATATATATATATCACGGACGTTTCATAACGCGTTTAGTATCCAAGGTTTTTGAAAATTGTCGTTTCCACATTTTGTATTCGTTTCCGTTTCCGTTTCCACGGCAACATAGAAAATAATCAATAAACAGTCCTTTAGGGCAGCGAACTCTCTAGAGACTTCACATCAACATTTAACCATGCAATAACAATTGAAAATGCTTCTAAATAATTAATTCAACCACGACAATATTTATCAATCCAAATTACATCGAAAGAATGGAGAAAATAAGTGATTACACCCAATTGCAATTTATTTTATGACAACAATAGAACAACCAAAACCATGTGCTGGAAATGATAGTTAAACTCTTCCCAAAAATTGCCAAAATGTAGATTTCAACCTTATAAAATATGAAGAACAATAATCTCAACTCAAATTATCCAAAAGTTCCTTGATGACATCAAACCCTTCACCCAAGCAAGTCGCCTAGGGTTAGAAGGGAAGAAATAAATATAAAATCCTCCTTAAAGCTCACTTGTGACTTTCAAGTGAAGCCACCAAAGCACACAAGAGGGTTTCATCCCCAAGTGTGACCCTATTGAAGGGTTTCGTCCTCAATAGGTGACCAAGGAAGGGTTTTCGTCCTTCAATGGCAAGAAGAAAAGCTACACTAGCTCCAAATCCAAGTAAATGTCAAAATAGATGAATGATGATGATCCTCCTCCATTCAAACCTCCTTAAGTACCTCTTCTTGGCGCCAAGGATGAATTAGAAGCCCAATCTTCATGGCCGACCTCTTAATGAAGGGGGAAATGCACTTTTTAATCTTCACTTCACTTAAGAAAACTAACCTCATAAAAGAATATTTCTTTATCTCCCTTGTAGCTCTCAAGAAGACTGACCTTAATGAAGGTGAAGATAGAAGTTCCTTTTTCCTTTTCCATTCACCTAATCAAATCACTCTAAGCCATGATTAGTAATCAAATGAATAAGGTAATTACTTAGAACCATGGAAATGTTCACCTCCTTGCTTCCTTCCTCGAAGCCCACAAGAAGGTGGAATGGGCTCCCAAAGGCCTTAAAAGTGACTAGCATGGAAAAGGGGACATTACAAAAAGTCCTCCCTTCCCAAATTTATTGCATTAGGTGTCAAGCAAATGCACATACCCGGATACCAAAGGAATCTCAATCAATGCCCTTTTGATGTTCCCATTGCTGAAAGCAAATGTATCGAGAAAACAAGAGTTTTTAACAACATTTCATACAATAAGTGACTCATCATGCCTAAAGGACATGATAGATAGCTCCATAACTTCCTTTGCTTACCCCCATCTCATAATTTCCATTCAAATGATGGATTCCCAAAACTTTCAATACTGTTCAATAAACACAGCTGTAACCTTGAGGTGATTTTCTCTCAAAAATCAGAATGTTAGTGGCTAGAAACCACCTTAAATCAGTCACAAATATGCTAATGCCAGTAATAGCGTAGAATTCTTCAACGACATGATTGGAATCTCTTTTTTAGGTGTCTTAAAAGTAATTTGAAAGTAGCATGGAAAAGTTTATGAACAACAGCATGAAATTGGAAATTTTCTAAAGCTGTAAGCATGACATCTCAGCTCAAAAATTTCCACATTTTGAACTGACATGGGGTTGTTTTCCCATCATTGATGAAATATGAACAATATCCAAGAACAACCATTTTTTTCCAACTCTAATATTCAACTACTTGTATCAACAAATACAAAAAGATCATATGGCTTATGCCTACTTATCAGGCATATCTTGAAACAAATCTGAAGGCCCCAGTAATGGTGACTATAATTTATAAAATTGTGTTTCTTTTGTAAAGCAATTATTTCCAAAAAGTGATTTCCCATTTTTGGAAACCATCCGAAGGGATTCTCCAGGGGACCATAGTCAGTTTGGGTACTTGAAACACAAAAATAGCATCTATATCTAGGCTGAAAGAAAGGTGGCTTTTCACTACATCTGCTCTATTAGAACTCACTTCATAGTAATAAATATTCTTACCAAGTGTGAGCCCTTCATTGGGAGAATTTTTTCTAGAGGAAAGAAACCTTAATAGTAAAAACAGTTGTCCTAAATCATTCCTTCTTGCCATGAAAACCACTTCAACTTGACAGAATTTCAGTGTCTTTATCTTGATAGTTGAGGTGAAACACCCCAATGTTTTTGGCCACAATCCCCAAAACAGATTTGATCATTACTAGTTCCAAAAATGAAAATAATATGATCTCCCAGGAATTGACAGCTGTAATATTCTTCAAAACCCAAGGTGTGATGGCTTAGCCAATTTCCATACAATCATGTGACTCCTTGAAGAATATTTTAAATAATTAATTCAAGCACGAAATGGATGCCATCCAATTTGTGTAACACAAATGGAGAAAAAGGTGCTGCCCTATCCACCACATTAAATTTAGGACTTCCATATTCATGGAATCATGGAATGCTGAAAATCATAGATAATCACCACCAAAAATCATGAAAATATAGATTCGTTTGTGTTTTTATTGCCTGAAAGTTCTTGTATTGTGTCAAGATATTCCCAAAGAGCCATATTAGCCTTTTTCGCCAAATACCCAGATGCCCAAAATTGTTATATTCTGTCGTCGGGATTTGTCTGCGGGAAATTTGTATTTAATTATTTTGAGCCCCGTATGAGGCTATTTGCGCTCCGTTTTAACTCTGTTATGATCGAACATGTCATTATTCCTATGTACCAAAAGGGTTTTAACTTGGAATAAGTTTTGGGCTTTATTTGTGACTTTTGGCAATTTTTCGTGTTTTTGTGTTGTCCCGTTTCGTTTTCTGTGAAATTTCTCTAGAACAATTCCTTTGCCGGGTAAGCCCGATTTTTGGCCTGGAGCAGCTGGAAAACATATACGCACATTATGCCGGAGGAAGTCACCATCGGAGGTCTGGATCACTGGGAAAAAGTGAAGTCGTGCACGGAAAAGCCCCTGCGGGGATGGGCGCATTTTTGGAAAACAAAGGATTTAAGCTGCAATGGGAAAAATAGAAGCAACAGGCATGATGGGAATTTTATACTTGCTGCGAGGTACTTTTTACGTGTTATAAAAATTCACTTAAGCTGCAGTGGGAAAAATAGAAGCAGCAGGTAGGTGGGATTTTATTGCCTGCCTTGCAGGGTACTTTTTCCCATGATAGAAAATTCACTTAAGCTGCAGTGGGAAAAATAGAAGCAGCAGGCAGGTGGGATTTTATTGCCTGCCTTGCAGGGTACTTTTTCCCATGATATAAAATTCACTTAAGCTGCAGTGGGAAAGTTAGAGGCTGCAGGCGGGGAAATTTATTGTTTGCCTTGCAGGGTAAAAATTCCCATGGTGAAATAAAAGAAAAGTGACTTAAGTGAAATCATGGGATTTTATTGCCTTGCAGGTAAATAATCCCATTGTCAAAGTCAAATCACTTAAGTGGATCATGGGATTTTCGGGGCTGCCTTGCAGGGTAAAAATTCCCATTGTCATGTGACTTTTAAAAATAGAATTCCTTATTCCAAAAAGTGCGACCCACCTTGGGTGAATAATAATGCATTAAATAAATATTTGTTAATATTTATTCACCCAATTTTGGCACCCAGACTTGTGGAAAAGTCAACAAAGGGAAGTGGACATAAGGAATTTAAAAATAGAATTCCAAATTAAATAAATTAAATTTATTTAATGCAGCCCCTTTTGAGAAGGAATTAATACTTTTTAAAGTATTAAATGATTATATTAATTCCTATTTTCAGTGGCTATGGTCAAAGCACACTGTGAAGCTTAAGTGAAGTGAAGTGTGGATGATTAAATTGAATTAATTTAATTGATTGGATGGCTGTCCTTAAACATGCTATATTTAAAAGAGAAGAGCATGATTTTTAATTAATTAATTGCCTTTAATTGTTAGGGCAATTATTAATTATAGAATTGTGAGGGTTATATAAGCATGGGCAGCCATATGGGTGAATTATTTAATTCACAGGTAAAGAATTGCAGCCAAGAGGAAAAGTGCGCCCCATTTGAAGAAGGATTTTGCTCAGGCAAGGTGGAAACAAGGCATTTGAAGAAGGATTTTGCTCAGGCAAGGTGGCAACAAGGCATTTGAAGAAGGATTTTGCTCTAAAAGCTTCCAAATTTGGCGCATGCTTTGAAGGAGGTTGATCTTTGTCTGCATAATTGTTTGCATAAGTGTTACAGGTGCTAAGGAATTCATTACAGGTGTTTTTCAAAAGAAAAGGAACTTATATCAATGTCCAATACATTGAATATTTCCTCCGAATCTGAAGGATTATCCAGATCTGCACCAGTTTTGAAGAATTCCAGTCAAATAAGAAGAAAAAGAATTGTTTAGACAAAGATAGACAAAGCTATGGCGAAGAAAGATGAAAAAGAAAGCACAACGAGTCATGCATCACTTCTAAATTTGCGATATTTGGAGACACGGATCTAGGCTCGGAACCTCTTGCTTTGAATTGATAGACAGATCCAGGCGGAAAGACTTCACTCATGCGTGCGGGAAAGACTTCACTCATGCGTGCGATGGAATTATTAAAGTTGCACTTTTCCATCCATGACCCGATTGCGAGTTTGTTATGCGGTGCGAGATCCATATCCAGATGCGATGATGCACGATGCAAATCCATATGCAGATCAGATCCAGATCTCATAGTTGCAAAAGCTTCCGGCACAAAGGCTTCATCCTCTTGTTTCGAATGCAGCCCGTGAAGAAGTCAGTGCGTGGAAAATTCCTTCCAAGATCTTGTGCAAATGCTCCCATCTTCCAGTTGAAGCCTTCATTGAATTTTCATTCATCAGAGTGCTTTCAAAATTTTTAATTGCTCATATGCAATTAAAAATAAGGATGATGAGTTATCTACGGAAAACATTGCATTGATGCATGTACAGAAGAAGAACTGCAAAAGCTTCAAGGATAAAAGAGAAGACAAGCGAAGGCAAAATTCCAGCCGCTTCCAGATCTAGCTTGCTTGTTTCCAGATCCATCTTGCTTGTTGTTTCCAATTCCAGCTGTTTCCAATTCCAGCTCCAGCTACTCCCAGATCCAGTTTGGTGAGAATCAAAGGCAAAAGAATCAGCTGCATGCGGACATGAAAAAGGACAAGATTGCAGCTTTCCTCTTCTTTCTTCTTTCCTCCGACAAAGTAATTGAGCGATCAATTAAATTATACAACTTAAGTGATTGGTTTAAAAGCCATTACTTGAAGAAGTCAACTACTTGGAGATAGGTGGCGGACGTGCAAAATAGAAGGTTCTATTTTCGATTGCAAAATCATACATGTCATGCAAAGAGGAATTCCGGGAGGAGATTGCCGAGTTGTTTCTTTCCTCGACTTCCACATGTGCGTTCAACTAAAGCTTCCACTTGTAATTGCCCCTCTACATTCTATAAGTAGAGGAAGAACCTTCGGGTTAAAAATCGAATTTGTAAGCAGCAATCTTGTGTTCTAGACTTTGTGTTGAACCCCTGAGAGCAACTTGGAGCAAAGGAATACAAAGGAGCAAGTTTTCGGAGAACTTTGTGTCACGGTGTACTGTGTTTCTTGCTTTTAATCTTAGATCTCTTAATAAACTTTGTGTTATTTTAGATCTAGATCTAGAGCTTGCCTTTGTTTTATAATTCTGTGTGTTCATATCTATTAAGTTTCTTCTATGTGCATGCAATTAGCTCTGCTATCTACTAATTGGGATGCACATCTTCCCCATTTCTTCTCTGTATTTCCTTTACTTCCTTCTTCTATAAAATACTTCCTTTCTTGAACAGCTACTTACTTGCTGCAGAACTTCTTAGTTATGGTTCATGAACTAAGTGGTTAAAGTAAAACCCCTGATAGATAATAACACATTTTATTGACAAATCTGACACGGGAGCCTCACCGGTTAAATGAGGGAGATTTATCTCATGACTTGCCTAGGTTTTGTGCTATGCAGAAAATCTAGCCAACAGTTTTTGGCGACTCCATTTGAGGAACAACTATCTTTGCGATCAAGCTTATCTCTTGAAGATCAGTGTTTTCCATACAAATCTCAACACAGGTTGAACGTCCATTCACCCGATCCGTGAAGGCGCGAGGAAGGATGATCATTTCTTGATTGCGGGAGCAATTCAATTTCAATCATCCTCCTCAAGTTAGAAGCCGCAGATCTAGTCTTTCACCAGGAAGAAGAGTGCAAACGCATCCAGATCCGGATCATCTTGACATAATCCGGCAGCTTTGGAATTATTCATCAAGTCTATTCTCGGAAGGACGTGCTCCTTTCATCATGCTTGAATCAAAACCCACTTGCCCCTGCAGCGCTTGTTCCATGGGGTGCAGCCTTTGGACCTTTGAATCTGACTCCTCCTATGCATGATCTACCTAAAGGGACGAGAAAGAATTTTCCAAAATTCTTTGGAGATGGAAAGCAAAATCGGATGACCACTTGGCTGCTTTTCATATCTGTGGAGTGCTTGCAATCGAACATGAAGATGTATCTGTCAGACTCTTCATAGAGACTCTACATGACTTGGCTGGAGAATGGTTCTACCGGCTAGCTCTGGCACCATAACCAAGCCCAGAGCTCTTACTATGCGGGATGCGTTCCTGAAAAGATTCAAGGCAGTTGAAGATTCCAGCACACTTGATAACTCAACTCACTCAGTTGAAGAAGGAACCACATGAGCACATGCGGGATTTTATTGCAAAATTCCAAAGATTACTATACAAAATTCCAACTTCTGCTTCTCTGAATGATGAGAATCAAAAGGTGTTCTTCATCAATGCTTTGCTTCCTGAAGTAAGCTATCAACTGCAAAGAGCACGTCCTGCTGATTTGTTAGCAGCTCAAAACATGGCGGTTGAAATTGAAGATGACCTCATCATGGCTGGAAAGATAAAGAGCAACACTTCTAGAGCTGAAAGTTCATCCTCTGCTACTACTTCTCGATTCACTATTGCAAAAGTTAGCAAATGAGATGATGCAGATGAAGAAACAAATGGCTCAAATGGCTCAAGGCAACAATATTGCCCCTGCTCGAATTTCAACAACAACCGGAACCGCATTGCTTGGTTCCCAAAGATTAGCAATTGAAGCTGCTCCCAGAAACAACGTGGAGATGAATGAAGAAGACCAGGAAGTTGATGCTGATCAGCTCGAGGATGATGATTTTATAGGACCTGCTGGCGACTCCAACATTAATTACCTGAACTACAAATTTGAACATGACGATGAGAAACTTCATGAAGATGATCATGGTCATACATATGCAGTACTTACAAGATCACAAACTCACCAAGCTGAGGCATTAGCTGATGAACAAAGAAGGGGCATCCCTTTACCTTCTTCTTTAGCTCCTAGAGATAAGAATGCGAGTTCTTCATCTCAACCACAGAAAGCGGCTCAGGTATCTGAATCTATTTCTTCTTTTGACATTATTGATCATGCCAAGAAAACTAAAGTTCAAATGTCAGAAGCCGAATACCTGAGAGCTTTTCCTGAGCAGTTAAATAGGCTAGTCAAATATGTACAATCACCAGGACAATCCAATACATCAAAAGGCCTTTTGCCTAAGCCCAAAGATACTCCTCCACAAAACAACACTGCAGTTGTTAAATCCTCACCATCTTAAAAAGAGTGGAACCTTTCTATGTCTCCTTATTGCTTAATGGTTTCAAGTTAAGCAACTGCATTTTAGATTCGTGCTTGACAATCATGCCAGCTAAAGTTGCAAGATGCTCTTGGGCTTACCTTGACAAAGACCATAAAAGGTGTTACTCCATGGAGAGACAAGTCCCTTTAATCGGACAAATCAAAGATGCACAAGTTGTTACAGTAGCTTTTCTGACGAAAAGATTAAAGATGACAATCTTAGTTGCGAGATATTCTGTCTCCTACGGGATGTTCTTTGAGTAGAAACTTGCGCAAAGAATGGGAGGAGAAGTAAAGATGGATTGGTCTGTGCACATATTCCTATCAAAGGGCTTAACCATAAGCTGGAGCCGGAAAAGAAGTCCAGGTACATGGTTACAAAATCTGAGGATCCTAGATCTCAGATTCTTTTTAGGAAATCGACCGTGGGGTCTATTTCTTGGAAATGGATAAAGACATTCGAGCAAGAACTTCACTAGAGCGAGGCTAGAGCAACAAAGAAGAAGAAAAAGTTTGGACTCACGGAGTTTAAAGGCACTTGTTCTTTTGGATCGGGAGCTAGCGCTCTACTAATATCTCCATGAGGTATTTCCATAGTCCCACAAGTTGATGTTCGAGAACACCAATCATACGGTGGAGTATGAAGCATTGCTTAGGAATGGAGCAAGCTAAAAGAAAGGAGTAAAACTCCTCAAAGCCCAAGGAGATCTTGAACTTCTAGTAAAGCGGGTTCGAGGGCAAAGTCAAGTCAAAAGAGATAAGTGGAGCATTACGAGATAAAGTGCTTTCATACATTTGATTTTGCAACCTTCTCTATTGACTTCATTCCAATAAATCAAAACTCCAAGGCAGATTCTTTGGCAGTCACAGCTATACTATTGAATCCGGATAGACCACCATCCATATTCAGACAAGGAAACTATAAAGTGGAGATGGTCTACCACCCCAGAGTCCTGAACAAACATCTGCATGTCTGCATGTTGAAGGGAGTAAATCACCACCACGACAAACAGTCACAGAAAAAGTTGATCCAGGTTATGATGACAATAGTGGAATAGTCCAACCAAAAGGTAACAAAATCCCCAGGGTTTAGTTTCCTTAGTGGAGACTTTCAACAAGCATGATCAATATCTGAAGAAGAACAAAGAATATGGTGATAGTTCTTCCTCAAAAAATGTAACAAATAAATCTGGGAACGAGAGAAGTTGATGCAGACTTACCCACCATAGAGAGAAGAAAGGATGAGCCACCACCAGATGAAGTTGATAAGGACTTGCCTAGAGTATTTGACAAGAAGGCCAAAGAAAGGAAGTTCAAGATCGGAGATTGGGTACTCTGGTGGGACAAGAGATATGAACCGAAGGGCATACACGACAAATTTGATCCACTCTGGAAAGGGCCCTTCGTGATCAAAAGAGCTGCAGGAATGGATACTTTCTTCCTTGCCTACTGGGATGGAATTGAGTTACCATTGCCTTTCAACGGGCAACATCATCAAAGTTGTTCGGGAGGCTGAAAAAGGTTAAAACACTATATGTATATAAATAAAACTTTGTTTGTTTTCCTTGTTTTGTTTTTATTTTTGTGTTGTGTTTGTTTGCCTGACCCCATGCCCAAAAGACAAGATACGAAACCAGAGATGCTGGGATCTCATCTTTTCCCTTGTCATTCTGACAGAGAAAAAGATGTCCACAGACGGAGCCAACTGGTGTCCCAGATTTCATCCTGAAATCTGTGACTACCCTATCCAAAAAAATTTCGTACTTTTAAAATAATGGGTCGTTTTGTGTTTTTATTGCCTGAAAGTTCTTGTATTGCGTCAAGATATTCCCAAAGAGCCATATTAGCCTTTTTCGCCAAATACCCAGATGCCCAAAATTGTTATATTCTGTCGTCGGGATTTGTCTGCGGAAATTTGTATTTAATTATTTTGAGCCCCGTATGAGGCTATTTGCGCTCCGTTTTAACTCTGTTATGATCGAACATGTCATTATTCCTATGTACCAGAAGGGTTTTAACTTGGAATAAGTTTTGGGCTTTATTTGTGACTTTTGGCAATTTTTCGTGTTTTTGTGTTGTCCCGTTTCGTTTTCTGTGAAATTTCTCTAGAACAATTCCTTTGCCGGGTAAGCCCGATTTTGGCACAGGAGCAGCGGTGGAAAACATATACGCACGTTATGCCGGAGAGAAGTCACCATCGGAGGTCTGGATCACTGGGAAAAAGTGAAGTCGTGCACGGAAAAGCCCCTGCGGGGTTGGGCGCATTTTTGGAAAACAAAGGATTTAAGCTACAATGGGAAAAATGGGAAAAATACAAAGCAGCAGCTTGCTGTACTTTTTCCGTGGGATTTTATTGCGGTGGGAAAAATAGAAGCGCGGGCGGGTACTTTACTTTTCCCATGATAGAAAATTCACTTAAGGCTGCGAGTGGGAAAAATAGAAGCGACGGCGGTGGGATTTTATTGCTGCTTGCAGGTACTTTTTCCCATGATATAAAATTCACTTAAGCTGCAGTGGGAAAGTTAGAGGCTGTAGAGCGAGGCGAGGGGAATTTATTGCCTGCCTTGCAGGGTAAAAATTCCCATGGTGAAATAAAAGAAAAGTGACTTAAGTGAAATCATGGGATTTTATTGCCTGCCTTGCAGGGTAAATAATCCCATTGTCAAAGTCAAATCACTTAAGTGGATCATGGGATTTCCGGGGCTGCCTTGCAGGGTAAAAATCCCATTGTCATGAAAAATTCTTAAAAATAGAATTCTATTATTCCAAAAAGTGCGACCCACCTTGGGTGAATAATAATGCATTAAATAAATATTTGTTAATATTTATTCACCCAATTTTGGCACCCAGAGCTTGTGGAAAAGTCAACAAAGGGAAGTGGACATAAGGAATTTAAAAATAGAATTCCAAAATTAAATAAATTTAATTTATTTAATGCAGCCCCTTTTGAGAAGGAATTAATACTTTTTAAAGTATTAAATGATTATATTAATTCCTATTTTCAGTGGCTATGGTCAAAGCACACTGTGAAGCTTAAGTGAAGTGAAGTGTGGATGATTAAATTGAATTAATTTAATTGATTGGATGGTTGTCCTTAAACATGCTATATTTAAAAGAGAAGAGCTTGATTTTTAATTAATTAATTGCCTTTAATTGTTAGGGCAATTATTAATTATAGAATTGTGAGGGTTATATAAGCATGGGCAGCCATATGGGTGAATTATTTAATTCACAGGTAAAGAATTGCAGCCAAGAGGAAAAGTGCGCCCCATTTGAAGAAGGATTTTGCTCAGGCAAGGTGGAAACAAGGCATTTGAAGAAGGATTTTGCTGGAAACAAGGCATTTGAAGGTGGCAATTGTGGAAACAAGGCATTTGAAGAAGGATTTTGCTCGAAGGTTGGCAACAAGGCTAAAAGCTTCCAAATTTGGCGCATGCTTTGAAGGAGGTTGATCTTTGTCTGCATAATTGTTTGCATAAGTGTTACAGGTGCTAAGGAATTCATTACAGGTGTTTTTCAAAAGAAAAGGAACTTATATCAATGTCCAATACATTGAATATTTCCTCTGAATCGAAGGATTATCCAGATCTGCACCAGTTTTGAAGAATTCCAGTCAAATAAGAAGAAAAAGAATTGTTTAGACAAAGATAGACAAAGCTATGGCGAAGAAAGATGAAAAAGAAAGCACAACGAGTCATGCATCACTTCTAAATTTGCGATATTGGAGACACGGATCTAGGCTCGAAACCTCTTGCTTTGAATTGATAGACAATCTTCACTCATGCGTGCGGGAAAGACTTCACTCATGCGTGCGAATTAAAAATAAATTATTCGAGTTGCACTTTTCCATCCACAGCCCGATTGCGAGTTTGTTATGCGGTGCGAGATCCATATCCAAGATCGAATCTGAGATGTAAAATCCATATCCATCCAGATCCAGATCTCATAGTTGCAAAAGCTTAAGGAAGGCTTCATCCTCTTGTTTGAATGCAGCCCGTGAAGAAGTCGGTGCGTGGAAAATTCCTTCCAAGATCTTGTGCAAATGCTCCCATCTTCCAGTTGAAGCCTTCATTGAATTTTCATTCACCTGAGTGCTTTCCCGAATTTTTAATTGCTCATATGCAATTAAAAATAAGGATGATGAGTTATCTACGGCAAACATTGCATTGATGCATGTACAGAAGAAGAAGCTGCAAAAGCTTGAGGATAAAAGAGAAGACAAGCGAAGGCAAAATTCCAGCTTTCCAGATCTAGCTTGCTTGTTTCCAGATCCATCTTGCTTGAGATCAATTCCAGTTGATTTCCAATTCCAACTCCAGTACTCCCGAATCCATTTGGTGAGAATCAAAGGCAAAAAAATCAGTCTTTCATGCTGACATGAAAAAGACAAGATCAGCTTTCCTCTTCCTTCTTCTTTTTCCTCCGACAAAGTAATTGAGCGATCAATTAAATTATACAACTTAAGTGATTGGTTTAAAAGCCATTACTTGAAGAAGTCAACTACTTGGAGATAGGTGGCACGTGCAAAATAGAAGGTTCTATTTTCAGTTGCAAATCATACATGTCATGCAAAGAGGAATTCCAGGAGGAGATTGCCAGTTGTTTCTTTTCCGACTTCCACATGTGCCAGTTCAACTAAAGCTTCCAACTTGTAATTGCCCCTCTACATTCTATAAGTAGAGGAAGAACCTTCGGGTTAAAAATGGATCAGAATTTGTAAGCAACAATCTTGTGTTCTAGACTTTGTGTTGAACCCCTGAGAGCAACTTGGAGCAAAGGAATACAAAGGAGCAGGTTTCCGGAGAACTTTGTGTCACGGTGTACTGTGTTTCTTGCTTTTAATCTTAGATCTCTTAATAAACTTTGTGTTATTTTAGATCTAGATCTAGAGCTGCCTTTGTTTTATAATTATGTGTGTTCATATCTATTAAGTTTCTTCTATGTGCATGCAATTAGCTCTGCTATCTACTAATTGGGATGCACATCTTCCCCATTTCTTCTCTGTATTTCCTTTACTTCCTTCTTCTATAACTTTCCTTTCTTGAACAACTGCTTACTTGCTGCAGAACTTCTTAGTTATGGTTCATGAACTAAGTGGTTAAAGTAAAACCCCTGATAGATAATAACACATTTTTATTGACAAATCGACACGGTTTATCTCATGATCGCCTAGGTTTTGTGCTATGCGAAAATCTAGCCAACACATAGGAGGACATAACAAGCATGAAATTTGATCACCTTCCCAACTAGTTGTGTGTGTGAGGGCAACATATCTCTGCATGACATATCAACAAACAACAAAACTGAGATAATCTTATACCGCAGGCTACCTACGACACACTTATGATCAAAATTTTTAGTTAGGAACAACACTCAAAAACTACTCTAATGGTGCCCTTCTTTCACATAGGCATCACCCCCCATAGGTCCTTAGTAAATCAGTTTTGACTTCATTATGTGACTGCCTGTGTGACCATTAGAATTCAATAAATTATCATAGAACATCAAAGGATTTTTACCCTTTTTTAGATGATGATGAAATTAGGATTGTTCTTTGTGGATACCCCCATCGATTTGCTCCTTGGTGATTTTGGAACAGTCCAGCCAACTGAAAATTATTATGGGCATCTAGAGAGACCCTCATTTCATGGGCATTCCTCTTAACAAGGTCACCCGACATTTTTTCCCTCATTATCCCCTTGTACTTCTGATTTTTCTCCCTTTTAGTACCATGACGATCACCCATTTGATGTGACTTATTGTGGAGCGTCAATCTCGCCACAAGGTCATCCTTTTTAACAAATTGTCCATGACTATAAATCTGAAATGACATGATAGAAAGCAACAAATCTGAATTATCTTCATACCTTCGGTTGTCTTTATGAGAATTTGTTGAAGCACTTTGTTGAGACATGTAAGGAACCACCTCGTGAGTCTTGCCGGAATCATGAATATCCTCCTTGTCCTTTGGCAATTGAGCTTCAACCTTCATTTTTCTTCAACACCGTGTGAATCTGATTTTTCTTTCTTCTTTGGCTCAAGTTCCATGATTTCTCCCTCTTCAACTTGCACCGTGGATTCCTCTATGGGCTGTTTCTTCTCCATTACTTGCAGCCCTAATTTTTCTTCTTGTGCAGCTTGTGACCTAGGCTTGGGCCTTGATCTTCCCTTGCTTACTCCCACAAACTTAGAGTATGACATGGCATCACGAATCTTCGCTAGAAGAGCCCTATACTCCTCATACCATGTAACAATGTTGTCTACTTTGGATGGTTGAGTATTATTGACTCCCTTTGAAGAGCTCCTTCCACCATTTGGATCTTGAAGGGTATGGATCAGCTGAGCCATTTTATTGGCCAATCTTTCTTGCCCTAGGGCAAGCCTTTCGAATCTAGCATCACCAAAAATTCTATCCGCCATTTATCTTCTTGCAAGAAACCTCGGGTTGGGAAGACCGGAGCTCTGATACCACTGTAATGTCCCTTTCTAGGGCTGAAACCAAGAGTAAGGGTTTAGCCTAAACCCTAATGAACCAAATCTGAAAATACACCATCAGCCAACAAGCATCAATCTGAAAATGACTGAAAATATGCTTCAACCTTATTAAAATAATCAATAAACAGTCCTCTAGGGCAGTGAACTCTCTAGAGACTTCACATCAACATTTAACCATGCAATAACAGCTGAAAATGCTTCTAAATAATTAATTCAACCACGACAATATTTATCAATCCAAATTACATCAAAAGAATGGAGAAAATAAGTGATTCCACCTAGTTGCAATTTATTTTATGACACCAACAGAACAACCAAAAGCAAGGGTTGGGCCTCATAAAATATGAAGACCAATAATCTCAACTCAAATTGTTTGAAAGTTCCCTAGATGACATCAAATCCTTCCCTAAGCAAGTTGCCTAGGGTTAGAAAGGAAGAAATAAATATAAAATCCTCCTTAAAGCTCACTTGTGACTTTCGGATGAAGCCACCAAAGCACACAAAGAGGGTTTCGGTTCCCAAGTGTGACCCTATTGAAGGGTTTCATCCTCAATAGGTGACCAAGGGAGAGTTTTGTCCTTCAATGGTAAGAAGAGAAGCTACACTTGCTCCAAATCCAAGTAAATATCAAAATAGATGAATGATCATAATGTCCTCTTCTATTCAAACCTCCTTAAGTGCCTCTTCTTGGTGCCAAGGATGAATTAGAAGCCCAATCTTCATGGCCGACCTCTTAATGAAGGGGAAATGCACTTTTTAATCTTCACTTCACTTAAGAAAACCGACCTCATAAAAGAATATTTCTTTATCTCCCTTGTAGCTCTCAAGAAGACCAACCTTAATGAAGGTGAAGATAAAAGTTCCTTTTTCGCTTTGCCATTCACCTAATTGAATCACTCCAAGCCATAATTAGTAATTAAATGAATAAAGAAATTACTTGCAATAATGGCAATGTTCACCTCCCTTGCTTCCTTCCTCGAAGCCCATGGAAGGTGGAATGGGCCCAAGGCCTTAAAAGTGACTAGCATGGAAAAGGGGACATTATAGACTCTTGGCTCAATGGATAAGGCACTAATATTAGGTGTCATGTTAGAATCTTTGTCAATGTTTTAGTTTGTGTGTTTGCCATGTGACTTTGTTGGGGTCTACATGTACCCACTTATTTAAAATATTTGTAATACTTTTATTAAGTCACTCGGGTCATAAAGTTATTTTAATAAAGTGACTTTACTTTATTAAAATAAAGTTAATTAATTAAAGTGACTTAATTAAGTCCTAATATGATGTCATAAAAACCTAACTACTTTGTAACCAACTTTTGGGTTATAAAAGGAAGTTAGAGATCATTTGTAAGGGACTTTTGGAGAAAGGAGAAAATATTGTTTGTAGAGAGATAATGAGAAACTTTTTGTTCGTGTAAAGAGAAATAAAGAAGAATTTATGGATAACTTTGTGTCTTGTGTTTGTTTCTTTCTTTAGCATTTATTACTCTTATGTTTAATAAATGTGAAGGCTCTTGCTCTCTATGAATTCCACATCTTTGATTCAATTGTCACTTATTATGTTAGTTTCTAAAGTGCATTCAAGTTTATGATTTGCATTTGCTTAATCTTGCATGCACCCTTTTCTCACTTCTTCATCTCCTTCCTCTTACTTCTCCTTCCTTCTCCTTTTTTATCCATTTCCTTTCTTCCCAAAACCCAAAACCCCCTTAAATATAATTTTGAATGTATAATTGTACATACCTTTTTGGTTTTCAATAAGGGCAACCTCACCCATCATTGAGGAGGGACTCTGTCCCCTTTACACTGTTGTCATATTTTGCATATGTGCAAAATTACATGCCAACACAACCCATGTAAGGGTGAGGGTGTTAAACTAGGGTGTTCTACAAAGATTATTGTCTTCTGGCAGATTACTGCTGCTGATGGGGTCTTCCGCTGGTGTCCCTCTCGAGAGTACCGTCAACACCCACCTGCAGGGTGCAACACTGCATGCGTATCTTCTAGTGGATTACTGTTGTTGATAGGGTCTGTCACTGGTGTCCTGCTCAAGAGTGCCACAACAACCTGCAGGGTGCAACAATACAAGTAGGGGTGTTGCAGCACTGGCCACATGCCCTGTTGCCCACTGCCCAACAATGGCCATCAAACAACAACCCACATGGTCGCTGCCTCATGTCAATGTTGACAAATTCTGTCCCAAGTTTTTCAAACTGCCCATGTGTGGTCAACTTGCTGGCAGGTCTATAGACAATAACTGGGTAAATGCGATTTGATGCACTGCTAGTGCAGTGACATGTGGGTCTGTCTGAAAGGAGGTCAAACACCCACACAGACTGTGGTGACAGTGTACAGTCCTGATATGTGGACTGCCACATCAATGGCCTCTGCACATTTGGCAAACCGAGTGTCTCCCAGTGGACCTTGTCATGGCGGACTCTCCAGTTGCCACATCACCCAATGCCACATGACACCACTGTCTCGTGGATCTTTCTAGTCACCTTAGCCTGTGGACCCTGTGAATTGTCATCTAACTCTCCAATCATGTCTTGCCATATACTGTTGTCAGGGAGTATTTCTTGCCTCAAGATGGTGTTTACATGGAGAACCAAGGGGATTAGTGAAAGTGCCTAGGCAAGGGGGCTTATCACTTTTGTTCCTGGCTATACTGGTGATCATCTGCATAGCTAAGAGGGGCTAATTTCTGAAAGGGATAACCAAAATCCCTCACAGATTGCAATCAAGCTTTTAGTACCTGAACTACCACATAATTTCTAACCTGTAGAAAGGCTTTTTGAAGCAATAGTTATCGAACTTGACTACTTTTTCGGTTCTGTGCACCTGTACTGTCAATTTCTGCTTTTGTTGTAATCTGGTGCTTGAAAATTGCAGTTTTGATGCCAGGTCACTGTAGGGTTTCCAATTTCAAATTTTTTTGGCAGCACAACTTTCTCACATGGACACCTTTTTGTTCACCTTTCTTTTGTACTGTGTTTAGTTATATTGCATAACCTAATGTTCTTTTTATCCTAACGCTTCTCTTTTAACTGATTGTACTGTCTGAGTTCTGTTGACCATTTTTGATTATCTGTTGACATTATTATAATTTCTTTCATTCATCTGGAGGAGAACAGCTGGTTGAGGGAAGGCTTTGCTTTTGAGAGAAGGGGCAGTCAATTTTTTTGAAGTGCATCTTATATTACTCTAGGGAACAAAAGATTCACGTCAACTGAGCATTATGATCACAAGGAAAATCTCTCCTTGCACAGGTAAGAAAAGAAAACACCTGGGCTCCTCAATGGGTATTGAATTCACATCATTACGAACCCATTTAAGCTTTTAGCTTCTATAGCCAAAGGCAAATCTTTTCTAAAATTTGCAACTTGCCCACATTGAGTGAAGAGGTGTCTTCCTAGAAAGTAGCTGCGAGAGTCTATGGCATGTAGCTTATTGATTACTTATTAGCTTGGCATCGATGCAAAATGTGGATGAGTATCTTACTTGTGGTTTTCTTTTGTGCAGGCTCACAAGATACTCACTCAAATTATTGGTTGGGATGTGTACATGTGGAAGATGTTGCAAAAGCACACGTTTTGCTGTATGAAACATCATCTGCATCTGGCCGTCATCTTTGCACCAATGGTATAATTCGTTTCAGTGATTTTGCAGAAGTGGTAGCCAAGATCTGTCCTGAATACCCTGTCTACAGGTATAAACAATCGTTTTGTATAAGTCTACACAAGTAATCATATCAAATGAGATATTTAATTCTTATAAAAAGGAGCTAAATTTGTTTGTAAATAATCTGGTCTGCTCAAGAGTCAATATCTGAGTAAATCAAGTGATTCTGAGTTCGAATTAAATTTTGTAAATACGAGCTAAATGCAGAGATCACGAATTTGTACATTGAGAAATTAGTAAATTATATTCAATTCAGCATTGATGAGGGCACAGGAATTGAAGATCTATATAAGCCTGCTAGTATGTGATAAAGGGTAAGTGCAGTAGTTTTTGATTTGTTCAGTGCTTGTCCATTGCATTGTCATTCTCATCAACTTTTGTTGGGACACATTTAGATTCTAATTAACAATTCTAAATCATCAAAGCTAATTCTCTCCCCTTGACACCATTTTCCTAACAGAAACCTTTAGCAAATATAGAAAATTTCATTTAAAATATCAAGCACATTTATTATTTCGCCAGCCCTCTTCTCTTACATAGTTCACAGTTGTACAGGAATAAAAGTTTCCTTGTTTGTAGCAATGTGGTTAATTATTTCTATTTATATTAGACTCTACTGTGTTTTTCATTTTTGTTTTTGGTGTAATGCATAGCTTTATCTAGTATAGGACCACAAGTTAGGACAAATGAAATATTAACCCCAAATCTATTTGTGGATCATATGTGCAATTCATTCATTACTCCATATATACAAATATTATGAGAACTACTACACAATAACTGAGCCTCTTGTTTCAATTAGCCCAGGCTTGGTATTTTCCTTTCTTAGTAATTTAAAGCTGCATTCTGTTATGAGAGCTTAAAAAAGAAAAAAGAAAAATGAAAATGTATAAAGGCCAAGGTCTACAAAGTTTTCATAAATTTTTACAGTAACCTAACAATAAGGCTTCGTAGACCTTACCATGCCAGAAATCAATGTAAATACTACACAGACTACTTTCAAAACTAGAGAAATAGTGTATCACATATTTGGTTGCAAAGCTGAAGAAGTGTGATGCCATTGAATGATCTCTCTATTCCACCTTCAGTTGAAGAACAATTAAAGCTGTGAACATACAACCAAATAAAGGGATACAAAGGTATCCAATCTGCACACTATACTGCCAGAAAAGGATTGGCCAAGAGATGTCACGTTATAAACCCATATCTTGTTTATTAGGCTGTTTCTGCCTTGTGACAGGCAACTGGCCAAACCAGCCAAAAAATACTAATAAATAATCAAATACCTATTTTGTACAGTATCTAGTTACCATTTCAATTTTCAACATCTGGTCCATAATAATTGTCTTTTGACATGCCACCTTATGCTCTCCATTGACATAGACATTTCTTCAATCAATTTTTTCTTAGGAGTTTAACACATTTTCGGTTGTATTTTTTATATTCTGATTGAAGGATATCATCAGGTGAAATTGGAAGAATGTGACAATAAGGTGGTTGTTCTGCATGAGCATTGTTTTCTGTTTTAACTCTCAACAATTAATCTGAATAAACTATGTCTATATACTTGCAATAAGTTCTTTTTTGATTGATTAATAGTGAGATAATTTATGGGTCCACACCCTCCTAACACACAGGAGAGGAGATCTCAGTCCCCGAAATCCAATATTACCATGTAATATCCCCTTCTCAAAACTAATAGGTTTGAAGACCCTTAGCCTATTATTGGTTTCCCGTCGGCTAAGGGGTGGAGAATAAGGGAAACTAATCCTAATAATCTAATTTTAGTGCATAGTAATTTTTATTATAAGCACTTTAATTATTTTATTAGTGATAAAATAATAAAGTAAATAAACACTTTATTTTTATTTTATTCCCAAGGAGAAAAAGCGAACCATATGAAGGAGAAAAAGGGGGAAATAAAATATTAAATATAAAGTAATTCCTTCCAAAGTGGGGCGAACCATTTGGGCCTCTTGTGTTGAGATTTGTGCCCCTTCCAAGCATAAAAGTAGGTCGCCACACTTGGGAGAGGATCTATTAGCTATTTTTGATATCAATTGCTTGGTTTTGGGCTGTTGCTCTTCCATTCCTCCACTAAAGGACAAAAACCCTTTGGGTGGTTGCATTAGAGGACGGAAACCCTCTCTTGCTAAGGTGAAGAACGAAAACTCACCTTGGAAGGTCCATTAGCCAACAAGGTCTTCATCCCTCTATTCATTACTTGGACCAGCATTCTCACCATCATTCTGATGCAAACGGGAATGAGGGGGCTAAATTAATGGCTAAATTATGCCCCACCCTAACACTCGAGACACACACACACACCATAACTGCAACCCAAAATTGATCCCTTTATTGAAATCACTTGGCTTGTTGCTGAGATTTCCACACGTACTCACATAGAATTGCTTTATTGATTCAAGTACATGAAGATGAATGTATAAATAGTCCTTTTTATGGACTCTACTACCATTCTCCGATATTGGACTTGGACAAAACTACCCTTGGAAACTTTCTTTCTCTCGGTTCTGCTGGTCTACTGATCTTTATCTCTTCTCATTCCTTGCTTCCCCTTCTTCTCGCTTCTCCCCTATTCCCCATTTCACCTCTCTCACCTCGGACCAGATGTTTAATACCCTCTCCTGCGCTATTTGTGAGGCTGCCACGAGTTCCTTTCCCCACGTCACTCACTCCACCCTGCGCCGTGGTACATGCCCTATGAACAAATGGTATGACAAGGAATGCAAAGCCTTCCATCGGAAACTCTGCTTTGCTTTCTTGCACGCCCTTCCCTCCTTCCCTTCCCTGAAATCAGCCTATCGTCGTCTCCTTCGTCATAAGAAACACACCTTTATCTCTCATAGGCACCGAGAGCTTCGTTTGCATTGCTTATCCACTCCCCAAAGCATTTCTGGTGCACCATTCTTCCCCATGTCATTCGCCTTTACCCTTGGACTTAGATCCCAATTCCATGTTCACTCACACCTCCACTCTTTATGACTTCCCTAGCCAGCCTCACATCTAGGTTCATTCCCCTCCCTCCCATTGCCATATTTTCACCCACACCAACGTGAGGAATGCCATTCTAGCTATGAGTTGCAGTAGAGGGATGAGGAAGGGTTCAAGCGGAACTCTTCAAATATGGGCGGAAGACGCTCCTCAGTTATCTTGTGGACCTCTTCAATCAGGTGGTTTGTATAGGTTTCCCAGTCTTGGTCCCACCACATTATCCACCCCATACACAAGTCGGGGCCTACTTCCGACCCCAACAATTATAGGACTATCATGGTGGGTCACACATTCTCCAAGCTCTATGCTACAGTTCTTCATTTGCAGCTTTCTGAGTTCCTTGATCAATACCATTGCAGAGCTAGGGGACAAGCGGGCTTTTGGCTGACTTACCAGACTATCGATCACATCCTCACTCTTCGGGCTATTATCGAGGAGGCTCGCCACCGCTCCTCCAGAGTTTTTTGCTGTTTTGTGGATTTTCGGAAAGCTTTTGATTCGGTTCCATGGGAAGCCCTTTTCCGAAGCTCAGAGATATAGGCATTTCCGAGACTCTTCTTACAGCCATTATGCGCCTTTATGAGGAGGTCCTTGGCCACCTTCGCACCTTTGTTGGCTTGTCTGACTTCATCAGGAGTACCATTGGAGTCAAACAGGGCTGCCCCCTCTCTCCTACCTTATTTGGGATCTACATTGATGAGCTTGAGGATTTTCTCAGGGATCACATCCAGGAAGGTGATGGGTGTCTTCTGCACCATGTTCTGATCTACATCCTCCTCTTTGCAGATGACGTAGTTCTCCTTGCTTCTTTTGCAGAGGGTCTCCAGAGGCAGCTGGATGCCTTAGCCCTATTTTGTGATCACAGGCAGCTGACAGTGAACCTTGGGAAAACCAAAGTTATGGTTTTCAATTGTCTGAAGACTTTGGACCTCCACTTCTTCTTTAGGGGTGTGGAGATTGAGATCACTTGCTCTTATACATACCTAGGGATTCTATTCTCTAGACCTCGTTTTAGCCTCCGTCCTACTCTCCAACCCCGGGTTAATAAGGGGTATGGTTCTTTGGCGATTCTTGAGAGACAGTGTTTCCGCCACCACTTTTAGGACATTCTTTCCAAGATGTCCCTCTCTCGATCACTTGGTTAGGCCCACGGTTCTATATGGTTCGGAAATTTGGGGTCCCTCTCTTTTGGACTCAGATTGGGCCACTATTGAGCATGTTTAGATCCTCATGTTCAGAGCGTACTATCAGGTGCAAAGAATCTATTCCTCACAACATTATTCTTGCTGAGTTTGGGGCTTACCCTTTTCGATTGGAGACCATCTTCAGCCTTGTGTTGTTGTTGCATCGTATCCAAGGTTTTTTTGTCTCTTCATTGACAGGACAGTACATCTACCTTGCTCTCTTGCTCCTCTGAAGCTATTGCATCCTCAGATCATAGTGGTCGATCTCACTGCTGGTATGCCTGTGTTTCATGCCTTTTTGAGTCCATTGGCATCCAGATGGACCGTCTCCCACCCTTCAACTATTCTCTGATGCCCCTGCCCATCTCCTACCGAACCAACATGACCTTCATAGAATAATCAGAGATGATATCTACAGACAGTTCATTTAGCACACTTGGACCAACCCCCGAGGGGTTTCATTCGAAGATGTCATTCTATGTGGCACACTTTCTTGAGATCTGTGATGGGGTCATTATCAGACCCATGTACATTTCCCGACATTGGTTACAGGTCCTTCATATCTCTCTGGGTCAGTTTAGAGTGGGCTCACATCGACTTCATGTGGAGACTGATCATCACTTAGACCGCTCGGAGCGGACTTGCCTGCTTTGCTCTCTCCAGGAGGTTGAAACCGAAGAACACTTCATTTTCTAGTGTCCTATTTACTATGATATTCAAGGAGATTCCATTACCTATTCTCGTGAGCTTCCTTCCTTCACAGACTTTCTTTCGATACTATGATTAGAGATGTCTTGTTCTCTATCTTCAAGAGGCCCTCGGAGCTTCGTGGGACGAATCCTTCACCCTCCTCCCATATGGATGAATACTAGACAGATCACTTCTTTCTTCCCGATGCTCTCCCCGATGAGGGGTACCAAGCGACACTTGGACACGAGTCTGGACCCCCAATTCAGATCTGTCAAGTCTCGGAACTCTATTTCTCCCACCCGAGGCCCTACCTCAGGCACGTCTCGGGGCCCCTCCACGTATACAACGATCCACCAGGCTTACAGAGAGTACCGCCTTCCTCCTGGACACCGGCTTCCCAGACATTCCACAATCTCAGCTACTGGTCATCAACACATTGCGAGTCACTCCCATCCGGCCTTGAGTGTTAGGTGATGTTGTTGGGGGTGTTGCTCCTTCCGCTCCCCCACACCATCATCCTCTTCTTCTTCTTTTTCTGGTTTCTCGCTTTAGCCGCTTCTTTTCCTCTTCTTCTCTCATTGTATTTCGGGCGACCCATTTGGGTCCTCTTGTTGGGTTTGCTTTGTACTCTGCAGTTCCATTGACCTACTTTTGTGGTCATGTGTTGGACATTAAAAATATTATCTTATCTTGATCTCTAATAGATCTCTCTAATACTTCTAGCAATTGTAGTACCTTTTCACCTCCCCAAGATGCTTAGGAACACTCAAAATCTGACAATTCTTGTTTTTGAGCATTAGTTTGCATGCATAAAGGGGGCGGAATGCCGCTTTGTGTAGTCCGACGGTTGCATAACTGCGGGTTAACGTAGACCAATGGTTTCACAACCATCACTGCGTGTAATGTCCCCTTTTCGAAGATAGTTCGATTTTAAGACTTTGATCCAATTCCACTTCCCGGGGCAAGAAGGAAATGAGCAACGAAAGTAATTGTCATGTTTTTCAGTTATTTTTGTGAACATCGCATTCTTCTTTTATAGTTTTCTTTATGAAGTCAGATTGGCTGGGTTAAGAAGGTGAAAAGACAAAGGAAAAATAGAAGAAAAGCACACATTATGAGGTCGGTCCTATTTGGAAGCTTCCTCATTGGTTTTGGCGCCACAAAAGGGTATAAAAGGGGTCACTTGGCTTAAATGTCCCTTTCTAGGGCTGAACTACACAAACAAGGAATTCACACAAACCCCAAGTGAAGTAAACTCAGATTTTTATACCAGCAAACTGAAATTAGGAACAACAGTGTACAACAGTCTGATTTTTAGGACAACAGCTTGCAAAGAGTGAAAATTCAACCAAATATCATCATAGAAATCATCCACAACATATATAAGCCTTCTAGGAACAATGTAGGTCAATTTACACCATGAAATTCAATCACATGCACAACTGGAAATTTATTTATTAACAACAAAAGTACAACCAATAGAAGTGACAAAAATGAGGTCTCCAAACCCCAACAATTGCAAAATATGGAATATATCAGCCTTATAAAATATGAGAAGTCCAAATATCAACTTAGAATGTAGATTCGTGCCCTAGAAGGCACCCAAATGCACTCCTACCCTAGTTGCTCCCTAGGAGAGGGGCTCCAAACAATGCCAAAACCCTTGTTATGACTTCTCCTTGATGCCCTAGTTGCAAACCAGCAAGATGGTCTTCAATGAATGCCTTCACACCACCAACTTGGAGAGTTTTCGTTCTCCAATATCCCACAAGGAAGGGTTTCATCCTCCTTGGATGCCACACTAATGGGTTTTTGCCCCTTAGTGGATTTGGATTAGAGCAATCAACCCTAGAACCAAGTAGAAAAGTATATATGCCAAAAGATGATCCAAAATGAGCCTATGTGACTCCCTTTATACCCTTATGGTGGCGCCAAAGGTCTAAGGGGTGAATTACCCCAAGACCGACCTCTTTGGAAGCTTGCTTTATTTTCTAATTTCATCTTGGGAGCTCTCTAACCCAGCCGACCTGCTTGGAAAGGAAAAACACAAAATAAAAACATAAATATGAATAAAGAAAACTGAAATATAGCTCAAGTCCTTCCCTTGTTCCACTTCTTCTTGCCCACGGAAAGGAGGATGAGCAAGAAGCCTTCAATTTATATTATTTCGAAAAAGGGGACATTACAATCCTCCCTTCCCAAAATTGCTTGTCCTCAAGCAATTGCAAATTCGGATGTTCTAAAATCGCTGCACTTTCCCATGTAGCATCTTCAAGTGGCAATCCCTTCCAATGAACCAAATATTCCTTTATGCTTTGGTTCCTTAACCTCTTTTCACGGACTTCCAAAATACCTTCTGGAATTAGAACCAATTTACCTTCCTCATCTAATGGTGGCAACTCAAGAGAGGGAGTAATATGTTGTCCAAGTGCCTTTTTGAGGCATGAAACATGAAAAACATTGTGTATTTTATTGTGTTCCGGTAGCTCAAGTTCATATGCAACATTTCCCACCTTTCCTTTTACCTTGTAGGGACCATAGAAATGTGGTTTCAGCTTTTCCGCACCACTTTGTTTGAGAGAAGATTGCCTATAGGGCTGCAACCTCAAAAACACCATATCACCTACCTCAAATGACCTTTCTTTCCTATGTTGATCTGCATACATCTTCTGTTGGTTTTGGGCATGTTGGAGGCTTTCTTTGAGCTCTTTCAAGGTGTCATGGCTCTGTTGAACTAAATCTTTGGCCCTTGGCACTCTACTATCCATCATAACCAAGTCAACAAAGGAAAGGGCATCATAACCATACAAAGCTTTGAAAGGAGACATACCGATAGACATTTGGAAGGTGGTATTATAACAAAACTCAGCCATGTATAGCCATTTTATCCATGCTGATTGTTGCCCATCAATGTAATTCCGTAGGTAGCCTTCCACCCATTTGTTGACTATTTTGTTTGCCCATCCGTTTGAGGATGGTAGCTAGTGTTAGGAGTGAGTTTGGTACCTATTAAGCGAAACAATTCTTGCCAAAACATGCTCATAAATCTGTTGTCCCTGTCACTCACTATATCCTTGGGCAACCCATGAAGTCTAAACACTTCCTTTAAAAATAAGGAAATTAACTCAAACATGAAATAACCAAGTCTGATTTTTAAAACCAGCCAACTGAAAATAATCTGATTTTTGCAATATTCTAGGGCAGCGAACTGTTTATGGAATTTAACTTCACTTTTGAGCCTTCAACACCCTTCAATTAGACACACTATTCATGTTCATGCTTTCATTTTTGTCACGAATAAATTACAGAATTCATTACAAAAAGTGCTTTACGAAAGAAAATGAGCTTTTATCATTGTCCAATACATTTCATATATCCTCTCGCAATCAAGAATTGCCCATCTGCACTTTCATATTGAAGAAATTTGGCCAAGTAAGAAGAAAAGAATTATTCGGACAAAGATGACAGCCATGGTGAAGGGATATGAAAAGAAAGCATGATGGAGTCATGCATCGCTTCCAAACTCGCAGCACATAGGAGAGAGATCTAGGCCCGAACCTCTTTCCGATTTGATTGATAGATCCGAAAGGGAAAAATTTCACTCATGCGTGTGGTTAAAAGCAAGTGGAATTATCCGAGCTCGCAGCCTTTTCCATGTCATGACCCCGCTTGCGAGTTTGTTATGGAGTGCGCTGATCTTACCATCCTCGATCCAGTCGATTAAGTGATGCTACGGGAAAGACAATAATTCTTGGCTGGAGAGGCGTAGTTCATCAATTATTGTTTGAAGATTCCAAGTGCGAAAGGTGGTAACTTCCATTAGCATTCGTGATGCTCGGCATGAGATGGGAGAAGCATGAGCTGATGCGTGAGCATAATGAATAGCCGATACATGAAGAAGCCTAGATCTTCTTCAAAGTTCGCGAGAACTCTTCCGTGGTCCAGGTTTGGTGCGCATAGGTAGATGATGTTGTCAAATTTCTACGCAGATTAATGGCGAAGCAATGCTTACACTTTTCGTACATGGATGTATGCTTTCATCGGACCATTGAAGTCAACAAGGTTGATTCCATAATCAATTGGTCGGAAATTATTAAGCAGCAACATCGGTGAGCAACTTTAACGTGAAGCATGCGTACTTTTCAGCTTCAAGATGACTTCGTACTTGGTGTATCTGCCGCAGCTTCACAATGGTGGGTATCTTCTCCAAGTTGGATAGATGTGGTGTTCTTTCTAAGGACCCCATTTTCGAGTGCTACCCACGACTTATCGCACTGCGTGGCAAGAAAGACTTCAAAGTGATCAACGATGACTTCTTCTACGATTTCATTTGCAGCAGCTGATAAAGACTCAAGGCCAACAGGTAAGCAAAGAAGCGTGGGAAGTCAGTGTCCAAGATTGCGCCTATTCATTCAATTTGCAGATTTCACATACCTTAGGTTACGGGCTTTTCTTCGAGAACCAATAAAGATGCCTAGGTATCCGAATGATAGATTGATCGCTGTGGAGCCGAGCAGGTGCAACTTGTGGAGTTACACGACCTTCGCCAAAGCGGCACAAGTCTACGGCTTCTTCCCAATCACTGTGGGACATTACAACTACATTAGATTCATAGAGCTCTTAGGGATGGAGGCACAAATGTTATCCGAGTATGAGCAAGAGTTCTTCCCTGCACGGCTAAACTTCGATCCATTTGGAGTAGCCAGGAAGACGATCTCCCAGAGTACGCACATGTGCCTTCATTAGAAGATTTCTCGGATGAAGTGCGAAAGTGAGTACGAGGTTAGAAGAGAGATTTCAGCAGTGCTATCAAAGAAGTAAGTGATCGACTTTGGACTAGCAGACGGATACTCGGATCTTAAAGATGATGAATGTGGTACTTAACACTTACCATCAAATGGGAGGAGATAAAGCTATATACTTTATAAGTCTGGCAGATAACGTAGGAGGCTGCCATTCAATTGAAGAAAGATTCATGAATTGTGTTGGTAAATACTTCAAACCGTCGCCGTCAGCGAAGGGATATTGCCTTGATGAAGCATTGATGAATCAAGTCACGGGCAACTTCGACGCGAGGAGATTCCCTCAAGCGAAGCATGAAGGAGAAAGCAGCAGAAGGTCCTAGAGAAGTTGAAAGTACACGTAAGATCTCAAGAGAAAGTGAAGATCACTTTTTGACCATAGCTTTCGACTCGGCTTCTCAGGCTCCCAAAGACTTCACCAACTATTCGCACGACAGCAAAGAATAAGACGCTTCGCGCCTCCACCGAATCCGGCGACGTTCATCTTCTCTCCTCGGCCGCTACCTGCTCAACACTGCCCAGGAAGAGATGTTGAAGTTGCAAAAATGGCGGAGTTCGAAAGAGCTTTGTCCTTAGATGATTTAGAGGATGGCAGCCATAACACCGTGGCACTTTCGCGTAGAAGATGCAGAGGCGGGAGATGGTACAGCATTCGACCACTTCTCATTCTCTCCAGAAGTAAATCGTTATCACCGAATCACAAAGACCTCATGATTCCATAAGTGCATATACTTGAACTTACTGTGATTGAATAACATGGGTACTATCTCCAAGTTGTGGACTTGCCACTTGAGATAGACCTCTAGAGAAAGCTAGTTCGCTCCTAAACTACCTGCCACAATCTACTCTAATGCAGGAAACTAACTATTCTAATCTAAATTTCCAAGAGACCGGAGAGAGAATGCATGAAATGAAAGCCTACACTAAAGCGGTGATACACCGTAAAAGGAGGGTGAGAGTAGTCTTGAAATGCGTGAAATATGTGAAGCAAAGTGCACACTAAAAGAGGTGATGACAGCTTCTCCATAATCTAAAGCAAACGCATTCACAACAATATTTCAAACATACACAATGATAATGGATCTCTCGTATGAACATAATAATAGACATAATATTCTTGTGATCAAGGTTGAAGGGGCAAGAAGAATGCAAGAAAACACAAAGCAGGGAAGATATATCCACAAACTTATATTTTATTGCTTCATGTATTCCATGCACAATTCCATCTATTACAAGATAAGGGCCGGATCACCATGCAGGAGTCCACAACAGGGCTCTGCAACACATTGGCTTCACAAAGCAATTTTGGCAGAGCTTTAGCTTTGCTAAAAAACTATCTCCTTTACAATGAGCTCCAACACTCCCATTTATAGAAAAAAATGAGAAGAAAGAGAGAAGGGAAAAGTGAAATCCCGAAATCATCCTTGACTACTTGTAAGAGGCATTAAATGGAGTAAAATGATTATATATTACTTCTGCAAAGGCTCCCATACTGTCCCAGTCTTTGCAGCCAGAGAAAGAATGATGACCATGCCTCTTAATCAGACTCCCAACCACCAAATAAAACACTCGTTATGAACCCGCCACGTTTTATAAAAATCTCCATCAATCTCTCATCAAATCTAGAATTTCTTGAATGCATAATGCGTCGGGCTCAGAGCCACGATTCCAAGCGGTACTAATTTTGTGCGATTTCGTTGAGAAATGCAAAAGTTATGGCCTTCGAGTGCGGGCGCTATTTTGGGTCTAGCATCGATTTTTTGTCATTTGACGGAATGAGCATTAATCGATCAGAGCCGAATATGTTTCTTTTAATTAAATATATCTACCCTCATTAAAAATAAGAAATCCGATTTTGTAGGCGTAGAGGACGTCGTGCTCGTTTCAGAAAAGTCCAATTTTGTGAAAATTGGAGCTCGGAGTCAAAAGTTATGGCCGCTTTGAAATTTCACGGTCAAACGTTGACTTTTCTTCTTTGCCTTCGGCCGATTCGCTTTCCGTCCTCGCGTTCCGCACGTACCTTTGTCCCGGCCCTGCATTTAAAAATCTCTCCGCTTGGTGGTCGATTCAGCTTCTTTGTTCCTGCTTTTTTCGACTTTTTTCGCGTCCCCACGCGTCTCTCGCGTACTTTTTCCAACAGTCGCCCCTGACGCTCTGGGACAAATATCTCCGAACCGCCCGAAATGGATGCAGCCTGTCAAAGAATCGGCCGATTCACGTCCCGCTAGATGAGCATACTTTTGTCCCGGCCATTGTCCCAAAACCGCGAAACAAAAACTTGACCATTTTCTTGCTTTCGCCGTTTGCTTTTCGCGTCCCTCGCATCCCGACGTCCCAACTGTCTCACGGACCGCCTGGGACAAAAATGTCCGACTTAGCCGATTTTCTTTGTATTTCGCCCCCAAGACTTGATTTTTTGCAGCGAACCTTGGTACGACCGAACCTTCAAACCCGAAATGCTTTAAAACAGTCCTGCAACCTTATTTTTGCATTTTTTCCATTTTTTCTAACTCGGGATTTCTTCTTGGATGGGAGAGTTAGAGAGAAGCGCGAGGGGCCCCAAAAACATGATTTCGGCCTTGAATGAATCTACTTGCTCCGGAGTGAAGAATTTGATGCATGTTATCAAAATTACCTCGTGGGATGAATTTTGGATAAATAATTTTGGCTGCGACTTCAGTAAGGGTTATCTACCCGCAGGATGAAGAATGGCATTGCTCGTAGCTTGATCCATTGGGCATGGAGTCTTTTGATAATCTCTCACTGTTTTTAGAAATTTGAAAACTCAGTATTCTTGAGCCATTGAAAAACATTTGTTGAGCCGGCTCTCTTGTGGCTGCAATTCTTTTCAGAGCTTGATGAACTGCAAACATGCACATACTTGAAGCAATAGGACATGTGCACAAGCACTTAGGGAAATAAAAACTACTCTAATAACAATGATCAATGTGCATAAGCACTTAGAGGAATGGAAATTCTAAATTAATATTTACAAGGGTGAAAACTATCTTTCTAAAGTAGCAGAACGTTTGAGATAGATCCCATTGACCGGAATCTGCATTTTCACCATCCAACTTAGCCGGTCGGAAGGCATTCTTTACCTTCAGATTCAATGATCATGTACGGGCCACCCCGATGGCATCAAACTTGGAATGCTTTCCCGGCTTTACACGATCTGCATCCCATTTCAACACTAGATCTCCATTTGGAAGGTTCTAGCCTTGGCTTTCCTATCAAAAGTCTTCTTGATCAAGGCTTGATCCTTCTCTATTACCTCGGGCTGCATGCTCTCTAATTTCGGAGCTCCATTAATTCTCGCATATCTAACCTCCATGGGTTCAAACTCAATGCTAGTTCCAACTGCTTTCATGAGTTCTAATGCTTTGGCAACTCGAGTGATATAGGTAGAACGGCTTCTTTCCGCACACAAGCTTGTATGGAGAGTTTCTGTAGACCTCTTGGGTGTGATCCTATCAGCCCATAGGGCTGATTCTGAGCCTTGCATGCCAAGTCCTCTGCTTCTCATCAAGAGTCCTTCATGATTCTTAGTAGATTCTTGTTCGTAGACTCGGCTGGCCATTACCCCGAGGGTAATAATTTGATGAAGTGGCCGAGATACACACAATTCTTCACAGCCCATTCAAGTGATCTTGTGTGCGAGGAATGCCAATGCATTGTCCGATATGATAGTGGCAGGGCGCCAAACCTCGTGACTATCCCTTCATGAAATCTAAGATATTGGATTCATTTGCCTCTTTGAGTGCCACGTCTTTGATCCACTTGGTGAAATAATCATGCTGTCAGTAAGAATCCATTTGTGGCCTTGACTAAAATTGGGATTGATGCTTGATGAAGTCCAATCCCTATTGCGATGAATGGCTGATCTCATCAAATTGATGAAGGGCAGCGCTGCGTAACCTTTCTTTCCACAGTGAAGAATGCACATCTCCCGCATTTCTTAACCCATGAGTAGAGAATCATTGAACACGGTAGGGCTAATAATGAACCAGCTTTCATGGAACTCGTGTACTATCTTCTTCTCAACTTGACATGTTCCAATGCATCTTAATAGAACACCATTGATGTCCTTCTTGAACAAGATACCATTAATGAGTACATACGGGATAGCTTACAGAATCTAAAGTATCTCCTCTTTGCCTTACTCACTTACTCGGAGGGCACAAGGCTTTGTTGGAAGTAATGCACCAAGTCTTGAGTCCAACATGGGATGAGTGCATCATCGTCTGGTTGTTCTTGATCATTCGTAGTAGATGGACAGCATCCTCTTCACTTTTGACCCGTCTCCGGTTGTTTGGAAGCGAGCTGCTCACACAAGCCTTTGCCACGAACTAGCTTGGTCACTTTGATTTCAATATCATATTCCATCACCCGAGTGATCCAACCTGCTTCTCTTGTTTAAATCCTTGTTTAGGAGGAAGTCGTTGACACCGAAGCATGAGACACCAGCAATCAATCTTATTGTTTGAGACCAAGTGTCCGAACTTCTTCAAGCTCTGATGACAAATATAAGAACATGCTTTTCGATGAAAGAATACTTTATTTCGTAATCTTCCAAGGTTTGACCTAAGAATGCTATGGGCTGTTCAAGAACCTTCTCTATTCACTCGTGTCAAGATAGCCGAGATTGTATTGATCCTCCGAACGCATACAACATGAAGTCCTTTTGAAAAGTTTGGGTTGATAAGAGTTGGAGCTTGTGATATTGCATGCTTCGATGTTTTCAAAACTCTCTTTGCCTTCCGCTGTCCATTTGAATGCCGGACTCTTCTTCAACATCATTGTTAAAGGCTTCACGAGAGTGGCAAAATCAGGCACAAATCTCATGGACAAAATTTATCCTTCCCAAGAAGCTTTGAAGATTTCTTGTGGTGTGGCAATGGGAGTGTTCGGATGGCTTCAACCCTTCTGTGGATCAATTGTTAGCCTTCCCTAGAGACAATGTGGCCCAACAATTTGCCTCGTGTGCCAAGAATATACATTTCTTTGGATTCAACGACAATTCGAACCTTCTGCGCACTCTCGAAACACTTGTCTGAAAGTGAAAGAGATGGTCTCTTACATTATTTGAGAAGACATGATATCATCTAGGTATACTAAGATACTATTTTGTTAATTAAGCTTCTTTGAATGCCATATCCATAGCTCAACTGAAATGTTGCTCCGCATTTGACAATCCAAATGACATTTTTGCAGAAGCATATTGCATTAGCCCCATTTGTAGTGAAGGCCATCTTGAATTGATCTTCTTCCTTCACCATTATCTCATTATAGTCGATATCCATCTAGCAATGAAAATCTTTCACGAACCAGCTCTGACTGCAATATTTGTTCCATTGATGAGGAAGCGGATAATGATCTTTGAGTGATGCTTTATTTAGATCACGAAAAGTCCACACACAATCTTATTTCTCCATTTCTCTTTCTCACGGGCACCAAGTTTGCAACCCACTTGAGTGTTTGATGGGGAAGATGATATTGGCCTCAATAAGCTTGCTTAACTCTTTTCTCATGAGAGGTTGATGTAGGGATTTCATCGCCTTTGCTTTTGTGACAGCTTGGATTCGGATCCAACTCAATAGTATGTTGTGCAACTTTTTGAAAACCTCTTAAATCTTTCAGTAAGTCCAAGCAAAGACATCCAGGGAACTCTTACAGCAAGTGAACAAAATCAGATTTCTCTTGTGGAGTACTTACTTTGCCAATTTGTAATGTCTTATCTTCATCTACTAAAATAGGTTCAATCTTCACCTTTACTAATGTTCGCTTTCTCCTTCGGAACTGATCATTCGGTTGGCAGATTGACTCAAGGTTATGAGGCCTTTGGTAATTTGTTAGTTCTCACTGCACCACTTGGTCACCATATTGCTGCTCCGACTTGTCTTGATTCTGCGGCAGAGAACTTAGCTTCTTCTTGTAGGAAATTAACAATCGATCATTCTCGAAGACTTGCCAACTTGTGTTGTTATCCTAACAGACTAGTCTCACAACCACTTTGATGTGAGGCTGAGATTTCTCACTTTTGATATTTTCTACAATATCAACGCAGCCCCAATTCTGCGGTTTGTCCGCTGCTTCATTCTTTTTTCTTGGGATGGAATTGATGCTAAAAGCTTCAAAATCTTCAATAAGATCCCATACCCGATTTTTGTAGTTCTTCAATGGATCATTTTTGGCGGCATTTTTCTTTCGACTTGATTCACGATCAGCTCACTATCACTAATAGTTGTAAATTCTTTATCCCTCTCTTGATTGCCCAATGCAGTCCTTTTTGCACTCAAGGCTTCATATTCAGCAGTGTTGTTAGAGCATGCAAACTGAAATCTAAAAGTTGAATAATACTTAGCTCTTTTCGAGGTGAAACCAGCATGGCTCCTCTCCCTGCACCTGTATCTACTCCTTGATCCATCAAAACAACTGCCATACCCTCATTCTCATCTTTGTAGTCCAGCTTTGGTGATGCTAGGGAATAGGCTGATTTTCTTCATGCATGCAATAGATTCCTAACTCGATTCTTCTATTTCTTGATAAGGATCAAAAAGCATGCACTCTTGCTTGCCCATTCATCAAGAGTCAACTGGGATGCTTCCACCTTGTGTCGGCTTCATCACAAGCCATCGCTTGGATAATCTTCTTGATCAAATTTGAATGATTGGTATTGATTTGGCTTGGAGTGTAAGGCTCAATGTGAAAGTTTGCAATAGGTTCAGATCTAATTGTGGCCTTAGTTCCATACCTTGTTTCTAAACAACATGTGTGACCCAATCCACCTAGAAAGATAGCCTCCAATTTTAGCGGTGAAGTCTCTTGACAAACAATGCAAAGAGTGGTGGCGAGGCTATGACTCGACATCTTGTAACACTATTACGTTGGGACATGCGTGCAAAGGTGAGGCTCAAACCTTTGATTACTCCAGCCGTTGCCACCGCTGTCCCGCTCTAATTGCACTACACCCGAGATGACTTCATATTGAAGCCCCAATTGATCGGCTATTTGCTTGCATTATCAACTACTTGCCTCGAGTCAATCATGCATTCTGTGTACCAATTGGTCCCAAATGATCAATGAAACATAAAATGGAGGAGGCTTCAACATTTTACCTTGCGTCCTCCATGATTCCTTCAGTTGGGCAACATTTGTGAGTACCTTCTCTTGCATTTGGACTGTTGATTTAGAATTTGACCAATCCTTCATGGCGAGCTTCAGCAAATCTTCGCCCGGATGGATAGTGATTCCCACATTGATATGTTTACGTTGTCTTCTTCCCATCCGATCAATGATACTAAATGGTGATGAGGATCTCTTTGCTTTTGTCCCTCGGTTTGCACATTCATCCCTCGCATGTGGGCAAAGACGAAACCGGCATGTGAGTTGGTTTAGGAGCTGGTTTGGGTGCTCCTTGCATGTTTGGAACTACATTTTGTCTCACAATGACTTGTGGAGTGGTAGAAGGTTGCAGATTATTCGAGTCAATGGTTGTCCTTTACCCAAATTTCTCTTTTTTGACCTTGTGTTGGCCTGCAACACTTTGAGAGGGTATTTGATTCATACTACGTAAATCTTGGCTGCCCGATTGACAAGAGTAGTTTCGTTCGGAGATGTTCATGGCCGAGGTGCTTCGCTTCTTTGATCCTCTTCGTATGTTTGGACTCTTGCGACCCACCAATGGTTGCACCATCGAGCCTCGATTTAATGCACGTTAAAGCACATTGATTGGTTATGTGGTCAATCGTGCACGGAAACACCAATCATATTCTTGGGCTATGTTATTTCGCACTTGCACAAAGCTCTAGATGTGGATGTAACATTGGGATTATAGGGCTGAAATGGTGCCCGCTGGCGTAGAGGCCTTGCTTGATTCGATTTGCAGCTATATTGGGTGGTCTTTGAGGCTTGATATGGCTGCTGTTAGGCTGAGCTTAGAGGCTGATAAGAAGTTCTAAAACTTTGGGCTTGCTTTGCTTCTCGAGTGTAACCAGCTCATTACCTAGATTTTACAATTGCTTCATGACTTATTGAAGTTCATTCGAGGCTACTAAATGATGAGGTAGAAGCTTGAATTTGAATTCCTGATTTCTAGGAGTGGGAATGGGAATAAATAGGTGCTTGATT